>CM076580.1:361726591-362926591 GCA_034641835.2 Pinus albicaulis
GCGCCACCCATTTTAGGAACTGTTTTTTAAATATGGATGGCGGAAGTTGAGTTCAAACAAACTCACAACCATTGCCTATCTTGAGTTGGGAGGTTTGGCTGTGGGAGTTCTATGGAAGGGAAGTGGTTTTGCCACCTTCTATGGAACCTTCCTTGTTGATAGGGCCAATCCCATAATAATAGGGATCCCAACTCCCTCCTTCCCCATCTATAAAAGCTTGCTCAGATCCATGGCAAGCTAGTCTTGAAGTGCTGAAGCTTTGCATCTCCCTATTCCAAGTGCCTTTGTGCTGTAAAGAATCCCTTCTTTCCCTTAAGGCCCATTCAAGCGAGGAGACCATTGTTACGAGACTCTGGAGAGGTTTCCCTTTCCTTGGCGAGCTTTGCGAGACGTGGACAACCGGAGACCCGTTCGAAGGAAGCTGTGACGTCAGAACTTGGTTGTAACTTCTATTCGTTTATCACTTTAATAGATGACTATGATTATGGTTCCACTCCTTTTTCTATCATGTTAATGCGAGTAATATCTTTTCTGACCGATGTTTAGTTACGTATGCTGGTTCCTATGCATGTATATGTTCGTTTCTTCTGTGTGCAGGTGTTCATCCACGGAGATCGTGGAAGGATTGTGATCTGCCAGGGCTGAAGGACGGGGACATCTCTTCTTCGGATCTAGCGTTGGAATCCAGGTAGGCTCTTATCCCAAGTCTTTCATTCGTAACTAGGAGCTTGCGTCATAGCATTGTTTGTTTGTTGCTAGACCCCTGTTGGGCTAGTAGGGATCGCCTCTGTCCGCAGAGGGGATTTACCTCCTCAACAAATTGGCGACTCCACTGGGGATCGTCCGGTTTTCCTTGTCCCGTTTATGATTGGTTCGCTTTGATTGTTTCTCCTTGCTTGATAAACCTTCTGGGTTGGGTTCTTTCACTATTTTAGCTTCTTGGTTTGCTTAGCTTGTATTGGTCTACTTTCAGAGTAGCTTGTTTTTTAATTTTTATTGGAGAACTCAACTGGCGCGGGTTTTAACCCGACAGTCGCGCCACTTGGCGCTTGTTGCATTTGTCTGTCTCGCGCCAATCGGCCTCTGGCGCCAGTTTCAAGGCCACAGTCGCGCCACCCTTGTGACTTTTTTGAGTTTCTTCATTTTTTGGCTTTCTGAGCTTGACCAGTATTTTTCTTCTTGATTTTCTGATTGTCTGAGTGTGTTGGAGTCTTGTTTGACTGGAATTCACCGCTATCCTTTGGTTGTTTGCCTCTGTCTATCGATTTCACGATTTGAGCCCTAGGGCATCTAGTGGCTTAGTCAATCGAGCCCTCCATTGGGAGTTTTGGTGTTCTGATTGTCCTGTCAACTTGTTGATTGATTCTCCACGCTCTCTTACCAGTCTTTGATTGTTTTCCTACGTCTTTTGAGTGATTGTTCATTCCTTCATTCAGAATTCGTTTGCCTTGCTTTAGACCCAGATCACACGGTCCATCGGGAGTTTTCAAGTCTTTCTTTGCTTTGAGGGACTTTGGGTCGATTTAGAGATTTGGTTGCTTGCTTCGTTGAGTGAATGTTGTTTGCTTCGCTCTCTTAGATATCATTTCTCAAATTGTTCCTTTTGTTTTCAGTGCACATTAGCCATTAAACATTGAAAATCAAAAAAAATATATATATATATATAATCTCTTTTGCTTTTGTTAAATTAGTGCAAATTGTGATCTTTTCCATATTGCTAGTGATTAGTGTTTGAATGAAAAGTGTGCAATTGCATTAGTTGCATTAGAGATATTCTTGTTTGTATTCCGTTCATTTCGTTTGCATAAAAGCTCTCAACTCTCATTTAACTAGTTTTCATCGAACGAAATGTTGCACCGTGGCATATAGCTTGCATTTAGGAGACACTACATACGATAGGGCCTGGAAATTGAAACTTAATTGAAAATCAACTGTAAAATTTATTCAATTAACCTAAGGCAACATTGGAACTTAACACAACATATTTAGAAGGTCTAGGCTAGAGACGTGTTCCGGCGTCGTTAAACCTAGCAGCTGTCGTTCGCCTGTTGGCTTTAGACAGCGCTAGTACGGACTTGCGCTCCCCGTACCGTCGCGTATATAAAGGGAGACCCCTATAGGTTTCAATCCTTTATCCATAGGAAGCCGAGTCTGCCGCCCTATACCCGTGATACACCGAACACAGCATTCGGGGAGACTACCTGCACGTACGGAAAGTCCTTGGTCGATTTCTGTTTCATTACTGAAACCAAGGTGTATATTGCAGTTCACGGATATTTGGTACACCCTTTGTGCCTAGTTTTTCCTGAGCAGTCATTTGGTCTTTTCTGACTCCCTAAACTTGAAAAGACCGTCAAGTGCTTGTCCTTTCACGCTTGTATCAACTCTGAAAGAGATAGAGTCATCTTTTTATCGTTTCTCGACTCTTAAAACATGAAACGGTAGAATTTGTTTATTTTCCAATGTGGTAAAATCAATCTCCCACGATAAACACACCCATTTAGATATTGCTTGTGACTGTTTGATCGTGTGTCTTAACTCGTTTTCAGCCCGTGTGTGTGTGTGCTCTCTTCTTCTAGTCTTTTGTCACGGTGGCGGAACCCTCGGTTTCGTCTACTAGTAGTCCTTACACGGACGATTCTTCAGAGACTTCTGAGCTTTCTGTTGAACCACAGCAGCCTGTTGTTTCCGAGTTCCCTGACGGGGGACCGGTCCTCGCCGAGCAACCCTTTGGAGAACCAGTTGAGTTCAACTGGCCCTTTTCGGACCCTGTGTCTGAATTGAGATTAGGAGCCGATTTCCTTTCTCTTACATCGGGTTCACCGTTTATTGCTGCTGTTTTTCCTCCTAGTCCTCGCCGTCTTCTGCGTGATTTAACGGCAGGATCAACCATGAGTGATTCTGGTGAGGAAATTCCCGGGTCTGATGACTATCGGCGCATCCCTCGTAGATTGTTTGAGGGAGACGAGTCTGAGCTGGCTACCACATCGTCAGCTGGTCCTTCTTTGCCACAGGGATACAGATCTCTGGGTCAGATTATCTCAGCTGCTGCCTCTATGGGAATATCATCTCCTGCTTCGAGGCCAGCTGCCACTACACCCGAGGTGTCTCCTTCGACGCCCGTCACTTCTGTTCCCGTGCGACCCACTGTTTGTGTGGCTGCCTCTTCTGCTGTTGTCTCAGCATCTGCTACTAGATCTGGGCCAACTTCTGAAGACATTTATCTAGCTACTGCTATACCGGAGAATATCTCTCCGGAGGAGTATCGGTTGTTTTTACAGCAGCCGAACGCCGGGGCTGGACAAATCCCCCAAGATCCTTACCGATCTTTCTTTTCGCACTATGCACAGGACGGCACTCCCGTGTATGGTTTCCCGGGTCAGCTTGATGAGCATGGGGACATTTTGCGTCTTCCTGCTCCTGAGGCTTATCTGTATGCTCAAGTTTTACCGTACAACCAGGCTCAGAACCTGCAGGCACAGCCTTTTCAAGGCCAACCTGCAGGCCAACCTGGCTATCAGTACGACCCGCAGGGACAGCCCAATCAAGGCTACTCTGCGGGCCAGCAAGGGCCATTCTATAATCCGCAAGGACCGTATTATAACCCTGCTGGTCAATCTGCTCAGCCTCAGCCGGGGTATCAACAGGGACCGGCCTATGGTCCTAGGGGGCAAATCCAGCCTTCTTTACCAATGCAACCGCAGTATCCTGTTGTCTCTAACGTTGCATATCAGCCAGGACCACTTTATGGTTCTGCTTCAGGTCAAACTGGTTTCCAGCAAGCACCTGGTCCTGTTCCACCACCAGGCCAACCGGGTCATCCGGGACAACCTGGTGTCCCGCCTCCAGGCCAACCAGCTTATTCGGTGCAACCTGGGGCTCACTTACAACCAGGTCAGCCTGCGCAACCAGCGCCGCCTGTCTATCCGGGCCAACCTGTTCATTCAGGGCCGCCCCCTCATTCGGGCCAACCTGTTCATTCAGGGCCGCCCCCTCATTCGGGCCAACCTGTTCATTCAGGGCCGCCCCCTCACTCGGGTCAACCTGTTCATTCAGGGCAGCCCTCTCATTCGGTTCACTCTGCTCAGCAGCCTGCTCATTCAATGCCGCAGCCAAATCAACAGCTGCGCCCTACGCACCAGGCTCCGCAGGGTTCCACTTATCAGCAGTCTACTCATCCTCAGAGTGGTTATTATCCTCATGGTCAATCTCAACCGAACTATAACCACCCTGGAGGCTCTCAGTATCAACCTCCTCCACCCGGTTCTAACTATGCTCAGCAGCCAAATCCAAATGCTGCTTATACGGGGCAAACGCCTAATCAGGGCCCGAACCCTGGTTATCAAGCCCCACACAATGGTTACCAGCAACCAAATCAGTCTGGCTATACGAATTATGCCCCTCACGGTCGGAATCCTACGGGACAGAACCAATGGGGGCAGGGATATTCACAACCATCGTGGAGCATGGGTACCGGACCTTATTCTGGGACTGGCATGGGAATTAACCCTCCATTGCCGTTCCTGGCTACCTTGGATTTACCGGACGTTTCGAAGTTGACCAATGATCCGATTGCTCATAATCCATATTGGCCTCCGGTTCCAACCAAGATACCAAAAGATTGTCCCAAGTTTGAGGGTAAATCTGGCGAAGACCCCCAGGCGCATGTGATGACGTATCACCTCTGGTGTTCGTCTAACTCTTGGACTGACGATTCGGTTCGTCTGCGTCTTTTCCAGCGTACTTTAACAGGAGCTGCTGCTAAGTGGTACATAGAGCTATCCCGTGGTATTTTTCAGGATTTCAACTCGTTAGCTATGGCTTTCCTCACACATTTCCAGTTACCAGTCCGGTATGAGACTGGGACGCACCTCCTGTCTTCCCTGAAGCAGGACTTGGCCACTCACATCTCAGATCACATCCATGAGTGGCGGCGCCGTCGTCGACTGATCAAGTTTCACATACCTGATCAGATTTTGACTCACTGGTTCACAACCTCCTTTGTGAATAAAATCGCTCAGGATATCGCGATGGGAGCGTGTGTGACGGAGGAACAAGCTATCGCGCGTGCCCAGTATCTGGATCTTGTTTATTCGCAATCTGGCACGCTTTATGACATCCTGCCTGATGCTCCACGGCCCGGAGCCAAAAAGACCCCGCCTACCCCTACGGTGGATGGCGTCATTGGTTCCGTCTCTCAAAATTCGAAGAAGTCTTCGAATGGGAAGCAGAAGGCTAATTCTTCCAACAATACCTCTGCTAATCCTGCCTCATCCGATTCTGGTAAATCCGCGGAGGTAAATGCTGTTCAGGCCAATCCTGCAGACAAATCCTCCAAGGGGAAGAAGAAGGGCAAAGGCAAATCAAAATCTGATGCCCCGAAACCGGAATCTAAAACTCGAACCGAGGATGGCTCCCAACGTAAGCCGAAATTCCCCTGCCTCATCTGTGAAGGTGACCATTACACTAAGGGTTGTCCACGACGATCCGAAATCAGTCAACTTCTTAAAGGCTCAAAGGGAACTCCGGCTGTTTTAAAAGATCCATTTCCATCTCAGCAGACCCAGATGGTCGAACAAGGTTCATCATCTGCACCGTTTGGGTCTCAGGTTTTCATGATGAAGACTAATGCACCTATCACTATCGCTACGAGATCGAAGGATTACAATAGTCAGCAGCAGGCACCCGGGAAGGCAGTGGCGGAAGGACCGCCTCCCCCACCTGCTTCTGGTTCATTGGAAATCGAGAAGTCGACTCTCGAACCCGTTGTGAAGCCACCTCCCAAGGGTGTTCTTCGGAGATCCTCTTATAATCCAAACGCTCGTGCCGCTCAACATTACAGTATTGTTGAGGATCTGGCACAGGCGCCATGTGCCATGTCTGCACTTGAGGTTCTTCAGAGTTGTTCTTCACAACGGAAGGCTTTATTGTCTGCCATCGGTGGTATTGATCCCGCCGATTCGAGCCTTCTCACCTTTGATCTGGAGAATTTTACTCCCCAGCTTCCACATCAAATCGCTTTGATTATTCAAGTCGGGATTAACGGTCTGAACGTTTACAGAGCCGTCGTAGATGAGGGTGCATCTACTTGTGTTATGTCCTCCGCTTGTTGGAAGGCCATCGGCTCTCCAACTTTGTCGTCATCTCCTAATGCCCTTGAGGCATTTGATGGTCGGGAATCTAAACCCCTGGGAGTTCTCGAGAGTCTGGCGATTACATTACAGGGAAAAACTGTCAACGTAGAAGTAGAAGTAGTTGACGCTAAACTCAACTACCATATACTTCTTGGCCGCAGCTGGACCCATGCCATGCTCTGCGTGCCGTCTACTGTCTTTCGATTCATCAAGTTCCCTCACGAGGGCAAGATTGTCATAGTAGACCAGTTGTCATTTTTTACCTCGAGCTCTGAGAACAACGTGCCGTATGTGGATCAAATTCCGAATCCCCCAGACAGCATAGGACCTGGTCTTTTCAAAGACCCAGCCCTCATGGGTATTTTCCCTGCGCCGCCACTGAATACCGCTCAAGTTAACATGTTGTCCAGGACTGATGACCCCTGGCTGATTCCTACACCTGAGCAGGTATATGAGTTTGGAAAGTCCATGCCTTTAACGCCAGTAGAGATCAGCTACTGTGAGATTGTTGCTGCATCGGACCCTCCACCTCCTCAGCATGCTCCGATGAGCATGGCTCTTGACATCTACTCACAATCCCCCTGGCTTGGTCAGGCTGATTCGCCTGATCCTCTTAGAGAGACTTTCCCCTCAGATGAGGCGATCATTGAAACTATGTCTCTGGAGGAGCTACCCTGGGGCGATGGGCATCATCGTTCCTCGTTTATGCCTAGCTTGGGGGCAATGACTGACTGTCTCGAGCGCTATGCTACTCAGGTTCCTTCCCCTCCTCTTCAAACACCGATCTTGACGCACGAGGTATTTTCGGAGGGTAATCTGAGTAACATTACTCAAACGGTTCCTATCAGCATCTCTGTTAAACCAGGGATTGTTGAGAACATTCATGTGGGTCTGACCTGTTCTCCCGAGGAGATTCAGGTCTACACGGAACTTTTCAAAGAATTCAGAGATGTTTTTGCGTGGTCCTATGAGGAAATGCCGGGAATTGATCCTAGTATTGTCGTGCACGAGATTCCAACCTATCCAGGTGCGAAACCCGTGCGCCAACGCTTGCGTCCCATGCATCCTCGGAAAGTCGCCGCTATCAAGGCAGAGGTTGAAAAACTTCTGAACGCGGGGTTTATTTATCCAATCCCCCTTACAGAATGGGTGTCCAACATCGTCCCTGTCGATAAAAAGCAGGGTACCATTCGAGTCTGTGTAGATTATCGCGATATCAATCGCGCCTGTCCGAAGGACAATTATCCCACTCCGTTTATCGATCAGATTATCGACGATTGCGCTGGGAGTGAGATCTACTCCTTAATGGACGGTTTCTCAGGTTACAACCAGATTAACATTGCACCTGAGGATCAACATAAGACCACATTCATCTGTCCATGGGGCACTTTTGCATATAAAAAACTCCCGTTCGGCTTAAAGAACGCTGGCGCCACGTTTCAACGTGCCATGTCATATGCTTTTCATGATATTCGCCATATTGTCCAGCCTTATCTGGACGACTTGCCTGCCCATTCGGGTAAGCGAGAGGATCATCCGGAACATCTTCGCCGGATATTTCTTCGTTGCAGACGCTACAATATTAGGCTGAATCCTCATAAGTGCGTCTTCTGCGTCGACTCTGGCCGTCTTTTAGGCTTTATAGTCTCGAAAGACGGAATTCACCTCGACCCTCTGAAGGTTGAGGCCATTATAAATCTCCGTCACCCTCCTCCCTTTATCAGTTGCAGAGTCTGCAAGGGAAAGCGAATTTTCTTAGGCGCTTCATCCCGAATTACGCCGAGGTGGCCAAAGGATTCACTCGTTTGTTAAAGCAGAATGTTCCCTTTCATTGGGACGAAATCGCTCAAGAATCCTTTGAGAAGCTGAAGACATTGCTCGTCAATGCTCCGTTGCTTCGTCCTCCGGACTACCACCGCAACTTTACTTTGTATCTAGCCGCCGCATTAAGCACCATCGCCATGGTCTTGGTGCAGGATGACGAGAACGGTGATGAACATGTTGTTTATTACCTCTCTCGGAACCTTCTCGACCCGGAAACACGTTATGCACATGTCGAGAAGTTGGCCTTAGCAGCAGTACACGCCGTACAACGCTTTCGCCATTACATCCTATTGCGCACGATAACAGTGGTTTCAGACTGCAACCCCATGACATATATTCTTTCTAGACAATTGCTGGGGGGCAAGTACTCCAAATGGATCGTCATCCTGCAGGAGTTTGATTTGGAGTTCACCACTGCCAAATCAACTAAATCACTGGTCTTCGTGGATTTGATATGTTCTCTCCCTACAGACTCTCTTCCTGAACATTCTGAAGATCATATACCGGACGAAACGCTGTTTCTTATTGATACTCGTGATCCTTGGTACGGAGACATCATAGTGTATCTTCAGACCGCAACATTCCGGTCTGAGTTGGATAAAGCTGCACGTCGTCGGATTCGGCACCAGTCCCAACCCTACCGCATAGTAGGAGATACCCTATATCGTATTGGAGTAGATTCGGTGCTCCGACGATGCCTTACCTTGGACGAGGCTGAGAAATTCTTGAATGACTGCCACAGTGGCGCCTGTGGTGGACACATGTCCGGATATGCCACTGCCCAAAAGATTCTGAGGGCAGGTTACTTCTGGCCGTCTATATTTAAGGATTGCATCACTGCAGTCCGAAAATGCCATCCGTGCCATATTTTTCAGCGCAAGATGCGCCCGCCGCCGTTGCCTTTGCATCCCGTTATTACCGTCGGCCCTTTCGCGAAATGGGGCGTATATTTTATGACATGTAACCCTCACTCGGCCGGGGGGCATGCGTATATCATTGTCGCCGTCGACTACTTCACTAAGTGGGCCGAGGCGATGCCTACACTTGCTGCTGACGGAAGAACGGCTGCTTCATTCTTATTCAACCATGTTATTGCACGATTCGGGGTCCCTCAAGCTATCGTCACTGATCACGGTACTCATTTCCGTGATTACATGATGGCGGAGCTGACAGCTGCGTTGGGCTTGCGTCACGACAGCTCAACGCCATACTACCCTCAAGCGAACGGTCAGGTTGAAGCGGTGAACAAGGTTTTGGTCACTATGCTTCAACGAACAATTGGGATTCATAAATCCAGTTGGCATCTCCAACTGTTCTCAGCTCTCTGGGCGTACCGAACATCTGCTAAAAGTGCAACCGGATTCACACCATTCCAACTGGTGTACGGTCTGGAAGCTACTTTGCCGGTTGAATGTGAAATTCCTTCGCTCAAATTAGCTGTGGAGCTCTTACCGGATACTTCTCCTGAGGAAGAGCGTCTTCTGTATCTTACCGGATAAGCTTGGTGCCGGCAAACTCCAGCCCATGTGGCACGGTCCCTACATAGTAAAACGTGTTTTGAAAAATGGGGCCTACGAGCTTATAGACTACGAAGGAGTTCCATTGGCACAGCCCAGAAATGGGTTGTACCTTAAGAAGTACTACGCCTGAAATGATTTTTGGTGTGGTGTGTGTACATAGGTGTGTGATTGTCATTTGTGTGCATGGTGTGGTGTGCTTTGTAAACGTCTTTCTGCTGATCGGGTCTTCCTGGTTGTGCAGATGTCTTTTCATCCATTTGTTGGTTTCGCGGACGGTGCCTCCCGCAGTACCAGGAATCTGTCTTCTGCAGCTTGGGTAATCTATGATCCTGCTGGTGAGTTGATCGACCTGCAAGGTGTGTTTTTAGGACGTACCACGAACAATATCGCGGAATATAGCGCCGTGTTGGAATTATTAACCGAGGCAGTAAACCTTGGTATCCGTGAATTGCTCGTGTACCTAGATTCACAGCTTGTAGTGTTGCAGCTGAACGGGCACTATTCGGTAAGAAACCGGTCCATTTTACGATTGTATTTGCGTATTCGATTACTGGAAAGGAATTTTGAATATATTACATATCATCATATACCCAGACATTTGAATGCATTAGCAGATACAGTAGCAAATTTGGTGTTAGATAGACATTTGCGCAATTTATAAATCATCATCACATGTAAAGAAGACTCATCCAGAAATAGATATGCATATATATAGATATCGAAATGTTTACATAGAAGTGTGTCACATAAAACTCAAAAAATATACATAATTGTCTTAATACATCCGGAGACACTGTGTCTCTCAAAAAAAATAGGTGTGGTTAAATCCTAGAGACTAATCAGCATGGTGCTCATGATAGCACGTCACTTCACGCACTAGCTGCCTTAGGATTCGGTGGAGCCGGTTTGGAACTCCCACCGTATGGCGCTGGTACTCCATCGGTACATCTAACAGTCGGGCATAGTCTGGGATCCCATGGACGATTTCCTCGAGGTTCTGAACCAGTGCCTCTCCTCCGGTGCCTTCCCCCTGGATCTCAGGGGCGAGTTGTGTCCTCCGGGAGATAGGAGACATCCCGGCTGGTCTCTCAGGTCCTACATCTGCATGCATATATAATTGTGTTTAGACAAGTGTGTGTTAACAAAAAAAAAAAAACATATGAACATAAAATCAAAAATATGAGGTCTTACCCAGCTCTTCATCCCAGTCGTCTCCTTCTGGTAGCGGGAGATCTGGGTCCCCTGTAAAGTCAGTTCCCGCATAGGGCCAATCTTCCACAACGATCAGTTGGCGCCGTAACCACCTGAAGAACTCGGGCTTCCAGGACATCTGTTGCCCGCCTCCAGATCTGGGCATCAGTGCTGCCTAGCGAGCCATCCTCGGCTCTCGTGGTACCGGACTCGCCACATGGGCCTCTTGGCCCTGGAAGGTTGGTATGCATTCCAGAATGAACGATACCAAGATGGAACCATACCCAAACTGCTTCAGTTTGCCCTGTTTGCACTTTGTGAGCTGCCTTTTCATGTTGATCGTGACGGCTGTTGCCCAATCATACAGTCGGGGACCCATGCATTCTGAGGCCAGTAAGAGTTGAGTCTTTGTAGCCTCGTGCGGTGCCTGCGATCCAGCATCCCGCGTAATGGTGTGGAGTACAACTCTCAGTGCTAGATCAGGGATGGTTGAGATGTATACCTTCTTACTCCATGTTCCTGTTTGTGCCCCACGGCACACCCGCGCCATTACTTCTTCCATCTTTTCCCCTGATGGTCTGCTCCCAGTCAGTACAGGGATTGGACCCCTGCGGGATAATCCAGTAACAAAATAAATGTCAGTGACCTCCAATTCCAACACCTGGTCTCATATTCTGAATACTTGGTCATTTTCATCCCAGAGGTTGATCAGATATTGGAGGAGCTCAGGCTGAGCTCGTAAGCAGGGCGTGAGGAAGAACTTTTTTAAGCCACAGTCTCTCAGAGCATTCATACATGCTTGGCTTTGCATGGCCCCTTCGTCCTCATCTCCGTGTTCTCGTTCCTTCCATTCAATTGCCATTCTGACTGTTTATCTGCATTCACATGGTCCAAAACCCCTTATTAGATCTTTTGTGAGCTTCAAAATTCAAGAAGTTTGGCATAAATAGTGGAATTTTAGGCGGAAATTTGGGTTCCGCCGCTGGCGCGACTGTTTTGTTGACAGTCGCGCCATGTGGCGCGGGCCCTTTGGTAAAAAGAGCTCAGTGGCGCGGGTCCGTGCCCGATACCCGCGCCACTTGGCCTGGCCCTAAAATTTCAAAGGTGCCCTTACAGAGCTGATTTCTGAGGGGAAATCATTAAAAAATGTATGGAAAGAAAGAGAAAAGGAGCGCCACTTACCTGTCACAGACGAGACGCTGAATGGTTGCCTGGATTGGTCGCAATCGCCGTCAGAAGAGTCTGCTCCAAATGGACCACTGTTGCTCTCCACAAGGTAAATAGTAAAAAGTAATTTCATTTTTTACCATTGGACATATTTATAACTTTTCGACGTTAAATGAGCTTTAAAAGTTATTTTTTGTCAAATATTTGCATGTATTATGTCGGAAATGGATTTTACGCTTGTTGGGTATGTGCAGCGGCAGGTTTTTGCGACTTAAAAGGTGGAAACGAGTTGTATTTTATACTTTTTCGGACTCGGTAAATACACGAAAAAGTCATTGTGGAGTCATCTTTCAGCTCTTTTCTGACTCTCTAAATATGAAAAGATCGCCGAGGCCCTTGTCGTTTCGATCTCGTTAAAATGGACACGAATCGACATTCACCCAGTATAAGTTTAACCCTTTTTCGGGCTGGGCTGGATCGATTACGAAAAAGGAATACCCTAGCCTATCGCGACTAGGAGGTTTTCCCGGATATTGTTTCTACCTTTTCGGATCTGGGGAACTATTTACGAAAAGGGACCTGTGGAGTTTTCTTTTCCGCTGTCTTTTCAAACTCTCTAAACATGAAAAGACGTCGAGTTCTTCCTTTGTCAGACTCGTTAAACCCTGATGACATTGGATTCCGTCGCAATGACGTTCTCCGAGTTTCTCCTTCCTAGGACTCGTTAAATGCACTAGGATGGATTCACCCGAAGGGCAGACTTATATGACAAGCATATGGTATCCTCTTCAAGCTTGTGTAAAAATAAAGAGGTACTCACCGAAATGGTGGGGGAAAAATGGAACCATCGTCGTTGTCGTCGGCAGTATGTCGCTCTTGAACATGGCACTTGTCTGCATTCGTGTCGGGTTGGGGACATCTCATCTCGCTGCTTCACTTTGCTTCCATGGGTTGGGTAATCTCTTTTGACCTCTCATCTGTTCGCTGCCTCGTCGCCATGACCTTTGATCCGTTGATGTCAAATACTGCCAAATCCATTGTCGTGCCGTTCGTATGTTCAAGAGAAGTTGGCCTCTGCAAATATCAACCTTCCTCTGTTTCTCATATGGTCCTGATTCACAACAAAACATTATGTTCCTCTGTCTCGTGTCGATGATGTGGGAATCATTATGGCCCACCTTCAATCAAGGTCACTTCCTGTCGACTTCAACTCATTATCCGGGAAGTTGGTCTAGAGACTCCTGATGGTACCTTGGAGCCTGCATGCCTCAATGGCAGGTTCGTCGCATTCGACGTGAAGTTTACATCATTGACTTCCGATCGAATGATTCTGCGGGTGTTCGACGTCAGCTCATTTATTCACACGCCGTAGATTGTACCTGTAGTACCTTGAGGACCATTGTCATTATTGGTGGTTCATCTCGCGTCTGTTAACGGCTTTCATCATTGGCTGGTAATCAGACGATGTTCTTGCATGTTCGACATCAGCTCACACATTCGCATGCTAGAACTTGTACTTATTTGGGTCGAGATGGAGCGCAAGACCCTGGATTGTGTCTGTTGTAATCCAGGCTGCGATTGTGGATTATTATCATTATGTACATGACTCACTGATTGGATGGCTGCGACCATACCTGAGTCTATTTGTTTGATCTTAGTTGGATGGCTGCGCCCATACCCTAGATCCGGATTATAACACACTCTGTTCGGATGGTTGCGTCCATACCATATATATACATCATGTACTTGAGTTATCAGTTGTATCTTTCTGTGCAGGTTTTCTGACGGCGGGCCTTCGATTGGACATGTTCTCGTAAAGAATTTCACCCCTCTCTCTCTCGGGCCTCATGCTTTAGGGGGCATCTGTTACACAGTAATTTGTCACCGTCCCTACCATTCCCCGTCCCGCACAATGGAGGACCCATTATGTGACCTGTGAACACTGTCATGCCTTGAAAACATCATCAATGCATCCTTCTGAGTATGAGCTTCATTTCCCCTTGAGACATCTCCTTGCAAAATCCATGAAAAACAGCTCTTTTTGCATTGTTGTGGCGAACGGTCGGTGCTCCCGCATGAAAGAGGAGAAATCACGTAAAATTCGCGCCACTTGGCGCTACGTAAATAGAAACATGTGTTTCACCCATTTTAGGAACTATTTTTAAATATGGATGGCGGAAGTTGAGTTCAAACAAACTCACAAACCACTGCCTATCTTGAGTTGGGAGGTTTGGCTGCGGGAGTTCTATTGAAGGGAATTGGTTTTGCCACCTCCCATGGAACCTTCCTTGTTGATAGGGCCAATCCCATAATAATAGGGATCCCAACTCCCTCCTTCCCCATCTATAAAAGCCTGCTCAGATCCATGGCAAGCTAGTCTTGAAGTGTTGAAGCTTTGCATCTCCCTATTCCCAAGTGCCTTTGTGTTGTAAAGAATCCCTTCTTTCCCTTAAGGCCCATTCAAGCGAGGAGACCATTGTTACGAGACTCAGGAGAGGTTTTCCCTTTCCTTGGCGAGCTTTGCGAGACGTGGACGACCGGAGACCCGTTCGAAGGAAGCTGCGACGTCAGAACTTGGTTGTAACTTCTTTTCGTTTATCATTTTAATAGATGACTATGATTATGGTTCCACTCCTTTTTCCATCATGTTAATGCGAGTAATATCTTTTCTGACCGATGTTTAGTTACGTATGTTGGTTCCTATGCATGTATCTGTTCGTTTCTTCTGTGTGCAGGTGTTCATCCACGGAGATCGTGGAAGGATTGTGATCTGCCAGGGCTGAAGGACGGGGACATCTTCTTCTTCAGATCTAGCGTTGGAATTCGGGTAGGCTCTTATCCCAAGTCTTTCATTCGTAACTAGGAGCTTGCGTCATAGCATTGTTTGTTTGTTGCTAGACCCCTGCTGGGCTAGTAGGGATCGCCTCTGTCCGCAGAGGGGATTTACCTCCTCAACATACCCCCAGCATGATAGAGTCCAAGAAAACTCTGCATATCCTGACATCATTTCTCCATCAGAAATAAACCATAGGATCCTCATATCCGACCGTGTTTATCATCACCTCACCCTGCACATGATAAACATCCTCATCGGTCGGTAGAGCCTCCCCTCCATGGCGCTCGTCACCCACAATAGACCATATATCACAATAAAAATGACACCATGACCATACCACTTTAGTCTGGGAAGCACCTCATGCCCATCCGTCCACCATGCATAAGGACAAGTTTACCACACAAGCTAAACCCCTTCCCGAACGATCAAGTTGTACAAGCATATCAAGAGCACACCACCACGCCTCGCATTTGGCCCACCATACCTCCACTAGCATAATCCCATCTACGATATTTTCTCATCCGCTTCATCAATCCAGCACATGAGACCAACCAATGGACCCCCACCCTCAGCAAAACACCTTCCTCACAACATCCGTGAGTGAACACTTTCATGCTTTGGGGTACCCGTCTCTGTGTTTTGTACAAACCAAACCCCATTATTTTATTCTTTTGGTAAGTGTACAAAGACCCCAAACGGTGCACTACGTCCTTCACCCTCTCATTTCATCTTTTCTCCCACGGCAGCAGTCCCTGAACACCCTTGGTCGGAGTAGTATACCCCGACGCACAAGCCACCTTGACATTCATAGCCAGTTTATACCCACCCTGGAAGTTCTACTGACTCTAGGGATTTCCCCATCAAAAATAAATATGACTGCCGCCAAGCTGCTTCGTATACTCTGACCTTGGGCCACTGAATCCCCATCATCAGTTTTCAGTCACCCCTCGTTTGGTTGAGGCGTCCTTTTTGTCGAATTCAACACCTATTTTCCAAAAATGAAGCGATACCTTGGATCACCCCTCTCCATACAAGGGGCATCCTCAGGTGGCACTGTGGGAGACATCATTGTCCACATATGTCATCGATCCTCCTGACATTCGACTACGACAAAAGCTTTCATGTCAAGATGGTATCGTACCTTACAACCATTTCACTTTGATCAAATCCGTCGAAGACCCGTGCCTCCATAAGTGTCTCTGTCAACAATGCTTACACAGGAAGGTCCCAGCCATCACCTATGCATACAATGCACAGCTATATGCCATACCAATTTTATGCATATGGGTACCATATTCCACCTATTTTCAAATAAAAAATGCCCCTGAGGGCATCAGCAGTCATCGTCAACAACCGCCAACATCACTACCACATTAGTGACACAGACAACACATGTATCTGTCAACTAGATTTTTCTAGCCATCCACAGCATTACGAGCATGGGACATGCCCGCCTCATAGAAAATTTGTATATATATTGTATTATATTTTCTTACAGGGGTTCCTTAGGACATGGTCATTCTTGGAACCAGTGCAGGGTGTTTTCAATTCCAAGCTTCACGCAAGTCTCTCTCTCTCCCTACGCACGATACAGAAAAGAAACTATAATGTATTTCAGCTATACAGTTCTTCCTATACCTCACATATTAGGGGGAAATTGTTAACACTGGAAAATCATACAGCAGAAGATGACATTAATTAATGTCAGGCAAAAGGATTTACAGGGCTTGAAGACATTATAAAATCTGGAAAGTATTTAAAAATCTCAAAGGTCTAAGGAAAATCAAACTTTAACAAGTCCTAAATGCTCTTTGCGCGCGTAATACTTCGTGAAGAGTGCCTTTTGCGCGACTTTTTGTCTGATATGCGCGCAATCCTGGGAGTGGAAAAATGTCACTATCCGAGACCACACAAAGCAAAAGACAAGTGATTCCTCACTTGAAGCTTCCTAAGGATAGCCACCAACACCTCCTTACACACCAAGTGAGCACACAATGGAATATTTGGAGCACACAAAGGAATCATACCCCTCTCTTGGGTCACCATCCACAATGTACCAAGAGAGGGAAGGGAGGATTTGAAATCTCCTATATAATGCCACCATGAGATGAAGAATTTGTGAACACATTGTTATGCTAGCCAAAATTTCCCAAGCAATACCAGCAGTGTGTGAGTCGTAGCTGAAGATAGAGGGGACTCAATTGGTGGCCATCCAACAAGTTCAGTCCATCACAGTAGAGAGAGAGGGAGATTGCACCGAGGCAATCTTGGGATAAAAACATCCTTGCATCGGGACCCAGAACCCATGGTCTAGGGGGCCTTTGGCAAGAGGGTAATTTTTCACTCTTATTACTACCAGCGCTCAATAATAGGGGCCTAGAACCACCGTTCATATTATTGTTTTCGTTTGACTCATTTCATATCTTGTTTTTATTTGTTTTAGTTTTTAGTTTATATATGCATGCTATTTCTCTATCTAGTATGCTTATGATTCTATCTTGTTCCATTAACTTTCTTGACTCCACTTATTTTTCTGCATGTTACCAATAACTTAAGTGGGTAGACCACACCCCTTAAGTTGGTGTGATTTCGTACATACGTGCACCAAACACACTCTAACAATGGTCTTGGTCATAAACCAAAACGATATCACCCTCAGAAAATATACAAGGCTAGAAAAATTTATCATATTGGGCCTTAACGTGTTTCTTATGAATTTTTTTATTGATGAGAGCGAGAAGGCATTGTTCATCGAGATGGTTAAGTTGTAACGAGTGTGCTTCCTCAGCTGATGTTTCAGGGAGTAACTCGATAGCTAGTTTACGAGAAGAGATTTCGCACTGGATAGGAATAACTTACTCAACCCCATAAAGCAATTGGAATGGAGTAAATCCAGTGGCAGATTTCATGGAGGTTCAGTATGCCCATAAAGTGGAAAATAGCATAAGGTTCCATTTAGATTTATGTCTTCCTAACATCCGTTGCAACATGGTTTTCAAAGTACGGTTCACAACCTATACTTTTCCATTAGCTTCAGGATAATACGATGAGGAATGTTCACAGTGAAAACCCAACTTGACAGTTAGTTCCTACATCATATGATTTTTAAAGCATTTTCCATGATCAGTTACAATGCATTTAAGCACACCAAACCCGACGATGACATGGTTAAAAAAGAATAAATTCGCAGTATCACTGTCATTGAGATGTGTAGGCATGGCCTCGGCCCTTTTGGTAAAATAGTCAAGAGCGACAATAATATAATGATGTCATTGGGCAGAGGGTGGGTTACATTGCATAAAGTCAATTCCCCACTGGAAAAAAGGTCTGATGGTGATGATTTGATGTAATGGGGCAGGATGGGCACGCGTCTTGCGAGAAAATATTTGACAGGGATGGCACTTCTGGACTCCAGTGATGCAATATTTAAAGAGTGAAGGCCAAAAGTAACTGGCGTGCAATATTTTCTGAGAAATGGCATGCTCAAACAAATAACCACCACATGCCCTAGCATGGAAATAATTCAAAACATGTTTGGCTTCTGCATGAGTAATACATTGACGTAAAATAGTGTCGACACCACGACGGTAAAGAGTATCATCGATAATAAGATAGTGTCAGGACTGATGGCGTATGCACTGAGGATCATCATGAGACAAATCAGGCCAAAAATGTTGGGTTTGGAGATAAAGAAGTATGTCCCCATACAAAGTATCATAAGTACTAATGAGGAAAAAGGATTCATCATGAACCCCAACACAAACCTGCGGTAGAAATTGGCAAGACCCAGAAAGTTGCGGAGATCTGTTAGAGTGGTTGGGGTTAGCCAATCCAGAATGGCCTAGATCTTGGTTGGGTCCACATGCACCCCCCGCTCATTAATAATGTATCCCAGATATTGAACCTGGGTCATGCCAAAAGTGCATTTCTCCAAATCGACACACAACTTGTGTTGCCGCAGTGTTTGGAGAACCTGTCGAATGTGGTGGAGGGTCTGTTCACAACTCTGGCTGAAGATTAGGATGTCATCCAAATAAAACACCACGAACGAGTTGGTGAATGGCCGAAATATGTCATCCATCAGCCTCCTTAAGGTTACGGGAGCATTCTTGAACCTGAGAGACATGGCCAACCGTCAAAAAATGCCCTCTTGGCTTTGAAAGTATTCTTCCACACATAGAAGGGTTCGATTGGTACGTAGTGATACCCAGAATTCAAGTCGATCTTGCTGAAATATTTTTCCCCCTTGAGTTGGTACAGAAGGTCATCAATCTGCGAGATCAGATACCTATTCTAGACAGTAATCTTGTTCAGCACTTGATAGTCAATAGAGAGTCTCCAAATCCCATCCTTCTTCTACACCAACAGGATCAGGCTCCCACGAGGCAATGAACTCAGTCAGATGTGACATTTATGTAGCAGCTCCTACATCTACCTCTTGATTTCATCGTTCTCCATAACAGAGCGTCGATAGATCAATCCATTGGGTAGCAGTGCGCCTGGGGTCAAATCAGTGGAGTGTGTTAGTGTTACACCATTTTTTTGGTCATCTAACTCATTATCATTAGATGAACCCAAGTACACCATGTAAGACCAATTTTACCCTAAGTAAAATTGCTTTCACCGTGTCAAATAACATTTGTTCATATTTCCTGGTCACATTTAACCCAAAACAAGGAAATTAATTAAATAAATCATTATTTATTTAATTATTTCCTAGGAATAAGTTATTTAAATCATTATTTAATAACATTCCTAGTTAAATTTGACTAAATCATTTTTAAATAATTAAATAAACCATTATTCATTTAATTATATCCCCATCATCTCCCTAAAATGATAAATAAATCATTTATTTATTTATTGTTTATAAATAAAGGAATTGACCTAAGTCAAAAGACCTTTTCCCTCCAACAAATATAATAAAATATTCATAAAGGGTGGTTCTAGAATTTAATTAATAATATTTTATTCATGCAACAAGTTCTAGATAACCCTAATATTTTGTTATAAATAGGAGGGTTTTCCCCATTCATTAGTCACCTTCATTGCATTAGATCACACTACATCTACTCTTGGTCACCATTTTCCATTTTTGATTTATGAGCTCCCATTGAGTTCTATGTTTGTCAGGGTTTTCTACCACAATAAGAGAGAGGAATTTTAGATCTGAAACACTGAGGACTTTCAAGAACCCATCCCATTGAGGAGAACCGGAAAACACCTTTCTTGTTTTCCTCTCAGGTGCCCCATTATTTAATATAATATAAAACATTCTTTTAAACACATTGTTCTTGTCTTGTCTATTGGATGCATGGAGCCATATTGTATTTTATCTGCTTAACAACTTTTGTGGCTTCCTGGCTTAGATCCTAATTTTTGCAAACAGACTTTGAAGATATTGGTGCCCATAATTGATGTTAGGGCTATTTCAAGCATGCGTAGCTAAAGGATATTTTAATGAAGATTCAGTACTAACAATTGGCGACTCCACACGAGTTTTCTTTTACACGTCAGTTGCTTTCCATATTCTTCATATCCAAGTTTATTTTACCCTAGGGTTTCTCTTCCATTTTCTGTTTTTCCTATTTTTATGGTGCTTTCCACCTCTAAAACCCTCAAACAATCAAATTTTTAACTTTCGTGTGTTTCTGTCCTTATTGCGCAGGTGACAGACATCAGCCGCAGCTGAGACGACAAATTTTTCTGAAATCTGCCAGCGAGAGAGCCGGATCTGCAGGTTGCACTTATCGGCCCAAAAAGTGTGACCTGGCCCTGAGGACGCACTTTTCTGCCCCAAACCTGCGACCTGGACTGAAAACAGGTCAGAACCTGCGACCTGCACTTTTTCTGCAAATTTTCCAGTACTTTTTCTGGGTTTGTCTGAAGCTTCTGTCAGGGTTTTCCAGCCTCTGTCTCCGCCTGTTTAGACCTGTTTCTGATCTTTTTCACTCAACTAAGTGGGAATATTGCCCCTGAGGGCTCTAGTACCCTTCACTTTTTGTGGGAGAGTTTTTGCTGTTTCAGAAGTCTGAATTTCCAGAGTTTCAGCCTTATCGCTTTCAGATCTGATACCTTAGTTTCAGATCCCTTTAGATCAGCTCTTCTCCCTTTCAAATCACCTCATTTAGTTTTGTTTGGGTTCATTTCTAGGGCCACCTCCTTGTCCCTCCTCTTTTTAGCTGATCTCCTCCTTTTTAGCAGCAACCTTGCCTCTGCCTCTTTGTTGTTCTATGCACCTCTTTTCAGCAGATTTCCCCTTTAGATCCCCGTCCCTCCCGACCTTAGATCTATTGGCCTCTTTTTAGCATGCTTTGCTTCGTTTTTCCCTCTAATAGACTAGTTTTGAGAGACCCGCCTTCTTGGGTTAGATTGATGCATTGGTAGCTGTTAATTTTCTGTTCTTTTAGTCTTATTTACTGCAGATTTATTTTCAGTTACGCAGCACACTTTTTCTTTTACTCTCAAAACGTCTGGGTTTAAACAATTAAAATTAACGCACGCCACACACTGAACCTAAGTGAAGAAGAGCTTGGTTAACACCGCCTGGAAAAGACTTTAAAATAAATTGTCACTGCACCCCTCCGCCCTTGACCTCACTTGATTTTGTCCCTCCCTGCCCTTGTCGGTTTTTCTTCTTCCCGTCATCATTACGCCCCCAAGGCGTTTCTCCCGGAGACTTCTTGGCCTTCACCCTCAGTTTCCAGTCGGTTGACTTCCTCTTTCCCGTCATCCTCGAGTAAGTCCTCCCCCGAGTCGGCACTCTGACTCTTCCTCTGATTGTTCGGGTTCTCCCCCTACTTCTGGTTCTCCCTCTCTTACCTTACCTCCCATTGGCAAAGATGTCGCATCCCATTTTCCCCAAACCGAAGAAGCCACCCTCCAAATCGCCTTGAAATATGACCTCATCTACGCCCAATCCGGTTATGTTTATACCGTCCTTCCTGACCTCCCCAAGCCTACTGGTCCTAATGCCTCGGGGGCATCTCACTCTGCCGATGGTATTGTTGGAGCCCTGTCACATACCTCTCCTCAACCTCCTGTGGGCTATGGTTTCCCTCCAGGAGGGGCCAGCCCCTCCAGCACGTTCCCCCCTCCAGGTAACATGTATCCAGGATACGGCATGCCTCCTCCTTTTGCCCACCCTCCTGCTTACCTCAATGTTGCCCACCCTACCCCATATCCGTACCTACAACCTGGTGTCCCAGCTCCTCCAGCATTTGGACCTCCCACTCCTTTGCCTTCTCCACCCCCGCAACCACACCTACTACCCCCTCCAGGGCAAGTATTTGCACAGTAGGGGGTACCTAATTTTCTTCCTTCTCAAAGAAAGAGAAAAGGGAATCAATCTGCTTCTGGTAATCATGGATCCAATCCTTCCAGTATTGACCCTACCACTGCCAACCAGCTGTTAGGTCTCTGTAATAAGCAAGATTGGCAAAGTCCGATCACAGAGTTAACATCATTTCAACCAACTTTGGGATTCTAGGATCTAGCCCTCCTGAATCCGGAGAGGGATCTCTCCAGTATGTACAAAGATGGATTTGTCTTTGAATTTTAGGGTAATGATATTAGGCTAGTTATGAAGTCCAAGGGTTTGTTTGGTTTTTTGGATGGTTGAACATAGTTGTTGTCTGAGGCGGAAAGATCTATATGCAAATAGGTTCAAAAGTGAGAAGTTGCAAGCAAAAGAGTAAGCTTTGATCAAGAAGAAAGATGATGGCAGGTTTTCAGTCCATTGGGCTATGGAGTCATAAGAGGATTTAATTGAAACAATCAGGTCCGAGAGTGGTCTATGGGGCAAGTCATCTATGCCTAAGGATCTCTTTAAAGTTTGATTTATGGAATGGAGTGATACAATAAGAAAGGGAAATGACAGATGCAGAACAAAGAGCAGCCCAAGATCTGGTAAGTACTTTGAAACTAGCCAGCCTTTGACCAGGCACTTAAGAAAAACATAGAAGAAAACTAGGATCTGGTAAGTACTTTGAAACTATCCAGCCTTTGATACACTTCTGATAGAAAACATATAAAAAACAATAGGGAAACTCAAAGATAACACAGAATGGTCAAAGATCTGATAAGTACTTTGAAACTAGTCAGCTTTTAACACATCCTAAGGGAAACAATCAAATAGTTGAGCAAATAAGAAAGGGACTCAGGGCTAACCTTAATTTCCTCAATTCATCTTCACACAACATATATTGAAAGTAACATTTAAAAATAACATTCAGCTAAGACAACAAGACGAGGGAACGCCAACATCCCTGTACTTAAACTGAATTAAATCATTTTCAAATAACACAGTTGAGAGAAAACATTTAAATAAAGGTTTTTCAGCCAGAGAAGGTTACTGATATATAGTAGGTCCTAACCCTGTTTAAACTGTTCTTTATAGTGGAAAATGAAACAAATTGAAAACAGAAACAAAATACAAGTTACAGTGAGAATAACATCACCATCAGCATAGACCAGGATCCCATAAATCAGCTTGTATTGATGCTTCAAACCAGTTACAATCTTCAAATCCGATGTTTTAATCCATCTCTCTTCATAACCTAACCTATCTGTTACAAGCAGAGCTCCAAGAGCCAGTGAAATCCTATCTACAAACAAGAGTCTTCAGCTCAGTTACAATACAATGCTTCAGCAATTTACATTAACAACCAACCCCTCACTCATCTCCTACTGAAGTATTTATAGAAAGATGAGGAGGTGAGATCTGATGAAAAGATCTCAAAAACCAATTAATACAGATATTGATGTTTTCTTAGCCATCGAGGGGCTCAACGAAGAACTATACAGGTTTTCCTCTGTATTAAATGATTTACACTCATGAATTTAGCTCGGTGGGAGCTTTATTAGACTTTTGAGGCTCTGTGTATCAATAGGGTTGCTCTGTCGACATTCTGTCATTAATTTCCTGGCAAAAATAACTCCTTTGGCTGTGTCGAGGAAAAATACCTGGCTTTGATCAATAAATTCGGTCCTTGATTGAATCCTTTGAGGCACAGGTGGCGCTGTAGTCGCTGGGAGGAATCAATTCGCCTCCATTTGTGGCGGTGGAGGGTTTTTCTGATAAAAACACTTTAGATTTTCCTTAATCTGCATTTGAGAGCGGGGATTAGGCGTTTGATAACTGTCTTGGCCTTAATCCCCATAAATCTGTCCACTTAAGCTGCTGTTCTGGTTCATTTCTGGTCTTCAATCTCTGATACTCTTTTTCTGCATTGATTTTGATGGTTTTCTCTGTTGTGCAGGGCTACGCAGGTAGGGAAAGGCATCAATGCCTGTGGAAACATTGAAGAGACGTGGAAACTAACTCTGTAAGTGATTTCCTTGGAGAAATTGAAACGTAGAGGATCGTCACCCTCCTGGTCTGAAATTTCATTTTAAAACACAAACAAATGACCTTAACCCTGCAAAATACAAAAAACACGTAAAAATCCAGTTTTATAGGTCAATCTGCTTTGGGGATTGTGCGGAGGAATGCGGGCCATTGGATGGCATCATCCAACGGCCGAGATCAAATCTGGGCGGTCATGGAAAAGGTTGAAGAAAGATTAAATCAGGACCGTTGATCTGCAGAAATCGACGGTCGAGATCGGGCAACGGGAAGTCAGCGAGAAAATGTCTGACCGGGCGATGGAATCAGGAGGACGAATAATAGCCATCGATCTGCAGAGATCGACGGTGGAGATTGAATCTTGGACGCGCGATGGATGGGTTAACGGGCGAGCATGTCCGTTAAAGGTTGAGCAAGTGAGGCAATCGGCAGCCGTCGGATGGGAAGTCCCAGATCGAACGGTGGGGGTTGATTCCGCTGCATGGTTATGGTGTGAATTTTAACGCGCAAAATGAGGTGATAGCACGGCGGTTTTGTAATAGTGGCGGGGACACGTGTCGGCTAGCGTATGGAATCGCTGGCCGACGGGAGAAAACCACCGTGGATCAGAAGGTGGTGCGAAATGGAAACTGATGGTTTCTTGACAGACGACGCGGGAGAAGGGGGGGGGTCCACCTGGTGAGATGTGCTCCGCTCCATCGGATCTTGGGAGCAGATCGACGGTCCAGGTTGATCGCGAAATAAAACATGTGATTTTAATTATTCCCCGTTAAACTTTATAAAATGGTTTTTTTCGGGTTTTCAAAGGGAAATGAACGGAGGAAAATGGTATTTTTCGATTTAACGCTTAAGGACTGAGCGATCAGTCCTGGCACTCGGGTATATGGAGGAAAACGGCCTGGGGGCTTATCTTGAAAGGGCTAAACCGCCAAAAACACATAAAATATGCCATTTATATGATTTCCGATGATTTTTTAGAGGAAAAAGGGTCCGATAAGTTAAAAAGTGAGTTTTTAACCTTGGGAAGTTGAATGTGTGAAGGGTTAAAGGGAAAACATATGTTTTTGTGGGGTTTTTATGAATAAAAGGAAAATGGAGAATGAGGTAGTTGGAAGGAAAAGGAAGAGGAAAAAAAAGGGGAAACACTGCAGTATTTGACTTGGATTTTTGCAGGATATCAGGGGTTTGGAGAAAGAAACAGGTATGAAGATTTAACCAGCAACATGAGTTTCACCAAAAGACTTCAAGCACCAACAAATTTAGGACTGAATTTGTTTCTTGAAGGCTGCAAAGAATATTTAGCCACCAGCTGATATGATAGGAAAAATATGGGTGGCTAACAGCGGCTCCACTTGGGGATGGTGCCTTCCTGAAGGCATCAAGAATTCAGACTTGATTTCTCTGGGATGCTGACTGGTGCCTGATCCATTAGATTGCTCTCTTTTGCTAGATGATCTTGCTCTGCTTCTGAAAAATAGGGTCAATCATGAAAGATAAATGGACTTCATCAATACAACTTTCTACCTACCCAATCCTATTGATCTAACATTTTTTCTTCATCAGAGTGCACTTGGATTGGCAAACTCTTTTCACAACATTTTATTCTTTTGAAAGCATAAAAAATAATCTACTTCTACTCCTTATTTCTCCTTGAACTCAGATTAAACAGTTGAGCTCAAATATTTCTCTACCTAATCTAATGTCTGTTGGGATTAAACTGTCCAGCAGACTTTCATTCTCTAAATTCTAAAGCAGAAATTTAAAAACAGCCAAGTCAAGATTAAGCTGTTTGACTTGCTGTGATCTATGGAATAAAAACAAGCTGCACATAGATTATTATTTGCATAAAAATAAAAACAAAAATGGAAGGCTTATGATCTGAAAGTCTCTTATCATGGCCTTCTCTTTTCTTCATGGCTTTGTTTTTTATTTGCTTTTGAGTTGTCTTTGCTTTTCTTCTGGTTCAGATTTTAAACTGATTAGAACCAGATCTTTACATTCTTTGACTCATAACTTAACATAGATTTGAGTCATCTCCCTTTGGAAACTTTGGTTTAGTTTTTGAGTTTGCTTGAACCTTCAATTTCTAACCTAATCTATCTACTGATAAGCCAAGATTAAACAGTTTGGCAAATCAAATTCACTATCCTATCAGCAGAAAAATTTAAAAGCTAATTAGTCAAGATTAGGCTGTTTGACTAACTAGAAGTGTGTTTTTGAGGAGTGGCATTTGAGCTTGCACACTTTCAGATTTGTTTCTCTTTTTGGCATGGGGCTTTTCCTTTCTTGTTTTCAATTCTGCCCTCTTTTCTTTTTTTTTGTATTTTTTGATTTTTCATAACTTTGAATGCAATGGTGGATGGACTATTTATAATGGAAAAAGATAAAAAGGATTCAAAACATCAAATGGGTCAAGAGAAGTAATGCTTAAGCATCCTGCCATTGACAAGACCCCCAAACAATTCTGTTCCATCCAGTTCCTGCAAGAAAAATGCATTATTACCAGCAACTGAATGAATAGAGTAAGGGCCAATCCATAGGTTGTCAAATTTTCCATGCTCGCCCTTTTCTTCCCTTCTTGAGTCCCACTTTAAAACTTTGTCCCCAATTTTGAAATTGCTAGCCTTTGTTCTTCTATCAAATATCTTCTTGAAACTCTCTTGTTTTTGCAATGCTTTGTTATACACTTCCTCCCTGGTTTGCTGAAGATGAATGGTTTGATTTATTCTTCTGATTATGTCATTTTCTTCGGTCTGCAACTCTTGAATTAACTTCATAACTGGTACACCAAGGCTGTTAGGAAAAATTGCATCTGTACCATACACAAGCTGGAAGGGTGACATACCAATAGATTTCTTCAAAGTTAATCTGTCGGCCCAAAGTGCATGGATCAGCTTTGTGTGCCAAGACTTTTTATTGTCCTCCAACAGTTTCTTGATTATGTTCACTAGGCTTTTATTGGAAGATTCTGCAAGTCCATTACCTTGAGGGTAATAAGTGCGGCCCACCTGTGCGTGCTATCGATACTTGTGACAGAATTCAACCATTTTCTTTGATCCAAATGTTGTTGCATTATCTGTGATGATCTTGGTAGGACAGCCAAATCTGGAGAGGATGTTAGTCTCCAAAAATTTTACAATAACTGAATCATTGGCCTGCCTACAAGGAATGGCTTCTATCAATTTAGTGAAGTAGTCTGTGGCAGTAAGAATCCACCTATGCTGGGCAGAAGATGGTGAATGGATTTCTCCTATGAAGTCAAGTTCCCATTGTTGAAAAGGGGCTTCAACAGTGATTGGATGCAAATTCAGGGGTAGTAATTTTCTCTTGCCTTCAAACAATTGACATTTATGGCAAGTAGTGGTCATCTTGTGTATATCAGGAAAAAGAGTAGGCCAATAGAAACCAGCCCTCAAAATTTTGTTGGCTCTTGACTTCCAGTACAAATGACCTCCACACTCTCCTTCATGGAATTCCTTCTTATTTTCTGCATCAAACTCAGGCAAACATTTAAGCAATATCCCACTTGTATTTCTCCAATAAAGACATTTATCAGTAATGCAATAATTTACAGCTTTTAATTTTAGAAATCTTTCCTTTTTTTTTTGATAAACCAGGAGGTGTATTCAGATTAAGCAAAACATAAACAATATCAGTATACCAAGGAGAATTCACAAAATGGTCTTCAACAATGGGAGCTGAGAATTCTTCTTGGTCATCCAAAGCATTAATCGTATTAATATCAAGAACTTTACAATTCGATTCAGCCATTAACCTAGCCAGACCTTGGCCTTTGATGAGCTTAGTGAGTTTTATCTCTAAATCATATTCAAGAATAACAACAATCCACTTACCTCTCTTACCATCTGGGTCCTGTGTTAGAATGTCTTTAACAACCGAATTTGGGACAAAGGCAAAAATATGTGAGTGAAGGATGTATACTCTGAAGTCTTTCAAAGCCTTTACCAAAGCAAAAGCCTGCTTCTCCATAATCTTATACTTCAAAGGGGCATCCCTTAATGCCTTGCTAAAGAATGCAATAGGCTGCTCTTGTCCTTGTGGATTTTTCTATAAAAGGACAACAACTATGGTATGTTTTGATGCAAATGAGAAGATATAAAAATCCTTTGAAAAATCAGGACTTATGAGAACCAGTGTTTTTGTTAATGCTTGTTTTACCAGCTCAAAGGATGTCTTTGCTTCCAAGGTCCACTTTACCCCCTGCTCCTTCTTCAACATGTTTGTGATATTCCTAAGGAGCTCAGCCAAGATAGGGATGAACCTTCTCAAAAATTTTATTTTCCCAATGAAAGACTGCAACTCTTTGATGTTTCAAGGGTGAGAGATTTGCAATATGGCCTCTATCCTCTTTGGATCTATCTTTATACCCTCTTCTGAAATGATGTTCCCAAGAAGTTTACCTTCTTGGAGACAAAATAAAGTCTTCTTAGGGTTCAAAGATATTCCAAACTTCCTGCATTTCTCGAAAAAATTTCTCAAATGTTCCAAGTGTTCTTCATCTGTTTTTGAAAACATAGTTACATCATCAAGATAAATAATGATGAAGAAACCCAATTCTTCCGAGAATGCTATGTCCATGGCTCTTTGAAAGGTTGCTCCGGCATTCATTAGACCAAAAGGAATTTTCACATACATGAAAGTACCCCATGGTGTAGTAAAAGCTGTCTTTAATTGATCATCAGGGTGGACTAAGACCTGATTATACCCTGAATAGCCGTCTAGCAAAGAAATTTTTTTAGACCCCACCACCCTTTGTAAAATATGATCCATCTTGGGCAAAGGGTAGTTGTCTTTTAATGAAGCTTTGTTTAAATTTCTAAAGTCTATACAAAGCCTGATTTCTCCAGTTTTCTTCCTAATAGACACTAGATTAGACACCCATTCAGAATATCTAATAGGGACAATAATACCAGCATTGTGCATCTTCATGATTTCCTTCTTAACCAATGGCAACTGGACAGGGTTTATTTAACAAGTAAATTACTACGTTTGAATGGTTTTTGGTTTTCTTTAAGAGGGATTTTGTGCTGTATTATTTCAGTCTCATAGGACTTAAGATCTTCGTAACTCCACGCAAAAACATCAGAAAATTCTTTGAACAACTCTATGTATTTGCGTTTAATGTGAGCTGGCAAAGTTTTGGACAGTTTGATTATTTTCAGTTTTTCCTCACTGCCTATATTGCATTCCTCCACTTCAGTTTCTACAGGTTCCAGTTTAGGTTTATTGGCCACATCATTAAAATCAAACAATTCTTCTATAGGGGCCAAACCCTTGGGAAAACTATCATCCTTAGAATGCATAGTTTCCAAATCCTCTGTTCCAGATTCTGCACTCAATTCTGTTTGGTTTTGAAGTTTTCTAGTCTGAAGGTTAATATCTACAAGCTCAGGAGAAGGTTCTTCTTCACCAAGAAAATTTTATTCACTGCAGTCTGTATCATAGTCTGAATCTGAGTTATGGAGTTCAAAATCATTTCTGAATTGCATGAAGTCTTCTATTTGTTTATCTCCATCAAACACCTACCAATATTTCTTGTTATTTGGGACAGCTGGTCTGAATTTAATCTGAGATGTGTCATCATATAGCATTGGGCAGGTTCTAGCAGCAAAGGCTAAATTGCGGGCTGCAATGTTTCTTTTCCTTGGGACAAAAGTCAGGTTGGTCTCCTCAAATGTTTTCAAAAGATCTGTGACATCATTCCTGTAGGCCCTAAGTCTAGGGTGATTTTCATTATACTCCCCATTGACTTGCCTAATGATTAACTCAGAATCCCCATACACATTGATTTTCTTGGCACCTAAATTTTTCAAGAGATGCAAGCCTAAGAGAAGGGATTCATATTCTGCTATGTTGTTGGAACACTGAAAGTTTAATTTACATGAAATACATTTTGTATGATTGTTTTCAATGTTAGTAATCCAGACACCTGCACCAGCATTTGTTCTAGTGCACGACCCATCAAAATACATAGTCCAGAGAGGATCATTTTCAGTTTTATCAGTTTGGTGCATGTTATTTGTATGATTTGACTCCTCAAGTTTTTCATCAGGTTGAGGATTGTTCTCTTGACTGTCAAGATTTAAGTTTAATGGATCGATGATTTGTAGTTAAAGACCTGTGTTTGGTTTGCTAGGATTTTCAGATACAGTAAACTGTCTTGCCAGTTCAGTGTTGTACTCCTCTTCCACCGTTTCATCCATTAACCCTGGTAACGTGATTTGTTCTGTGAGGGTTTCATCGTTAAACATGATAAAAGATTCAAGGCTTGAACTTACAGCATACAGAGGAGAGTTTTGAGGCCTGTCTTGACTTGTCACTGTGTATTGCATGTGGGACTCCCTGTAAAGTCTTCTAGTCTGATTGAAAACAGGGATAGTCGCATAGGTCATGTCCATTTGCATGGTCCCCTGTAACTTAGCCCCCCAAGACCTTGATAAAAGCATTCCATACTTTGGGGGTACATCAGCCACAACAACATCCATGACCAAACACTTGGCTGGAATTTGGGCTAAGTTAACACAGAGGTCTTTGATCAATCCTAAACACTTGACTCTGCTTGAGTCAAAAGAGTACAAGTCTTTATAAGGTCTGGTAATTTCAAGACCCAGGCTTTCCATCACAGCTTTTGGCATTAAATTATGGGAAGCGCCTGAGTCATGCATAGCACTGTGAAAAATTTTGTCATGAACGTTCAAACTTACATAGAAGGGAGGGACAGGTCCTTCTTGAAACTTACCTTCAATCTTTGGGCCAAAAATAAGCTCTGGCTGGTCGTCATTAAGATTGAGTGTATCCTCATTTTCTTCTAGGTTCAAAGCCTTCAAAATTTTGGACCTATATACATGTTGGGCAGCTAACTCAATCAAAGGAACAGAAATTTTAATCTTTGAGATTTCCTGTTCCAGACTGAAAGGAATTTGATTCTTTAAGGTGTTGGTTTCAGCCTTGTTTACCGCCAATTTATCAGCAACAACAGCTTACTGATTTGTTCTATCTACACTTGATACAATGGTTGTAATAGGAGTACTAGCTGAAGTGTTAGTACTACTGATGTTTGCATTCTGTTTTTCAAGATTTTGAGTGTTTTTCTCTTTTCTTGTACCAGAATTATTAGCCACTATTTTGTCTTTTTGTTTGACTGTTTTAGGCTTGGTTGCAGTGCTGCTTTGAGAGGATTTGTCAGAGGTTTTGTTTTTGGGGGTTTGTTGATTAGATTTACTTCTGAGTTCATATTCCTTTGAAGGCTCCATGACAACATTTTCCATGTTTTGATAATAATTTTCATTATCATCTCTTTTGTCATCGTAAGGTGTATAAAGACCTTGTTTCCTATCATAATGAACCTCGAAGTCATCTTCATCAACCCCAAATAAGTTTATATCATCCTCCTCTGTTATTTGATCTGTTTCCTCAACCTCACTTAAATATTTTTGATGAAAGGGAGGAGTGATCTGTTGATCATCTTCCCCGGGTCGGTTTGGAGGTTGATTCCTTCTCACATTCTGATTTTGGTTTTGGTTTCTGTTTTTAGGAGCGTTTTGATTTAGACTTGCTTGCGCTCTCTCAAAAATGCTCATTTTCTTCATCATCTCTTCCATCATCCTTTCCATTTTTGAGCTTGAAGTAGTAGGTGTGGATTCCTCTTTGAAAGACACTCTCTTTTCAGCCTTCATTCTTGCCCTTTTTTCCATTAAGTTTACTTCCACAGAAAGAGCACCTCTTTGCATATCTTCAAGAGTTGCAAAAACTCTTTCTCTGAGTGAATAGGTCATGTCAGCATCAAACCCTTCAGGAAAATTGTTTAAAGCTGAGCCCTGCGGAGGTTTTAGTTCAGGAGAAAGTGCATTATACACACTGTTAAATCTGGTACAATAGGCTTGTACACTTTCCCCTGGGTTTCTATGGAGATTGTTATAGTTAGCAAGGATTTGGAGAGGGTTCTTTTTTACTTCCCACTTGTTTAAGAATGTTTGATGGAAACCTTGAAGATCATTAATACTATGGGGGGCTAAGCCCTTGAACCATTTTCTTGCTTCTCCCCCCAAACTTTGAACGAATAATCTAAGTTTGACAGAATCATCATCAATTTCATTTCTATCAAAGTAGTCAGTCATCTTGTCCACATGTTGTGATGCTGTTGTAGTATTGCTAGCATCATACAATGGAATTTTGGACTGATAGTCCTGTGGAAGGTTGGCTAATGGTACAGGAAGGACTAAGGGAGCATACCATGCCACCATGATAGGTGGTGGGTTAACAAGAGGTGGGGTGGGCTGAAATAAAGTGGTTTGAACAGTGGATGAAAGATGAACAGAAGTGGATGGAAAAACAGTAGATTGCTGAGCTGATCTTGGATGAGAGACACCTAGATTATGAAGAAAATGTAAATCAGGAGGTGTTGATTCTCTATTCCCAAGGTGTTCACTTGTTTCCGGAGATGAATGTGAAGACTCAGAATCTAACTGATCTAAATCACCAAATGACCTGGTCCTAAATGGATTGACTAAATCAGCTTGTGCTTGTTGTAGAGCTGAAAGATTTTCAGGGACTGAATTAGCTCTCAAGGATGATATGAAAACAGTTGAAGAAAGTACCCTAGGAGACTTCCTAAGGATTCTTTCAGGGTTATCAACTATCTCGGGTGGATCAGGGTTAGGCCGGGCTCTAGTATGAATCTTTCTAGGAGCCACTATGCTAGGTTTTTAGACCCAAATAAGTAGGAAAAGTTCAACCAGATATGACAGTCTTTGAGAGGTTGACTAATCTGTTTGCACAATTTAAATCCTACAGCCCTCTAACTGAGTTTGAAGGATATTACAATGATAAGGGTTTTTCCCAGTGGAGTCTTAAGGTCTGTTTAGGATTTGTGGAGTCGCCAGGTGGAAAGTTTAGAGTGTGTTGAAAGAAGTACACTGTCCACCACAGTGCTTGTGATACATCCCTTTTCAAGGATATCTAAAAAAAAAACAAACTCTAACTAGAGATTGACTGGGAGGGCGTTCACCAGATATGTCACCTCTAAAAGAGGATGAGATCCGGAGGCTACCTGGCCCTTTCCAGAATCTGTCTAAGAGTATGAAGTAAAACACATCCAATGGTAAGTGAAATGTAAGAGCGAGTGTTTTACTACCAATTTGAAATTCTTTTTGGTATTTTCTGAATTGTTTTTATCTGTGGTTTCTAAGAATAAGCTACCTTTACTTCAAAACTTAGCTACTGTTGTGAGACAAAGAAAATCTACTCTTATGGCTAAGCCAGCTGATTTTTCAAGGTTAGACAAACTCTTATGAGAATCCTAGGGTTTACCTAGTTTGTCACTGATTCAAACGAGTTTCATCATGATTACCATTTCTTGGTAGTGCTTAAGAAAGAAATTTGCTTTTAACTCAAAGTTTGCATGTTTAAGGAAGGTGTTTCCCAAAGTGCTTAGAGAAATGTTAGGTCTCTGTAATAAGCAAGATTGGCAAATTCCGATCACGAGTTAACATCATTCAGCTCAACTGGATTCTAGGATCTAGCCCTCCCCCAGATACGAGGGATCCTCTCCAGTGTCACACAGGTAGTTTGTCTTTGAAGGCTTAAGGTAACGATATTAGGCTAGTTATGAAGTCCAAGGGTTTGTTTGGTTTTTTGGATGGTTGAACATAGTTGCTGTCTGAGGCGGAAAGATCTATATGCAAATAGGTTCAAAAGTGAGAAGTTGCAAGTAACTAGAAAAACTTTAGTTAAGATGAAAGATGATGGCAGGTTTTCAGTCCATTGGGCTATGGAGTCATAAGGGGATTTAATTGAAATAATCAGGTTCAAGAGTGGTCTATGGGGCAAGTCATCTATGTCTAAGGATCTCTTTTAAGGTTTGATTTATGGAATGGAGTGATACATCAAGAAAGGGAAATGATAGATGTAGAACAGAGAGCAGCCCAGGATCTGGTAAGTACTTTGAAACTAGCCAACCTTTGACCAGGCACTTAAGAAAAACATAGAAGAAAACTAGGATCTGGTAAGTACTTTGAAACTATCCAGCCTTTGATACACTTCTGATAGAAAACATATAAAAAACAAAATGGAAACTCAAAGATAACACAGAATGGTCTAAGATCTGATAAGTACTTTGAAACTAGTCAACTTTTAACACATCCTAAGGGAAACAATCAAATAGTTGAGCAAATAAGAAAGGGACTCAGGGCTAACCTTAATTTCCTCAGTTCATCTTCACACAACATATATTGAAAGTAAAATTTAAAAATAACATTCAGCTAAGACAACAAGACGAGGGAACGCCAACATCCCTGTACTTAAACTGAATTAAATCATTTTCAAATAACACAGTTGAGAGAAAACATTTAAATAAAGGTTTTTCAGCCAGAGAAGGTTACTGATATACAGTAGGTGCTAACCCTGTTTAAACTGTTCTTTATAGTGGAAAATGAAACAAATTGAAAACAGAAACAAAATACAAGTTACAGTGAGAATAACATCACCATCACCATAGACCAGGATCCCATAAATCAGCTTGTATTGATGCTTCAAACCAGTTACAATATTCAAATCCGATGTTTTAATCCATCTCTCTTCATAACCTAACCTATTTGTTACAAGCAGAGCTCCAAGATCCAGTGAAATCCTATCTACAAACAAGAGTCTTCAGCTCAGTTACAATACAATGCTTCAGCAATTTACGTTAACAACCAACCCCTCACTCATCTCCTACTGAAGTATTTATAGAAAGATGAGGAGGTGAGATCTGATGAAAAGATCTCAAAAACCAATTAATACAGATATTGATGTTTTCTTAGCCATCGAGGGGCTCAACGAAGAACTATACAGGTGTTCCTCTGTATTAAATGATTTACACTCATGAATTTAGCTCGGTGGGAGCTTTATTAGACTTTTGAGGCTCTGTGTATCAATAGGGTTGCTCTGCCGACATTCTGTCATTAATTTCCTGGCAGAAATAACTCCTTTGGCTGTGTCGAGGAAAAATACCTAGCTTTGATTAATAAATTTGGTACTTGATTGAATCCTTTGAGGCACAGGTGGCACTGTATTCACTGGGAGGAATCAATTCGCCTCCATTTGTGGCGGTGGAGGGTTTTTCTGATAAAAACACTTTATATTTTCCTTAATCTGCATTTGAGAGCGGGGATTAGGCGTTTGATAACTGTGTTGGCCTTAATCCCCATAAATTTGTCCACTTAAGCTATTGTTCTGGTTCATTTCTGGTCTTCAATCTCTGATACTCTTTTTCTGCATTGATTTTCGATGGCCATAAGTACACAGGAAGGCATCAATGCCTGTGGAAACATTGAAGAGACGTGAAAACTAACTCTGTAAGTGATTACCTTGGAGAAATCGAAACGTAGAGGATCGTCACCCTCCTGGTCCGAAATTTCCTTTTAAAACACAAACAAATGACCTTAACCCTGCAAAATACAAAAACACGTAAAAAAATCCAATTTATAGGTCAATCTGCTTTGGGGAATGTGCGTAGGAACGCGGGCCGTTGGATGGCATCATCCAACGGCTGAGATCTAATCTGGGCGGTCGTGGAAAAGGTTGAAGAAATATTAAATCAGGAACGTCAATCTGCAGAAATCGACGGTCGAGATCGGGCAACGGGAAGTCAGTGGGAAAATGTCTGACCGGGCGATGGAATCAGGAGGACGAATAATAGCCGTCGATCTGCAGAGATCGACGGCGGAGATTGAATCTTGGACGCGCGATGGATGGGTTAACGGGCGAGCATGTGAGGCGATCGGCAGCCGTCAGATGGGAAATCCCAGATCGAATGGTGGGGGTGGATTCCGCTGCATGGTTATGGTGTGAAGTTTAATGCGCAAAATGAGGTGATAGCACGGTGGTTTTGAAATAGTGGCGGGGACACGTGTCAGCCAGCGTATGGAATCACTGGCCGACGGGAGAAAACCACTGTGGCTCAGAAGGTGGTGCGAAATGGAAACCGGTGGTTTCTTGACAAACGACATGGGAGAAGGGGGGGCCCACCTGGTGAGATGTGCTCCGCTCCGTCGGATCTGGGGAGCAGATTGACGGTCCAGGTTGATCGCGAAATAAAACATGTAATTTTAATTATTCCCCATTAAACTTTATAAAATGGGTTTTTTCGGGTTTTCAAAGGGAAATGAACGGAGGAAAATGGTATTTTTCGGTTTAGCACCTAAGGACTGAGCAGTCAGTCCTGGCGCTCAGGTATATGGAAGAAAACGACCCGGCGACTTAGCTTGAAAGGGATAAAACGCCAATAACACATAAAATATGCCATTTATATGATTTCCAATGATTTTTTAGAGGAAAAGGATCCGATAAGTTAAAAAGTGAGTTTTTAACCTTGGGAAGTGGAATGTGTGAAGGGTTAAAGGGAAAACATATGTTTTTGTGGGGTTTTTATGAATAAAAGGAAAATGGAGAATGATGTAAGTTGGAAGAAAGGGAGGGGAAAAGAGGGGAATGCAGCAGTATTTGACTTGGATTTTTGTAGGATATCAGAGGTTTGAAGAAGGAAACAGCAGTAGTAAAGGGTTTTGAACAGAGGGAAAAGGCAGGAGGCCTTATAGAGACTTCAAGAGCCAACAAGTTTTAGTGGTAAAATTTTTTCTTTGGAGGCTCCCAAGAATCATTTAGCCACCAGCTGACATGATAGGAAAAATATGGGTGGCTAACACCTGGATAGCAAGAAACCAAGTCATCTTTGAAGATATCATGTTTCCCATTAATCTACTAGCTTCGGAAGGGGCATCTATTTATGAACATATCCCTATCCCAAAGGAAAATCAACATGTTAGAATCATCAAAATAGAAGATATTAGGGGGGACATCTCGTTGGCCTACTTTGATGGGGCTTCTGACCCACAAAACAGGTGTGGGGCAAGGCTCACTATTCACCTCCCTTCTGGAAAGATCTTCAAATCTTATGTCAGACTTGGACTTGGAACAAATAATTTTTCATATCTCAAAGCCCTTCATCTTCTTCTGTGCTGGATATCTTATCTTGAGTTGAGAGAAGCTCAGATCTTTGGCGACTCAATGAATATCATTAAATGGTTTAATGGAACTCAAATATTCCTCAACTATGTTCTGATTCCTTTATTAGAAGAGGTTCTGGTCTTAAAATCATCATTTAATCAAATCTATGCTTGTCACATTTACAAGGACCATAACAGTGATGCAGACATCCTTTCTAGGGAGGGCATACAACAAGCTATGGGGAAATAGGTAGCAAAAGAGTTTGACGAAGAGCTGGTTTGGAACCTGGAACAACCTCCTTTTTCTCACTAAAATGATTTTTTATCAAGTCTTTATTTTTGTTTATGGTTTTTTTTTTCCAAACTCAATGATACAACTTTTTGTGTAATTGAGAAAACAATATTGCACTATACATTTAACCCCACCAATCTCTATTTCAGATTTTTTTCCTCTTAAGAGGAGATCTGGGAGAAAACGTGGGGGTTTTTTTTCTATCCCATAAACTTTTGTACATCTGGAAGGGTGTCTACCACCCAGGTGTTTTTTTTTTTTTTTTTTTTTTTTTTTTTTTTTTTTTTTTTTTCTGTAAAAAGCTCAGCGACAAGCCTTCTTTTGACCCTTGTTTAGGGCGGGTTTTCCCTTTAAAGGGAAGCTCAGGGGATGAAACAGACACATACTCTCTAGAATTTTTGAAAAGGCTGGGGGAAACGGTAAAAAACGTTTCTACCAAATAGTTGCAACTCCATGTTTCTTCATTTTCTCTCCTACTAAGGAAAGGAACATGCAGTTCATGGAATGCCAAGTGCATATACTATGTAACCTTCTATATACTTAATAGAAAGTTCGATTTTTTATTTTGGAAAAAAATGGATTATTGTTATTATTATTATTATTTTTCTTTTGATTTTTTATTATTTTATTATTTATTATTTTATTTTATTATTTTTTTTCTGAAAATGAATAGAAAATTTAAATTTTTTACTTATTGCATAAAAAATACTGCAGAAAACGTAAAAAAAGACAATAAAATTTAATCACGAGATCGTTTGAAATTCTATGCTACAGGGTTCGGAATCACCAGAGGTTTGGAATTTTGATTGTCTTAATAGTTTTGTTCGAAAGTATTTTGCTGCTCCATATTTTTCTCGTTCTCCCTTGCTCTAGGCATGTCTCGTGCAAATCTTTGGCTGAATTTTTTTGCAAAAATACTAAAATAATGAAAAATTTTAGTATTTAAAGAATTTTTTTATGAAATTAGATTTTCGAAAATATTTTTCCGCCCATTTTTCAATTTACAGATTTTTCTCACTTCAAAAAAATAAAGTTGTGCCTTTTTTATTTGCGGCTTTTCGTCACTGGTGCGTCAATTAATAACACCGCACCAGTGCGTTACTTAATAACACGGCACCGATGCGCAGTAACTAAAATGCACCGGTGCAGTTAACTGTACATTAGCACCGATAACAATAAGTCCATTTTTAAGGCACCGAAATTAAATTTAGGTGTGTGCACTAAAATTTATTGTTGATTTTGCTCAAATGCAGGGAGAAAATATCATAATTATATCAAATAGACAATTCTTCAAAATCCAGCTCATTCCATAATATTTTTCAAAGTCCATCGCGGATTTCTCCCTATCCATCTCAAGATGTAATATTTACTTCAGATTTTATTTATATTTTCATTATCTAATTGAATTTATGTTTGTTATCCATGTCAATCAGCTTAATAAAATTTATAATGTATACAAATTTGCAGGTTCATGCAGATTTAGAATCGAGTTCAGAAGCACAAAATATTCAAATAGTTCCAAAACGTCGGAAGCTCTTATCAGGAGCAGCATACCACAAGGTGCATTTGGTAGATGAAAATGGACATCCACTCCAACCTGCCAATTGTAAAAATATTGCATCTTCTAGCCACAATTCCGGGACAATGATGGTAATAATAATTGTGTGGTATATTAATGTAATTATTTCAACGTCAAACAAATTAATCATGCATTATCAACATTCTTACCAATTGATATCATATATTTTGTACTAATCATGTTCAAATATATTTTTTGAAATTATTATGATTCTAGCGATGATGAGCGACCTACCTACCATATTTCATTGCACCCCACGACAATGTCAAAACGATAGACGGTTGCATTAAGAGAAAAAATCGAAGAGGAACGATACGAATAATGGTTGAATCAAACACCGATTCAATTTCCGCTACATCTAGATTCACCAATTAGGAATGACTACATCAATAGTAGTTATTCACAAGCTGGAAATGGAGGCAATAAAATAGAGGTTGGTATGGATGATTACTTAAGGGATACGACTGCCATGGAGACAATGTTGTTAGATGCAATCCAAAATGATGATCGACTAGGGGACGATGTTCATATCGTTGAAACCTTTTTTGAAAGCCTTAAATTTGCTTCCATCACCCCTCTCTTTGGATGTGGCGGTCATTCAAAGTCTACCCAGTTGGGGACAACGATGTTACTGTAAAAATTGAAAGAAAATTTTGGCTTGTCGAATGCATGTTTCTCAGAAATTTTGAAGTAAGTTACCATAAAGTCCTCCCTTATATAAATTTGAGAAATATAATCACACAATGAACATTGTAAATGGTCATTTTTATGAACGTTAATAATTATATCGGAATTCATGTACATTTATATTTTCCATGATCACCAACTACAAGTTATTCAAATATTAGGTTCTTCTGAGTGATAATGTCTTGCCCAGTAGCTGCGAAGAGGCAAAGAAATTGTTGAAAATGTTGGGTGGTGTGTGCATATCATATCATGCATGTCTAAATGATTGTATTCTATATAGAGGAGAATATGCAGACAAAGAGATATGTCTGAAATGTGGGCATGACAGGTATGATAAATAAAAAAAGAAGGGTAAATCATGTGGTCCTCCTTTTAAGATATGGAGGCACATGCCTATAATCCCAAGGATTCAAAGGCTCTTTCATTGCAAATAATTAGCTATGTTTCAGGAATGGCATGCCTCACACAGAAGTGAGTTGGGAGTTATGTGAATCCCAACTGATTCAATATCCATGAAGCATATATAGGATACATGGCTCGAGAAATTCAAGGATTAAGTACAAAGTCTATGACTCAGCATAGCCATGGATGGCGTCAAGCCATATTCCCTCCAAAACACCAACTATTTTGTTTGGCTTGTAGTAGTGATCAATAAAAATATCCCCCCATGGTTGTCTATGAAGAATGAACATCTTATGTTGGCTCTCATAGTTCCTGGGAGAAGAAAAGTGAAGAATATGGATGTCTACTTACAACCACTGGTAGATGAACTGAAGGAATTATGGGATGGGATAAATGTATACGATGTATCAAGACCCATCGCAATATAGAGGAGTTCTACATTGTATGGAATATGTTCTTACATGACACATGATTATCCAGGCTTAGGAGTTTGCTCTGGTAAATTACATGTTTATTGATTTGTTTATATAAGTAACAATATTCCTTCGCATATTAGTCATTTAATTCATTGTAATTGTTATGATCTTCATGACATTCTTTAAGATGCCATGCATATAAATTGTATACAATAATCTTGCTGGTATTGTAGCAAAAGGGTATTTTGGATGTAAATGTTGTGGACCTTCTCTGAAAGCTAGATGGTCCAACGAGCTATGAAAACCATTGTATGACTACTCCAGGGTATTCCTCCCAAAAGAACAACCTTACAGAAGAGCAACATCCACTTTCAATAGTAAATGAGAGAGAACCTAAAGGCATCCAATAACGACGCCAATTGAATGGCTTAGAGCATATGAGAGAGAGAAGGAGAATAATTTCATAGAAATTTTCGATTCAAATGGGGAGCCTATGTTCGATGATCCAGAATTCTTCGACACCTATGTTTAGAAATTTTGTAATATCCCCAAAAGGGACTTCTTAGCAAGACATGCCTGAAAAATGAATTTTTCAGGAATGTGTGATTCAGAAACCAATATCAGCCCTTGTATTCCTTAGATATGATAATCTAAGACCAACATCCAAGAGGAGATCATAAACCAATCAAACTAGGTGAGGTAAACAGACCTCCCACACCTAGTATGGCTTGATTATTGCCCAAGGAAGGGATGCAGCAATATGTAAACACAATACTGGAATAAGATAAATCTTGCCACCCATGAAATATGTAAGAAATACTTCAGCATCAATTTTATGTACAACAGAAAGAAGTATGATCCATTCTACCCACTAAAGATGGGGAAAAACAACTATTTATACCCTAAAAAGGTTAATTTCAGAGATCTGCGTAAAAAAAGAGAAAAATTATGGTTGGATCCCTTAGAATATGTTATAAGGGACTCACATATAAAATTTCATAAAAAAAAGCACTCTAGCTATGTTAAATAGATCTCCCCGTCCCAATATGGCTCTCCCCGTCCCGGTATGGCTCAAAAAGGCCCAAACCACATGACTTAGCTAATGAAAAATTTACTGAAGCCTTCACAACGTATTTTTCAGAGGGTTTATGATAAAATATTATGGAAACAACCAATATGGAGTGTATTATATCAAATCATGAATAAAAATGGAGTATCAGTCTCTTTTACACATTTTATAAGTGACCCAACAAGGGTTTCATGAAAGTACAAGTGTGAGAATGACAGATTTGCAGAATATGGATATGGAAAATGTAGTACACTATAGATTTATAATAAAATAGCTGAATAATACATGAGAGAGAAGAAGAATGATGTACAATACTTTTCGGGAGAAGGGTTGGTCCTTCCTCCAAGGAACAAGCTCAAAAGCAAGGGTATAAACCCTGCTACTGCAACACTTAATAGAATATTGTATTTCCTGCAAATAACTGCGCTAGAAGAGATGGAGAATATATTGGCCACATTCCAAGATATGAATATCAGCCCCAACATCTAATACACTCTTCCAGGAGGATAAAAGACTCACTCACTAAGAAGAGGCACTAGTATAATCTAGATCTGAGTAGATCTAGTCTCCACTTGCTACAGCTCACTGAAACAAGTAAATACGAATAGGATTTATGCTGTCTAAGGGAGATGGAGCTTGGCCATATGCCTGATAGTGGAAGCGAAGTACAATGCCCTCCAAGAGCTACTCAATGGAAGGAGAGAGAATCCCTAAATAGGAAATCCTCACAAGTCTCTGCTAAACAGCCAAGAGAACTCAAATTGTCTAAACAGACATCAAAATAAAATATCATGAATAACCTTATCTTGAGCCTTCCCCTTCCTTTTATAAGATGAGAGCTTGAGAAACCCTAAACCACCTTCAAAACTCTAGCTCCTTTCACATGAGGATCCTCCATCTAAAACTGCGCTGATCAACAAGGAGGTTCAATGCATCTGGACAATGCTGTGATTTGGTCCTGTTGACCTAGTCAATCTCCTCAATCCTTTTTCACATACAAGGGTATTTTATTGAGACAACCCTGATTTTCCTCTTTTCACATTGGGCATTTATTTATTTTGATGTTTTTAGGAGTTTACATGTCCTCCTTTACATTTTATTCATCAATTAAGAAAATCAAATCAAAATGAAATATTCCTATTAGCTTGGGCTAATTAGGAATATTACAGTCCTCCCCTCCAAAAACGTTGCTTGCCCTCAAGAAACTAATAAGGTGAGTGCTGCAAATTCTCCCATGATCCCATTAGAACATGTACTGCAGAAAATGTGGGAATATCCTTCCCAAAAGGACACATTCAAACCATGTGCCTCACTCAACATCATGTCTCCATCAAGATAAAAATAACACCAGCAAGTGGGATCATGATTGGCATAAAAAAAGGTGAATTGCTGATGGTTTCATAAGGTGCTAGAAGGTACCAATAGTTTCCCAAGTGGTGACAACACAGTTTTTCAAACTTCTGCTTCAGAAAAATACATGGAAAATTGTTTCTTGATACATGGTTAATCATATGAATCAACTGAACATACATGTAATGAAAAAACATCTACCCAAGGCCACATAAGAGATGGTTGTCTCCATCATATGGTTTGGCCCAACATTGGTCATGGAGAAAAATCAAGAGCTTGCTTACTTTTGGAGCAATGCACTGCCAAGAGATGGTAAGAGCATGCAAATATTGTGTTGCACAAACAAAGCTCTCACCATATGTTGGAAGTAAGAAGACACATGGATCCATGAATGGATCCTCCATAGTAGTTTGGCACACTTCCATGAAGAGAAATACGCCAAGTGCTGCCTGTAAACCCTCTCCCTCATGCTTGGAAACCCAAGACAAGAAGAGTACATCATAGTAATAGATGTCCCCATCTACTACCTCATCTTCCATACCTCCTCTTTGCCCATCAAGTGCATCAAGTGTGAAGTGATCCTTGGGGTACTCCACCAATAAACCCCAGCTCCAAAGTGGCAATGCAGTTGGCCTATGCAAATAGGCTCCCTCCAACTCATGGCTCCAATCTTTGACAGGAAGAATGTCAAAGGCATCTCCCATAATGCTGCTACACATAAGAAGTCTCTCCCATGGGAAAAGTACCTCTTGAAAATATAAGGCCAAGGAGTAGCCCCTTTGTAATGTGATAGTGCCATCTTCTACTCCTGCAATATCATGAAAAATATGAGAGCAAATCTGCCCTCGCTCTCCCAAGAACATCACAAGCAACAAAATCTTTTGCTGCCTCCTCATACTTCCATCATCCAAATCATGTAGTGAAAACATGGTGATTGACATGAAGAATGTTATGTCAACACAATTTGTCCATACTCCTTGCTGCCCCATGATGCAAGTATCCTACCACATACCCTTAGAAAGAGGATGATGACCAAACTCTTTCAAGAGTATCCAACGCAGCCAAGCCTCCTGTTGCCCAGTATCATAGATTTGCAAGTAGCTTTCTAGCTCCTTGCTCATCATCCACACCCATCCATCCACATGCGGGTGCCTTCCATCTTGTTCTTCCTTATCACTCTCCCAAGGAAGACTATAATTCTCCCAAATCAGATTTCTGCTCTTGTATTTCATGGGATGTTGAAATGCAATCTTCTCAAGGATCAATTTGATCCCATAAGGACCCAAATAGGTGGTAGGCAAAAACCTCCCATCATGATGTGTATGGCTCAAGAAGTGTCCAACACAAATATGAGAGATGTTATCCATCTGAAGATGTCCTCCATCATATATCTGTTCCTCGAATCCATGAGGATCCAAGTGTGAGAAGGAAAGAGCCTCCTCAAACTGTTGAAGAACTTGGCACTTCACGATGTGTTGAAGTGCACCTCCATTGAAATCTCTCCATGAGATTTCCTTCTCATGCATGGCCTTCCAAAACCAATAAGGCTCAGGATCTTCTGCAGGTAGAAGTTTCTCTTTGAGCTGGGGAGTGCTCATTGAGAAAGGGTCATCTAGAAAGGAGAAAGGGTTTCTCACTTCAAGATGTCTACCATCTACCATTCCTTCCTCCATTGCTTCATGAATGAAGCTACCATGTGAATGCTCCCATAAGGAATGGTTCCTCCTTTCTTCCTCACTGCTTGTGCATAGCGCAGTGCAACTCTGTTACTCTAAATCAGGAGCATGCAAAGATGTAGATCCCTTCATATGATTTGCTAAAATGACAAGAGATGGAAATTTAAGCATACCTTGGTGAGATGTAGAAGCAAGAGCTCCTTTCTCAACTATGTTGTCTTCCTCCACTGCTGAACATGAAGGCTGCTCCTCCAAGGTTGTGACAACGCTGGTACATGCTTCCTCAAGTGGCGGTGAGGGTCTCTCTGCCTCTGATATTTCTTTTTCAAATACTTCAATAAGTCTTTGAGACAACTCAGCAAGAGTAGATACCCTTCTATGGCTCAAATGGCTGAACCACCAAACATTTGCTTCACCTTCAAGGTGCAGCACTGCAATCTCTACAACCTCTCTCTCTACTACTAGATGTAGTAGGAAGAAAGCCTCTAGTTTCATCACCCAAGTCTTTGCTGCACACTTGAGTGATCCATCAAAAGTGGGAAATAGAAACCTATTGCCTCTCATCATCCCATAGCTGTAGGGTCTCTTCCCTTCCTCTAGATGAATGAACTGTGGTAAAGCTAGAGTCTCCTTGAAGGCTCTAGAGTGACACTTGTACTCTGTCAAGTACCTACTTAGAATCTCATGTTCTAAGTGCTCTTCTTGCTCTTCACTCCCTCTATGAGAATAGGAAGTGCCTGGTCCTTCTTCTTCTTCTTCTTGAAACCTTCTAGAGGTCTCACTGCAGCTTTCTTCTTTCTTCTGTTTAACCTCTTTGGAGAGGCTCTTCTTAGATCTGAAAACTGATGAGAGTAATCTCATCCTCTCCATCATTCTAAAATCTAATCCTTCTCTTTATTCTTCTGATAGCTGGATCTCACAGGCTGAGCCAGATATCATGCTTTGATACCACTGTAATATCCCCAAGAGGGACTGCTTAGCAAGACATGCATGAAAAACACATTTTTCTAGAATATGTGCTTTAGAAACCAACATCAGCCCTTGGATTTATTATATTTGATAATCTAAGACCCAAATCCAAGAGGAGATCAGAAACCAATCAAACTAGGTGAGGCAAACAGACCTCCCACACCTAGTATGGTTTGATTATTGCCCAAGGAAGGGCTGCAACAGTATGTAAAAAAAAATTGGAATAAAAGAAATCTTGACACCCATGAAATATTTAATAAATAATTCAGCATCAATTTTATGTACAGCAGCAAGAAGTATGATCCATTCTACCCACTAGAGATGGGGAAAAGCAGCTATTTATACCCTAAAAAGGTTAATTTCAAAGATATGCATTAAAAAAGAGGAAAATTATGGTTGGATCCCTTAGAATATGTTATAAGGGAATCAAATATCAAATTTCATCAAAAACAAAGCACTCTGGCTATGTTAAATAGATATCCCCGTCCTGGTATGGCTCAAAAAGGCCCAAACCCCATGACTTAGCTAATGTAGAATTTTAAGAAGCCTTCACAGCGTATTTTTTAGAGGGTTTATGATAAAATATTATGGAAACAGCCAATATGGAGTGTATTATATCAAATCATGAAGAAAAATGGAGTATCAATCTCTTTTACACATTTTATAAGTGACCCGACAAGGGTTTCATGAAAGTACAAGTGTGACAATGATAGATCTGCAAAATATGGATTTGGAAAACACAATACACTGTAGATTTATAAGAAAATATCTGAATAATACATGAGAGAGAATAATAATGATGTACAATGCTTTTCGGGAGAAGGGTTGGCCCTTCCTCCAAGGAACAAGCTCAAAAGCAAGGGTATAAACCCTGCTACTGCAACACTGAATAGAATATCGCAATTCCTAAAAATAATTGCATTGGAAGAGATGGAGAATATATTGGCCACATGCCAAGATCTGAATATTATCCCCAACAGCTAATACACTCTTCCAGGAGGATAAAAGACTCACTCACTGAGAAGAGGCACTAGTATAATCTAGATCTGAGTAGATCTAGTCTCCACTTGCTGCAGCTCATTCAAACAAGTAAATCCCAACAATATTTATGCTGTCTAAGGGATATGGAGCTTGGCCATATGCCTAATAGTGGAAGAGAAGTACAATTCCCTCCAAGAGCTACTCAATGGAAGGAGAGAGAATCCCTAAACAGGAAATCCTCACAAGTCTCTGCTAAACAGCCAAGAGAACTCGAATTGTCTAAACAGACATCAAAATCAAATATCATGAACAACCTTCTCTTGAGCCTTCCCCTTCCTTTTATAAGATGAGAGCTTGAGAAACCCTAAACCACCTTCAAAACTCTAGCTCCTTTCACATGAGGATCCTCCATCTAAAACTGCGTTGATCAACAAGGAGGTTCAATGCATCTAGACAGTGCTATGATTTGGTCCTATTGACCTAGTCAATCTCCTCAATCCTTTTTCACATACAAGGGTATTTTATTGAGGCAAACCCTAATTTGCCTCTGTTCACATTGGCCATTGATTTATTTTTATTTTTTTAGGAGTTTACATGTCCTCCTTTACATTTTATTCATCAATTAATAAAATCAAAACAAAATGAAATATTCTTATTAGCTTGGGCTAATTAGGAATATTACAAATTTCCCATTGGGATGAAAAGGAAATCTATCTTTTATAACCTCCCATATTGGGAGCATATTAATATTACCCACTTATTAGATCCCATGCATATATTTAAAAATGTTTCATCTTCTTTATGGAGGCACATATCATCGAAACAAAGTGACACATTGGTTGTTAGGAAAGATCTTATTACTTAAAAAACTAAAAAGAAACATTGGCCAAGACGATTAGAAAGTACAGGATCAGAGGAAAATGTTGGTCCCTCTGATTCATGGTATTTCAAAGAAGGTGATGTCCCATGGATTTTAAAAAATGATGATCTTTCTTTGGCAAAGGAAGTTATAATGGGTGTGAGGGTGCCATATTCATACGGGTCTTCACTACGATGCTGCTTCACCATGGATGACCTTTTGTCGGGGTTGAAATCGTATGACCATTTGAATCTTCTAAGAGTACGTATAATGGAAAAAGCATGATTTTATTATTTGTTATATTAATAAATTTTATCCCATGCAGGGATCATAAAACATAACTAATTTTGTATATTATTGCAAGCATTTATAACTTTGCAGTTTCATTATCCTTTGCTCATGCATGGGTGTGTGAAACATGAATTCCCTCAAGAACTAGGATGTGCCATATACGTTGGTATCACGTCAAAGGAAATTCATGTGGCTAGCATTCCACGGTGGCGTCAAGAGATAGTTGAGATTGTTTGTATGTTTGAGGCGGAACTGTCGGTGAGTTTCATGGATTTATAGGTTCATCTTCTACTCCACCTAGTAGATGAGATTGAATTAGTTTGGGTGGTTTCTTATCGTTGGATTTTCTTCTTAGAGAGGTACATCAAGAAATTGAAAGGTTTTTTTCAACAAAGGGAAAAAACCGAGGGGTCTATGGCAGAGGGGTACATATCGTATGAGCCTTTCTATTATGCTAGTGAGTACATCAAGAAGATCGACAACAAACCAGGTGCAGTTATTTGGGACGATGAAAGGGATGAAGACAAAAGAGAAGGGGAGATACTCCAAACGAATGGAAAAAAGCGCTTGATAAAGAGTAAGCGACTTATAATTTTTCATATTTACACGAAGTAAATATTCATGTTGAACTTCAATATAATGTATATTTTGATCTTTATGTACTATATAATGTCAGTTTTATTTCATCAGCGAATGAAGAAATTAAAGCAATCAATAAATTCGTTCTTTAAAATTCTGAAGCAGCACAACCATGGGTCACATTGTACGAACAAAAGAGGATGAAAGGGGATAGTGACAAGAAATAATTTAGACGGTTGAATGGTAGAAGTGTGCCTTATCCTGATCATTTAAAAGAAAATATGCCAAAAATATGCCCCAACAGTTGGGTTGCTAACCAAGTCAGAGAGAAATACGGTGCAACCGGTCGTTACTCGCGTGCTAAAGAGGATGTGCTAAACGTAGGGATTGGGTGCAACAACTCAGTAATAATATATTTAATTTATATGTACATTTTAAACTTAATAATGCACCTTTAAAAAGTAATTACATCTATATTTCATATTTTAACTATTGGGTTATTATAAGACACATGACACTATGATTTTTTAACTTTTTTATAGGTGCATTTGTTCCCATATATGTGGGCATATGGACACCATTTTCGCATAGAAAATTCCAATGATGGACACATGACACAAGAATGTGGAGTGGAAATTGAGTTTGATCAATCTAGTCGATCTAGCCACCATGATCAAAACCTAGTACGAGGGACGTTAGGTTACATCGGAAAGATACAAGAGATCATTGAAGTGGATTTCTCTTCTTTCCAATGTGTTATTTTTAGGTGCAAGTGGTGGGACACCTTTGATCGCAATAATGTAAAGGAAGATCGTGATAGTAGGCTGATATGTATCAACTCTAGAAAGATGTGGGATAAAGCTAAGGAGTCCTATGTTTTCCCCAAACATTGCAACTAGGTGTTTTTTTACCCAAATGTGTTGGATAGGGATTGGTGGTTCGTATTGAGACATGAACCTAGATCAAAAAATATTTTTGAGAACAATAGTGTTATCATGCCATGCAAGCTGGAAGATAATGAGGGTGATCATGAGAACCGAGAGTGATATGGTACATGTGTTATTTCATCAATATTTATACTTCTTTAAGATGGGTTTTTATAAATAAGAGGACTTAATTACCTTATAACTTATAAGACTCTTTTTTTCGAAACATTATAATATGTATTTTGAATTAATTGGTAATTTTCATTGTGTTAATGTTAAAATCAATATTTCGCTTCATAATTTGCAATTATTTTGATCTCAAAAACAATGGCGTACAATATAAAGTTCTTTTTTGGGGTATGTAAGATCATAAAAAAATAATGATAATTCTAAAGTACATGAATTTATTTGCATTATTTTCTAAACTTTATTATGTTACAAAAATTCATATTATTCTAGATTTATTATTTTACAATTATTTACAAATTTACAAATTTACAAATTAATTTTTTTTAATAAAATCATTTCACATTAATACAATTAAAATTTTACAGTTTTTTTACATACAACTACAATTACAATTAAAATTTTACAATTATAATCATTTCACACTAATACAATTAAAATTTTACAAATATTCTACATACAATTACAATTACAATTACAATTTTACAATTTAACGTACAATTACAATTAAAATTACAATTACAATTTTAGAATTTTACATACAATTACAATTACAATTAAAATTTTACAAATATTTTACATACAATTACAATTAAAATTAAAATTACAAATACAAATACAAATTTACATAAAATTAAAATTAAAATTTCAATTACAATCACGACATAATATTTAATAAATATCATGATTTAATATTAAATTAAATAAACATCACGGTCATGATAGCCATCATACAAACATCATATTCAACTAAAAAACACATTCAAATTCGCTAACATCATCTAATCGTCGTGATCATCTAACAAAACACAATTAGCATTGTATAACATCATCACAACACAAACATAAAATATACATCTCATGTCAAATAACTGATATCACATACACATCTATCTGCAAGCTGCACATTAAATGAACATATCTAACATGACCTAACAATATACACATCATGATGATCACCAACATGTAAATTAAGTACAACTGCAACATGGACCATATATATATAATGTCAAAAGTATACAACTATAATATAAATGTCAAATATCAGTTGGTGGTACATCATCAATAGTAGTACTAGTCGAGGTCTTCTCAGTCAATGGTGCAGCCTCGACAAGCTCAGATACATGTCGATCATCACATGCCTACTGATCTAGTGGTGCCTCATGCTGATCAAGATCAATTGTCAGTTGCTCATCATGATGACTTGACATGGTCAATGGTCCAACCTACTCATGATCATGAGTACCGTTGGATGATGTATGTTTTTGACTCGACATGGCCGATGGTCCAGCCTGCTCTCCATAATGACTGCTGGTCAATGCTGCAGGCTTCTCATCTGTGGGGCGAGGTGAATGATGATCATTAGATGATGCATAGCTTCTTGCAGGCTGTCGACGTACTATGTCTCGACCACGTCTACATCGAAGGGCCCTCCTCAACCGTGTAACTAAGCTCATAGCTCCTACAACATGCCGCATCAAGTTGAACATGTCACGCGGCATACCTCTCCACATCTATACCAGCCTAGCATCAGCTTGTATCTCTCTCATAGTGGTGGGCCTGACTCCCACCTCTACAAACAGTGCACAGAGTGGGTCACCCAACTTCATCCTCAATCTACTGTTAGGCCTACGTCTAGCAAAAGGCGATACCAACACATCATGAGGACCACGTCTATCTGCACCAGCCTGATCCTCAGCATCTGCCATATCTTGATCATCATCAAGATCTACACCTAGATCATTTGGTGGCACTGGCATCTCATCGCCATCAACTGACCCAATGTCTGCAAAATATATATAAGAACATAATAATAATTAGACAATTTCATTAAATAGTTTAATAAAAACAAGTTAAAGAACATGTTAGAATAAATTTAAATAAAACAATAATATTACCTCTATCATTCAGCTCATCATCTATGAAGAGGATGTTGGCACACCCTCACCAATCCAAACCAGCATATGGATAGGGGATTAGAACGAAGGGATGCTCATCAACATTGGCTAGAAACTCCAGTGCATCATGCGATATCCTCATGGAAAATGCTGACTCTCCCCTCTTGGGCATCATCTGTCCCCACATCTGCATCCGTACATGCAGCATCGGCCTACGAGGCTACCGAAAAAAAGTAGGCCTCGTCTCTAGAAACCTCTCAAAAAATAAACAAAATATCTCTAAAGAAAAAGGGAATCTCACCCTCCCTTGTGCCTGAGCACGACATCTATCTAAAGCTATACAGAACTGCCACACAAAATGGCAGACCACCTCACAATTCATGGCTCCTGTAATAAAGAATCAAAATAAAATAGAAGCGGGAAACTAATGTGTTTCCCATCGCTGGTATGGTGTGCAATGGTCAAAATCAGTAGTGAGAGGTACCTCAGCTCCTCTCCACCAAATGAAGCAATATGTAACTAACCTTCGGAGACCTGTAAATCTGAAGGAGACAATATCTCCGCGTTAGTGTATCTTTGGGAGTAAACCAATTGAATCCCTGTTGCATAGCCAACAGGGACCTCTGGGAATGAGGGAAAATCGACCCCTCTCCTCAATAGGCCAGTATTGAAATATATGTCCTCCTCAGTGGGTGCGTACCACTGGTTAGGACCAACCCGGAAAGCCTGTAGGTGGGCATTCCACCAGAGGATAAGATGTCGCAAAAACACACCATGGCCCTTTAGGGATGTAGCCTCCTCATAGAACTTGAGTAGGGCTACCTGCCTTAGGAGCCCCTAGGTAGCTGTTGTAATAGGGCGAGGGTACGTATCTGTCTCCCTCTCTCGTGCCTCCCACAGGCGAACCATGTTATACTGGTCTGCTTCTTGTTGTTGTTGTTCCATCTCTTCTGTCCTTTCACGTCGTTGAATGATTGACATATTAAATACAATTTTTTTATTAAATGAGACATGTATTTAGGAATATACATATATAATTTTTTTGAAAAAACAAAAAAAAATCAGTTGGTGCACCACAAAAAACAGGCATGCACCCGTAACTGTGCAAATTTTTTTGTCACGCACTGGAGGTGGTGCACCAGAAAATTTTTAGCACATTGGAGGCGGTGTTGGCGAGGAGTCAGGTCTCATGGATAAGACCCAGGTTCAGGAGTTGTGGCCAACAAAGGGGTCCGATGTAGTCTAGGAACACGCCGGCATTTTCACCCTACTCCGGAGAGCAGTGAGTCTCACCCGAGGCGTGCCACAACCACATGCAGAAAGGGGATGAGATCAATGGCAAGGAACTAATCCGCAACTCATGAAGGACAATGCATCGATTACATATGCAGAGTTATATACGCAAGGTCACTTAATAAGCATTCAGAAATTTGCAAATAAAATTTTAAACCAGCATAAACACATTACAGGCACATAAACATCTTATTGAGACAACAACCTTCCATTGTATTAATCTCTTGGCCAAACACATGATTACATGGCATTCTCAATGATAGCTTACAAGTCTGATACAGATGGATTACAGAACAGAAAGGTAGAATAGAGAAGATGAGGAACCCTAGGAAGGTCATGCATGATTCTTCCACAGTTGCCCTGTGCGTCTTCCTCTGTCTCGAGCCTCGCAACCTCTTCAGCATCCTCCTCTTTTCAGCCGGGTGACTGTTATTTATTCTCCCGCTCTCGCGACTGTCAGTTCCTCTATGTCTTTTCTTCAGCTTCTCCCAGCTTCTCTCCTGTTATCTGCGTGTTCCACTTTCTGTCTTCTGCTGTGTGTTTCCTTCATCTGTACTTGTGCACGTTCTATCTCCAGCTATCCCAGGCTTCCGCGCCACCTTGGTAGCTCCGCGACTCCTGATAGTTGCGACGTGCTCGCGGTTGCCATGTGTCTCCATGCCGCAACTCAAAAGGTCAAAATTCAAAATGTTCTAACCAAGATTTCAAAAACAATAAAAAACAAGGGCCCCAACAGGCCCCGACCACAATTCCTTGACTCGTCCCTGAGTCAATCACAAATAACAGTCTCCACTTCCATTGCCCCGCTGGCTTCTGTGCCCTATTCTGTTGTGCCTTCGTTCCATGCCTTTTCCTGCTGTGCTCCGCCAAGCAGTTGTTCCAACAAGGGCCCCAACTCCGGAACCCTACAGAGCGCTGTATCTCTAAGCCCGGTGAAGTCCGACACTGCTTGCTGCCATTCCTGTATGAGCAAGTCTGCTTCTTCAGAGATCCTGGTGGCGGCGGCCTCCTCTATAGTCGTCGGGACAACCCCAAACATCGCGGCAAGGTGGGTCTCGGCCTTGGCATCCAGCTGTTTTATGGATTCGGCACTGGCTCGAATGGGCGGACGAATTTCCCGAATGACTTGCTTGGCCGCTGCCGATTCGGCCTCAGTCTGTTGCATGTGAAGTTCAAGCTCATCCGCCTGGGCATAGAGCTGATCTAACCGTGCTGGGTCCGTGGTCTCCTAAATTTCACGGGAAATCTGTTGCAGCTGGGCAGAGATAGGCTGCGTTTTGACAGTGAGGGCGAGTGAGCACTCCTGCAGACTTCGTAGGAGGGTGTAAGCCTCGCCCGCAGTGGAATGAAGAGTCGCCTGCATACAAGCTGCCTGAGTCTGCTTGGCAGCCACCTGTTCTGAGTAGACAGTCTGTGGATCGGGAAGGGTAGGCCGTGCGGCTAACGCTGCTTGGAGTTCCTGGTTCTCTCTGCATAGACCAGTGAAAGCAGTCCGAAGGTGGTAAGCCTGGACTGCTACACTTTCCTCTGCTACATTATCAGGAAGTGGGGCATGATGAGCCCTTGCAGCGGGCCATAGGCTGGAGAACGCCTGAGCAGCAATGGTGACCTGCTCCTGTAGGTAGGTCTTCTCCCTGGTCAGCTGATCGCGCTGTTCAGTAAGCGCTGTGATTTGGTGGTGCTGCTCAGTGCACTGCTGCTGCAGCTCTGAATGAATCTGTTCGGCCTTGAGGGCCGCCCGCTGAATGAGTAGGTACAGCTGCCCTGTACCCCATGTTTCTACATTGGCCGTGTCGGGAGCGCCCTGCTCCGGCACCCGTTCCTGCAAAGGTTGGCCACTGGCCGCTGATCGGTTGGAGTTCTCAGGAGGAGGGACCGGTGTCTGCTGCTGCATTGAGGTGGCCATATCGGACTCTGGTCGGTCCTGCTGAGTGGTCTGGTCTGGGGGAGGGTCAGCCGAATCAGCCCCAACAGTTGCCAACCGGGTAGATATAGTAGAGACAGGATCCTGGGGTGTGGCCACGGGGTCAACCGGCGGTACTACGGCTTCCGTACTGGAGGTGACTTCCACCCCGTGGTCGCCTCTGAAAAGTTCCCGGATGAGAGGATCTGATACAGTGGCTGATGAGTTGGATGGATTGGAGGAGGTGGCAGGTGGATGGCCGGTGGAGGGAGCGGTGGATGGGGTGAAAGAGGTATGGGGGAGGCGAATGTTGAGGAACTCTGACGGATCGATCAGGGGTTCCTCCAGAATCAACGTCCCTGGGAGTGGTGTGGATGGTGGATCATCGTCAGTAAGGTCCACCACTGGATCTATGACAGCAGTGCGGGCCCTCTTGGATGGAGGGGGGTCTGATGGATCAGGTTCTGGGCCCGTTTCGCCCATCGGGGTGATGATAGGAGTGGTAGAGGTGAATAAGGGGGTGGGGATGGGAGAAGTGAGAGGGGCGGTATGGGAGGGAGCGAGAGACCGACCGAGCTGAAATTCAGAAAATGAGGGAAACAAAGGGGCACCACTTGAAACAACTTGGGTGACCACGTTAAGACTTCGTACCTGGGCATTGAAATGTTGTACGATAGGGATCAGTGATTCGGGCAGTTCCCGCGTGGTCCCGGCTGCATCCTTTGGAGGCCCCGCCGCAACCTGTGAGGACCCCACTGTGCCTGTCGCGGCAGGCCGCTGCGCTGGCATCATCCACTCAAAGTTATATCGGGAGATCCCGTCGCGGATGTGCTTTGTGACCCCCGACCACGCAGAGACCTCGCGGTGAAAGGTATCATCATTCAACTGGAATCTGAGGGGCGCCATGTGGAAGGTGGCTTCCGGCACGCAGGTTGGGCGGAGGTAAGTGTGCCTGTGGCTTACCCCGAACCAGACCTGCTCACTATACTCATCCAACAGGTGCCTGGGCACCCGTTGCTGGTTTGCCACAACGTCTCTCATTAACCCGTACCACGCCCGAAACGCTTCCGCGTTCACCTGTTTGGTGCTGGGGTCCGAGGACACCTGCCACGGAGTGAACTTCATCGCGAGAGGCTGGCTCGTGGTAGTCTTTGCTGGCATCCAGACAGGAGGAGTGTGCCATTTCCACATGGCGAAAGCTAAAATCAAGTAACCATAAATGAAACTGGTGGTGTGCTTATAGTTCTCTTCACAGGCCGCGAAGAGTTCTTTTAGCACGAAGGAACACCAATTCAGCCTGACGCCCTGGATGCAGTGCTCCGCAATGGAGATTGTATCCAAAGTGCACTCCCCCTTAGTATAGTGCCGCATCGTCTTGCTAGAAATGAGGTAGCAAGCGAACCGAATTTCTGGCTTATTAATCAAATCAATTTTGGCACCTTTCCCCCCTGGCAGGTGCCATACTTGGTGTACAGGTCTGTGTCACCCGACTTTCGGGCGCGCTTGGACGATGTCTGGCCGACAGCGGAGACATCCGTGCTATTCTAAGACAGCCCTGTAAGCCAATGAATGTCCTCGGCATGAATGGGGATTTCCTCATTGAGCCACAGGGACCCGTTTTGTATTCGACTGAGGAGGAACCGGGTGCATTGTAGGGCCAGTCCTGTAGTTCCAAAAACAGGCAGAGTCCTCAAATTCATCAAGGACGATTGCTAGAGGCCCCTGTATTCTTGTCGCATTCGGCTGTTGGAGCTGCTGCCTGGTGTGTAATGGTGTTCCATGTATGTCTGCCAATGGAGGTGTGGGAATTCAGCTGGGTCAGACAGGTTGGAGTCCATCATCGCTGCACTGTCATACTTTCCAACCAGCGACTCTGTTCGGTGGATTCGGCTGTCCAGCACTGGTTCAGGAACGGATAAGAGAGCCTTCGGCATCTTGGCACGACACTGGTAAACCTGGAGAATTCTTCTGGAGTTGCCTTCTGGATGCAGTGCGCTTTGAGGCTTCAACTGCTCTGGAGTCGCTGCACTTACCAAATTGAACTGGTCTGTCATTCTCGAGTTATTGGTCTCCATGCAAGTTATGTCATCCTCTGGCACGAGCGGATTTGATGAGACTCCATAACGACAATTAATTCTTGCTATCCTTCTTGCCTGCGATAATCGTGCGATCAATCGCATGCCTGTGTGTAATCTGACAGTTGCTGACAGTGTCATGGGAAGATGGGCGGACGTGACGGCTAAGGGAACTGCGGGTGATGGCAAATGATTATGGTACGATTACTGGATACTTACGGTAATTTATGATGCAAATCTGAGCGATCCTACGGACTGACAAAAGGACTGACGGAAATGACTTGGACTGACACTGGCACGGGGAAATATCCTACAAGGACGACACACTGGACTGGCGCGGTGACACGCTGGATTGGTTCGCCCCGACCACAGTTGGTTGCGGTGAGGTAACCGCAACGGATCGGTTATTTAACAGACTTCCTATGAATGGAAGAGACTCCCTACGCTCATCCCGGTTACGGGAGAGTTATTTGAATAAGCTACTCTACGGGTTCTCTCGGTTGCGAGAGTTATTGCTGAGAAGTGAAAGGGACCTACTCCTAGTAGGGTTTCAGGCATGCGCCATTCACCCACCCAGGGAGGACTGTACCGTCCAGCTATGCCAACCGAACGGCTCCTGAGTTGCAGATCTCGATGACAAAGTAGGGTCCCAACCAGTGCATCTGGAGCTTGCCTAGAAACTTCTGGAACCGGCTATCATATAAGAGAACTTTGCCTCCAACTTGGAAGGCTTTGGTTTTGATGTGGTGGTCGTGCCACGCTTTCTGCCTGGCCTTCTGAACCTTCTGGTGGAATTCCACCAGGAATCGGGCCTCATCCAGCTCTTGCAGCTCCTGGAGGCGTTCCCGAAGTGACTCCTCTTCTAAGAACTGAAGAGACGTAGCGATCAGAAGACTAGGTACAGTGAACTCGGCGGGAATCACAGCTTCCCGGCCATACACCAACTGGAATGGTGTCTGATTGGTCAAACGTTTCATCGTGGTCCGGTAGGCCCACAGTGCCGCTGGGAGACGCTCGTCCCAATCGTCGCGCTGAGCATTGCAAATTTTAGTCAAGCCTTTTTCGAGAATCTTGTTGAATGCTTCCACAGTACCATTGGCCTGCGGGTGGTATGGGCTGCTTTTATGATGCTGAATCATAAATGTGTCCAGTAGTGACTTGACCGTGGCATTAATGAAATGCGTACCCTGATCGCTTGTCAAGCTCCGTGGGCAGCCAAACCGGCTGATGATGTGTTCAAAAATAAACCGGGCAGCGGTCTCTGCCGAGTAGTCGCGTATCGCTGCTGCATCAGCCCACCGGGTGAGGTAATCCATGGCGGTAATGATGTACCGGGCCTTGGAGTGTCTGGCGACCGGGGCGATGGGACCTACAAAATCAACAGCCCACTTTTCGAATGGCCGCAACACATGCACTGGGTGTAGCGGAAGCTCATCCCGGTGCGACGGCCTTCCCGTCTGTTGGAAAACATCAGAATGCTTCACATAGGCCTTACAGTCAGCATGTACCGTCGGCCACCACAGGCCAGCTTGGAGCACCTTCCTTGCGGTGGGTTTCGCACCCACATGCCCTCCCGCAACACCACTGTGACATTCCCACATCACCGCTTCCCATTCGTGGTCAAGAATGCATTTGCGCAATACCTCATCAAGGCCCAGTTTGTATAGCTGCCCCGCGATCAATTGGTAGTCGGCCGCCCGAACAACCAGGTGGCGTTTCTGAAGCGGGGTATAATCCTGAGGGCATTGTCCCGTGGTCAGATAAGTGGCAATGTCAGCTAGATAATCTGGTACTGCTTCGAATCGGAATAGGTCGGCATCCAGTAGCTGATCGTCCAACAAGCCCTCATTCTCTCCCGTCTCCAACCTTGATAAATGATCGGGACCGACATTCAACCGGCCGAGCTTGACAATCACCTCAAACGTGAATTCCTGGAAAAGTAGAAGCCATCGACAGATCCGTCCTTCCAACACAGGCTTATTCACTAGATACTTCAATGCAGAATGGTCCGTGAAGAATGTGAATTTGCCGCCCAGAAGATAGTGGCGGAACTTCTGGAGGTAGTACACCATCGCCAACGCCTCCCGCTCGATCGTAGTGTAATTATTCTCCGCTTTCGATAACCGGCGGCTGGCGAAGTATACGGGGTGGTCAACTGTCGTCTCCCCAGGTTGCCCCAGTACAGCCCCAAGTGCAATACCGAACGCATCAATATGCACATGGAACTGCTTATCCCAGTCGGGATGAACAAGTATGGGTGCCGTCGCCAACTTCTCCTTCAAGATGTCAAGCGCCTTCCTACACTCTGCTGTCCACTGGAACACCTCTAACTTCCACAACAGTTTCTCCAAATGGGCCGTAATCTTTGCGTAGTTGCGAATAAACCACCGGTAATATCCTGTGTGCCCGAGCAGTGCCCACAACTGCTTCACAGTCTCGGGGGCTTCCATGTGAATGATGACCGCGACCTTGGCGGGATCCACGCAGACCCCTTGCTTGCACACCACGTGGCCCAGGAGCGTGCCGAATGGAACTGCAAATATACATTTCTTCAAGTTCAAGGAAATCTGCAGCTGACGACACCGGTCAAACATAATGCGCAACAGGGAAGCGTGCTTCTTCAACAGGCTGTAGACGGTCCAGTCGTCCATGTAGACCTCCAGGAACTTGTGAATGTACTCCCGGAAAGCAGCAATGACAATCTGGGAAAACACATCTAGTGCGTTCTTCAAACCAAACGACATAACGTGGTATGCGAATGATCCCCACTCAGTGGTGAATGTCATCTTTTCTTTGTCTTCCTCCGCGATGCGCACCTGATGGTAACCCGAAAACCCATCAGTGAAGGAATAAGCTTCGTTTCCCGCAACATGGTCTAGAAATTCATCGCTGAAAGGAGTGGGAAACGGATCGTGGATGTAGGCATTATTCAAGCTCCGATAGTCTACATAGACACGGATCTCTGCTTTGTCCTTCTTGTTCTGGATGACAATGGGACTCACCCATTCTGCTTCTTCCACTGGGAAGATAAGACCTACAGCTAGCATCTTGTCGATCTCCATCTTGACCTTTTCTTTGATACGCGGGTTCAACCGGTAGGGTCGGTGCTTCACCGGCCTGGCCCCCAGTTTCAGCGCGATGCTCATTTTGCCCAGGTCCCCCTTGATCCCCTTCAGGTCCGCAACCGAGGATGGGAACAAATCTTCGTATTCCCGGAGGAGGCTGAAAATTTCTTTCGTCGTTTCCTCGTCCCAGTAATCTCCCACCGTTGCGAGCGTGGGTTTCTCGTCCATTCCAATGTTCAGATTCCTTGTCTTTAGTGGCTATAAATGGACTCCTTCCGTCATCGGCTCTTCACTGATGCTTTTCTTGCCTTCCCTTTCGTCAAAATAGAGATGCCTGAGGTCCTCCAGACTATCGTCATCCGGTTCGCCGTCAACCCGGTGGCAAACCAACTCGCGCCTGTCTTGAGGTCGTGACACAACCGGTCCCTCGTCAAGCTCGGGATAGCGGAAAAACAAGACCTCCTTAATTTCCTGTAGGGCCTGAGACTCCTGCGCCGTCTCCCCTTCGAACAAGAAGCACCGAACGAACTTATCCGTAACTTCTTGCCAAGAGCAGATTCCCCGTTTCTGCTCTTCCTCCAGGTACCAGGCCTGGGGAATCGTACCCAGGGAGTGGATAAACCTGTGGACCCACAGCTCCTCAGGGTACCGGGTGCTACGCCACTATTCCTTGCAGGTCTGCAAATGGTGTCGCGGGTTGGAAGTTCCATGATACTTAAGCGTACTGCAAGGGCCTTCGTCCTCTTTAAAGCGTGCCCGCAGGGTATCCACCACGCACTCCCATCGCAACATAGTGTTGTGGTGATTTTTCCACCATCGGGCCGACGTGGATTGCAAGGCCACATCCAAAAGCGGCATCCAAATTTCTGCTAGGACCCGATCTTCCACCTTGGTAATAAAGGTATTGACTTCTTGCATGTTCGATAAGGTGGGATATTTGCGGATCTCAGTCCCTACCCACCGGATTTGGGCAATGGAGGCACATCTCCGCATGGTGGTCTCATACCCCCCTTGCTGCCAGTCTTCCCAAGTGAGTTCGGATCCGAGATCCGAGCTCTGCACACTCCGCCAACTGACAGAGCCGGTCGCGGTCGGGTTAATATAATCGTCCCGCTTTCCTGCGGTCATCTGATAAAGGTGATCCATCATCTGAGCATCCTCCCGATTTTCCACTGTTTCCGTATATCGCGGGCCCTGATACGGGTCGAGAGGCTGGGTGACCCGTACCTCCCCATCCTCAAAGATCATCAGCTCCTTCTTAAGGTCGATGATGGCATAATTCTCAAAAGCCCAATAAATGCTGAGTAAGGTGGGATAGGGATCCTTTTCGCCCATGATATCAATAACCTCAAAATCGGTGTATGCCTTCACCCCCGCAACGTCGACCTCGACACCCTCGAGCCGGCCGATTGGCAGAATTCAGTACTGGTTCGCCATCCTGAGTTGGATTGGTGAGTAGGCTAGCCGTGGCCTTCCAAGAGCCTCCCATGTCTTCCGTGGCAGAATGTTGACATCGGACCCCAAGTCCAACATGGTGTCACTGATTTGGAATCCCGCGACCTGCGTGTTAAGCCGGAATTCTTTGCCTGTTCATTGCTTGTTCCGCTTCATGCGCTACACGTATTGAGGGCCAGCGTCCGCCAGGTCTCTAAGTCCTGTGCGCCCCTGCAGTGCTCCTTCCAAAGCATGCTTGAGCTGCTGCCGCAGCGCAGTGTTGTCGACAATCCTAAGGAATAGCCGGAGCCAGTCCTCGACCATAGTACTTGCGACGTTCTGCGCCCCAGATTCCGGCAGCATGGGCTCCTCCAAACCTCCCTCGTTCCAAAACTGGGCGAACGCCTCAACTGCCTCTTGGAAATACTTCCTCTGGTCTTCAGGCCTGATCAACTTCTTCGGGGATGCCGACCGAGCCACTCGTGTTGGCTCCTTCCCGTGGGCAGCCTCTCCAGTCTTCTTTCTGCCCCTTGTCATGATCGCGACGTTCTGCAAGTCTGGGGTTGCGGTCCCTCGCGGCTCTGAGTTTATCAGATTCGCTCCCCTCTGCCTCGCCCGTTCTTCCCACTTCTTGATGAGCTCCGGGCAGTCCTCTGTAGCGTGGGCATTCACCCGACACTAGGAACACCAAGGTCGTCGCGGGAGGGGACATTCTCGAGCCACGTGACCCTCCTGGTCACAGTTGTAACATTTTACCGGACCGTGTCCACCTGTGCGGCCTCCCCGCATGCCGCTGCCTCTTCCCCTTGGAGCCTCGTTCACCCTATAGGAGGGATGATCCAATCGGTCCGCAAGTGCATTGAGCGCCCTGCACTTCTCAGTGTTGTGAGTCGTGGAAATACAAAATTCGTAGTACACATTATTCGGGACCGTGGAGTACTTCTGTAATATCGGGCACATCCGAGGAGGATGCCCCAGCGTCCGGCAAATATCGCAGTACTCTGTGGTGGAGGAACCCAGTTGAGGTGGGAACCCCGCGTAAGGCTGTTGCGGCTGGTATACCCCCTGCGGATTCATCGCTGCGCCACCCCCGGGTGGTGGACCCCCCTGGATTGTTGCGACCGAGGGTCCTGCCCCTGCTCTGCGCAACCGAGGACACTCGGTTGCGACGTGGCCCTCGACCAGGCAATGAGTACACCAAACATTTGGTCGCGCTGGTCTCACTGGCTAAAGCTCCTTGAGATTTTTGGTCAAGCTGGAAATCTGGTGTTGCAACCCTATCAAAGAAGGATCTTGCGGGGCCGGCCCCCCCCGATATTCCTGGGGGTAGCCCGCCATGGCTTCAATCTTCATGGCCTGCTCCAAAGCGTCCTGCAGATTATCAATATTCTGCTGAGTGAGAGGGGTTCATGTCAAGGGAAGCAGAGCCTTGATGAACCAGTCCCTCTGGTGGTTTGGATCGATTGGGTAGCTGAGTTTCCCGATCGCGTCCTTGAATCACCGCATCAACTCCCACACAGTCTCACCTTCCTTCTGCTTAATTTCCCACAGCTTGGACAGGCCCTGCTGGTCTATCTGGGGAAGCTTGAATTCGTGGACAAAATCCCGCTTCACATCCGCAATTACGGGGTTAGAATGAGCCTCAAACCACTTGATAAACCAACACAGAGCCCTCTCTCTGAGCGTGGTTTGGAATTCTATTAACTTCCCTGCATCTGGCGTCTGGCGAGCCCTCCAGATGGCTTCGCACAGGTACCAGTGTTGCTCTACATCATCATTGCCCCGGCCAGAGAACTCTGGATACTGGGTGAAAGATCCAGCCATGTGTGCTTGCGGAGAATTGACCAGGATAAATCCTCCAGGTCCTGGTTGCGTAACGGTCCCACTAGGAAAAATACCACTACTAGTAACGCTGTGGTTATCGGACGTTACTGACGCTCATGAACTATTGTATGACTGACTCAATGCTTGTAACTGAATAAAAATATTACTTAAAGGTTGATACAGTACCAGGGGAAGGTCGGGATCCTGGCCATGCAGAAGGTGGGAAGTAGGGCTGCCTGGAGGGGTGGGTGCTGTCTGATATTGAAACATCTACTGCATCACGCTGTGCCATTCGTCATCAGAACTCTCTTCGGGCTGCATCTTTCCATCATCTTCGCTAGTCATTATCTCACTTTCTCGCGTCGCTGGGCTCCCATGCACCCACTGCAATTCCACCGCTGTCTCGTCTTCCTCCCGGGTATCCAAACCCATAGTTCCTGTCCTTTGAGGTGCCTCCTTCTGAATTTTCCTCTCGATCTCCCTTCTCTTCAAATCTCGCATTACCCTTCTTCGCCACCTATCGACGATCTGTGCCCGCCGATGCGCATGTCGCTCCCGCAACTTGCATGCAGCCTCAACATCCATTCCCCGCTCCCCACTTTCACATTCTACATAGCATCGGTCCCCTCAACCCTTCCCCCAACACGGGTGGTTTACGCTTCCATCCTCGTCTTGTGGAGTTCAATCAACCCTTCGTCCACCATCAGAGCTTTGATCCACAGCAGAATCTCCTTCAGCAGCTTTCCTCTTAGCCCTGAGTGGAAAACAGCCTCGGATTTCGAGAAGGATTGGTAGCACTCAGTAGCAAACTCCACAATGTATCCTTCCAACGTGGTCCTTACCCAAAAATCCACCGCGCGGGTCAGTTCAGTGTCCACCCAGTGCAGTGCCCCAGATCTTCGTGCTCCCACCTGCGGTTTATCTTCCGCAAGCCTTCTTGGGGCACCACCACTCGTAACCTCCGCAACCAATTGTAAAGGTCCGTAGGGAACCTTCCCCAGAAAATCTCGTACGTATCACTAGCTGAGTTAGAGAAAAGAACAAGCTCCTTGATCACCGCCTCCTTTTTCTTGGTCAGCTCTGCTTGCTGAGCAATGAACTGGTCAAGATGATCATCCCACCATCGCCGTATCGCTCCTTCAAAAATCCTCGATACCATGATCTAGATCCCCTCAGAACATGCGTGTCCCGGCAACGGAACCATTTTTTGGTGAGGAGTCAGGTCTCGCAGACAAGACCCAGGTTCAGGAGTTGTGGCCAACAAAGGGGTCCGATGTAGTCTAGGAACATGCCGGCATTTTCACCCTGCTCCGGAGAGCAGTGAGTCTCACCCGAGGCGTGCCGCAAACACATGCAGAAAGGGGATGAGATCAATGGCAAGGAACTAATCCGCAACTCATGAAGGAAAATGCATCGATTACATATGCAGAGTTATATACGCAAGGTCACTTAATAAGCATTCAGACATTTGCAAATAAAATTTTAAACCAGCATAAACACATTACAGGCACATAAACATCTTATTGAGACAACAACCTTCCATTGTATTAATCTCTTGGCCAAACACATGATTACATGGCGTTCTCAATGATAGCTTACAAGTCTGATACAGATGGATTACAGAACAGAAAGGTAGAATAGAGAAGATGAGGAACCCTAGGAAGGTCATGCATGATTCTTCCACAGTCGCCCTGTGCGTCTTCCTCTGTCTCGAGCCTCGCAACCTCTTCAGCATCCTCCTCTTTTCATCCGGGTGACTGTTATTTATTCTCCCGCTCTCGTGACTGTCAGTTCCTCTGTGTATTTTCTTCAGCTTCTCCCAGCTTCTCTCCTGTTATCTGCGTGTTCCACTTTCTGTCTTCTACTGTGTGTTTCCTTCATCTGTACTTGTGCACGTTCTATCTCCAGCTATCCCAGGCTTCCGTGCCATGTTGGTAGCTTCGTGACTCTTGGTAGTTGCGACGCAGTCGCGGTTGCCATGTGTCTCCATGCCGCAACTCAAAAGGTCAAAATTCAAAATTTTCTAACCAAGATTTCAAAAACAATAAAAAACAAGGGCCCCAACAGGCGGTGCACCTGCAAATTTTCAGCGCACCGCCCTCCTGACATTCTTACAAGGTCAACGATGCAGTGGTATAACAGATCGTACCGTTGACTACGTACCAGTGTCAGGATGGGGGTACACTGACCAAACTATATGTCTGAGGCGTGTAGTTTAGGAAGCGCACTGCCTTTTGACATCACTACATAGTCAATGATGCAGTCGTTTACCCAGCCGCACCGTTGACCATGGCCAATTGCGGAAATGCGGCGTGCTGAAAAAATTACCTACCCTGAGGCGGATATTTCTGTCAATGCACCGCATTCCTACAATTCGACATGGTCAACGGTGCAGCTGGGTAATCGACCGCACCACACTTTTTTAATTTTAAAAAATCACGGTGCACCGTTTCGGTACCACCCCTGAACCGGTGTGGATACCGTTAGAAGCGGTTGCGGTGTGGCCTGCAAATTTACAAGTAGCACCACGAACCGGTGCGAGCCGAACTATTGAGATTCAACAAGAAGATCCTAGTGAAAATTAAGCACCTACACTAGGATGGAGCCTTAGGCTATTTTTAGGTGGAAGTCTATTTTTTAGAATGGATGAGAAAATTCTATTTATATATGATGTCTATTTATAGATGGTGAGAAAATTCTATTTATAGATGATGTTCTATTTTTAGATGTATGTACGATTTCTATTTATAGATCGCATGTCTATTTATAGATGCATGTCGACTATTACTATCCCTTAATAATAGTTGGACAATAAATATTAATCTACTCTCATGGAGCACTTGGAATTAGTTAACTGAAGTGGAAAACTAGTTAGCTGAAGGAATTTCGAGTTCAAAGGTTGGTTGGTGGGACATGCAAGTGGACTTAGTTGTAACTGAGTGATTCTAAGTTGTAACAGAGTTGGATGTGTAGTAATGTGAGTTGTAAAGTAGTTTAACTCAGTTAAGTGAGTTAGACTCAGTTGTGCTAGTTGTAATTGAAGACACACTAGTGAGAGATAAGTGAATTAAATATTAAATTAATTCACATGTAGTGATCTCACATGCAACTGAAGATTTACTACTGTTAACTACATGCATGTCAGATCCAGTGGAGACCCAGTTGAGATGTAGGTGAAAGGGATAGTTGACTATCAGTTGTACTATATTGGGTTGCACTCATGCAAGCCAAACACACATTTGATATGCTCATGAGGATTGTGCAGTCAAGGAGGGCATGATTGCATCAAATTGGTCTTTGTAATCATCTTGGATTGCGCAGTGGAGGCAGGCTGTTGTGAGGCAGAAATTCGGCTAAGGCATTTTTCAATTTCTGCAAGACAGTGTGAGACGATTATATATTGTACTGAGAGCCCTTGGATTAGAGTTTTGTATGATATTGTTTCATGATCCATGATATATATATAATATATGATAGTGGGGTTTTTAGCTTTATGCTTTCCTGGTAAAAACATCTATGTTATGTGTGATTGATATTTCTTCTTGATATTGCAATTGGCGATCGTGTTTTAAATTCCACAATAATTTTTGTAGAAGTGATTTTGTATTTAACATTGGCATATAATTGTTAGATCAGGAGAATCCAGGCAATAAATAATTTATTAAAATTTCTACATGGTATTGGAGCATAGAAGATTGCAATTTTGAAGTAGGAGTTGAGTTTGTTGGTGGAAACAATTCGAATTTGCTGTAAGAATTTCTTGGTGCTACAGTTGAGTAAACATCTAAATGGCTTTCAATGGCTTGTGGCTAGAGTATGCACTCGAGGGCAGCTCGAACTACATTTCCTGGAAGGACAGGATGGAGGCGTTTCTTGAAGATAATGGCTTGAAGGAATTCATTGATAGTGATGTTCCTAAGCCCACTTTGACGAATGCTACATTACTTGATGCATGGAAAAATAAAGTGGTGAAGGCGAGAAGGATTATGTTGGAAGGTGTACGAGACAACATTGTCTCAAGCCTTCATGGGAAAGCCACTCCATATGCTATGTGGAAGGCTTTGATAGATATTTTCCAAAGTAGCAGTGACCATAGGAAATTGGCGCTGAAGGATAAACTCAGAAAGATCAAGATGGAAAAGGGTGACAATATTCCAAAGTATATCACAAAGTTTGTCCAATGTCGGGATGAACTGGGGAGTGCGGGAATCACTATTGTTGATGATGATTTGGTGAGCTTGGATCTCTTGGGACTTCCTAAGAGTTGGCACAGTTATGAAGACTCTGTCAACGGATGGGAAAAACTGCTGGATTGGGAATGACTGTGGTCAGATCTAGTGCAGGAGGAGTTCAGGAAAAACACCAGAGATGACTCTTCATCAAAGCATGATTATGAAGAGGATTGTGCTTTGGCTTCCAAGGCAAGGAAAAAGAAGGGGAATAAATTCCATTCAAAATCCGAGTCTAAAGGCAAGAAGTTGGATTTGTCCAAGGTGAATTTTTTTCACTGTCACGTACATGGGCATCTCGCCACTAATTGCCCACAGAAGAAGAAGAACAAGAAGGTTTTTGGAGCTGCAGCTGGTACGAACCTTGCCTCGCAATTTGAACTTGATTTCTATTTGATCGCATGCATGGTGTCAATTGCATTGGTATCGGTGTGGTATCTGGATAGTGGTGCTTCCTTCCACATGATGGGAGATAAGGAACTTTTTAGTGACTTGGAGGAGAAATATCTCCAAATGCATATAGAGATGGGAGACAATGGACGATACAGTGCGAACGACATTGGTACCATTACCTTTGAGAGGGATTCAGGTAAACCATTTCAATTGAAAGATGTTATGCATGTTCTAGGTCTGAAAAAAAGCTTGGTCTCAGTCACAATGTTTGAGGATAGAGGCTATGACGTTGTTGTTAGTGATGGAAAATCTTTCCTGCGACATAAAACAACGAGTCAAGCCAAGAGGATAGGGATTTGAGTTAAGAATATCTACAATCTGGAGGTAGATGGATGCGCTGCCATGATGGGCAAGACAGAAAAAGTGGTGAGCCGAGATGAGGTTGAATTATGGCACATGCGATTGGGCCATATTCATCATGGAGCCTTGAAATTCATGCAACAAATATATACTGGACTTCCAATGGGAACACTTGCGCAGTTAGATCAGTGCAAGGGTTGCACCATGGGGAAGTATGTAAATTCCACCTTACATGAAAAGGAGAACCATGCTTCAGTGATCCTAGAGAGAGTTCACACAGACGTGTGTGGACCATTCTCGGTTTCTTAAACAACAAAACACAGGTATTATGTTATTTTTGTTGATGAATTTTCTCATTAATGCTGGATCTTCTTCATGCAGAAGAAGGATCAAACATTCTCAAAGTTCAGTGAGTTTAAGGCATTGCTGGAGAAAGAGTCAGGGAATCAAGTGAAGGATCTAAGGAGTGATAATGGTGGATAATACATCTCTAATGAATTCAAATACTTCTGCAGAAAATAAGGAATTCGAAGAGAACTCATAGCGCCTCATAACCCACAAAAAAATGGGGTTGCGGAGAGGAAGAACAGAACGATCGTGGGTGCAGCACAAGCAATGTTGCATGATCAGGGCCTACCAATGCATTTGTGGGCGGAAGCATGCAACACTGCAGTTTATGTGCAAAATAGTTGCCCTTATAGAGTACTTGGCATGAGTACACCTAAAGAAGCTTTCACTAGTAAGAAACTGGATGTTTCTCACTTTAATATTTTTTTCTCATCTGTTTATGTGCATGTGACTGAGAATGCCAGGAAGAAGCTGGAGCCAACTACTGAAGTTGGGATATTTGTGGGGTACACAGAAAAAACCCATAATTATCGTGTGTATTTGCCTAATAGTAAGATGACTATTATGCGACGGGATATAAAATTCGATGAGGGGAAAGCCATGCGGTTGTCATTTGAGAGGGAGCTGGACTTGCATGCGGAGGAGGAACTGTTGGTTCCCAAATATGAGTCTCTAGATGTGGATCATCCACAGGAGGAGGTTCATGGATTGGAGGAGTCCAATCACGCAGAGCCAAACATCAAAACTAGCAGAAGGCGTACCACAGAAGCTAATAGGCTGAGGATTGATGTTGCACAGAATGGAGGAGCCCCTACTTCACAACGCAGACAAAGACAGTCTCCTGACGGATTTACTGGATACATGGCTCTCATGAGAAAATTTATATTGACTAAGCCATCTTCCTTTCAGGAAGCAGTGCAGGAGCCCACATGGGTAGATGCAATGGTGGAGGAGTATGACTCCATTAAACTCTCAATTAATCCTGTGTTTCATGATAGATCTAAGCATATAGATATACGATATCATCATATCAGATATTCTGTGCAGTGACATATCATGTTGCTTCAGTACATTCCTACGGAGGATTAGGATGCAAATATTATGACGAAGGCGCTCACGAGGAGCAAATTTTAATACCATAGAGATAGGATCAGGGTGAAGGATAATCCCTTTCTTGTTGAGAGGGAGTGTTGAGATTCAACAAGAAGATCCTAGTGAAAATTAAGCACCTACACAAGGATGGAGCCTCAGGCTATTTTTAGGTGGAAGTCTAGTTTTAGAATGGATGAGAAAATTATATTTATAGATGATGTATATTTATATATGGTAAGAAAATTCTATTTATAGATGATTGTTGGCTCAAGGGGTCCTGACTCAGGTTCGGAGGTTAAGGTTTGCCAACAAACCCCTATACTACTGGCCCTTTTGGCAGTGACCTGCTTGCACAGGCCAAAGTCTCACCCAAAGCGGTATGGGAGGGTGTTGGAACTAGGTTTCCGCACCCTGAGAGAGAGAGTAGGTAAGTCAAGTATTTCTACGTTCGTAGCTTATCGGGCTCGCACAAGACAGATCTATTCTTAGTTTTGTTAACAATATAATCCACAATATAATAGAGCTACAAATCTAGTCAATACCTTTGCATCCACGTGCGTATCAGCAATATCATAATGCATCATTAACAGATTACAGATATACCATAACATAGACAGATTCGCAGCATAACAGATAACAGATAACAAAACTGTATTATTAGTTCTAACAAATCCCAAAGGTTCGCATCAACAGTAACACAAGATGCAATAACAGATATTTACTTTAACTATATCCACATATTATCATCAAAACCCAGTACAATCCAAACACAACCTACGCACACATCCAATAGGGTCCGCACATAGCAGAACTAAGGATCTCCATGCACATAGCCAGCAGGAGTCCTTACCCAAACAACCTAACCACAGATCTAACAATTCGCACTTAGCATCAGACTTAATTCTTGCCTACCTTAAGACTCAAAATTTTCATATATTTATATCGACTTAGCCTATGCTTCCAATGGTCTCAAACCATGGTTTGCGGACTATTGGTCTACCCTTGACCCATTAAAATGCATTTGGGGTTTTGACCCACCCCAAAACCCCTGTGTTAGACTAATTAATACCAAAAATATACAAAATTGTACAAAATTCATAGCTTTTAGGAGACCCTGTTCCAATAGTCCCCCAACACAATATTGTGACTTGTCCTGAGTCACTGTGGTGGTGGGCTCTCCACCTTAGCTTGCAGCAGCTTGATCGCATCAACCAGTTTGGGAAATACTCCCTCACTTTGCATAGTAGCATTCTGAGCTATATCCATTAATTTTTGTGAAGTTGGTCCCTTTGTGGCCACTGTGACACTTTCCAAACTCTGGTTAAGTTGTTTTACTGTGAGATCAATGTCCCAGGAGAGCTTGAGGGCTTCATTAGCCCAAGGCTTGAGATGATCACCAACGGTATTCTTCTTCTGGCAGAGCTCATCAATTTCATCTCGCAAGGTGTGGCTGGTACGTATCCATGCCAACCATTGAGCAGGGATTAGAGTAGGCGTTGTTGCTTCCGGCTGTCAAAACTATTCTTCCTTCTATCGCAGTGCCTGATTGATCCCATGCAGGAGAGGATCATGCTTCACTTTGGTCCATAGCTGCATTGTTGTTTCCAACAGCTGGGCACCTTGAGCGATTTGTGGGTTCGATACATGCTTCTTCACTAAGCCAAAGATAGTCCAATCATCAAAATAAACCTCCAAAAATTTGTGTATGAAATATTTGAACACTGCGACTACTACTCATGAAAATATGGCAGGGGCATTCTTGAGTCCAAATGGCATGACCGTATATTGAAAGGATCTCCATTCAGTAGAAAACATAGTTTTGCTGTGATCTTCAGGTGCGATTCTTATTTGATTGTAGCCCGAGAACCCATCTGTAAATGAATACGCTTCCCGCCATCCCACGCTATCAAGGATTTCATCTGAGAAAATCGTGGGAAAGGGATCATGTACACATGCATCATTTAATTTCCGTAAGTCCACACAGATTCATATCTCTCCCTCCGTCTTTTTCTCCTGAACCACCATCGGACTTACCTAGTCGAACTATTCAACCGGTTCGATGATGCCTGCGGTGAGCATCTTGCCAATTTCTTTCTTGACCTTTTTTTTATACTTAGGGTTCAACCGATAAGGCTGTTGCCTCACAGGGCACGTATCTGGTTTTAACGTGATGCGCATGACCCCTAGGACCCAGTAATCCCAAATTTTAGCCAACTTAGGCTTCTTTTCCATGCCAATATTGACTTCTCGCAGCTTCAGAGACTTAGTAACATTGATAGCTTGTAGTGGGGGTCTAGCAACTGCTCGTTGCCCCTCCGATTCCGGGATAGAGACTGTTAGTCATCAATAATTTTTTCTATTCTAGAGATGACTAAGTTGTGGTCATATATTTCTAAAAAAAAGATTTGTGAAATATTGTGAGTTTTAGAAATCTCACTACCTTCATTATCCTAAATCAATCTGTTTCACTATATTTCCCCCCCTCTGCCTTCTAAATTTCACCTTACTGATCCAAAAGGAATTCATTTCTGGGCATATTGATCTCATTTTTCACTTCCCTACCCACACTCTCATTCACTCCCTTTTTTCTCTAAAAAACTCATTTTTCCCTTCATAAACCTTCCTAAAGGAAACTCCTATTCTTCATTTTCCTTTGTATTTATTAAAAAATGTAATAGTCCCCTTTTACATTGTTTAAATTCAAAACTTAAGCCTATCGGGTCTCTTTATTTTATATGTGAAAACTCTGTTTTTATACTATAGGCCCAACCTTATGATATATATAGGCCTAAGCCCCTTTTTCCTCTAGCCCCAGCCCCCTTGCGCTCATATAACCTCGACCTCGCTTATTCATAAGCCCCTTCCCCTATATAATTTCCACCTCTTCCTTTTCCATCTTTATAAACCCCCCCGTAAACCTTATAAAAAGGCTTCATTAACCTTTGTTATATTGAAATTGGGCCCTGCTCTCCACCATACCCAGCGCCCATTCAAACCTTATAAATTAACGCATTCTTTTTTTAATTTATTAATGCCCCAAGCCCATTCTCCATTTAAACCCGCGACCCAATGAACATGTGCCACCTGTCCTCCACTCTGCTGACTTGACCTCCCGCTCACCACCTTCCAGAGCATGCGACAACCGTCGATCTCCTTTCCCGAGATTCGATGGTCCCCGTCACATATTGCATATATAATTGCACCAAGGTTAACGTCATGCGACCCACACGAAATGGGTGGTTTTTCCCTGCCATGTGTCATGCTCTGAAACATATCGCGTGCCCCCTCCAAAAACCACTTACCACTCTTTAGCGACGCGATAAACCACTTCCGGTTTTCAAAACCACTTATCCCTCCGCGCCATTTTTCAAACCCTCCCACCTCATTTCAAACTTCTACCTGGTTCTGCCTTCGGAACCCTACCTCCCACACCATTTCCTCCTCTGCAAACCCTTCTGACTAGCAAAAACCATAGAAAAATGCAATCTAGGCCCTCCCCACTAGTTTTCGAATTAAAAAATTATTTTTTTGTGTGTAGGTTTAATGGAAGAATGCCCAAAGATCATTTTGATGGTCCAAAAAACATCCAAATGAGCCTCTGGGTGACGATCTGGGAGTTCAATTCAAATCACAAGTGGCCAGAGGCATTATATCAAGACAAACCATCGACGAAACATGATCATCGATGGTCAAAAGACCCTCCTACCACATAAGGAAGCATCCCCTGCATGCAGCAAAAAAACAAATTCAAAGAACACAGTGAAGAAAGGAAGATTAAAGGATTAAAGGGTTGATCATTGATCAATAGAAAAAACAAAGGATTAGTCCGCTAAAGCAGAGGTTAAAGGATAAAGGCAGACGGTTAAGAGGTTAAACGATGAAGACAAAAGATCAAAAAGGTTAAACGATGAAGACAGAAGATCAGAAAGGTTAATCAAAAGGATTAATAGATAGGCAGAGATAAAGCAGATTAAAGAGAAAAATAATAGAAACAGATAGTCATAGTTTAAAAAACAGAGTTTAAAGGCCTAAATACAGAGATTAAAGACAAAACAAGAGGCAAATTAACCCAAAGAAGATTCAAATTAACTACACTTACAAGTAGTTACTTCTTTCAAAGATATTTTTCCACCTAATGCTTTGTTTCCTTCAATAAAGCATAAAACAGTTATTACACCTAGTCAGAGATATTTTTCATCTACCAAAGCAATTATTGTAAAGTTATTGCAGAAAGCCTTAAAGTCAAACATATTCAGAAATCATCTCAAATAGTGAAATTAAGAGTTATTATTACAGATAGACAGTCAGTCTTATCTTGCCTTGGGCCTTGCATGGTCATAAAGGTCAAGAGTTCATTTACTCTGTAATAATTATAGTAAGAAGCCCCAGAATAGGATCACCTCCTCATTCTGTAGTTAAATACTGCTTGTATGATCCATTATAGGGTTGGAATTTGATGATTTTTGAGAGAAATATATGGTTTTCTTGAGTTTGAAGAATAAATTGGTCTTGTGGAGTTTCTGAATAGTCTGCTTCGATTGATGATGAAGGAGGATAGCTTGCAGGATCCCTGAGCTTGGTTATTGGTGAAGTGCTTCTCTTTCATGTTATTGTTTTCTCATGTTTTCATTATGTTTCCATCCTTCTATGTTGTAGTAGAATAGAAGAGTATAGGCTAAGAAATGTTGTTTGAGGCACCTTAGTTCTTCCCTTTTTCTATTGTCTTTATGTTTTCATCTGCTGGGTTAGTTTAAGGAATTCTTAGTTGCTTCTTAGACCTACCTATGCTTGTTTATTCCATGAATGGTTCAATAAAGTAGTTTAAAAAAATGTTTTATGGTTATCCCTGCTTATTTGATGCTATTTAAACTCTATTTTGGAATCTCTCTTTGAAGTACTACTTGTTATGTTTTAGCCAAAGAAGCCATGTTCTGATCATGCCCTTTGTCCATGCTTGAGAAGTTGCCTTAAAGTTCTTTGTAGCTTGTTGGAACAAGGTCTCCTACAAGCTGTGAAATTGGTACAATTTTGAATACTTTTGATTATATTTAGTCTAGCACAGGGGTTTTGGGGTGGGTCAAAGCCCCGAAAGCATTGTAATGGGTAAAAGGGTAAACCAGGGGTCCAAAAACCATGGTTTGCGGACCATAGGAAAGTCTAGGCTAGATTATTATAAAAAGAGGAACATTTTGTATTTTAAGGTAGAGAATGAAGAGCTATTGATGTGAATTGTGGTTTAAGTTGTCTGTTTGGGTTTTTGGGGAATAGACTCCTGCTGGCTGTGTGCGCGGAGATCCTAAGTCCAGCTGTGTGTAGACCCTGCTGCTGTGTGCACAGGCTGGGAAGGGATTGTAAGAAGGAATTGATAAATTAATGAATGAGAAAGGTTGATAGAGAATTGAATCTATGAGTACTCTTGGTGTGAATCATTGATAATCACTGCATTGTGTGCTTTCTGTATTTAAGCTGCGAAAGACCTGTGTAGGTGTGTTTTCTATATTTGGATCTGCTCTGTTTTGTTTATGTGATGTTGTGCTACTATCATAAAATTATATAATTATAGATCTAGCGCACGTGGATGCGAAAAGAGACCTACTGGGTCCTGCGTAGAACAAGGTGATCTGGGTATCACAGGGTCGAACACAGCTATCCTTTTTCAGGGTGTGGAAACCTGGTTCCAGCACCCACCCATACTACCTCGAGTGAGACTTTGACTTGCGCAAGCAGGTCATTGTCGAAAGAGCTAGTAGTATAGGGGTTTTTTGGAAAAAATTGAACTCTGAACCTGGGTCAAGACCCCTCGAGCCAAAAAATGGTTTCGTTGCTGGGACCTAGCATTTTGAGAAAGGGATCGGGTACTGAAAAGAGAACACTGGAGATCTAACACGGAAGTGAATGAGCGCTACTCTGGATGATAGTAAAACACAGAGTGGTAAGTACTATCGAACCAATCGAGAAAGGGATCACTCTGCCTATAGCCCGTTGAGAAGAGCAGCTACGCAAGGTCCTCTAGTTACCCCAATGTCAGACTCACGAGAGAACAAGCCCTCAACCAAACCCTCGCTAGAAGGAGAAATGGAAGTACACCTAAAATTATCGACCTTTAAAGGCGCGTCCGATGAGAACATGGATCGTTTTTGGTTCATGGACGACTCGGTATGGATTGCGCAGGGGGTGGTAAGCGACACTGTGAAGAGAGCACAGTTGTCCCTAGCCTTCGAAGAGAGAGCTCTAGACTAGTATATGCGGTACATATCGCAAAACGGGAGCGCATCTCTTCAAGATATTAAGGACGCCCTAAAACAACAGTTCCGGAAGCCAAAATATTACTCTCAGTTGGTAGCAGAAGTAAAGGACTTCAAGCAAGGTGCGTTTGAATTAGTATGGGAGGCTGATCAGCAATTGAAAAAAGCAATCAGGGAAGGAGGGTTCAAATACGACGACATAAAACACACCGAATGGTTCATTGCTATGTTGCTACCTCGCTTGCGTATACCAATGAGCCACCAGACCTTCGAGTTGCAGGAAAAGGCCTTGGAAGCTGCCATGAAACTCGAAGCTGCACCCAAAGATGACACTTTGGGAGGGGTACAAAAAATTCAAGAGCAACTCGGAACCATACACTTGGATATTTAGAGCTTACGGACGGAACGGGGAAAAGGAGCTAGCACAGACCTCTGGTGCATACGATGTCGGGTATCTGGCCATACAAAGGACCAGTGTCCTCTATTGATGGATTACATGCAGGTAGGAGGACCTAGTCCACTACGTCCCAGCTCCAGTGGGTCTACGCTATGGTGCGATGATTGCTGGGTAGTAGGGCTACATGATACGGCCCAGTGCCCTTGGCTAAGTATGGACAAACTCAAGAAAAAATGGTGCAGGTTCTACCGGTCAGTAGGGCATGATGAGCAGAACTGTCGTACGTACAACTTGATTATAGATCGAGGAAACTTCTATAGGGTTCAATCAAACCCTGCGTCGCCGAGGTCCCCCGCAGAATGTGCAGAGAGTTAAAGCCGAGCTAAGAAATATAGACCCGAATGTGAAAGTCATAACTCGCAGTAGGATGGTCATCCCGGGAACGAAGGAAGCGCCTGCCAAGGATCCTATGACCTCTAAGGGAGGATCAAACTTCAGCAAGGGATTGGAAATGATAGTAGCTACTGCGCAGATGTCGACACCCCTCAGAATAGAGGAAGGGGTTGAGCCCTTTCTGCAGGCATGTCTGAAGCTGCTACGTAACCCACAGGATGTAGATAACCTTCAAGAATTAATGCATAGCTGCGCAGCTCGGCCTGATCCGACCCCCAGGACCAAGGATGTACACAAGATATACAGCTATAAAAAACACACTGGAAGAGAAATGTGGTTGACTGCACAGATTGGCGACTACAAGATGGATCAAGTTATTCTCGATCTTGGATCAGATGAGAACGTATTACCAAAGAAAACATGGCAATGAATGGGAGAGCCTAAATTAGAATGGTCCACCATCCAGCTACGCATGGAAAATCAATAGAAGATCATCCCTCTGGGAAGGCTGCCAAAAGTCATGGTAGACATAGGAGTAAAAGTCCTAGCTGACTTTGAAGTAATATAAATTGTGGAAGATGCGGATCCTTACCCTACCCTCCTAGGACTAGACTGGGCTATAGATATGGGAGGTTTCATCAATCTCAAAAAGCATAGCATGGTGTTTGAAAATAACGGTACGCGCATAATAGTACCACTAGATCCCGCAGAAGGTGCGCGGTATACAGAACCAGCATATAAGGAGGAGGAAATAGATCAAATTTACAAATTGACTACACAGGATGAAGACTGGATTAACCCCATAGCAGAAGGAGTACTATGTTGGGAGAAGGACAATGAATGCTTTTCCAACCCTGATGGAGAACTGGAGAATTGGAAAAATTGGTTACACGATGTCTCGACGTTGCGATGTCCTTGGGTCGCGAGGGCCCTCTACTGTATTTCTTCGAAGGTAAGAGATCTACCCCACTTTGATAAGTCTGGTAGCATCCAGGAATTCCTTGGAACACTGGAAGCTAGAGTGCCAAGAGAACGATGGCTCTGGGCTATTAATCTAGCTATGTGTGGGACACCTGCATGATGGTGGGATACCCACAAGAAAGCATTCCCGGACTGGGAGATCTGCCGAGATAGGATGATTCTGCGGTTCGCCCCTCCAGCAGACATATGCACTAAGATATTCCTTGGACCTGGGGATCCCCGCGCGCATCTGCGTACCTGGATGACCAAATGGTCCAATCGAACTACAGAGGAATGGGTCCATCTATTTTTTCATGCCTTGGGCCCTATCCCTGCCACTTTGTATTTAGATGCAGAGTTACAACAGCGCACCTGCCACTGGGAAATACTAAAAGAGGACTTTATAGGAACGTTCGGACTAATTGGAGGGACGGAGACACTCGACGAAGCTCTGCAGGACACCGATGCATTTGTATTTAATAATTCGCACCACTACGCCATGCCAGTGGTCCGGACATGGGAAGCACAGATGCAAGACATAGTCAACTGGCGGAGCTTGGCAATAGATGAAGAAGAAGATAATCCTCGAAACATCTTTGTTCCAGAATCGGAGGGGGTATGCACTGTTATTGGACCCCCACTGTAGAACATTGATGTGATACAACCTCTCAAGCTGTGCGAAGTTAATATTGGGACAGAAGAACACCCTAAGCTGGCTAAAATTGGGGACTATTGGGATGAAGGAACTGTAGGCAAAATTGCAGAGCTACTTACGGAGTATCGGGACTTATTTCTAACAAAGTTTTCTGAGCTCAAGGGAATCACTAGGGACCTAGGAATTATGCACATCACTCTAAAACCTAAGGCATGCCCCGTCAAGCAGCGGCCTTACCGACTGAATCCTAAATATAAGCAGAAGGTCAAAGAAGAATTGGAAAAATGCTTGCCGCAGGTATCATTGAACCAGTTGAATAATCGGATTGGGTAAGTCCAATGGTCATCCAGGAGAAGAAGACAAAGGGGGAAATATGCATCTGCGTGGATCTACGCAAGTTAAACGATGCCTGCGTCCATGACCCCTTCCCTACGCCCTTCTTCGATGAATTACTTGATAGCGTGGGTGGACAGGAGGCCTATTCCTTCACCGATGGGTTCTCAGGGTACCACCAGATCCGAATTGCACCTAAATATCGTAGTAAGACTACATTCATGACCGAATGGGGGCTATTTCAGTATATGGTCATGCCCTTTGGTCTCAAAAATGCACTCGCTATTTTCTCAAGGGTCATAGTTGCTGTATTCAAGGAGTTTACTCATAAGTTCCTAGAAGTTTATTTCGATGACTGGACGGTCTTCGGCCTAGTAAAGGAACATGTCTCTAACCTACGATTAATGTTGGATGCATGCTGGAAGCACCAGATCTCCTTCAATTTTAAGAAGTGCATCTTCTGTGTACCATTCAGAATCTTGCTCGGACACATAGTCTATCGGCAAGGGTTGATGGTTGATCCTGTGAAGGTAGCTGTAATTATAAACCTTGCAGTCCCAACAATAGAAAAACAGCTGCGCTCTATTCCTGGACACATGGGCTATTACAGGAAATTCATTCAGGGGTACGCACTGATCACAGCACCCATGGAAAAATTGCTAAAAAAATATGTTTCCTTTTTTTGGAATGAAGAATGTCATAAGAGCTTTGAACTGCTCAAGGAGAAGATGATCTTTGCACCCATACTAATATTTCCTAATTGGTCGAAGGAATTCCATGTACATGTGGATGCGTCAGGCATCGCCTTGGGCGCTGTCCTAACTCAACTTGGAGAGGGAGATATTGATAACCTAGTTTCCTTTGCGAGTCAGAAACTCTCGGGCGCAAAACGGAACTACTCTACCACTGAGCAGGAAGGATTGGCTATGGTATACGCATTATAGAAATACCGGCACTATCTACTGGTTGGACACTTAAAAATGTTCACTGATCATTTGGCTTTGAAATACCTAGTCAACAACCTGTGTTGGGGGGGAAGATTTGCCGCTGGTTGTTGCTATTTCAGGAATATGATTTTGAGATCATCATCAAGCCTGGAAGGTTGAATGCGGGCCCAGATCATATGTTTTGCATTGAGACATGACAAGAACCTACTAGCTTGGAGGAAGGCTTACCAGATGTGCAGCTGTTCTCCATTAAGGTTGTTGATGCACACTTCACTGATATCATTGAGTTCCTCACTACAGGCGTGGCCCCCGTAGGATATTCAGTACATCAGAAGAAGGAGTTGGTTACTCGGGTAGTGGACTTTATTATCATCGCCGGTCAATTATACAAGCTGGGCGTGGATGAAATACTACGTAGATATGTCTTGGAACATGAACGGCCTGCCATTTTAGTGGAAACACATGAAGGTGTCACAGGAGGCCACTATGCAGGCAGAGCAATGGTACAAAATATTTTGAGGGCCAGGTTATGGTGGCCTACCCTGCATTAGGATTCTTACACCTATTGTAAATCATGCGACACGTGCCAGCGAACCGGACGACCCTCGCACCGAGATGAGATGTCGTTATAGCCTCAAATGGATTTAAAATATTTTAACAAATGGGCCATTGATTTTATATGACCCATCAATCCACCAGGAAAGAAAATAGGTGCACGCTACATTATTACCACCACTGACTATGTCACTCGATGGGCTGAGGCATAAGCAATGAAGGAATGTACTGCGGATACTGTTGCGCACTTCATCTTTGAGCAGATTCTGACCAGGTTTGGCTGCCCAAAGATCCTAATGAGTGACAGAGGTACGCACTTCGTTAACCAAATGATTCAAGCCCTGAATGAGGAATTTCGGATCCACCATGTGAAGATTACACCATACCATCCACAGGCAAATGGGGCGGTTGAAGCTTTTAAAATTTTTTTGGAACAGGCATTAACCAAGGTTTGCAATGCTGATCGTAGTGACTGGGATGTTCGTATTCCCTCTGTTTTGTGGGCCTATCGAACGACCTGCAAGAAGCTGACAGGCAGGACCCCCTTTCAAATGGTCTATGGCAAGGAGGCCATTATGCCCATAGAATACATTGTACCTAGCCTACACATCGCGACATTTACAAATATGGCAGAAATAGATATCATAGAGGAACGCCTTGCGCAAATTTTAGCTTTGGAGGAGGATCGGTTTATTGCTAATTTTCATCAACAGCTTCGCAAGGCCCATGATAAAGCCTGGCATGATCGACATATTCGCCAAAAGAAATTTGTAACAGGTGACCTCGTCCTTTTATACGATAGCCAGTATGCGAAACACCCAGGAAAATTCCAGCAGCATTGGCTTGGTCCCTACACCGTTAAGGAGATCACGGATGGTGGGGCAGTTTGGCTAGCTACCCTGTGTAGTGACGAGTTACCTGACTTTGTCAATGGTAGTCAACTCAATCCATATAGGGCTAAATGACTATATGGCTGGAATAATTGGCTCAGGCATGATTGAGCCACTGAGGAGAGGCCGCTAACGCACCAGGGGGATACACGCATGGGACATCCAATGCCTCCAAAAGCGCTTGGAAAACCTGCAGCCACAGTGACTCAGGACGAGTCACAAGATTGTGTTGGGGGACTGTTGGAACAAGGTCTCCTATGAGCTGCGAAACTGGTCCAATTTTGAATACTTTTGATTAGATTTAGTCTAGCGCAGGGGTTTTGGGGTGGGTCAAAGCCCCGAAAGCATTGTAATGGGTAAAAGAGTAAACCAGGGGTCCGAAAACCATGGTTTGCGGACCATAGGAAAATTTAGGCAAGATTATTATAAAAAGAGGAACATTTTGTATTGTAAGGCAGAGAATGAAGAGCTATTGATGCAAATTGTGGTTTAAGTTGTCTGTTTGGGTTTTTGGGGAATGGATTCCTGCTGGCTGTGTGTGCGGAGATCCTGAGTCCAGCTGTGTGCAGACCCTACTGTTGTGTGCGCAGACTGGGAAGGGATTGTAAGAAGGAATTGATAAATTAATGAATGAGAAAGGTTGATAGAGAATTGAATATATGAGTACTCTTGGTGTGAATCATTGATAATCACTGCATTGTGTGCTTTCTGTATTTAAGCTACGAAAGACCTGTGTAGATGTGTTTTCTATATTTGGATCTGCTCTGTTTTGTTTATGTGATGCTGTGCTACTATCATAAAAGTATATAATTATAGATCTAGCACACGTGGATGCGAAAAGAGACCTACTGGGTCCTGTGCAGAACAAGGTGATCTGGGTATCACAGGGTCGAACGCAGCTCTGCTTGCCTTACCTATCCTTTCTTAGGGTGCAGAAACCTGGTTCCAACACCCACCCATACTACTTCAGGTGAGACTTTGACCTGCGCAAGCAGGTCATTGCCGAAAGGGCTAGTAATATAGGGGTTTGTTGGAAAACCTTGAACTCCGAACCTGGGTCAGGACCCCTCGAGCCAACATAGCTTGATCATTGATTTTTAGGCATTCCCTCTTCATTGATTAAATTTATTTGTTATCTTGAATATTTTCTAAATCTTGAAGGTGAAATCACTAAAAGTTAGATTAGTTTCTTGCTTTCTATGGTTCACTGAATTGTTCATCCTGAATGCTTGTTTGCTTAAGTATAATAAAAAAGCTATTGTTTTTCCATGCCTTATGATTATGTCCTTATGTTGATTAGTGTTTGAGACCATCTTGTTTCAAAGGTATTTGTTTAAGGATTCTTCACTACCCTCAGACACCTACTTTGTTCACCAACTTATTTTCATTCCACTTCACACATACCTTAAGGATCCATTTGACCAAGCTAGATTTTCCCTGTTATGCATCTTGTTTCATTGTTGATATATCCATGACTTTCAATGACTCCATAGCCCAATGATTTGAAGACCTCTCATTCCACCTATTTCTACCTGGTCATCTTGCCCAACCAAAACAAACAACAACCCTACACTTAACAACTAGCCTAAAATCAACCATCTAAAGAAAAAAATTTCACATCCTTTTCATACAATAAAAGAGACCCCTCTCTGAGTCCAGGAAGGCTAGGTCCTAGGACTCCAAAGACTGGTTTCATGTTACCCTGTGCATTTGGTCTACCAATCTTCTAAATCACGAGACCTAACATTCTGGTGATCACGGTGGGACCTTCTGAGCAAGTCACAAGCTGAAACATTCTGTATCCATTGATTCATTACCACCTCATCACCATTACTAACATTCTGGCGATCACGGTGGGACCTTTGAGTCAGTAACAATCTTAGTATCCCTAAAGGAACTTAGAAAACTCCAAAAACATCCCTAGATTGGTTTTTTGTTAGTTATTGGTGGTGGACTATAGACACATATCCTCAAAACAACTAAAAACATCCACCTGGCGACTCCACTAGCCTCCAATAGGCCTATTACCTTACTAGTTCTCATTAGACTTCCCTAGGATTCTGTCACATTGGCCCTGAGAATTTTAGAAGCCTAGTCCCATACTGGGTGAGTTTAACAAGCACTAAGAGAGGTCAGCCTTCTGAAAACAGTCCTAAGATTCCAGCCTCTCTACATTTTGAGTTTGAAATCTGGCTTCACAAAGGATCAGTACCAGATCTAATCCAGACCCAAACCCTCCCACCATAGTTGATGACCCAAAAAATATTTTGTGGAAAACTTCTAAATCTAGAAACTTAACTACTGTTAGGACCATTCATAGAGCAAGCTCTATCCCTGAACATCTTACAGCCTTACAAGACACCCAGTTTGGCTTGCACCATACAAGAAACCTTTTCAGAGCCAAGTCAAAAAGTGGGATTAACCAGATTGACCTTGAGCCATTAGATTTGCAAGAGAGTTCAAGTAGAGAAGCCTCTCCTTCCACTCTCCCTAACTTTTAGCGCCTTCATCACTTTAGTTATTTTCATACCAAATCTACTCAAAATCAGTTTGCTGGTCCAAGTACTTCCACCACACCCATCCATACCTCCACTATGAAAACCACTTCACTTCATCCCACACCCCCTCTCACAAACCCTCCCCTTGTAAATACCCCTTGGATTCCATTAGCTCCCATCATGGCAGCTTGGTATGCCCCCCTGGTTTTACCTCAACCTCTAGTACCTTTTCCAAATGACTACCAATCCAAGATCCCTCATTTCACAGAAGCTGAATCCATCATTACCCAATAGCATGTAGATAGGATAAATGATGCCTTTGATTACATTGAAATAGAAGAAGAAACCATTAAAATGAGGATATTTACACAAAGCTTAGGAGGTGAAACCAAAAAATGGTTCAAAGCGTTAACTCCTAACACCATACATGATCTCCCTTCCCTCTACCAAAATTTCATAAACAAGTGGGAAATCAAGAAAAACCCCCTCAAAATCCTTTTTGAATATAACAATCTTAAGAGGAATGTAGGGGAAAGTGTACAAGATTATTTCACCAGGTTTAACAGTGTCTACAATGCCCTCCCACCTCACATGAAACCCCCACAAGGCCTCGCACTAGTAAAATTTCCTGAAGGCTTTGATCCGGACATGACATATCAATAAAGAGAGAGAGACCCCACAAATTTAGAAGAAATGAAAAGGGAAGCTACTAGTGCAGAGTTCAAATTGATTGAAAAGAGAGCTAGGATGAGGTCAGAAAAAAGATTCACTTACAAAGATGAAACCATAGCCTCAACCTCCTCATTCGATGCCAAAATGGACAACCTAATGAGAACAATGGAGAGAATGATAGAAAGGATAAACTTGAAAGAAAGGGCACCTCCTAGGGAGAACCAAGAAAATCCCCAAAATAGAAATAGAGCTCAAAACTTTAGAAGAGACACTCCTCAAATCAAACAAAGGGAAAATGACCAACAAATCAGACCTCCCTTTCAGCAAAATTGTGTAGATGAAGAAGAAGGAGAAATTATAGAACCTAAAAAAAGCCATGTAAACTTAATAGGTTCTGATAAGGAAAATGTTGTTTTTATCACTGAAGAAGAACAAGGTTTCTTTTCCTCAAATCAAACTGATATAAACCATGAGGATTCTAAAGACTACCACTTGGGATTTGAAAATTCCATAATGGAAGTCCATAGACAATATGACCTTAGGAGCAAAAAGAACCAAGATTCCCCCAAGAAAAACCAAATAGACACTGCTGTTAGGATAGCTCCTAAAAGCACTCCTAAAAAGACAACGGACAATGTCAACACTATGGCTAAGAAAACTAATCCAAACAAAGAAAAAATAAGCCAGCAAAACAATGACCCAAGCTGCCCTAGTACCTCCACTAGTGGTCCTAAGAAAACTATCTTGTCTAAAGCTCCAAATCAAAATCAGAAAATTAAAAATGTAGAAAGATTCATGGCTGATAAAGCTGATGTAAATATGAACAAAACACAAATACCTTTCAGCTTTGAGAAAGATATTGCCAAAATCAAGATAACCACACCTCTCACCGAATTAGTTACTCAAGAAGTGTATAGGTCCCAAGTTTTGAAGGTCCTGAACATAGGAAATGATACTGATACTTTAAACTTGATAGATGATAAACCATAGCTATTGTTTGGTCCTGAAGTAGAAGGAAAATACCAAGAATGAGCCATTCCCCCTTTCTATGTTAGCTTAAACATACATGAAAAAATCTTACATAATGCCATGCTAGACTCTGGTTCCTCTCACAACCTCATGCCTAAAGTTGTGATGGAGAGATTAGGCCTCAAAATTGCTAAACCTTACAAAGACTTGTACTCATTTGATTTGAGTAGATTCAAGTGTTTGGGCCTAATTAAAGATCTTTGTGTCAATCTGGCACAAATGCTTGCTAAGAACCTAGTCATGGACATAGTTGTTGCTGGCATTCCCCCTATGTTGAAGATTGCAACAAGAAACAGTGAAGGAGGCTTTCTGAAACATCATCCTTGATCCTAGTTGAAAAATAATCACCTAAAATAGGTGGGGCCCACACAGGCTATTTTTAGGTGTATGTCTATTTTTAGACATGGTGAGCATATTATATAAGTTGTGGGATGCTATTTGTAGATGGTTGATCAAATGTGAAAAATAGATGAAATTCTATTTTTAGAAGATTGGGCGAAGTCTATTTATAGATCGTCGATCTACAAATAGATGCATGCCGATTATTATTAGCCCTTAATAATAATCAGACAATAAACAACAACTTATTCTCTTGGAGCACTTTATTTTAGTGAACGGATTTGTCAAAGCAGTGGGCTGAAGGAATTACACAATTCCTAGGGTTGACTGTTGGTTCATGCATGGAGGACTCAGTTAGAACTGAAGTGGCGAAGTTATGACAGAGTTGGAAGAGTAGTTCATGGAGTTGTATTCAGTTTAACTCAGTTAAAGTGAGTTAGACTCAGTTGAGCTAGCTGTATCTAGTCTAACTGAATGATACACTAGTGAGAGTGGAGTGAATTAATTCACAAATAATAACTCATTAATCAACTAAAAAAATACAACAGTTAACTACTTGCATGTCAGTTCCAGTGGAGACCCAATGGAGAGATAGGTGAAAGGGTGAGATGGACTATCTGTTGTGACTATAGTGATGCATTCAATGCATCTACACACACATTGGATATGCTTATGAGTATTGCGCAGTCAAGGAAAGGTAAGGTTGAATTCATTTAGGGGTCTTCTTCAGCAGGGATCGCGCAGTGGAGGCAGGCTATTAGGTGGCAAGAAATCAGTGCATGGATTTGCAGATTTCTTCTGATTAGTGTGCGATGATTGATTGTACTGAGAGCTTGATGTACTAATATTTTTATGAGATTTTTACATGATCTCCATGATACATAATATATGATAGTTTGGGTTTTTAGCTTCAGGCTTTGCCGTTAAACAACTGTGTTATGTGCGATTTTTTTTATTGCTTCATGTGTTTGCAATTAATTTTAATTTCTGCAAAAGATTAACAGTGGAAGGATTCTGTATTTAGAAAGAAGATAGATATTGTTAGATAAGGAGAATATGAATGTATGCATGCTTAATTTATACTAATTTCTACATGGTATCGGAGCTGTGTTAATTGAATATTGCAATTGTGAAGAATTGTTGAGTTTGTGCTGGTGGACAATTTGAATTTGCTGCAGAAAATTCTTGGTGCGACAGTTGAATTTTAATTGAAATGTCTTTCAATGGGTTGCGATTCGAGTATGCCCTTGAGGGTAGCTTGAATTACATAGCCTGGAAGGACAGGATGGAGGCGGTGCTTGAAGATAATGGCTTAAAGGAGTTCATCGATAGCGATGTTCCTAAGCCCACTTCGGCAGATGCCGCAGTACTTGATGCATGGAAAAGAAAGTAGCAAGGGCGAGGAGGATTCTGTTGGAAGGTGTGAAAGACCATATTGTGTCAAGCCTTCATGGGAAAGCCACTCCATTTTCAATGTGGAAGGCTTTGACAGATTTTTTCCAAAGAAAAAACAACCATAGGAAATTGGCGCTGAAGGATAAACTCAGAAAAATCAAGATGGAGAAGAACGACACTATTCCCGTATACTTGACAAAGTTTTTCCAATGCAAGGATGAGCTTGGGAGTGTAGGAGTCAGTGTTGCGGATGATGACTTGGTGAGCTTGGCTCTCCTTGGGTTTCTAAAGAGTTGGCACAGTTATGAAGACTTTGTCAATGGACGAGAGAAACTGCCGGATTGGGAGTGACTGTGGTCGAATCTAGTGCAGAAAGAGATAAGGCAGACCACCAGGGATGGCTCTTCATCAAAGCATGATGATGAAGAGGAATGTGCTTTGGCTTCCAAGGCAAAGAAGAAGAAGGGGAAGAAATTCCATTCTAGATCTGAGGCCGGTGAAGATGGCAAGGAGCTGTGTTATAAATTTTCTACATGGTATGAGAGCAGGAATTATTTGGGTGCACCATTTTGCAGAGAATATCTGAAACATTTGATGCAATAATTTCATAAAAAATAGCATATTTGGATTCCTTGCGAAAAAATACCCAATTGAAAAATAAAATTGGTCGAATCGGAGCTCGGATGAGGGAGATATCATCAATTTAAATTCAGCTCTTTTGTTAGAAAATTTTACAGATGGCTAGACAATTACAATGTGCGCGAGCCAAGAACTTACATGCACTAAGGTACAAGATGCATGCAAAGCTTTGAGGAGCAAAGCAGAAGCTAGTGACTTGGTGGTTGAGAGGGAGCCTCTCAACATGCAGCCTGAGAAGCAGTCTCAGAAGGTTGTGGAGCAGCCACAACTGGAGATGCAGAAGAATCTTTATAGATTTGATGTAGATGTGATTTCTACGGAGCTTCCTACTGTTGGGAAGTGCGAGGAAGACATGAAATTGAAGCTTGAGAGGGAGCAGGATTTGCATGCAGGTAAGAGTCAACCTCGGGATGTGGAGCAACCACTCATGCAGAGAAATTTCATGCCAGATGGGCAGAGGGAGTGCATGCATCTATACCACTAGGTGAGAGGTGGGGCGACATGTATGAGTAATCCCAAGAAGGAATTTCTAGGCAGGATTAATTGAGATGGTGTGGATCTCATGAATTGAACCTGGCTGCAAGGTGCCCACAGAGCAGCAATAGCACGATCAGTTGGATTGATGCAGACATATCCAAGTGACCGTGCCGGATACTGGAGCGTGGTTCAGAGTTGACAGCAAGTGCAAAGTGCATGGGTGCAGAGTTCTACAACACAGTGGTTCCTGAAGACATCTACAGTTGGTACCAGTAGAAGTTGAATATTTTGATGATAGATGCATTATACTGATTCCGTTGTTTGGAGGCTATTTAGTTTTGGAAGTGTTGCATTAGAGTTGAAGAGCGGATGCATGGAGTTGCAGGGTGCTTGCAAAGGTTGCAGGGCGAATGCATGGAGTTGCATGTCGCATGCAAAGATAGTCCTTTCTTTTTGAGAGGGAGTGTTGAATATTGTGACAAGAAACAGTGAAGGAAGCTTCCTGAAACATCATCCTTGATCCTAGTTGAAAAATAATCACCTAAACTAGGTGGGACCCACACAGGCTATTTTAAGGTGTATGTCTATTTTTAGACATGGTGAGCATATTCTATAAGTTGCAGGATGCTATTTGTAGATGGTTGATCAAATGTGAAAAATAGATGAAATTCTATTTTTAGAATATTGGGTGAAGTCTATTTACAGATCGTCGATCTAAAAATATATGCATATCGATTATTATTAGCCCTTAATTATAATCAAATAATAAACAACAACTTATTCTCTTGGATCACTTTATTTCAGTGAACAGATTTGTCAAATCAGTGGGCTGAAGGAATTACACAATTCCTAGGGTTGACTGGTGGTTCATGCATGGAGGACTCAGTTAGAAATGAAGTGGCAAATTTATGACAGAGTTGGAAGAGTAGTTCATGGAGTTGTATTTAGTTTAACTCAGTTAAAGCGAGTTAGACTCAGTTGAGCTAGTTGTATCTAGTGTAACTGAATGATACACTAGTGAGAGTGGAGTGAATGAATTAGTTAATTAATTCACAAATAATAACTCATTAATCAATTGAAAAAATACAACAGTTAACTACTTGCATGTTAGTTTTAGTGGAGACCCAGTGGAGAGATAGGTGAAAGGGTTAGATGGACTATCTGTTGTGACTATAGTGATGCATTCAATGCATCTACACACACATTAGATATTCTTATGAGTATTGCACATTCAAGGCAAGGTAAGGTCGAATTCATTCAGGGGGTCTTCTTCAGCAGGGATTTCACAGTGGAGGCAGGCTATCATGTGGCAAGAAATCGGTGCATGGATTTGTAGATTTCTTTTGATTAGTGTGTGATGATTGATTGTACTGAGAGCTTGATGTACTAATATTTTTATGAGATTTTTATATGATCTCCATGATACATAATATAAGATATTTGGGGTTTTCAGCTTTAGGCTTTCCCATTAAACAACTGTGTTATGTGTGATTGTTTTTATTGCTTGATGTGTTTGCAATTAATTTTAATTTCCGCAAAAGATTAACAGTGGAAGGATTCTGTATTTAGCAAGAAGATAAATATTGTTAGATCAGGAGAATCTAGATGTATGCATGCTTAATGTATACTAATTTATACACCCTAAGTATGGTATGCTTTTATCCAGATATTGGAGAGCCAAGCTTCAGGGGAACCTCCAACTTGACATGTCATATGCTACCATCGCTGTTTTCAACCAAACCAGGAGGTTATACTGGGAGTCCCACATGAACTATGTGGTAAGTAGCCTAGATAGGCCAAACAACACCCCTGTATATTCCATTCATTTAGATTTAGACTCATTCATCTTGTATAATGAAAATGACATTGATGAAAAAGTGAATAAAAATGACAAAGATCTAGGCCCTCCAGAACAGTCCAATCTATCCTCCAATGAAAAAAATATCATCCAAAACTCTAGTAGCCCTGAACAACAACATAATGGCGAACATGAACTAGAAACACTTTGGAACATGACCTTTGATGGCTCTTGTGGAAAAGTAGGTTCAGGAGCTGGTGTCTGGATACATAACACAAATCAAGGCTATTCATACAAACTATATTTTCAGTGCACTAATAAAATTGCAGAATATGAGGCTCTCCTCCTTGGCTTGCATTTGCTCAAAAACCTAGGAGCTAAGAAAATATCTGCCCAAGGAGATTCAAAGCTAGTCATTAAACAAATGAAAGGTGAGTATTCAGCAAAGAACCCCAGATTGAGAGAGTACAAAAATTCTACCCTAGATATTCTCAAAACCTTTGAGAAATGTCAGCTCATTTTCATCCCTAGAGCCCAAAAATGCCTTTCCAATGACCTTGCCTTTACTGCCAGCAATTTCCAAATACCCCATGTAACTGAAAAATACACTGTCAAAGTAAAAAAATGGCCCATAGTGCTGGACAACATAAACCACTGGAAAGTGTTTGAGGGTGATGAAAAAATTGACAACTTTTTGCAATCTAGGAATGAATTTACAAGAAAAAGATCAAGCCTAGAGCACAATGGAGGTGTTTTTGCTGAAAAACAAGCCCATAAAACATATTTTTCCTCTATTGCTGATATAAATCTGATTGCACACCCTTGTGAAGTAGAAATTTTTGAGGATCTAGACCAAAGGGACCTTGAGGTCTTACAATGTAAAGATGATACATTACCAAGGGGACTTGCACCATTATAAGAGTTGTTCGACTCTAATGATGTGGCTAAAAAACCAAAGATAGTATCCACCGAGGATGATGTAGAAGAATATAACATAGGCAGCCTAAAGGAACCCAAAATGATCAAACTCTCTAAAACTCTTCCTCTTCACATAAAACAGAGATATATTAAGCTTTTTCAAGAGTTTAAAGATGTGTTTGCATGGGGGTATGAGGATTTAAAATCATATGACACAAGCATTATTCAACATAAAATTCCTCTTAAGGAAAATTAGAAACCTTTCAAACAAAAGTTGAGGAGAATAAACCCTGTCTTACTACCTTTAGTTGAGAAAGAGATAAAAAATATGTATGATGCCAGGATCATAGTTCCCATTAGATACTCAGAGTGGGTTTCCAACCTTGTGTCAGTTAGGAAGAAGACCGGTGAGATTAGGTTTTTCATTGACTTTAGAAATTTGAATAAAGCCTCCCTAAAAGATAGCTACCCCTTGCCTAAAATGGATCACATACTTCAAAAAGTGGTTGGATATAAGAGAATCTCACTACTTGATGGTTTTTCCGGTTACAACCAAGTGATCAACACAAAACTGCCTTCACCACACCTTGGGGTACATTCATGTATGTTAAAATTCTATTTGGGTTGATGAATGCAGGGGCCACTTTCCAAAGGGCCATGGACATAGATTTTTCAGAAGACATAGGCTACTTCATAGTCATTTACCTTGATGACATCACTTTTTACTCTAAGATTGATGAAGAACACTTAATCCACTTGAGAAAAGTTTTTAAAAAGTGTAGGAAGTATGGCATATCCTTGAATCCCAAGAAAACATTGTTTGGTCTTCAGGAAGAAAAAATCCTAGGCCACATCATCTCTAAAGAAGGAATCAAAATAGATCCCAAAAGAATTGAAGGCATATTTCAAATCAGCCATCCTAGAAACGTCAAGGAGTTGCAATCCTTCATTGGGAAGATCAATTTCTTGAGAAGATTCATCCCCAACCTTGCTGAACTTTTGAGGAATATTACAAACATTCTTAAAAAGGAGATAGGGGTTAAGTGGAATTTGGAAGCTAAACAATCATTTGAACTGGTAAAACAAGCTCTCACTCAAACACTAGTTCTGATCAGTCCTAATTTTACCAAGGATTTCTACATTTTCTCATTTACATCTGAACATACTGTTGCTGCAGTATTATTGCAAAAGAATAGGATGGGGAAAGAGTAGCCCATATCCTTCTTCAGCAAAGCCCTTAGAGATGCTCCTCTAAAGTACAACATCATGGAGAAACAAGCCTTTGCCTTGATTAAGGCATTGAAAGACTTTAGAGTTTATATCTTACATTCTCATATAATTGCTTTTGTCCCACACACAGTTGTCAAAGACATTTTAAATCAGGACCCTGATGGTAAAATTGGAAAGTGGATTGCTATTATTTTATAATATGACTTAAAAATCAGACCCACTAAACTGGTTAAAGGACAAGGACTTGCAAAACTTATTGCTGAATCAAATTTCAAAGCATTAGATATGAATAAGGTTGATGTTTTAGAAGAACAAGAAGAATGCACAACTCCCCATGTTGAAGAAGTATTTCTGAATTCCTCTTGGTATGCTAATATCCTATATGTACTTTTCTATCTTAATTCTCCTCCTATATTATCAAAGATAAAAGCTAGATTCCTAAAAAAAAAAGCTTTGAAATTCTGCATTTTAGATGGAGTGTTATATTGGAAGAATTATGTAGGCATTTTGCTTAAATATTTGCTTGAGAATGATGCAGATAAGATCATGCATGAGATGCATGAGGGAGAATGTGGAGGCCACCTTTACTAGAAAACCACAACTAAAAAATTCCTTAGAGCTGGCTACTATTGGCCCACCCTTTTTCCCGACACCCACAAACTGGTCATGACTTGCCATAAGTGCCAAATTTTTGATGGCAAGAGAAAACTCTTACCTTTTCCTTTGCATCCCATTATTGTTGAAGCTCCTTTTCAACAATGGGTTTAGACTTCATTAGAGAGATTCACCCCACCTCATCTACCCAACACAAGTGGATCCTCATGGCTATTGATTACTTCACCAGGTGGATAGAAGATATCCCCTCTAGGAATGCCACCGACTCGGTCATTATCAAATTTCTTGAGAAAAACATCTTGTCTAGATTTGGTTGCCCCAGAAATATCATTACAGATAATGCTACTACCTTTACATCCAAAATAATGGTTGAATTTTGTTATAAATATCTTAGGACATTCCATAGCTTATTACCATCAAGGTAATGGGCTAGCTGAGTCCTCTAAGAAAAGCTTGGTCAATATCATCAAGAAGCTTCTAGAACATAATAAAAAAGCATGGCATGGCAAGCTGGTACATGCACTATGGGCTGATAGACTAACCACCAAGAAATCAATCGGTATGTCTCCCTATCAACTAGTGTATGTGTAATATTCCCAATTAGCCCAAGCTAATGGGAATATTCAATTTTTCTTTGTCTTACTTTGATTTTCATGTTGATGAATAAAATGTGAAGGAGGACATGTAAAACTCCTAAAAAAATCAAAATAAAACAATTCCTATGTAAACAGAGACATATCTGGGCCATGTAAATAAACTCTTGTAGGTGTGAATGGGTTTGAACCATGTGATTGGGTCAACTTTGACCAAGTCAACAGCGCAGTCTAGATGCAATGAACCTCATGGATAGACAACACAGTTTTAGATGGAGGCAAAACATGTGAAAGGAGCTAACTCATTGTGATGGTTTACGGTTTGGCAAGGTTTTCATATTATAAAATAAGGACGAGGACAATAGGAAAAGGTTGTTGATGTTATTATTTTATGAAGGTTTTTTTTGTTTAGACACACCTCTTGGGGTTCTCTTGTTTAGGATTCCCACCTCCTTCCTTGAGCAGCTCTTGGAGGAGTCTTGTTCTTCCAGTCCACTATCCAGAATTTGGCCAAGCCTCATCTTGCATCTACAGTGCATTCCTTCTTAGGATTGGGTTGTCCATGTAAGCTGCAGCAAGTGGAACACTAGATCTGCTCAGATCTAGCTTGTACTGGTGCCTCTTCTCAGTGAGTGTGTCTTTTAACCTCCTGGAAGATAGCATTAGTGGGTTGAGCTTTAGATCCATATATTGGCAGCAAGCCAAAGCATTCTCAGGGCCAACAGTGTAGCCCCTCTTCCATTACTACGTTATTTGCAAGAGCAGAGTTGCAGGGTGACTTGGCATCATTTTCAGAGGAGAGATCTCTAGCGATTGGATTCTTCCTTTCACTGTGGTGATCCGTGGATTGGCCAACCAATAAATGTTAGTTCAGATCTGATCTGCTATATATGTTATGATTCAGAATTTTCTGAATACTTCTGTAGATCTGTGACTTAGATCTCATATCTACTCTTGTACCTTCATGTTTTGCTGACATCCCCAAAGGGAATGAATAAAGGAGCCTTTCTTGTATACAGATCTAATATAGATCTAAAATTTTGTGTACAGATATGCTGTAGATCTAAGTTGTAATCTAATACATGCTTCAACAATGAAAATAACGCTGTAAATCTTATTCTGCCATTTCATGCTGTTGTAGCAGCTCATTTTGAGGCTTTTGTCTTGTATAATCTTTCCCTTTCTGTTATAAGCTACATTGCAGATCTAATTTGCTGATGTATAGCTGAAAGATGAACCTCCATGTTGGTCTCACACTTATAAATTGATAAACTGCATTATTCCTGAAGCAGTCCTTGCATATAGCTGTAGCCCCTCTCTTTGGGTGATTTTCAGCTAGACTAGGTTGGGGGAGATCTGTTTAACCCACCTAGTTTGATTTTTTTTTGCTCTCCTTTTGGATTTAGATCTTAGATGAGCTGATCTAAGGGATACAGGAGCTACAAACTTATTTTAGTGCACTGAATTCTCAGGAGTGCGTTATTTCAGCAGGCTTGCTGTGCAATCCCGATTTTGGGATATTACAGTATGGCATGGATGCCATTTTCCCAACATCCTTGGGAGTCCCGGTGATAAAGCTTCTCCAAGAAGTGTAATCAGAAGAAAATGACATGTAAATAAGACTGAACAAAACTATTCATTTGCAACAGAAAAGGGAAGAAGTTTACAACAAGACTCAAGCAGTGCAAGAAAACATAAATAAAATCTTTGACAGAAGAACTAAAGCCAACAATTTATACATTGGAGACATAACGCTGAAATGGGATTCCAGGAGGGAGGAAAAAGGTAAACATGGTAAATTCGAGAATTTGTGGAAAGGGCCTTATATCATTCATTCAATTATAGGTCATAATGCTTTATTTCTACAAGGGTTGAATGGAGAAGAGTTATTTGGAGGTCTTGTCAATGGCAGGATGCTCAAACACTATTTTTGTCAAGAGTCCTAGCTTCAAAGTTTTCATTCATTATATATGACCCTACATGATAAGAGATCATAAAAACAAAAAAATTAGAAAAACAGAAAAAGGAAAAGAGGGCAGAATTGAAAAGAGGTACAACCCCATACCCAAAAAACAGTACTATTGAAAGTGTGCACGCCTAAATGCCACTACTTGTTCAAAAAAGAAGATCTTGTTCAGTCATCTAGCCTAATCATGGCTGAACATGTTTTAAATTTATGTTGATAAGTTAGTGTAAAAATTATTGTCAAAGTTATTCAAGCTTGACTTAACAGAAAAGATAGATTAGGAATGAAAGATACTAGTTCCACATGCTCAAAACTGAACCAAAGAGGAAGATGAGGATGCATAGCAAATGATAGATCACAACCCTTATTTTTCTAGTTACTATTTCTGCAAAAATAATTTGTGTGCAGCTTGTTCCAATGCCACAAACCATGGTAAGTCAAATTGCCTAATCCTGATTTGAACCATGCTTTCAATCTCATGTCAATAATTTAGAGAATCAAGTCTGCCAAATAGCTTAATCTTGGCAGTCAAATAGTCTAGGTAGAGGATAAAAGAGTTTACTAGCATAATCTGAACTCTTGGTAGCAATAAGGATAGAAGTAGATAGTTTGTTTTTTCTTTGCAAAATAAAAGAATGTCAAGAGTTTTCCAGTTCAAATGCACTTAAGGAAGGAAAAATGTTAGGCCAAATAGGTTGGGTAAGTAGAAATAAAGTTGAAGAAAATCATGTGTTTCAAATTATTGAGATCACAACTTCAAAGAAACATCATCAAATGAAAATAAAAACAAATCTTCCCAATGGATAAAGCACTGGTCTTCATAAGCTCAGAGATTTGATATCTGAAAGTTCTGGACACCTCCAGTAAGGGAGTTTCCCTCCCCAAGTGGAGCCACTGTTAGTCATCAATAACTTTTGTTGTTCTGGAGATGACTAAGATGTGGTCATAGATTTCTAAAAACAAGAATTGTGAAATATTGTGAGTTTTAGAAACCTCACTGCCTTCATTATCCTAAATCAAACTCTTTCACTATATTCCCCCCCCTCTGCCTTCTAAAGTTCACCTTACTCATCCAAAAGGACTTCATTTCTAGGCCTATTGATCTCATTTTTCACTTCCCTACCCACACTCTCATTCACTCCCTTTTTTCTCTAAAAAATCCATTTTTACCTTCATAAACCTTCCTAAAGGAAACCCCTATTCCTCATTTTCTTTTGTATTTATTAAACAATGTAAAAGTCCCCTTTTACATTTTTAACGTCAAAACTTAAGCCTATTGGGTCTCTTTATTTTATATATGAAAAATCTGTTTTTATACTATAGGCCCAACCTTATGATATATATAGGCCTAAGCCCCTTTTTCCTCTAGCCCCAGCCCCCTTGCGCTCATATAACCTCGACCTCACTTATTCATAAACCACTTCCCCTATATAATTTCCACCTCCGCCTTTTCCATCTTTATAAACCCCCCCGTAAACCTTATAAAAAGGCTTCATTAACCTTTGTTATATTGAAATTGGGCCTTGCTCTCCACCATACCTAGCGCCCATTCAAGCCTTATAAATTAATGTGTTTTTGTTAATTTATTAATGCCTCGGGCCCATTCTCCATTTAAACCCACGACCCAATGAACATGTGCCACCTGTCCTCCACTCCGCTGACTTGACCTCTCGCTCACCACCTTCTAGAACATGCGACAACCTTCGATGTCCTTTCCCGAGATCCGAGGGTCCCCGGCGCATATCGCATATATAATTACGCCAGGGTTAACGTCATGCGACCCAAGTGAAATGGGTGGTTTTTCCCTGCCACGCGTCATGCTCTGAAACATATCGCATGCCCCCTCCAAAAAATCGCTTACCACTCTTGAGCCACGCGATAAACCACTTCTGGTTTTCAAAACCACTTATCCCTCCGCGCCATTTTTCAAACCCTCCCGCCTCATTTCAAACTTCTGCCTAGTTCCACCTTCACAACCCTACCCCCCACATTGTTTCCTCCTCTGCAAACCCTTCCGACCAACCCAAACCACAGAAAAACGCAATCTAGCACCTCCCCACAGGTTTTTGAATTAACAAATTGTTTTTTTGTGTGTAGGTTTAATGGCAGAATGCCCAAAGAGCATTTCAATGTTCCAAAAAACATCCAAATGAGCCTCTGGGTGACGATCTAGGAGTTAAATTCAAATCATAGGTGGCCATAGGCATTATATCAAGACAAACCATTGATGACACATGATCATCTATGGTCAAAAGACCCTCCTACCACAAAAGGAAGCATCCCCTGCACGCAACAAAAAAACACAGTCAAAGAACATAGTGAAGAAAGGAAGATTAAAGGATTAAAGGGCTAATCATTGATCAACAACAAAAGCAAAGGATTATCTAGCTAAAGCAGAGGTTAAAGGATAAAGGCATACAGTTAAGACGTTAAACGATGAAGACAAAATATCAAAAAGGTTAAACGATGAAGAAAGAAGATCAGAAAGGTTATTCAAAAGGATTAATAGACAGGCATAGATAAAGCAGATTAAAGAGAAAAATAATAGAAACAGACAGTCATAGTTTAAAAAATAGAGTTTAAAGGCCTAAATACATAGATTAAAGACAAAACAAGAGGATGATTAACCCAAAGTAGATTCAAATTAACTACACTTATAGGCAGTTACTTCTTTCAAAGATATTTTGCCACCTAATGCTTTGTTTCCTTCAATAAAGCATAAAAAAGTTATCACACCCAGTCAGAGATATTTTTCTTCTACCAAAGCAGTTATTGTAAAGTTATTGCAAAAAGCCTTAAAGTCAAACATATTCAGAAATCATGTCAAACAGTGAAATTAAGAGTTATTATTACAGATAGACAGTCAGTCTTATCTTTCCTTGGGCCTTGCATGGTCACAAAGGTCAAGAGTTCATTTAATCTGTAATAACTATAGTAAGAAGCCCTAGAATAGGATCACCTCCTCATTCTGCAGTTAATTATTTCTTGTATGATCCATTCCAGGGTTGGCATTTGATGAGTTTTGAGAGCAATATATGGTTTTCTTGAGTTTGAAGAAGAAATTGGTCTTGTGGAGTTTCTGAATAGTCTACTTTGATTGATGATGAAGGAGGATAGCTTGCAGGATCCCTGAGCTTGGTTATTGGTGAAGTGCTTCTCTTTCATGTTATTGTTTTCTCATGTTTTCATTATGTTTCCATCCTTCTATGTTGTAGTAGAACAAAAGAGTATAGGCTAAGAAATGTTGTTTGAGGCACCTTAGTTCTTCCTGTTTTCTATTGTCTTTATGTTTTCCTCTGTTAGGTTAGTTTAAGGAATTCTTAGTTGCTTCTTAGACCTACCTATGCTTTTTTATGCCATGAACGGTTCAATATAGTAGTTTTCAAACATGTTTTATGGTTAGCCCTGCTTATTTGATGTTATTTAAACTCTGTTTTGGAAACTCTCTTTGAAGTACTACTTGTTAGGTTTTAGCCAAAGAGGCCATGTTTTGATCATGCCCTTTGTCCATGCTTGAGAAGTTACCTTAAATTTCTTTGTAGCTTGATCAAAGATGTCTAGGCATTCCCTCTTCATTGATTAAAGTTATTTGTTATCTTGAATGTTTTCTAAATCTTGAAGGTGAAATCACTAATAGTTAGATTAGTTTCTTTCTTTCTATGGTTCACTGAATTGGTCATCTTGAATGCTTGTTTTCTTAAGTATAATCAGAAAGATATTATTTTTCCATGCCTTATGATTATGTCCTTATGTTGATCAGTGTTTGAGACCATCTTGTTTAAAAGGTATTTGTTTAAGGATTCTTCACTGCCCTCAGACACCTACTTTGTTCACCAACTTATTGTTCATTCCACTTCACACATACCTTAAGGACCCATTTGACCAAGCTAGATTTACCCTGTTATGAATCTTGTTTCATTGTTTAGATATCCATGACTTTCATTGACTCCATAGCCCAATGATTTGAAGACCTCTCATTCCACCTATTTCTACCTGGTCATCTTGCCCAACCAAAACAAACAACAACCCTACACTTAACAACTAGCCTAAAATCAACCATCTAAAGCAAAAAAGTTCACATCCTTTGCATACAATAGAGAGAGCCCTCTCTGAGTCCAGGAAGGCTAGGTCCTAGGACTCCAAAGACTAGTTTCATGTTACCCTGTGCATTTGGTCTACCACTATGCTAAATCACGGGACCCTAACAGAGACATTTCACGGATCTTCTTCACACTCTTCTATTGCTATATTGCGGTAGTTGACAATATCCTGCATCTATGTTTCCCACATTGGTACCCCAAGTGCTGCATAAGGGTGTGATTCATTAAATACAAAGGAATCTATATCCTGCAGAGCTTCGTCAAGTGCCTCTATGCCCCCTGTTAACCCAAATGTTCTTACAAATTTGTCCTTTAATGTTTCCCAGTGGCGGGTGACTTGATGTAGCTCTGCATCTAAGTACCATGCGGTGGGAATTGGTCCCAAGGCATGAATAAACAGGTGAACCCATTCTTCTGTAGTCCGGTCACACCATTTCTCCATCCAAGCGAACAAATGTTCACGTGGGTCCCCTGGCCCAAGGAATGTCTTTACGCGCAAGTGAACCGGAGGTTCAAATCACAGGAGCATCATATCCTGACACTCTTCCCAGTCCTGGATGCCCCCTTATGTGTATCCCACCACCTTGCAGGTGTTTCGCGCATCACTAGATTAAAGGCCCATAACCTTCGTTCTCTCGTAACCTCAGCTTCAAATGCTCATAAAAACTCCTTAATACTACCAGAGCCATCGAAGTAGGGCAGTTCTCTTACCTCAGAGGAGATGCATTAGAAGTCCTTGGTGATTCTAAGGCACCACAGTGAAGATACATCGTGTAACCGATTCTGCCAATTTTCCATCTCTCCGTGAGAGTCAGAGAAACATTCGCTATCTTTTTCCCAGCAGAGTACACCATCGGCCATGGGATTGATCCAATCTTCATTTTGAAACACCATGCTTCCTTTCTTTAGATTGATGATACCTCCCATATATATGGCCCAATCCAATCCTAGGAGCGCAGCATAGGGGTCCGCATCTTCTACAATCTGGATGACCTCAAAGTCAGCCCAGACCTTAACTCCTGTGATATCTACCACGATCTTTGAAAGTCTCCCGAACGTTATGATCTTCTGTTGATTGGCCATGTGCAGCTGGATAGTGGACCATCCCAACTTTGGTTCTCCCATTCACTACCAAGTTTTCTTAGGTAGTACTTTTGCATCTGAGCCTAGGTCTAGAATAACTTGATCCATCTCATAATCACCAATTTCTGCTATTAGCCGCATTTCCCTACCAGTGCGTTTCTTATGCCTTTACAGTTTGTGCACATCCTTAACTTCCAGGGGTGGATTAGTTATTTCTACATAGCTGTCTATTAGTGCTTCGAGGTTTTCTACAGCCCGTTGATTGTGTAGCAGCTGTTAGCCACCTGTAAAATTTGAATATACCAAAGGTGGCTAAATTTGTTTTTGAGCCTTCAAGGAACAATTTTGTTGGCTCTTGAAGACTTTTGAAGGCCTCATGCCTCTGTCCAGATCCCACACTGCTGTTTACATCTCAAAAATATCTGAAATCCTACAAAAATCCAAAGTCAAATACTGTTGCAGACCCCTTTTTTCCTTTCCTTCTCCTCAAAATTAACCTCCTCTTCTATCCTTCCATTCCCCATAAAAATCCCTCATCTCCACATATCTATTATTTCTCCTCATCAAAATCCATTTTATAAGGTTAAAAACCCATTTTTTAACCTTATCGGAACATTCATTTCTTTTGAAAAACCATTAAAAAACCATGAAAAATACATATTTTTATGTATGAGGCTTAAGTCCCCTCGGGCTAAGCCTCTAGCCCTTTTTTTTCCATGCGCCCGAGCGCCAGAACCAACTGCTAAAACTCGCGGGCGCTTATCGTTTCCAATAATAATTCTCCGCCCAAACCATTAAAAACCTTTGTAAATTCATGTTTTTGGGTTTTAAATTCATTTCCAAAGTCTTCTACCCATATGAATTATGGAGCGATCTCGTGCCATCCCTCTGGACCCCCCCCCCCCCATCCGTGCGCGGTTTCCCAAACCCGCCTGGTTTCTTTCGCACCACCTTCGGGCCAAAAGCTATTTTCTTCCATTGGCCAGCGATTCCATACGCTGTGTGATGCGTGTCCCTTGTACGATTTGAAAACCGCCGTGCAACCGTCATCCATCGCGCGTTATAGTTCGGACCAGGATGCCCAGCGAAATCGATCTCCGCTGTTCGATCTGGGCCCACTCATCCAACGGTTGTTGATCTCCGAAAGTGTCCGATGTTTAACCAAAGTGCCCGGGCGATAAACAGGCCCTCGTGCAGCAGCGAATAAATCCCTACCGTCGATCTGATCTGCAGATCGACGGCCCATATTTCATCACCCGATTCCGTTGCCCAGTCAACGTTTCCCCTCCGTTTGACTTTCAACATCCCTTAATTCCATCTTGACCGTCCAAATTGATCCAGATCAATGGTGTAGTTTCACTGCGGGGGCATACCCCCAAGATTTTTCTTTCGTACACCCGGACCCCCCCGCAGTCATCCCCGACCGTCGATCTCAGCGTGAATTGACGGCTCTGATCTAATCCTCCTTCCCCCATGCTTTTTTTACCATTCTGAGATTAAATCCCGACCATTGGATGATGCCATCCAACGGCCCTACTTCCTCCGCACATCCTCCGATGCAGATTGACCTATAAATGCAGGATTTCGTAACATTTGTTTGTTTTTGCAGGGTTTAATGTTTTCCGCTTAAATAAAGAAATTTCGTAGGCCGAGGATGACGATCCTATGGCCTTTGAATACATCAGATAAATCATCCACAGGGTATAGGTACTCATTTTTCAGCAAGGTTTCATGATCCTTTGGTGCCGTATGCCCCGGTTAAACCTAGAACACATCAATGAAGCACAAAGAAAGGGTATCAGTTGCAGAAGACAAAGCACAGCAGAATGATGACTGAAGACAATTTGATGGGGATTAGGGCTAAGATTGTTATCAAAAGCCTAATCCCCAATATAAAACACAGTTTAAAGGAAAACATAAAGTGTTTTAACTGACAAAAGACCTCCACCGCCACAATTTAGGGCAAATTGATTCCTCCCAGCAACCAAAGCGCCACCTGTGCGTCAAAGTATTCAATCAGGAATGGAATTTATTGATCAGGATCAAATATTTTGCCTCGACGCAACCAAAGAGTTACTTCTGCCAGGAATTTAATGAAAGGATGTCTGCAGAGTAACCTTAGCATCACACAAAGATTCAAAGGTCAACAAAAGCTCCCACCGAGCTTAATTCATGAGTGCAAACCAATTAATACAGTGAAACACCTGTACAGTTTCTTCATTGAGCCTCCCAAGGGCCAAGAAAACATTAACTCTATATTAATTGATTTTGAGATCTTTAATCAGATCTCACCTCCTCATCCTTCTATAAATACTTCATTAGAAGATGAGTGAGGGGTTGGTTGTTAATGTAATTGCTGAAGCATTGTATGTAGCTGAGCTGAAGACTCCTGATTGTAAATAGTGATTCACTAGCTCTTGGAGCTCTGCTTGTGACAGATAAGTTAGGTTGTGAAGAGAGATGAATTAAAACATTGGACTTGAAGATTGTAACCGGTTTGGAACATCAATACAAGTTGATTTATGGGATCCTGGTCTATGTCGACAATGATGTTATTCTTATTGTAACTTGTGATTTCGTTTCTGTTTTCATTATGTTTCATATTCTTCTGTAAAGAATAGTTTAAACAGTGTTAGGACCTACTGTATACAAGTAACCTTCTCTGGCTGAAAAATATTTATTTAAATGTTTTCTTTCAACTGTGTTATTTGGAAATGATTTAATTCAGTTTAAGCATAGGAATACTAGCGTTCCCTCATCCTGTTGTCTTAGCTAAATATTATTTTTAAATGTTACTTTCAGTATATGTTGTGTGAAGATGAACTGAGGAAGATATGGTGAGCCCTGGTCCCAGTCTTGTTTGCATAACTGTTTGATGGTTTCCCTTAGAATGTGTTAAAAGCTGGATAGTTTCAAAGTACTTACCATATCTTAGGCCATTCTATGTTATCTCTGTGATTGTATTGGAAGTAGCCAAGTAAAGAAGAGCTAAGAGAGGATTTGTGGTGAGCCCGGCCTGCTAGTCTCTACTCCAAAGGTTGCCTTCAAGTTTCCCTTAGTTTTTATATGTTTTCTATTCGAAGTATATCAAAGGCTGGCTAGTTTCAAAGTACTTACCAGATCCTAGTTTGCTTTCATGTTTTTCTTAAGTGCCTAGTCAAACGCTAGCTAGTTTCAAAGTACTTACCAGATCCTGGGCTGCTCTTTGTTCTACATATGTTTATTTCCCCTTCTTGATGTATCATTCCATTCCATAAATCAAACCTTAAAGAGATCCTTAGGCATAGATGACTTGCCCCATAGACCACTCTTGAACCTGATTGTTTCAATTAAATCCTCTTATGACTCCGTAGCCCAATGGACTGAAAACCTGCTATCATCTTTCTTCTTGATCAAAACTTACTCTTTTGCTTGCAACTTCTCACTTTTGAACCTCTTTACCTTTGGGAATTTTCTCCTCTAAGAGAAATCATGTTCAACCATCCACAAAACAAGAAAAACCTTTGGACTTCATAACTAGCCTAATATCATTATCCCAAACTTCAAAGACATATCGATCTTTGCACTTATTGGAGAGATCCCTCTCCGGATTCAGGAGGGTTAGATCCTAGAATCCCAAAGTTGTTTGAAATGATGTTGTTTCTATAATTGGACTCTGCCAATCTTGCTAATAAATTATAGATTCCCAACATTTCTGGCGACTCTGCTGGGGAAGTATAACTAAAAATATCTGGTTTCATGATATTTTCTCCATTTTGCAGCTGAGCCACTAGGAACTAACATTTCTGGCAACTCCACTGGGGATTCAGAACCCAGAATCATTTTCATTCCTATTAAACTTTGAGAGTAAAAAGCAGCTTTTTCAAGCACTACCAAGAAATGGTAATCATGATGAAACTTGTTTGAATCGGTGACAATATAGGTCAACCGTAGGATTCTCATAAGACTTTATCTAACCTTGAAAATCAGCTAGCTTAGCCATGAGAATATGCTGTCTTTGTCTCGCAACCGTAGCTAAGTTTTGAGCCAAAGTTAGGACATTCTCAGAAACCACACAAATAAAATAAAAAACTCAGAAAAAACCAAAAAACATTTCAGATTGGTAGTAAAAAACTTTCTCTTACATTTCATTTACCTTTCTTGTGTTTTACCTCATACTCTTAGACAGAGTCTGGAAAGGGCCAGGTAGCCTCCGGATCTCATCCTCTTTTAAGAGGTGACATATCTGGTAAATGCCCTCCCAGTCAATCTCTGGTTAGAGTTTGCTGTGTTTCGGGATATCCTTGAAAAAGGATGTTTCACAAGCACTGTGGTGGACTACGTACCTCTTTGAAAACACTCTAAAATTTCCACCTGGTGACTCCACAATCCTGAACAGACCTTAAGACTCCACTAGGAAGAACCCTTAACATCATAACATTATTTAAAACTCAGTTAGAGGACTGTTGGATTAAACTTGTGAAAACAGATTAGTTAAACCTCTTAAAGATTGTCATACTTGGTTGAAATTTTCTTATTATTTGGGTCTAAAACATAGCATAGTGGCTCCTAGAAAGATTCACACTAGAGCCCATCCTGACCCTGATCCACTTGAGATAGTTGATAACCCAGAAAGAATCCTTAGGAGATCTCCTAAGATAGAATTATCAACTATTTTCAGATCACCCTTAAGAGATAATTCAGTCTCTGAAAATCTTTCAACTCTACAACAATCACAAGCTGACCTATTAAATCCATTTAGAACTAGGTCCCTTGATGATTTAGATCAGCTAGATTCTAAGTTTTCACTTTCATCTCTTGAAACAAGTGAACATCTTGGGAGTAGAGAAACAACACCTCCGGATTTACATTTTCTTTATAATCTGGGTGTCTCTCATCCAAGATCAGCTCAACAATCTACTGCGGTCCCATCCACTTCTTTTCATCTTTCATCCACCGCTCAAACCACTTCACTTCAGCCCACACCTCCTCTTGTCAATCCACCCCTTGTAAGCCCACCCCCACCACATATCATGGCAGCATGGTATGCTCCCTTAGTCCTTCCTGTACCATTAGTCAATCTTCCACAGGACTATCAGTCCAAAATTCCATTATATGATGCTAGCAATACTACAACTGCATCACAACATGTGGATAAGATGAATGACTACTTTGCCAAAAATGAAATTGATGATGATTCTGTCAAGATTAGATTATTTGCTCAAAGTTTGGGGGGAGAAGTAAGAAAATGGTTTAAAACCCTAGCCCCCCACAGTATCAACAATCTCCAAGGCTTCCATCAAACATTCTTAAACAAATAGGAAGTGAGGAAGAATCCTCTCCAAGTCCTTGCTGACTACAACAATCTCCATAGAAACCCCGGGGAAAGTGTACAAGCCTATTGTACTAGATTTAACAGTGTGTATAATGCACTTTCCCCAGAATTAAAACCTCCACAAGGCTCGGCCTTAAAAAATTTTCCTGAAGGGTTTGACTTTGACATGACCTATTCACTCAGAGAGAGAGATTTTGCGACCCTTGAAGACATGCAAAGAGGTGCTCTTTCTGTGGAAGTCAACCTAATGGAGAAGAGAGCAAGGATGAAAGCTAAAAAGAGAGTATCTTTTAGAGAGGAATCCACACCTACTACCTCAAACTCAAATATGGAAAGAATGATGGAAGAAATGATGAAGAAAATGAGCATTCTTGAGAGAGCACAAGCAAGTCAAAACCAAACTGCTCCTTGAAACAGAAACCAAAACCAGAATCAGAATGTAAGAAGAAACCAGCCTCCTAACAAACCTAGGGAAGATGATCAACAGATCACTCCTCCCTTTCATCAAAACTATGTAAGTGAGGTTGAGGAAACAGATCAAATAACAGAGGAGGATGATATGAACCTATTTTGGGTAGATGATGACAGCTTCAAGGTTCATTATGATAGAAAAGAAGGTCTTTACACACCTTATGATGACAAAAGAGATGATAATGAAAATTGTTGTCAAGACATGGAAAATTCCATCACAGAACCTTCAAAAGAATACGACCTTAGAAGCAAAACTGGTCACCAAACCCCCAACACCAAAACCTCTGACAAATCTCCTCAAAACAGCACTACAACCAAGCTTAAAATGGTTAAACAAAGGGATAAAATAGTGGTTGTTAATTCTGGTAAAGGTAAAGAGGAAGATACTCAAAATCTTGAAAAACAGAGTGCAGACATTAGTAGTACTAACACTTCAGCTAGTACTCCTATTTCAACTATTGTGACAAGTGTAAATAGAACCAATCAGAAAGCTGTTGTTGCTGATAAAGTGACAGCTAATAAGGCTAAAACAAGTGCTTTAAAGAATCAAAATCCTTTCAGCCTGGAGCAATAACTTTCAAAGATCAAAATCTCTGTTCCCCTCACTGAGTTAGCTGCCCAACATGTATATAAGACCCAAATTTTGAAGGCTTTAAACATAGAAGAAAACGAGGACACTCTCAATCTTAATGATGACCAACCAGAGCTTATTTTTGGTCCAAAGATTGAAGGTAAATATCAAGAAGGACCGGTTCCTCCCTTTTATGTGAGTTTAAATTTTCATGACAAAATTCTACACAACGCTATGCATGACTCAGGGGCTTCTCATAATTTAATGCAAAAAGCTGTAATGGAGAGCCTGGGTCTTGAAATCACTAGACCTTATAAATACCTTTACTCCTTTGACTCGAGCAGAGTAAAATGTCTAGGATTGATCAAAGACCCTTGTGTTAACTTAGCCCAGATTCCAGCCAAGTCTTTAGTTATGGATATTGTTATGGCTGATGTGCCACCGAAGTATGGAATGTTATTATCAAGATCCTGGGGGGCTAAGTTGCAGGGGACCATGCAAATGGACATGACCTATGCGACTATCCCTGTTTTCAATTAGACTAGAAGACTTTACAGGGAGTCCCATATGCAATACACAGTTACAAGTCAAGATAGACCACAAAACTCTCCTATCTATTCTGTCAATACAGGCCTTGATTCTTTTATCATGTTTAATGACGAAACACTTAGTGAAAAAATCACTTTAACAGGATCGATGGCTGATAGGGAGGAAGAGGAGTCCAACCTGAGTTTTGTCCCGAGGAAAAGAAATCTTATAGCCCACAATTTAGCCTCTGCAACTAGAACATGCTTAACACCATATGAGACCGAAGATTTCTCAACTCAGATAAAATTTAGACCAGCTGTGCCTGATAATAAAAAATATTGGCAGGTGTTTGATGGAGATAAACAAATAGAAGACTTCATGCAATTCAGAAATGAATTTGAACTCCATAGTTCAGATTCAGACTATGATACAGACTGCAGTGAAGAAAATTTTCTTGGTGAAGAAGAACCTTCTCCTGAGCTTGTCAATATTAACCTTCAGACTAGCAAACTTAGAAACAAAATAGAATTAAGTGCAGAATCAGAAACAAAGGAATTAGAAACTCTGCATTCTAAAGATGAAATTTTGCCAAGTGGTCTAACACCTTTAGAAGAGTTGTTTGATTTTAATGATGTGGCCAAGAAACCTAAATTGAAACCTGTAGAGACTGAAGTAGAGGAATGCAATATAGGCAGTGAGGAGAAACCAAAGATGATTAAACTGTCCAAAACTTTGCCAGCTCACATTAAACTCAAATACATAGAGCTGTTCAAAGAATTTTCTGATGTTTTTGCTTGGAGTTACGAAGATCTTAAGTCCTATGACACTGAAATAATACAGCACAAAATCCCTCTTAAAGAAAACCAAAAACCATTCAAACAGAAACTGCGCAAAATAAACCCTGTACAGCTACCTTTGGTCAAGAAGGAAATCATGAAGATGTATGATGCTGGTATTATTGTCCCTATTAGATATTCTGAATGGGTATCTAATCTGGTGTCTGTTAGGAAGAAGACTGGGGAAATCAGGTTTTGTATAGATTTTAGAGATTTAAACAAAGCTTCATTGAAAGACAACTACCCTTTACCAAAAATGGATCATATTTTACAAAGGGTGGTAGGGTCTAAAAAAATTTCTTTGCTGGATGGCTATTCAGGGTATAATCAGATTTTAGTCCACCCTGATGATCAATTAAAGACAACCTTTACTACACCCTGGGGCACTTTCATGTATGTGAAAATGACCTTTGGTCTAATGAATGCTGGAGCAACCTTTCAGAGAGCCATGGACATAGCATTCTCGGAGGAACTAGGCTTCTTCATCATTATCTATCTTGATGATGTAACTGTGTTTTCAAAAACAGATGAAGAACACTTAGAACATTTGAGAAAAGTTTTCGAGAAATGCAGAAAGTTTGGAATATCTTTAAACTCTAAGAAGACACTATTTGGTCTCCAAGAAGGTAAACTTCTTGGGCACATTATTTTTGAGGAGGGTATAAATATATATCCAAAGAGGATTGAGGCCATATTGCAAATCTCTCATCCTTGAAACATCAAGGAGTTGCAATCTTTCATTGGGAAGATTAACTTTTTGAGAAGGTTCATCCCTAACTTAGCTGAGCTCCTTAGGAATATCACAAACATGTTGAAGAAGGAGCAGGGGGTAAAATGGACCTTGGAAGCAAAGACATCCTTTGAGCTGGTGAAACAAGCATTAACCAAAAAACTGGTCCTAATAAGTCCTAATTTTTCAAAGGATTTTTATATCTTCTCATTCGCATCAGAACATACCATAGCTGCTGTCCTTTTATAGAAAAATCCACAAGGACAAGAGCAACCTATTGCATTCTTTAGTAAGGCATTGAGGGATGCCCCATTGAAGTATAACATCATGGAGAAGCAAGCTTTTTCTTTGGTTAAGGCTTTAAAGGACTTCAGGGTATACATCCTTCACTCACACATCATTGCCTTTGTCCCAAATTCAGTTGTTAAGGACATTCTAATGCAGGACCCAGACGGTAAGAGAGGTAAGTGGATTGCTGTTATTCTTGAATATGATTTAGAGATAAAAACCACTAAGCTAATCAAAGGCCAAGGTCTAGCTAGACTAATGGCTGAGTCAAATTGTGAAGTTCTCGATATTAATATGATTAATGCTTTGGATAACCAAGAAGAACTCTCAACTCCCATTGTTGAAGATCATTTTATGAATTCTCCTTGGTATGCTGATATTGTTTATGTTTTGCTCAATTTAAATACACCTCCTGCTTTGACAAAAACAAAGGCAAGGTTCTTGAAGCTGAAAGCAGGAAACTATTGCATTATAGATAAATGTCTTTATTGGAAGAATGCAGGTGGTTTATTTCTTAAATGTTTTCCTGAGTTTGATGCAGAGAAGGTTAAGCAGGAATTCCATGAAGGAGAATGTGGGGGTCATTTGTACTAGAAGTCAACAACCAACAAAATTTTGAGGGCTGGTTTCTATTAGCCTACTCTTTTTCCTGATATACACAAGATGATCATTTCCTGTCATAAGTGTCGACTGTTTGAAAGCAAAAGAAAACTGGTACCCCTTCCTCTACATCCAATCATTGTTGAAGCTCCTTTTCAACATTGGGGAGTTGACTTCATAGGAGAAATCCATCCACCATCTTCTGCCCAACATAGATGAATTCTCACAGCCACAGACTATTTCACTAAGTGGATAGAAGCCATTCCTTGCAGGCAGGCCAATGACTCTGTTATTATAAAATTCATTGAGACTAATATTCTCTCCAGATTTGGCTATCCTACCAAGATCATTACTGACAATTCAGCAACATTTGGATCAAAGAGAATGGTTGAATTATGTTACAAGTATCAGATAACATTGGGGCATTCCACAGCTTATTACCCTTAGGTTAATGGACTTGCGGAATCTTCCAACAAAAGCTTAGTGAACATAATCAAGAAACTGTTGGAGGACAACAAAAAGTCTTGGCACACAAAGCTGGTCCATGCACTTTGGGCTGACAGATTAACTTTGAAGAAATCTATTGGTATGTCACCTTTCCAGCTTGTGTATGGTACTGATGCAATTTTTCCAAATAGCCTTGGTGTACCAGTTATGAAGTTGATTCAAGAGTTGCAGACTGAAGAAAATGACATGACCAGAAGAATAAATCAGACCATTCATCTTCAGCAGACCAGAGAGGAAGTGTATAACAAAGCATTGCAGAAACATGACAACATCAAAAGGTTTTTTGATAGAAGAACAAAGGCCGGTAATTTCAAGATTAGGGACAAAGTTTTAAAGTGGGACTCAAAGAGGGAAGAAAAGGGAAAGCATGGAAAATTTGACAACCTATGGCTTGGCCCTTACTCTATTCATTCAGTTGCTGGTAATAATGCATTTTTCTTACAGGAACTGGAGGGAATATATTTGTTTGGGGGTCCTGTCAATGGCAGGATGCTTAAGCATTACTTCTCTTGATACATTTTATGTTTTGAAGCCTTTTTATCTTTTTCCATTATGAATATTCCATCCTCCATTGCATTCAAAGTTATTAAAAATCAAAAAATACAAAAACAAAGAAAAAGAAGAAAAGAGGGCAGAAATTAAAACAAGAAAGGCAAAGCCCCATGCCAAAAAGAGAAGCAAATCTGAAAGTGTGCAAGTTCAAATGCCACTCCTCAAAAACACACTTCTAGTTAGTCAAACTATTTAATCTTGACTAATTAGCTTTAAATTTTTCTGCTGATAGGATAGTGAATTCGATTTGCCAAACTGTTCAATCTTGTCTTATCAGTAGATCGATTAGGATAGAAATTGAAGGTTCAAACAAACTCAAAATATGAACCAAATTTTCTAAAGAGATCACTCAAACTGTTTTATTTTCTAAGTCATAAAAGAGAAAAACTGGTTCTAATTTGCTCAAAATCTGAACCAGAAGAAAAGCAAAGACAACTCAAAACAAAGCAAAAAAAAAGCTGTGAGGAAAAGAGAAGGCCATGATGAGAGACTTTTAGATCTTAAGCCTTCCATTTTGATTTTAAATTTTCTGCAAATTATAATCTATGTGCAGCTTGTTTTTATGCCATAGATCACAGCAAGTCAAACAACTTAATCTTGACTTGACTGTTTTTAAATTTCTGTTGTAGAATCTAGAGAATGAAAGTCTGTTGGACAGTTTAATCCCAACAAACAGTATATTAGGTAGAGAAATATCTGAGCTCAACTGTTTAATCTGAGTTCAGGGAGAAATAAGGAGTAGAATTAGATTAGTTTTTATGCTTTCAAAAGAATAAAATGTTGTGAAAAGAGTTTTCCAATCCAAGTGCACTCTGATGAAGAAAAAATGTTAGATCAGTAGGACTGGGTAGGTAGAAAGTTGTATTGATGAAGTCCATTATTCTTTCATAACTAATATTATTTTTCAGAAGCAAAGCAATATCATCCAAAAAAATAAGAGCAATCCAAAGGATGAGGCACATGGTCAGCATCCCAGAGAAAATGATGGATCAGGCACAAGTCCGCCTCCCAGAGAAATCAAGTCTAAATTCTTGATGCCTTCAAGAAGGCACCATCCCCAAGTGGAGCCACTGTTAGCCACTTGTAAAATTTGAATATACCAAAGGTGGCTAAATTTGTTTTTGAGCCTTCAAGGAACAATTTTTCCTATCAAAAACTGCTGGCTCTTGAAGAATTTTGAAGGCCTCATGCCTCTTTCCAGATCCCATACTGTTGTTTACATCTCAAAAATCTCAAAAATCCTACAAAAATCCAAAGTCAAATACTGCTGTAGACCCCTTTTTTCCTTTCCTTCTCCTCAAAATTAACCTCCTCTTCTATCCCTCCATTCCCCATAAAAATCCCTCATCTCCACATATCTGCTATTTCTCCTCATCAAAATCCATTTTATAAGGTTAAAAACCCATTTTTTAACCTTATCGAAACCTTCATTTCTTTTGAAAAACCATTAAAAAACCATGAAAAATACATATTTTTATGTATGAGGCTTAAGCCACCTTGGGCTAAGCCTCTAGCCCTTTTTTTTCCATGCACCCGAGCGCCAGAACCAACTGCTAAAACTCGCGGACGCTTATCCTTTCCAATAATAATTCTCCGCCCAAACCATTAAAAACCTTTGTAAATTCGTGTTTTTGGGTTTTAAATTCATTTCCAAATTCTTCCACCCATATTAATTATGGAGCGATCTCGACTGTCGATTTGCCCCGCAGATCGGACGGTGCGGAGCGCGCCATCCCTGTGGACCCCCCCCCCCCCATCCGTGCGCAGTTTCCCAAACCCACCTGGTTTCTTTCGCATCGTCTTCAGGCCAAAAGCTATTTTCTTCCATTGGCCAGCGATTCCATACACTGTGTGACACGTGTCCCTTGTATGATTTGAAAACCGCCGTGCAACCGTCGTCCATCGCGCGTTATAGTCCGGACCAGGATGCCCAGCGAAATCGATCTCCGCCGTTCGATCTAGGCCCACTCATCCAACGGTTGTTGATCGCCGAAAGTGTCCGATGTTTAACCAAAGTACCCGCGTGATAAACAGGCCCTTGTGCAGCAGCGACTAAATCCCCGCCGTCGATCTGATCTGTAGATCGACGACCCATATTTCATCGCCCGATTTCGTTGCCCAGTCAATGTTTCCCCTCCGTTTGACTTTCAACATCTCCTAATTCCATCTTGACCGTCCAAACTGATCCAGATCAACGACGCAGTTTCACTACGGGGGCATACCCCCAATATTTTTCGTTCGTACACCCGGACCCCCCCGCAGTCATCCTTGAATGTCAATCTCAGCGCGAATCGATGGCTCTGATCTAATCCTCCTTCCCCCATGCTTTTTCTACCATTCTGAGATTAAATCCCGACCGTTGGATGATGCCATCCAACGGCCCTGCTTCCTCCGCACTCCTCTGATGCAGATTGACCTATAAATGCAGGATTTCATAACATTTGTTTGTTTTTGCAGGGTTTAATGTTTTCCGCTTAAATAAAGAAATTTTGTAGGCCAGGATGACGATCCTCTGGCCTTCGAATACATCAGATAAATCGTCCACAGGGTATAGGTGCTCGTTTTTCAGCAAGGTTTCATGAGCCTTTGGTGCCGTATGCTCCGGTTAAACCTGGAACACATCAATGAAGCATAGAGAAAGGGTATCAGTTGCAGAAGACAAAGCACATTAGAATGATGATTGAAGACAGTTTTATGGGGATTACGGCTAAGACTGTTATCAAAATCCTAATCCCCAATCTAAAACATAGTTTAAAGGAAAACCTAAAGTGTTTTAACTGACAGAAGACCTCCACCGCCACAATTTAGGGAAAATTGATTCCTCCCAGTGACCAAAGCGCCACCTGTTCCTCAAAGTATTCAATCAGGAACAAAATTTATTGATCAGGATCAGATATTTTTCCTCAACGCAACCAAAGAGTTACTTCTGCCATGAATTTAATGAAATGATGTCTGCAGAGTAACCTTAGCATCACACAGAGCCTCAAAGGTCAACAAAAGCTCCCACCGAGCTTAATTCATGAGTGTAAACCAATTAATATAGTGAAACAACTATACAGTTTCTTCATTGAGCCTCCCAAGGGCCAAGAAAACATTAACTTTGTATTAATTGATTTTGAGATCTTTAATCAGATCTCACCTCCTCATCCTTCTATAAATACTTCATTAGAAGATGAGTGAGGGGTTGGTTGATAATGTAATTGCTGAAGCATTGTATGTAGCTGAGCTGAAGACTCCTGATTGTAAATAATGATTCACTGGCTCTTGGAGCTCTGCTTGTGACAGATAAGTTAGGTTGTGAAGAGAGATGAATTAAAACACTGGACTTGAAGATTGTAACCGGTTTGGAACATCAATACAAGCTGATTTATGGGATCCTGGTCTATGTCGACGGTGATGTTATTCTTATTGTAAATTTTGATTTCATTTATGTTTTCATTATGTTTCATATTCTTTTGTAAAGAACAGTTTAAACAGTGTTAGGACCTACTGTATACCAGTAACCTTCTCTGGCTGAAAAATCTTTATTTAAATTTTTTCTTTCAACTGTGTTATTTGGAAATGATTTAATTCAGTTTATGCATAGGAATGCTGGCGTTCCCTCGTCTTGTTGTCTTAGCTGAATATTATTTTTAAATGTTACTTTCAGTATATGTTGTGTGAAGATGAACTGAGGAAGATATGGTGAGCCCTGGTCCCAATCTTGTTTGCATAACTGTTTGATGGTTTCCCTTAGAATGTGTTAAAAGCTGGATAGTTTCAAAGTACTTACTAGATCTTAGGCCATCATGTGTTATCTCTGTGATTGTCTTGGAAGTAGCCAAGTAAAGAAGAGCTAGGAGAGGATTTGTGGTGAGCCCGGCCCGCTAGTCTCTACTCCAAAGGTTGCCTTCAAGTTTCCCTTAGTTTTTATATGTTTTCTATTCGAAGTATATCAAAGGCTGGCTAGTTTCAAAGTGCTTACCATATCCTAGTTTGCTTTCATGTTTTTCTTAAGTGCCTGGTCAAAGGCTGGCTAGTTTCAAAGTACTTACCAGATCCTGGGCTGCTCTTTGTTCTACATATGTTTATTTCCCCTTCTTGATGTATCATTCCATTCCATAAATCAAACCTTAAAGAGATCCTTAGGCATAGATTAATTGCCCCATAGACCATTCTTGAACCTGATTGTTTCAATTAAATCCTCTTATGACTCCGTAGCCCAATGGACTGAAAACCTGCTATCATCTTTCTTCTTGATCAAAACTTACTCTTTTTCTTGCAACTTCTCACTTTTGAACCTCTTTACCTTTGGGACTTTTCTCCTCTAACAGCAATCATGTTCAACCATCCAAAAAAAAAGAAAAACCTTTGGACTTCATAACTAGCCTAATATCATTATCCCAAACTTCAAAGACATATCCATCTTTGCACTTATTGGAGAGATCCCTCTCCGGATTCAGGAGGGCTAGATCCTAGAATCCCAAAGTTGGTTGAAACGATGTTGTTTCTGTAATTGGACTCTGCCAATCTTGCTAATAACTTACAAATTCCCAACAACAGCTTCATACATTCCTACAAAAATGGTTTGACCTCATCATCTGCTTTGAGGTTTACGGGGGCTTGAGAAGTAGATGCCTCAGAAAAGTCCTGGCGAGTTGCGACAAAGGTTTCCTTTTCCTTTGATGGCTTCTTTTCAGATAAGAGGCTTAATCGCAGCTTTCTCCTTAGCTCCCCTGGTGGCCATGCCACTGCGTGTTATGACATTAACACTTGGTCCGTCGTCTTGAAGTTCTGCCTTAACCCTCTGTACATTCTATGTAGGTGTGTGCTACTTTTCTTGCATTTTGGCTATCAGAATTGGGCAGTCCTCAATCACATGGTCCAGTTGTCTACAGTATCTGTAGGATTGTCTTGCAAGTTTCGGGCAGTCCCTCGCAAAGTGCCCTACCTCTCCGTAGTTATAACAGATGAGTTGTCCTCTTCCCCTACTTGCGCTTCCACCTTGGCCCCCTCCCCTGCCCCTAGCTGGGGAGCCACCTATGCTCGAGGGGGATCTTGGTGAAGAAGGGTCCGATTTTACCTTATATAGGTTTCCCTGGTCTATCATTAGATCATAAGTTCGACAGTTTTTCTCATCATGTCCTACTGATCGGCAAAACCTGCACCATTGTTGCTTCAATTCTGGGACATACGCACCCAGACAGGGGCAGTGGTTAGTATCATGTAGGCTAGCTACGCGATAATTATCGCACCATAACAGAGTCCACTTAGTCCCAGGCTTAACGGGCTAGGTCCCCCTACCTGTAGGTAGTCTGCCAGTAGTGGGCACTGATCCTTGGTATGGCCAGATACCCTACATCGTATGTGCTATACGTCTAGGCTAGCCTCTTTCCCTCGGTCATTTCACAGGTTCTGGATATCCATGTGCATCGACTCCAGTTGCCCTTGGATTTATTGTACTCCAAACTGGGTATCATCTCTCCGCGCAGCTTCCAACTTCATAGCAATCTCCAAGGCTTTTCCTTGCGATTCAATGGCTTGCTGACCCATAGGTACGCACAGGTGAGGTAGTAACATAGCAATGAACCATTCCTTGTGCTTTCTGTCTTCATACAGAAATTCCCCTTCCCTGATTACCTTCTTTAGCCGCTGGTCAACTTCCCATACAGACTCATAGGGTCCTTGCTTGAAATCTTTTAGATCATTCACTATCTGAGAGTAGGACTTAGGCTTCCGAAACTATTGTTTTAGAGAATTCTTAACCTCTTGAATGGTCGCATTCATATGTTGAGCTATGTATCCCATATACCAATCCAAGGCTCTTCCTTCAAAGGCAAGGGATAGCTGCTTCCTTTTAACATCATCGTTAGCCACATTCTGTGCAGTCCATACCGACTCTACAACAAAACAAAACCAATCCATATCTTTATCCCCTGCACCCTTAAAGGTAGGTAGCTTCATGTGCGAGGCAATCTCGTCTTCTGGTGGTGGAGGTACGGGTGAGTTCTTAACCCTATGTTGATTTGAAGGTGGTGTAGCTGGAAGGCTATGCGCAGCCGAATCCCTTACTGGACTGTAGAAAGATATATCTCCTTCTTGATTATTTCTGTAGTATTTTCCACTCTGTGTTGTACCCTCGCTCTGATCAGAGCTCATTCACTTTGTATGGCTGCACAAAATGCTCTTTTTGCTCAATAATATCTTAATCAGTAATGGCAAGGTTTTTAGAAACTTACCCCGGAAACCCTTGAAGAACCTCCGCTCTGCCTCAGAATAGGATACGAATTGATCGATTGCAAACTCCGTTATAAATCCTCCCATCACACTATCCACCCAATCATCTACCATATGAGTGATGGTATTATCAGTTCTTTCTAGCTGTTGGATCAACTCTGGAGTCCACCGCGTGATCCGTTCATCCTTCCAACACATCTGGAAATCTACGAGCCTTGCGAGGAATTCCTGAAGCTCAGTCGCAAATGTCACAAAGAAAATTTCGTAGACCTTAGCGAAAATGTACTTATTCTTCCACTTTTCTACTGTCAACCTTGTGCGCGATTCTCTTTTATCGCAAATTCTTGAACTTGTTTTTCAAACCACTCTTCAATTTATTTCTTCTCAAGTCTCCAATGTTCTCTTGACATTACCCGATCCCTCTCTCAAAATTCTCCTAGTCTCGGCAACATAACCATTTGTTGGCTCGAGGGGTCCTGACCCAAGTTCGAAGGTTAAGGTTTGCCAAAAAACCCCTATACTACTGGCCCTTTCGAGAGTGAACCACTTTTGCAGGCTAAAGTCTCACCTGAGGCAGTATGGGAGGGTGCTGGAACCAGGTTTCTGCACCTTGAGAGAGAGTAGATAAGTCAAGAAAATCTACGTTCATAGCTTATCGGACTCACACAAGACAGATCTGTTCGCAGTTTTGTTAACAATATAATCCGTAATATAACAGAGCTACAAATCTAGTCAATACCTTTGCATCCACGTGCGTATTAGCAGTATCATAATGCATCATTAATAGATTACATATATACCATAAAATAGATAGGTTTGCAGCATAACAGATAACATATAACACAATTGTATTCTTAGTTCTAACAGAGCCCAAAGGTTCGCATCAACAATAACACATCAGATCCGATAACACATAGCTACTTTAACTATATCTGCATATATTAGCATCAAAACCTAGTACAATCCAAACACAACTTGCACACACAGCTAGCAGGGTCTGCACACAGCAGGACTGAGGATCTCTTCTCACACAGCCAGCAGAAGTCCTTACCCAAACAACCCAACCAAAAATCTAACAATTCACACTTAGCATCAGACTAAATTCTTGCTTACCTTTGTTGGCCGGATAAATCGATGTTGCGGACAAGATCGATCTCCCTAGTGTCAGAAGAAAATCTAGCAACAAACGAACAACTAAGTTTGTCTTTCTCTAAATATATTCGTTTTAAAAATAAATGCTATGAAGGTGTCGATCCTACCTTAGATCCAAATGCTTATTTGTGGTCGTAGTGCTTCCATTGCATCAATAATCCTTCCGTCGCAACAAGATTTCTTTCGTCGCAACAATAATTCTTCCATCACAACAAGAGTTCTTTCGTCGCAACAATAATTCTTGCATCACAACAAAGTGTCGTCTTTTGTCGACCTGCAATCACAAACAAGAAAATATTAAATAGCACTTGTATAACAAATAATTATAAAACATACCTATCATAGTGATCAAGGAATCTATGAAATAAACGATCAAATGACAACTTATTGAAATAAACAATCGAATGACAATTTATTGAGAAAAACAAAACTTCATTGTATTAATCTTAAAATAACAGAAGAACCTTACAACCTTAGCCTTGATGTTGAACAGGCCTTCCCGGGGTCTGAAGCAGGAGTCTCCTCTACTTTGATAAGTCTTTCACTCTTCCTCCAAGAGCACATAGAGGTATGTGATCTTTCCTCACAAAAGCTCAGTAGAAAGAAGTCTAAATCTCAACAACACTTCACCTCAATCACACACTAAAGCTTGAACTCCCTTTGAGGCTACCCAATGCCTCCTTTTATAGCGCAGATGAGGAGGTTAGGGTTCCACCTTTGAAGGGATATAATCCTCCTTCAAAGGGATAGGCTCCTCACATCAAGGGATTAGTTCCTTAAGGTGAGGGATGCATGAACCTTACTAAAGTGTACTCATCCCCAAAAAATCTCATCTAGAACCTTCTAGAATTGACCTCAAATCAACTTTTTAACTTTACTTTCTCGCTTTTTTGACTTTGAGAAGGGTACGCAGGCATTTCAAGGGAAAAATGCGTTCTAGAACGCAGGTAAGCTGTGTATTACCTGCGTACCCAAGCTAGGAATGCAGACATGCTACATGTTACCTGCATACCCAAGGCATTTTGAGTTTTTAGGGTTTTTGCTCTAGTTTTAAGGCTTGGAATGAGGAACAAAGGTTGTAAGACTTGTAGAGGAGGCATGTATGAGTGTTAATGAGCTCATATAGTCAACATAATGTCAAGGTGATAGTTTTTAATGCAATAGATTTCCCCCTAAAGTGCGAAGTCTGGAATAGATGAAGATGAAGTCAGTCATATATGAAGAGTGAAGTACTTTATCATTTCAAGGATCATCCTATGGACACCCGAGTCGAAACCTATAAAAAAATTCAATGCAAAATATATATATGTAATCATATCATCCTTGAGGTAGACATTCCCATACTCAGATCAAAACTAACTGGAAAATTGATTTAAACTATTCTGATACAGGAATGATTTTCAATACATCAACAGTATAGACATATGTAGACACAGTATGGACGCAGCCATCTGTTTATGAATAGTCCACTGTATAAATGATTAACAAAATTCCTTGCAGCTTGGATGGTAGAAACTAGATCTAGGGTCTTAATTTCCGCATCTCGAACTAGTACGATTCTATCCATGTGAATGAATGTGTCGAAGTCGAACATGGTAGAAACCACTTGATTACCAATCAATAATACAAACTATTAACAAGTGTGAGAGTAACCACTAGTAATGTCAATGGCTCTCAAAGTACTCAGTACAATCCATGAAATGTGAATGAATAAGCTGAAGTCAAACATGTCACGGAATCATTTGATCGAAGGTCAATGATGCAACCTGTCGTTGAAGGCGAGAAACCTGCCATTAAGGCATGCAGATTCCAAGGTACTAACGATTTCTAGATCAAATTCCTAGATAATGAGCTGTCGTCGATAGAAAGTGATCCGTCATAGGCAAGCCCACAACACGAAATCATAGATCAAGTTTTAAAGAAATATATTGGCAAGGACTGACTCAGGGATGGTCAAAATGGATGACAGATATTTTGTAGATGAATGGTTTATTTGAACTGTCCTCTTGAACACATAACGACACTACAGATGGCTTGGTGACAATTGACCCAAAGCTAATACCCAGAAACTGGCTGAAGACTTTCAATGTGGTTTGATTAACTGTTAGGCAAAGGATTTCCCAACCCAGGTGAACGAAAGTGTCATGTTCAAGAGTAGTTAACGACTTTTCCGAATAATCAAAATGTAACAAACAGGTTCGTTTTTCTCTCTTTTCCTCCACCATTTCTGGCAAGTACCTCTTTATTTTTTACAAGCTTGAGGAGGATAACATTTGCTTGTTTATAAGCTCATCCTTCGGATGAGTCCAACTTAGTTTAAGATTCGAACCCTAAGAAGGAGTGGTTCATTCTTGTTTAAAATTGAACAGGTCCTTTACTATTAAGTTTTAACGAGTCAATTATAGGAGAAACTTGGTGTTTTTCAATTTTAGGGAGTCAGAAGAAAAAACTTAGGAAAACTCCAAGGGTGTAATTTTTCGTAAATTTAGTCTCTCGAGCTCGAAAAAGGATAAAATAATGTGGGAGAGAACTCTATTGACCATGATTAGTCAACGTATACCTTTTTCGTAAATAGTCCATTTCAGTCCGTAAAAGGGGTAAACTTATACTGAAAGGACGATCATTCATTTACTTTAACGAGTTCAAATAATCAAGTGCTCGGAAATCTTTTCATGTTTAGAGAGTCTAAAAAGGGCTTAAAAGAGGACTCCAAGTTTTCTCTTTTTCGTAAGTTTTAATGAGTTCGAAAAAGGGATAAAAATGTACTCATGGTTTTCACTTTTTCGTAATTTTAAAACGAGTTCGGAAAAGGGATAAAAATGTACTCATGTGGCCGACTTTCAATTTAATTAACGAGCAGGAAAAGACTGAAAGAACTCGACATTTTCATGTGTTTTACGAGAATGAAATATAGCAAAATAATCTCAGGATTTTCATGAGTTTAATGAGTCTTGAAAATAATAACCGAAATCGACTCAAGATAGGTTTAATTTTTACAAAAGCTTGAAACAGAGAAAAACTATGCTTCAGAGTGGTTTCATTTTTACACAAGCTTGAAACAGAAAGAAAACTGTGCTTGATGCCCCCTAAGCGTAACTGCTAGAGTGCATGCCCCCCCAGCTTCATTTCATTCAACTAATTACACTGCTGGTAATTAATAGCTGGATGGAATGAAGGTTCATTTACAAGATCATATGAAAGACCCGACCTAAAACTGTAAGAAAATTATGCAAAAACTGAAATAACTAACCTAAATAAACGACTTAACATTTACGAGATCTAGTCAAAGACTTGACTCAATTAGGGGAGGATTTTTTTCATTTTTTTAACGAGCTTGACACAGCAGAAGAACTATGCTCATGGCAATGTGTTTCATTTTTTAACGAGGTTGACATAGTAACAGGAACTATCCTCACTTAAATGTTTCATTTTTTAACTAGGTTGACACAGTAAAAGAAACTATCCTTGTATGTACTCTCTACAATCTACCTATATAACCTAATGATTCATTTTTTAATGAGGTTGACATAAGAAAAGAACTGTCCTCATACCTGATTCATTTTTTAACGAGGTTGACTCAGTAACAGGAACTATCCTTTGACCAACTAATTCATTTTTTAACGAGGTTGACACAGGAAAATAATTGTCCTCATACCTGATTCATTTTTTAACGAGGTTGACTCAGTAACATGAATTATCCTCAGACCAACTGATTCATTTTTAACGAGGTTGACACAGGAAAAGAATTGTCCTGATACCTGATTCATTTTTTAACGAGGTTGACTCAGTAACAGGAACCATCCTCATACCTGATTCATTTTTTAACGAGGTTGACTCAATAACAAGAACCATCCTCATAAAATACTTATTTCTAATCTGTCAATCTACTCTCTACAATCTACCTACTGATTCATTTTTTAATGAGGTTGACACAGGAAAAGAACTGTCCTCAAATCTGATTCATTTTAAACAAGGTTGACTCAGTAACAGGAACTATCCTCGCACCAACTGATTCATTTTTTAATGAGGTTGGCATAGGAAAATAACTTTCCTCTTGGAAGCTTGTGTCATTTTTTAACGAGCTCAACACAAGAAAAGGAACTATGCTCTCGACTAACTAATTCATTTTTTAACGAGGTTGACATAGTAACAGGAACTATCCTCGCATTCACTGATTCATTTTTTAACGAGGTTGACACAGTAATAGGAATTATCCTCATTACTACTTGATCATGGCTTCCAACTGGAAGAAACACATGTCAATGGACACACCTTGATCATGGCTTTCAAGAGGTCTTCATCAGAAGGAAGAATAGTTCTCTGGAAGGAACACATGTCAAGGGACTCAAAAGGGATAAGAACATCGTGTTCAAATAATCCCATAGAGTTTTCCATGTCAATTACCGGATCTAAGTCAAAGGAAGACGAGAAAACAGTGAGAGGCTCACTTACATTGGTAACTGAAAACATGAGACTAGTTGCCACATAATTAATCAGTGGCAGGGTAGATACCACTTTATTATGAGGAACATTCGAGGATGTCGGATTATTGGTAGTCGAATCAAGACTAGGGAAGGAAAGCTGGTCTACAGTCACAATATTCCCATTGTGAGGGAAAGACATCACACAAAAGAGTGTCGACACTACAGCTTTCATTGCATAAACATAGTCTCGCCCAAGGATTAAATTGAAATCCAAGGGGCCTCGAACTACCATAAGATCAATACAGATATTTTTACCTTCCAAAGTAATAGAAAAATTAGGAAGGATACCTAAAGGTTCACTAATGGTTCTATTAAAAGCTTTCAAATTCTGCGTAATAGGCACAAGCTGAGGGGAACCCAAAGCTTTCCAAGCAGTTGAGGACAAAATAATAACAGAAGCACCTTCATCTACCTGTGTGCAGTGTATGTCCCTACCACCAAACTTCACAATGATTTGGAAAAGGATGGAGGAAGGAAGACGAGGTTCTGTCAGTTTATTTCAATCAAAGGAAAATACCTCAGTACTTGGAGGGGGTTCTATAGAAACAGGTGAAATTCCCCCTAGCGTAGAAGAATCTGATGTAACAAGAAGAACCTAAGTGGTATGAAGTTCACTCTCTACAGGGAGAATGGGATCGACCAAATGTGAAATCGAATCAACCACTTGATCAACTAATGGATCATCAACCTGAGTGATATGAGTTTCACTCTCCAATGGAAGAGTGGGATCGACTGTACTTGAAATTAGATCAATCACTCTATCAGTTGACGGTAGGTTGGGAGAAAGTTTACGGTAACCAGTTGGAAATTCTTGCTGTGGAACAGTAAGTTTTTCCAATAATTTTGAGGCTTCATCCATGTGAGGGAAAATGTGAGTTTGATGACTCCCTTTGCATAACTTACAAGGAAAACTAACTTTACCCTTTTTCCCAGGAACCTGACTATCACTGGTTGATGGATCAATGGAAAGTTGATGAGATTTTTCTGACCATACTTCCAAGACCTTTGGAATACTAGGACAATTGACAAGGAAGTGGTCACCCTTACAAAGCCTGCAAGGGTATTTGGGTTTACGATGCATGTTGGAGGTTTCCTCAACACAACTAACACTTACAGCCATGTTTGGTTGGTTGACTTCTTTCTTATCTTACTTCTTCTTCTTCTTCTTCTTCCCTTTCTTCTTCTTCTTAGCCACCTGGTTACTAGCGTCAAGGCTTTTACCAAGCGAAGAGGAAGAAATATTAGGCGAAGAAGGTAAAGGGTCAACATAAGGTTGGTGATGTTGAGATGGTGAACTCTGTTGAGGTGAAGCATCCGGTTGAGGTGGAACAATTGGAGTATTCGGGGCCAACGAAGTTGAAAATAACCATATCGGTAAACCTATTGTAAATCCAGGTAATGACAATGTAGCCATATAAGGAGGACCAAAATTTCCAAAGCAAGGAAAAGTACTAGGATTCTCGTTAAGAGGGGTTCCTTGGTTGGTAAATTCTGGAACAGTTGCCATTATATTCAACTTCAGTGAATTTTATTAACAATTTAAAACTAAAATTAACAATTCACAATTCACACCTAACAATTAAAATTCACAATTCACACCTATGGTTTCTAAAAGTAAAAACAAAAAAATTAACACGCGCTATCAAATCTAGGAGTCAAACCACACACAAACAGTAGATTCCCGCACTAAAAACACTAGTTGGTGATGAAATCCAACATCGTAGAATTTTAATGCAGAAATGGCCGTTGGAACAATTACCCCAACAACCTGCTTAATGAAACAGACTGGCACAAGTTTCTTCACAAAACCATCTCGCGTGAAGAAAACCCCCAGAGAGTCCAAGTGAGTCTAGTCGATGTCTGCTCCAGGTATAGTGAGATCTTTACTTCACCGTCACCTTAGGAAATAATCTTAAGTTTATGGACACTAAGGTTACCAACAGTAACAAATACAACTAGGGGAATAGTCTACGATCAGATTCCATGCGCAAGGGCAGAGTAACAAAGCTCAATCCCCTTGAAGGCTCCTCGACATGGTCAATCCGAGGTTTACCAACAAGTGACCCCAACCTCCTCAACAATGGTTAATCCGAGGTTTACCATTTTTAATTCGTGCAGAATCTTCTATCTTTCCCAATGAAATAGAATTGATTGTCTCAAAGGTTCAGACATGATCTCGTGATTAACTCCTTTAAGAGAAGCTTCCCAGATTGTACCAATTACAATTGGATTTATTTCCTACTGCAAGATTTATCTACTTTTTTGTTTTTACTATCTTGGAGAGTTAATTACTCCCTACTCCAAGATACTAGCCTAAGATATATTGGTGATAAGAGCCCTAGAAATAAAAAGATTACTAGATTAATTTTAATTAAGCATTATGTTATTTAGGCTGTTATTACTCAAAAGGGTAAATGGATATGAAACCAATGGTGTTATGACCCGACCCAAAACTGAATGCAATCGAATATGATAATGTAATATTTTCAATTCAATGAATCCTAACTAAAGTAAGGAGAGAGTTTCCATTCACTTCCAACAATGCAAAAAATTGATCACTAAGAGAAAATATAACAAATTCTCTAATGCACTAATTTCATCAAGAGAAACTAATGAAAATCAATTCCAAAACAATTTTTTTTTATTTTTGTGTTTTTAAAACAATCATAAAAACATCTAAATTCAAATCAAAGAAAACTGATCTAAATCTACGATTGATTTTTCAGAATGTAAACTATGCAGTTGTAATCTATGCACAATTCATTCATATTCTGAAAATGAGAATTCTAATTATGCAAATGTGATCTATGCAAGAGAATTCTCAAACACAAGATGATTCTAATGTAATCTAAGAACCAATCAAGTGCAAGTCAAGAAAATCGGGTGAGAGTTCCAAAGATCAAAAAACACTCAAAGGTGATTAACACTCATACACAATTGCAAAAACAAAAGCAAAAAGATGTAAAATTGTGAAAAGACTAAGACAAACCTCCAAGTAATGACCAAAGGAAATCAAATTAATAATTTCTCAAAAAAGAGACTCAAAACACCCAATTAACTTAATGGAGATTGATGAGATGAAAAATTTGCTGAAAGAAATTCATAAACAAGAGATTTTTGACAGAAAAATACAGATCTGGGTAGATGCTAAGAATCCTAAATCAAATCTAAACTAAACTGGAAAAAGAAATCTAAAGTTTTTCAAAAGATTTAATAGGGTCTGTAGGCCCCAGAAGTAACAGGTGCGGTCCCACACTGTTTACTTAAGGAAAGTGCGAAACTGCCCGCACTGTGCAAAAGAACAAAGTGCGGTCCCCAGAAAAGTTCCAGAAAAACGTAAAAGATTTCAAAATTTTCAAAAACAGAGAAAACCTAAGCTACCTAGGCAGATATCCATCAATCAAAAACCAGGAAAAACTTTTCCTCAAATCAAAATAAAAGAGAACCAAAAACAACAAGTTCTTCCCCAGCGGAGTCGCCAATTTGTTGGCCGGATAAATCGATTTGCGTACAAGATTGATCTCCCTAGTGTCAGAAGACAATCTAGCAACAAACGAACAACTAAGTTTGTCTTTCTCTAAATATATTCGTTTTAAAAATAAATGCTATGAAGGTGTCGATCCTACCTTAGATCCAAATGCTTATTTGCGGTCGTAGTGCTTCTGTTGCATCAATAATCCTTCTGTCGCAACAAGAGTTCTTTTGTCGCAACAATAATTATTCCGTCGCAACAAGAGTTCTTTCGTCACAACAATAATTCTTGTGTCGCAACAAAGTGTCGTCTTTCGTCGCAACAAAGTGTCATCTTTTGTCAACTTGCAATCACAAAAAAGAAAATATTAAATAGCACCTGTATAACAAATAATTATAAAACATACCTATCATAGTGATCAAGGAATCTATGAAATAAACGATCAAACGAAAACTTATTGAAATAAACAATCGAACGAAAATTTATTGAGAAAAACAAAACTTGATTGTATTAATCTTAAAATAATAGAAGAACCTTACAACCTTAGCCTTGATGTTGAACAAGCCTTCCCGGGGTATGAAGCAGGAGTCTCCTCTACTTTGATAAGTCTTTCACTCTTCCTCCAAGAGCACATAGAGGTATGTGATCTTTCCTCACAAAAGCTCAATAGAAAGAAGTCTAAATCTCAACAGTACTTCACCTCAATCACACACTAAAGCTTGAACTCCCTTTGAGGCTACCCAATGCCTCCTTTTATAGAGCAGATGAGGAGGTTAGGGTTCCACCTTTGAAGGGATAGAATCCTCCTTCAAAGAGATAGGCTCCTCACATCAAGGGATTAGTTCCTTAAGGTGAGGGATGCATGAACCTTACTAAAGCGTACTCATCCCCAAAAAATCTCATATAGAACCTTCTAGAATTGACCTCAAATCAAATTTTTAACTTTACTTTCTCGCTTTTTTTATTTTGAGAAGGGACGCAGGCATTTCAAGGGAAAATTGAATTCTAGAACATAGGTAAGCTGTGTATTACCTGCGTACCCAAGCTAGAAACGCAGGCAGGCTTCATGTTACCTGCGTACCCAAGGCATTTTGAGTTTTTAGGGTTTTTGCTCTAGTTTTAAGGCTTGGAATGAGGAACAAAGGTTGTAAGACTTCTCGAGGAGGCATTTATGAGTGTTAATGAGCTCATACAGTCAGCAGAATGTCAAGGTGATAGTTTTTAGTGCAACAACCTTAAGACTCAAAATTTTCATCTATTTATATTAACTTAGCCTATGCTTCCAATGGTTCGCAAACCGTGGTTTGCAGACTCTTGGTATACCCTTGACCCATTATAATGCATTCGGGGCTTTGAGCCACCCCAAAACCCCTGTGTTAGACTAATTAATACCAAAAATATACAAAATTGTACAAAATTTGCAGCTTTTAGGGGACAATGTTCCAACAATGATGTTCTATTTTTAGATGTATGTGTGAGTTCTATTTATAGATGCATGTCTATCCCTTAATAGTACTTGGACAATAAAAATTTAATCTATTCTCATGGATCACTTGGAATCAGTTAACTGAAGTGGCAAACTAGTTAGCTGAAGGAATTTCGAGTTCAAAGGCTGGTTGGTGGGACATGCAAGTGGACTTATGTGTAACTGAGTGATTCGAAGTTGTAACAGAGTTGGATGTGTAGTTATGTGAGTTGTAAAGTAGTTTAACTCAGTTGTGTTAGTTGTAAATGAAGATACACTAGTGAGAGATCAGTGAATTAAATATTAAATTAATTCACATGTAGTGATCTCACATGCAACTGAAGATTTACTATTGTTAACTACATGCATGTCAGATTCAGTGGAGACCTAGTTGAGATGTAGGTGAAAGGGACAATTGACTATCAGTTGTACTATATTGGGTTGCACTCATGCAAGCCAAACACACATTAGATATGCTCATGAGTATTGTGCAGTCAAGGAGGGCATGATTGCATCGAATTGGTCTTTGTAATCATCTTGGATTGTAGTGGAGGCAGGCTGCTGTGAGGCAGAAATTTGGCTAAGGAATTTGCCAATTTCTGCAAGACAGTGTGAGACGATTGTATATTGTACTGAGAGCTCTTAGATTAGAGTTTTGTATGATATTGTTTCATGATCCATGATATATACATAAGATATGATAGTGGGGTTTTTAGCTTTATGCTTTCCCGGTAAAAACATATGTGTTATGTGTGATTGATATTTCTTCATGATATTGCAATTGGCGATCATGTTTAAATTATGCAAGAATTTTTGTAGAAGTGATTATGTATTTAACAATGGCATATAATTGTTAGATAAGGAGAATCCAGGAAATACATAATTTTATTAAAATTTCTACACGAACGGCTCGAGCGCACCGCGTGGGAATTTGTTTTTTTAGATAAGGTGAATTTTAAGCTATTTTACAAAACTAATCCACTAAAAAGGTTTAATTATGGATAAACAAGGAAAATACTTGTACATTTGGCAATCGAGGAGGCATATTGGCTATAGAATTTTCAAAACTACATTTTCCAACTGTTTTGAAAATTTTTAAATAGATATGGTGGGCAATAGACAACAAAAGTGCATGAAATGGGAGCACCGATGGCAGGGCGCATCACACAAGGTAAATTTGAGAGATCTAGAGAACTGAAAAAGTGAAAAATGCGGATTTTTGGCCGTAATTTTTTATTTATTTAACCCTGTTCTAGTGTGCGGGTTTTATAGGCACACCGATGCGGTTTCTTAAAACCGCACCGGGCTGTTTCAGTTTTGGCATGGGGTTTTAGGATGCATCGGTGCAGAATATTTGTAAAGCACAGGTGCGCTATAGTAATGAGACGCACTGGGCGGGTTTTTACCGAGCGCACAGTGTCGCGGTGTGCCAATTTTTTGTGTGCACCAGTGCTTTCTCCATGTGAACTCACCAGTGCAATTTAGGATGATAAACACACTAGAAGAAAAACATCCCCAAAAACCTCCACTTGCCAACCTCCTCTAGTAACCTCCACTACAAACGGATGTCTGGGCTATTTTTATAAGGGTTTCCTCAAAAACATCCACTAGAGGGTTTTTTCCTTGTAGTGATTGCGACTGAAACTAAATTCTTTTTCGAGCCTAGTACGTGCATTACATACTTTAATAAGAAGGGTTTACCTAACTATCTCTGGAAGGTAACTATACCAATCATGGTAGTGCTATACCTTTCATCGTCACCCATTTCGATATGCATCTGGAGGTCCTTCTCCTCCAAGCTACTGAAAATTTATGTCTCCGATCATGTGGAAAGATGCACCACTATCCAAGTACCACCCTGATCCCATCGCACTTGACACCATGCATGTGATCAACGAGAATTCCAACTCAAATTGTGAAGCCAAAGCCTCACCAGCTGTAGATCCGGAAGCCTTCTTGTTCTTCTTCTTTTATGTACAATTAGTGGTATAATGTCCATGCTCGTGACAGTGAAAACACTTCACTCTGGACATGTCATGCTCCTTTCCTTCTTCACCAGACTTAGATTTGGAATAGGATTTATTTCCCTTCCCCTTCTTCGCCTTACTAGCCAAGGTGAAATTTTCTTCATCATCTTCCTTAGATGAAGATCCAACCTTGGTATTCCACCTGAATTCTTCTTGCACCAAATCCAACCAAAGTCATTCCCAATCCGGCAGCTTCTCCCTCCCATTGACAGAGTATTGATAACTATTCCAACTCTCGGGAAGTCCTAGAAGAGCTAGGCTCACCAATTCATCATCTACAATAGTAATTCCGACGCTCCCAAGCTCATCTCCACATTGGAAAAACTTGGTTAAATATTTCAGAATAGTGTCGTCTTTCTCCATTTTGATTTTCTCGAGCTTTTCCTTCAGTGCCAATTTTTTATGATCACTGCTGCTTTGAAATAGATATGTCAAAGCCTTCCACATTGCATATGGAGTCGATTTTCCATGGAGACTTGAGACAATGTGGTCTTGTACACCCTCCAGTAACATCCTCCTCGCCCTTGTAACCTTATTTTTCTAAGCATCAAGATTTGTGGCATCTGCTGCAGCGGGTTTGGGAATGTCATTATCAATGAATTCTTCAACCCATTTTCCTCCAGTACTGCCTCCATCCTGTCTTTCCACGCAATATAGTTAGATATTCCCTTGAGTGCATACTCCAATATCAAGCCATTGAAATCCATCTCAATCTTGATTCGCCTGTCGCACCAAGAATAATTTTGCATATTCGAATTCTATTCAGTCAAAAACTCAACTTCTCCTCCACTATAGTGATTTCTTGTGCTTTGATACCGTGCAGAAATTATACAAACATATGTATATCAATGGATTCAATTTGATCAAGCAATGTACTAAAGCTAGATACTGAATCCTTCTACAAATCAATTTTGCGGAAAATAAATACGATCGCCAATCACAACAAGTAAAGAAAGAAGAAAATCAAACCACAAAATAGATATTTTCTTGGGGAAAGCTTTCTTCTCAAAAACCCTTTATCTTCTATTGTATATTCACCAAGGAATCATGAAACAATTACAATGCACTCTTCTAAAAAGAGTCTCCTGCACTCTGTTAATCGTCTCACACTGATCCACACAAAATTGACCAACACTTAGCCAATTTCCTTCCTCTGCTCAGCCTCCCTTGCTTGCGCAATTCATGTGGAATGAAATCCCTATTCTTTAGGAATTTCGGCCTTCCAAAATTGCACTAGTATCATGGGAAACCTTGTGGTGTTTTAAATACATCCGAACAGATTGCTAATAATACAACTGATAGTCAACTTCCCTTTAACCTTTGTCTCAACTGGGTCTCCACTGGAACTGACATGCATGCAACTATTAACATTAAATCATCATTTTCATGGTAGATCACTGCATGTGAATTAAATCTGATTTAATTCACTTGACCTCTCACAAATGAAACAAACAATTACAACTATTTCAGTTGACTTTAACTCACTTAACTGAGTTAAATGATTTCTCATGCATTAAACACATGCAATTAATTGAAAATTGAACTCTAAAACACATAGAATCACTTTACATGCCTCACCAACCACCCTCAACTTGAAATTCATGAGCTAAATGAGTCTATCACACTCGGTTAACTATTACAAGTGTTTATGAGATAAGATTACAATTTATTGTCCAATTTAATTCAGGGATAATTAAATTTGATACATTTACAATTTACTAAATAAATTGAATTGCACACTAATGTATTGCTAGGACCCATCATCACATGACCTGTGGTCCCACACTAGTGTAGGTGCGGTCATGTTTCTTATGGATGCCAATTTCATTGTTTCTTGTTGCAAACTTCAACATAAGTTAGAACATACAGATATGGTGATGGATCATGAAAAAGAAAGTAGATTAGTTCATGGTTGAGCCATAGAATATGGCTCAACATGTGTTGAAGTACTGGCATGGTACGATTTTTCATGGCATAGTTAGTTATGGTTTAAGGGATATCTCAAACAAAAAAGTTCAAATACATGGAAAGGAGGCATAAAAATAGAGATATCTTGTATATTTCTTCTAATTGGGCTCTAATATATGTTGCACTCACATGTCAAGTATGTTGCAGCTTGAAAGGTCAGCTATGAAGCAGTATGAGTGCAACTTGCATGATTGGTTGATCAGGTGTAGGTGGCAGCAGGATGATAAGTCATGGCACTTTAAGATCTAATATCACTACATTCGTGACATGGTTCAGAAAAGAGTGATAAGGTTTGAGTACATCTCCATCGATGATAAGATAGTTGTTGTTGTAACAAAGTCATTTCCTAGAGATAAGTGCATGTACTTTAGAGACAATTTGGGGTTCGTGGATATTACCCCTCTCATTAAGAGGGAGTGCTGATATGTCTATGACACATATGGACATTCTCTCAGTAAGGGAGAATGGGTTTGAGATGCCTAGAGTATTCAAAAATCAAGGTTGAGTGAGTGCCTCTCAAAGGAGACTCAATCACACATAAGGAAAGGATGTAGTGAGGTGTGCCTGTATTTGGACCTTGATCACACATGTAGTATTCCCAAATGGGGAAATCAGAAATATAAGAACAAAAAACACATTTTTTAGAAATATATGCTATAATAACTCATAAAATCCTATGGATCCATTGGTTTATTCATTATAGGAACAAAATCCAAAAGGAGATCAGAAAAAAATCATGATAGATGGGTTAAACAAGTCTCCCACACCCAGAATAGCTCAAAAAAAATGCAACCCCAAGACTGCTGCAACACAGAAATACTGCAACAAGTGAAATCACAGTTTAATGAGGTTTTATACTCTAAAATTATAGGGGCAAATGGATCTGTTGTTATATTAATCAATAATGCTCAAAAACTGAGATCTAGTCTCTTTTACACCAATCCAAGAGAACCCGGGAAGGGTTTCTGGAAATACACCCAAATACAAAAAGTGATCTACAGCCCTAGGATTGAAGAGTCACTACAAAATGAAGCTCATGAGATAGAAGGCTAAAATAATGTAGATATGATGTATATCTCCTCAAAGGTCTCCTCTAATGAAATTATGAACCCTTCAACCACAGGAAAACACTCTAAAAGAGCCACAAGACCCTTTCTTGAAGCTGCCCTCCAAAATAACGCAATTCCCAGCTAAAACTAAATTGTAAATGATGGGGATAAGTTATCCTGATGCCAAAGATCTGAAATGTGCTCTATAACCCTCCAAACTGATCTCCCAAGAGAAGGAATCCTTCCTCCTATGAAAAAATAGCTCAGAAAGTGGGTTTCTCAACCCTCCACTGCAACATCCTACAACACAACACAATATTCTGCAGAAGCTACGTTTTAGCTGAAGACTGAAGCTTGGCCAGAGTGTTGGATATGTGGAATGATAGATCAATACTCTCCCAAGAGGCCTCTCAAGCAAATAGGTGGAATTTCTGAACAGGAATACCCTGTGCTAAACAACACTAGCAATCTTAGCTAAACAGCTGAAGAGAGAAAAATTCTAAACAAACATATCACAATAATATTCATAAGCTAACCTCATATGGTTGCCATCTTCTGCCTTATAAACAATGTGAGCCTTATCACCTTGGGTCCCACTCATTAGGGTTTCCACCATCACATAATCAATCTCCCTCCAAAATTGTGTTGTCCCATCACTAATGCCACTCCTCCATAACATCGTTGTTTGATTTGGTCAAAGTTGACCTCTTCAACCTACTCTAGCCCCTTTTCACACCTAAGGGTCTTCAATCCAAATTTATATGACTATCTAAGCTAATCCACATTCATATTGGGTTGTCTCTATTGATGATTCACTCCCTCCATTTCAGCTCTGTTGACTTGGTCAAACTTGACCTTGTCTTCATGCATTAGCCCTTGTTCACACATGAAGGTGTTTTATCCAGCTATGAATATGATCCCTTTACACATTAAGAGGGATTTTATTTCTGCTAAAAAATATTTATGGGCCTCCCTACCCATTTATTCATCTAACTATATGTTAAGAGAAAAATTAATATTCCAATTAGCTGCATGCTAATTTAGGAATATTACAACACAACATGAAGGGTGGTGAGGTCCTTCAACATATGGACCTTGATCACACACCATGTAGGGTGGAGTGAGGTCCTTTTAGCATCTAAACTCAACCACCAACCAAGGAAGGATTGAGTAAGGTCTTAGCCCAAAGTGATCACTGGGAAGGGTCTTAGCATTTTGGCCTAGGGAGAGGCCTTGGGATTTGAGGACCATCCACTCTAAAAGAGTGAGTCCTAGATTTGAGGATTGATCACTCTGATAGAGTGATTCCTAGGGTTTATCACTCTAGAGGAGCGAGTCCTAATATGTTGATGACATTACCATGCGTTTTTTACTACCACAGATATGGCCACTAGAAAATGTTGATGGTAGATGGTGTGTTGAAATGGCACCCAAGGGGGCTTCTGATTTTATTTTCCCTTAATTAAATTGGAAGAGAAATTGTAATTTCATCTCATGAAATCTTGTATTAGTTAACGAAGTCAAAATGACTGAGTTATATTTGGAAATTCAATTTTAGGGCTAGAGAGGAGGCATGTAGAGTTCTCCCATGATTTAAGGGGGTCAAGTTACAATTATTTGTGAGTTGTAATTAGTTAACTTAATTAATTGCGTTAAAATTAGTTTAACTGGTTCTAACTGAGAGATGAGATAGAGATAGGTCCATAGAATTAAATTCGATTTAATTCATAATGAGTGATCAATCAATTAACTGATAATTCACTATAAATAGTTGTTTCATGTCAGTTCTAAGGAAGGCCCAGTTGAGACTGAGGTTAAAGGGATGATAACTATCAGTTGTATAATTAGAAAATTGTACAGGTTAGTTATATATTCATGAGGAAGCCTATGATTCATTGCACAATCAATTCAAGGGAATTTACTATTTAATAGGATGAAAATTCCTCCAAGAATGTGTGAGCAAGGCTTGTTGAGCATAGGCTGAGAATTGGTTAATTATTTGATTGATTTTTCGTAGATCAATGTAAGAAAATTGGCAGAGTGCATGATTTTCTCAGTGATATAAAGAATTGTATTGTTTCATGGTCTTGAATTTATACAATATATAGATAGTGTGGTTTTAGGCAGTGTGCTTTCCCCAAATACATCTTGTTTTGTGCGATTGATTTATATAATTCTCTTACTTGTTATGTGATTGCGCGATCATGTTTTTGTTTCTGCAAATTGTAGAAGGATTCAATATCTTATTTTAGCACATTATAATATTAGATTGAATCCCATTTGTATAATTCATACATGGTATTAAAGAGTGCCAGGAATCACAATAGAAGAGAAGAAATTGAGTTTGTGTTGAACAGGTACATCGAATTTGCAGATTCATTCTTTGGGACCATAAGTAGATCAAGATGTATTTCAATGGGTTCAGACTTGAATATGAACTCGAGGGAAATTTGAATTACATATAATATAAGGACAAGATCAAGGTAGTGTTGGAAGAAAATAGACTGAAGGCATTCATTGACATTGATATTCCTCAGCTCGCTGCAACAGAAACTCAACAACTTGATGCATGGAATAAGAGTTTATCAAAGGTGAGAAGGATATTGTTAAAGGGAGTTCGAGATCATATTGTCTCGAGTCCCCATGGAAATTAGACTCCATATTTGATGTGGAAGTCATTGACATATTTATTTCAAAGTAGAAGTGACCACATGAAGCTGGCAGTGAAAGACAAGCTCAAAAAGATCAAAATGGAGAAAGGCGACATGATCCAAAAAAAATTGACAAAGTTCACTCCGTGTCAAGATGAGCTTGGAAGTATTGGGGTGACAGTTTCCAATGATGATTTCATGAGCCTAGCACTTCTAGGCCTTCCCAAGATCTGGCACAACTACCAAGACTCTATGACTGGGAGGGAGTAGCTACCAAAGTGGGAGCGACTATGGCTCGACTTGGTACAAGAAAAGTTTTGACGAAGCACCAGAGACGGATCCTCATCAAAGACTGATGATGAGGAGAAATTTGAATTGGCCAGAAAGGTGAATAAAGGAAAAGGGAAGCCTTCCCATTCCAAATCTGAGTCCGGCAAGGTAGGAAAGAAGCGCGACTTGTCAAAGGTGAAATGTTTCAATTGTCATGATCATGGACACTATGCAACAAATTGTCCACAAAAGAAGAACAATAGGAAGGCCTCAAGAGGAGTAGCCAGTGAAGCATTGGATTCATTGTTCAAATTGGAATTCACCCTCATTGATGTAGGGTGTCATCGGTGATGGGATCTGTGTGGTACTTGGATAGTCTAGCTTCATTCCATATGACCGATAACAAATAATTCTTCAATATCTTGGAGGAGAAGGATCTCCAGATGCACATTGAGATGGGTGATGATGGGAGGTATAGCACTATCGATTTTGGTACAGTTATATTTCAGAGAGAGTCATGTGAACCCATCACATTAAAAGATTTCATGTATGTTCCTAGTTTAAAGAAGAATTTTTTTTATGTTTCATGTTGGAAGATCATGGCTATGATGTGATATTCAGTGAAGGAAATGCATTCCTTCATCACAAAGCCATGGGACAAATGAAAAATATTAATGTTTGAGTAAATAATCTCTAAAATATGGATGTAGAAAATTGTGTTGCATTGAGCACACAAGCAGAGAAGGTGTAGAGCCAAGACATCGGTGAGTTATGGCATGGGAGATTGAGCCATCTACACCATGACATTTTGAAGATCACACAACATATTTATACAAGGCGTAAAAAGGGTGCACTTGCACAAAGAAATACATGCAAAGGGTGTACATTGGGGAAGTATACCAAGGCCACCTTTCATGATACAGAAAGCCAAGAAGCGACGATCCTTGAGAGAGTTCACACAGACATGTGTGGGCCATTATCAACAGCTTCCACTACAAAGCACATGTATTATGTGATTTTTTTTTATGATTTTTCAAGAAAGTGTTGGATTTACTTCATGTAGAAGAAAGATCAGACGTTCTCCAATTTTTGTGAGTTCAAGGCACTTATCAAGAAATAGACAGGGAAGAAGGTGAAGGCTCTGAGGATCAACAATGGTGGATAATATATCTCTTATGAATTCAATAAATTATGTGCATCAGAAGGAATTCGAAGAGAATTGATAGTACTTCATAACCCACATCATAATGGGGTTGTGAAAAGAAAGAACAGAATGATTGTGGGAGCAACATGAGCTATGTTGCATGATCATGGCCTACCATTGCATCTGTGGGCGAAAGCATGAAATACAACAATATTTGTGCAGAACTGAAGTCCTCATCGGATACTTGGAATGAGTACACCAGAGGGGTATTTTTCATGTAAGAGACCAGATGTGTCGTATTTTAAATTTTTTGGTTCATCTATTTATTTCCATGTGAACAAAGATGTCAGGAAGAATCTAGAGCCAACAACAGGGTTGGGGATATTTTTTGGGTACACTGATACACCCCATAGCTATCGGGTGTATTTTCCATAACACAAGATGAAAGTGGTCAGAAGAGATGTGAAATTTGATGAAGAGAAATCCAAAGGATGAAGGTAGATGTAATTCTACCATGAGAGGGAGTTTGAGTTGCATGTAGTTGAGAAGATCTTGGCTCCAAAGGATGAACATTAGGATGTGGAGAAGTCAAAATCAAAGGAATAGAGAGTGGTAGAAACTACTCATGCATAGCCATCCTCCAGAGATGGAAGGAAGCACACTAGAGAGGTTGAAAAATTGTTGCTAGATGTAAGAGATAATGTGGGAGCACCCACATCATAGCACAGGCAGAGAAGGTCCCCAAAGCGATGCACTGGATACATGGTTCTTATGAGTGAAGGTATTGAGATAGTAAAATCCTCTTTGGAGGAAGTAGTGAAACAACCAGTGTGGTTTGATGCCATGGTTGAGGAGTATCACTCCATTATCAAAAAAAGGGCATGGGAAGTTTTCCCAAAAACAATGGGGAATTCAATTGTAGGATCTAGGTGGGTTTACAAGGTGAAGCAGGAAACAAATGGGAGTGTATAGAAGCACAAGGCCAAATTTGTGGCCAGAGAGTTCTTTCAGGTGGAGGGGATTGACTATGATGAGAATTTTGCAATAGTTTCAAGTTACACATCTATTAGATCCATCCTTGCACTATCAACACAGATGGGAGGGAAGATACATCGGATGGATGTAAAGACAACCTTTCTTAATGGAGTTATTGAGGAAGAGGTGTACATTGAGCAACCAGAAGTTTTTGAGACCTTAGACAGGGAGTCACATGTGTGCAGATTCAAGAGATAAATGTATGGGCTGAAGCAAGAACCTCGTGCTTTCTACACCAGGATCGACAAATATTTCACCGAGTTGGGCTTCATCAAAAGTGAAGTGGATGCGAACCTATATCATATTGTGGTTTATGGTAAGATTTTTATTATTGTACTTTATGTTGATAATATGATACTAATAGGTGATGAGAAACTCATAAAGTATTGGAAAGAGGATCTTGCAAGAGAATTTGAGATGAAGAACATGACACTCTTGCACTATTTCATAGGATTGGAAATATGGAAAAGGGATGGGGAGATATTTTTATCTCAGGGAAAGTATGTCATGGATATTCTTAGGAAGTTCCACATGGAGGGAAACAAACCCATGGAGACTCCTCTAGAAGGAAACTAGAGGAATGAGGATACTACTTCAGGAAAAGTAGTGGATGATACTATTTACAGGAAGCTTGTGGGTTCACTCATGTATTTGGTGAACATGTGACCAAACATATGTTATGCGGTTAACTAGCTGAGCCAAGCTATGGTTAAGCCTACCAAGCTATTTTGGAAGGAAGGAAAGCATGTTTTGAGATACCTCAAGGGAAATATAGAGTATGGATTATGGTACAAACAAATAGAGGGAGTGAAGCTTCAAGGCTTCACCGATGCAGATTGGGAAGAGAGTCCATCTGAAAGGAAGATCACATCAAGGGGCATCTTCAGCATAGTATCAACAACAGTTTCATGGTACAACAAGAAATAGAGATTAGTTTCACTCAGTTCAGTAGAGGCAGAGTACATGGCGGTCATTCAGGAAAAATGTGAGGCCATCTGGATGAGGAAGATAATATTTGGTTTTCTCGGTCAACAGATGGATCCAACAATGATACATTGTGATAGCCATAGTTGCATTAAACTCTCGGCTAATCCAGTGTTCCATGATAGGTCCAAGCATATTGATATCTGGTATCACCACCTCAGATATTGTGTTCAAAAGCATAATATGTCATTAGAGTACATTCCAATGAAGGAGCGGGATGAAAACATCTTGATGAAGGCGCTGACAAGAAGAAAATTTGAATTCCAGAGAGACAAGCTCGGGGTAGCAGATAATCCATTTCTTTTTTAGAGGGAGCGTTGAAATGGAAACAAGAAATGGCACCGAAGGGGGATTCTGATTTAATTTTCCCTTAATTAAATCGGAAGAGAAATTGAAATATCTTTCACCTTCCCATGACTCTTGGACTTCCCTCATGACATTTCAGCTTCCACATTGACTCTCCATATCATCTCATGACAACTTGTATTAGTTAACTAAGTTAGAATGATTGAGTTAGCATAGGAAATTCGATTTGAGGACTAGAGAGGAGGCATTTAGAGTTTTCCCATGATTTAAGGGGCTCCATTTACAATTATTTGTGAGTTGTAATTAGTTAACTTGATTAATTGAGTTAAAATTAGTTTAACTAGTTCTAACTGAGGGATGAGCTACAGATATGTAATATCCCAAAATGGGGAAGCATCAATACATTAACATAAAACTAGAAATAACAGTGATTAATCAACACATAAAATGTAAGAAGATCATATATCCCTCATATTGATATCATAGTAGCAAGTGTATACAATATCTTGAGGGAATAATCACTCAAGTTAGGCAACACAAGCCTCAAGAGACCATGTACATGAAATATGAAGAAAACTGCTACACAAATAATGCCCAAGGCTATGACAGCGCAGTTTTATTAAGTATAACTATAACTACAAAGTTTCAATACACATATCTGAAACTATATAGCCCATACAATTCCGGGAGTAAAGATCTAAGCTCCCAAACACGATTTCAAGACAACCCGGGAAGGATTTCCTGAAATATGAAAAATGCCGGAATGCATCCCTAGGAATGAATAGCAGTTGAAACTCAGAAAATGGATGAAGATGGTTGTAGATGATGCATATGATAAATGAATCTCCACCAATATATCCTTTAGGTGAAATTTTGATCTAATCACTGAAGATCTCTCCCTCCAATCAAACACTGCAAACCCTCACTACAAATGCTCACTGAAATAATGCAGTCCAAGAGGGACACTGCATTGTAGGAGATGGAGAATATGTTGGCCAAGTGCCAAGATGTAAAATCTGCTCCAGAATCTTCCTCACTGATCTCCCAAAGAGAGGAATGCTTCCTCCTCTGAAAAACTAGCTCCAGAAGTGGGTTTCTCAACCCTCCACTACAACACCCTGCAACACAACACTATTCTTTGTAGAAATAACGTTGTAGCTGAAGACTAAATCTTTGGCCTTAAGCCTGAGTGTGGAAAAATGAAATTAAAGCTCCCTCAAGAGGCCTCTCAAGAAATGAGATGGAATTCCTAAACAGGAATACCTTGTGCTAAGCAGCACATCAATCTCAACTAAACAACTGAAGAATTCACAATAGTCATGCAAACCATAAAATCAATAATCCATAACATGCCTTGCTATGGCTGCCTTTCCCTCCTTATAAACACGTGTGAGCATTCTTACCTTAGGTCCCACACTTTAGGTTTTCCTCCACCAAGGAATCCTCCTCCCACTATCACTGCGTTGTCTCCATAGATGATCTCCACCTTCCATTCTAGAGCTATTGACTTGGTCAAACTTGACCTTGTCCACATGTAATTGCCCCTTTTCACACATGAGGGTGTGAAATCCAAATATTATAATGATCCCTTTTCACATCATGAGGGATTTTATTCCTATTTTAGAAATTTATGGGCCTCCTTACCTATTTATTCATCTCCAAAGTGTCAAAAGCAAAAAATCAATATTCCAATTAGTTGCATGCTAATTTTGGAATATTACAGTCCTCCCCTCCCAAATGTTGCTTGTCCTCAAGCAACTGCAAGGATATAACTGAGAAGTCTCCCGTCCTCCTCCTGTAGCATCCACATATGATAAAATCCTCCAAGGAATAAGATGATGTCTCATCGATAAATCTCCATATTACCCCTCCCAAGCATACAAGCTAGCTAAAGAGCTATCATCATGAAGAAGTAAAATACTCAAGGAGGTAACAAGGTGTTGTCTAGAGGTCCCTTTGAGGCATGGGATCTGAAATGAATTGGGAACCATCATTCCCATGTGGATCTTCCATTCCCAATCTATCATCCATACAAAATGAGCCACCTTCCAAATGGTAACTCCTGAAAATTTCCCTCCACCTATAGCTCCTGTAGAATAGGTGGGCTACATAACTGAACATGGTAGACAAAATAGCCTACCCCACGCTTTCCATCTCTCCACTTATGATAAGTGTACATTATTTTCTGATCTTGGGCTGCAATAGTGTTGCCCTCAAGGGGCAAGAAGAAGACTGGATATCTAAAGATCTTCTCTCCAATGTTATGAATCATGCTGGCCCAAACCATCCCATATACGATGAATAGGACATCAACACCATATGGCATCCAAATGAGAGGAATACTGAAGGTTTCATGTAGTACTGGAAGGTACCAAAAATTTCCCAAGTGGTCACAACACAGTTTTCCTAACTGTTGTTTCAGAAAATAACATGGCAAGCTGTTCCTTGACAAATTGCCAGTTGTGTATGTCATCACATCTACTAGTGAATAGTAAATGGCTTGGTATATCAACTGAGAATACATAAAATAAGAAATCACTTGCCCAAGGCCACACAAAATATGGTTGTATCCATCATATAATTTGGCCCAAAATTGACCATGGAGCCCAATGAGAAGCTTGCCCTCTTGTGGAGAAATGCACTGTATAGAAATGGTAAGAGTATGCAAAGACTGTGTTAGATAATCAATAAATGCAAAAACAAAGTTCTTACCATGTACTGGAAGTAAGGTGATACATAAGTCCTCCATAGTGGTATGACATACTCCCATGAAGAGGAATGAACCATATGCTGCATGAAGATCTTCCTTCTTATGCTTGGAGATCCAAGTTAAGAAGATCATATCTCTGTAATAGATGTCTCCATCCACTACTCCATCACTCTCACCTCCTCCTTGTCCACCAAGTGCATCATGTGTGAAGTGATCCTAGGGAAACTCAATCAATACACCTAAGCTCCCAAGTGACAGCGTTGTTGGCCTTTGTAAATAGGCTCCTGCCAACTCATAGCTCCATTCTTTAACATGTTCATTGTCAAAGTCATCTCCCACAATGCTGCTATATATAGGAAATTCCTTCCAAAGTGGAAGTACCTCCTGACCATCCAAGGCTAAGGAGTAGCCCCTTTGCACCATGATAGTGCCATCTCCTACTCCTACAACATCATGTGAAACATGGGAGAGGATCAACCCATATCCTCTCAATAAAACCCAAGGTAACAACATCTCTTGTTGCTCCCTTATCTCTCTCTCATACAAGTCATGGAGTGATATCATGATGGTTGACTTGTAGAATTCCCCATACAACCAAATATTCTGTTGCCATAACATATGGGTGTCATGCAATGCCTCCATACCTTTTGCAAAAGGGTATGTCATATGATGGCCAAACTCTTTTAAGAGTAGCCAACGCAGCCATGACTCCTGCTACCCGGTGTCATAAATATGCAAGTGGCTCACCATCCACACCCACTCAACCACATGTGGGTGTCTCCTATCCTACTTCATCTTGGTACTCCTCCAATGAAGACTACCATCCTCCCAAATCAGATTTATTTTCTTGCATTTCATGGGATGTTGAAATGCAACCCCTTGGAGATCTCCTAGAGAAGATCTCACACCAATAACCATCTTGAATCCATAAAGATCCAAGTGTGCTAGAGGAAAAACCTCCTCATTGCTGCTTAATGACAGTGTTGTTAATCTCCTAAATGATGTATTTTCTATCTCATGCTCCAACTCAAGGATGATCATAGAGTTTTGCATAGGGTTGGTTTGGACAAGGTCCATCCTATCCTCCAAAAATCCACACCCCAACCTCAAGTGTTGTGTGAAGCTCAACAATGGTACAGTAGGATGATGGTTCACCCCTCCCTTGAACAATTCAAGTTTTCATAGCATAGTGCAATTCTGTTGTTCTAAATAAGCAGTATGCAATGGTATACATCCCTCCATAAGATCTGCTGAATCAATAGGAAATGAAAACTTAGGCATACCTTGGTGAAATTTGGGGACATCTTGTAAGGCTATAAGAGTTCCTTCCTCCAATGTGTTTGTTACACCATTTTTTGGTCATCTAACCTATTGTCATTAGATGGACCCAAGTACACCATGTAAGACCAATTTTGCCCTAAGTAAAATTGCATTCACTATGAAAAATAACTTAGTAAACCACCTTTATTAAGTTGTTTATGGTCTAAATAGGAAACCCCATGAGGAAATATTAAATAAATCTACATTTTTTTTTATTTTCCTCAAGGAATAGTTAGTTAAACAACAATTTAATTAATATTCCTAGTTATATTTAACCCAAAATAGGGAAATTAACTAGATAAATCATTATTTATCTTATTATTTCCTAAAAATAATTATTTAAACCTTATTTAAATAATATTATTTGTTGAATATGACTAAATCACCCTTAAATAATTAAATAAATCATTATTTATTTGATTATTACTCAACCACATCCTTAAAATGATAAATAAATCATTTATTTATTTATTATTTACAAATAAATGGATTTGACCCAAGTCAAATTCCTTTTCCCTCCAACAAATATAATAAAATATTCCATAAAAGTTGGATCTTGATTTGGTTAATAATATTTTTAATATGCCAATATCTAGACTAACTCAATCTTTTGTTATAAATAGAAGAGTTTTCCCACTCATTTAGCACCTTTTTTTGCCTCAGGATCACTCTGGATCTATACTTTTGGTCTGACTTTGATCCACCATCATAGTCATATTTTACTACCATTTTTTTATGGGTTTTCTACACCATCAAGAAAGAGGAATTTTAGATCTGATGTGTTGAGGACTTACAAGAACCCATCCCATTGAGGAGAACTGGTAAAACCCTTCTGTGTTTTCCTCCTAGGTGCCATTAATACAAAATTCATTCAACATATTCTTTCCTTGTCTATTGGATGCATGGAGTAAATCTTGTTTTCCTATTGCTCAATGTATTCTGATGCATAGATCTAGATTTTTGGAACTTCTATCTTGATCACCTAACCACATATCTGAGGATATTGGCATCCATATTTGCTGTTAGGGCTATTTTTTATTTTTATCTTGTGACTAAAAGGTTGGTATTTTATTGTGGCAGAATTAAGATTCATGCTAACAATGGCGACTCCACATGGGTTTACGAATTGACATTGTTGTTTCGATCATCGAATATCCCGGTACTTCAAAACCTAAGTTCTCTTGACCCCTTGTTTTTTCTTTTCTTGATGTTGTTTTTAACCTATAAAACCCTAAAACAATAAAAATTCTAACTTACGTGTGTTTTCGGACCTATTGCGCAGGTGAAAAACATCAGCTGCAGCTGAGACAACAAATTTTTCTGAAATTTGCCATCGAGAGTGCCGGAAGTGCAGGTCACACGTTTTTGCCCAAAAACTGCAACCTAGACCCTTAGGATGCACCTTTCAACCCAAAAACTGTGACCTCTGCTGAAAACAGGTCAGAAACTACGACCTAGACTTTTTGTAGGGATTTTTCTGAAAGTTTTATGGGTTTGTCTGAGCCTCTGTTCAGGGTTGTTTGACCTCTGTCTCCGCCCATTTTGGACCTGTAATTGTTCTTTTTTTCTCAACTAAGTGGGAACTTAGCCCCCTAGGGCTTTAGTACCCTCCAATTTTTGTGGAAGATTGTTTGTTCTTGCAGGTTCTCTGAAATTTCAGAGTCTTCAGCCATTTTTTCAAATCTAATACCTCACCTTCAGATCTGCTTCAGATCAGCTTGTTATCCATCCAAATCACCTCATTTAGATTTTTTGGGTTTTCCTCTAGGGTTCACTCCATTTCCCTCCAGAAGATAGCCTTTCGCCACCTCTTTTTACAACAATTTTTTCCTCTGATTTGTTGATGTTTTCTGCACCACTTTCTAGCAAACTTTGACCTTTAGATCCCTGTCCCTCCCGGCCTTAGATCTATTGGTTATTTTAGTGTGTTTTGATTAGTTTTTTACTCACCTATAGACTATTTGTTGAGAGACCTGCCTCCTTGGCTTTAGATTATTGCATTATTAGCTGTTTATTTTCTATTTTTGCAGGCCTATATATTGTCATTTGCAGGTTTATTTACAGCTACACTGCACAATTTTTCTTTTTCTCCACAAACATCTAGGTTTAAAAATTAAAATTTACACACTTTTACACACACACGCTAAGCGAAAAATGGCTTGGTTAATGCTGCCAAGCAAAGACTCTAAAAAAATTGAAATCAATTGATCCTGCACCTCTAGGCCCTTGTTTCAACATTGTAATCAGTTGATCCTACACCTCCCTGACCTTGTCGGTCTCTTTTTCCTTTGTGTCGTGTTTGTGTCATCATCATTGCGCAACCAAGGCATTTATCCCGAAGATTTGTTGGCCTTCATCCTCAGTTTCTGGTAGGAAGACTTACTCCTCCACGTAGGATTCGAGTTAGTCCTCCTCCAAGCCCGCACTATGACTCTTCTTTTGGTTCATTGGGTTCTCCTTCTTGTTCCGCCTTCGGTTCTCCCCCTGACACCTTCACCATGTCTGGTGCAAGACCTAATATTGGTGGTAACCCTGGCCCTCATGCTGGGAATACCATTTGTGGGACCGCAACGGACACTACCCTAATTGTGCCCTTGCTCCCCTTCATGGCAGGCCTCAGCCTCCCTGATTTTGACTAGTTGATAAATGACCCTATACAACATGATGTTAGTTGGCATGATATGCCGACGAAGCTCCCTTCCGACATCCCAAAGTTTGAAGGCCTTGTTGGAGAAGATCCTTCAAATCATGTTCGATCTTTCCACGTGTGGTGTTCGTCTAACTCCATTACCGATGACTCTATCCGTCTTCGGTTGTTCCAACGTACGCTTACAGGTGAAGCTTCTAAGTGGTATGTTGATCAGGCCCCTTACTCTCATACCACCTTTGTGACTCTTTCCCAGGCTTTTCTGCCTTACTTCCAGCTTCCCCTTCGTTATGACACTTGAACCAAACTCTTGACTTCTTTCCATCAATCATCTGCGACCTGCCTTTCCGAATATGTCCAGGTATAGCGGAGAATAAAGTGCCTATGTCGAGCCCCTACCTTCGAAGACCATGTCTACATGGACTGGTTCCTTAGATCTCTCTTGCCACCTATCGGGAAAGATGTCGCATCGCACTTTCCTCAAACCGAAGAAGCCGCTCTCCAAATTGCTCTAAAATATGACCTGATCTATGCTCAGTCGAGTTATGTTTATACCATTCTACCTGATCTTCCCAGAATCGGTGGTGCCAATGCACCGGGGGCATCTCATGCCATCGACGGTATCGTTGGAGCTCTCTCTAATCTGTATGCTCAACCTCCCATGGGCTATGGTTTTCCTTAGGGGGGGGCCAGCACCTCTTGCACTTTTCCCCCTCTCGGTAGCACATATACAGGATACGACATGCCTCCTCTTATTTCCCAACCTCCTGTTTACCACAGTGTTACCCAACCTCCTTATTATCTGTATCCATAGCCTGGTGCTCCAACTCCTCCAACATTAGCACCTCCTCCTCCCTTGCCTTCTCAACCCCCGCAACAGTAACCACCGCCCCCTCAGGGGAAGGTGTATGCACAACAGGGCGCGACTAATCCTCCTCCCTCAAAAAAGAAGAGGAAAGGCACTCAAAATCATGCTACCCCGGGTAATCCTGGACCTAATCAAGGTAATGCTCTTAACACTACGAACCAGCAATAAGGTACTTAGCCCAAGCTGGACAGGCCTATTCATACGAACAAGCCCTGTTCTTGTTGTGGTGTTTACGGTCATTACACGCATGATTTTCCTCTTTTGCCACATATGCGGCAGCTGTGGGAGTCTCAAGCAACATTGAGAGGATAACAGGCCATCCCTTCCATCCCTCCCAGTGCTGCACCTAGTCAGCCGGCTGTGCTTATCGATCATTTCCCTCAGCAAGGTTTCGTGGCTACCAAACCACCTGAAGATCAGGTGGCCACTCAACCTCTTCCATCTGGTACCTCCGATTACCAGATTCTCATGATGAAATCTAATCAACCTTTAACCGTAGACATCAATCTTCAGACTCGGTCCCGTCGGTACAACAAGCCTCCTGCTACGTCTGTCCCCGAGCTGCCTCCTTCAGTCTCTACAAAGCCTCTTTCGACACCTAATGGTCCCTTGAAGATCCCTAAGCCTAGGGCAGAGGTTCATACCAAGATCCCTAAGGGACCACTATGCCAAAATGTTGCTTCTAGCAAAGCTGCCCATTCGTATAGCATAGTAGATGATTTGGCACAATCCCCTGCTACCATTTCAATGTTGGAACTCCTCTAGTCATGCCCTTCACAACGAAAATCTCTACTATCTACCATGGGTGCTGTAAATCCTTCCGATGATAGATTGATTGTCTTTGATGTTGACCAGTAAGAACATCATCCTCTCCCTGCTTCCGTCGCCTTCCAAATCCCAGTCAAGATCCGGAATGCTAATGTTTCCTGGTGCATTATTGATGAGGGGGCTTCCACCTGTGTGATGTCCACTTCAGTTTGGAAGCAAATCTGATCACCTGAGATGGCTCCTTCCATGATCACTCTCTGAGCATGGGATGGCCACGCCTCCTAGCCCATTGGCTTATTCCGCAATTGTCCTATTACTCTTCTAGTTAAGACTGTTTGCATTGACGTAGAAGTCATAGATGCCCCCTTAGATTACAAAATTCTATTGGGTCAAAGCTAAACTTATGCGATGTTTGATGTCTCTTCTGTGGTCTATCGTAGGATGTCCTTCCCTCATAACTGAAAGATAGTCACCATCGACTAGTTGACATATTACAAACCGAAGTCTCAGACCTCCCCTGAGTCCACTATTTCTTCAGTCACCAACAAGCAAACCGTCGATCCTTTGACCAGTGTTTCACCCAGAGTCTACAAATATTCCTCACTGCTTGGTACATTCCTTGGTCTTCCTCCTCCTGTCTCTGATCCCAGCTTGTTGAATGTTTGCATGATGCAATCGTCTCGGGTTTCCCTCAAGAGGCCCGCCTCGGCTAGTCAGCAACCTCCTCGCCCTCCGCATCCTTCTCCTAGCCCTTCGATTTAGCCTTATGGACCTCCTCCTCTTGGCCCTTCAACTGGTACTCATGAGCCTCTTTACCCTCTTGGAATGGTTCCTCCAGGCCTTAACATTTAGGAGCCATCCCGCCTGGCCATTACCCCTCCGGTCAGATACCATTCCTAGCTCCCCCACTAGGAGTCTATATGGCACCTATCATGGCCACCCTCTCTCTTCCTAACTTGACCCTTGGGATTCCCATCTAGTACCTTGATCCTCCAACCACTACCCCGCCAGGTCAACCTAAACCTTATCTTGCTTTGACCCCGGTTCAACCGGTCCCCATGAATTCTCCCGCTACAATAGTACCTCAACCACCTTAACAGGAACCACCTCCTGTTGCTACCGCTTCGGGTAAGAAGGGAAAAGCTCGCAAGAGGGCCTCCAAGGACAAGGCTGCCCCGACAAACCCTGCACCTCCCTCTCCCGCAAAGCCTTGTGATTTGTGTGATGTCGTCGACCATGCCACCCATAACTGTCCTGAACTGCCCCATATCAAGCCCATGGTTAAAGTTGCATTCCCTAAGTCTATGGTCCCTGAAGCCTCTGTTTCTTCCTCGACTATAGCCAAGAATCCAAAAATTATTCACACTAACCAAGCTTGTGTGTTGTGTGATCTCCATGGCCATTATTCTCACCATTTTCCCCGCTTTACGCATTACTGTGCCTCGTTAGAGGTAGTTCGGGAGTACGAGATTGAACAAAACCAATCTGCCTCTCCCATACCCGTGCAGTATGCTACAGGCCAGATTGAAGATTTATCCACTCCCATTGAAATTCCCCCTCCTGATGTCGAGATGAAGGAGCTTGCAACCACCATCCTCTACCTTTCATCATCCATGAGACCCTGGGTGGAAACTCCCTTCGAATCTGCCCCTATTTTTTCGCTTGACCTCCCTTCAGTGATCACCCTGGGCTCAACATCAGTAGATCCCTTATCTGCTTGTTCTTCCATCATCCCCCGTGACGATGTGCATGTGAACCTTTCTTCTCATGATGATGAGTTAGGTAGCTTCGCCGCGTCATGTGGTCTCCCTTCCTACAGTCACTCCATCTTCTATTGTGATGATGACATCATGGAAGCCATGTCCACCCCTGACTTCATCTTTCCCGCCCATAAATGGGATAGCACCACCCGTGCCTATGGTGACTTTTGTGATCTCAGCACAAGCTACACCTCTAGTAGCTCCCACACTCCACCTCACCGTCGGTGTGTGAGTAGTAGACATATTACCCAAATCACTCCCTCCTGCGGAGGGTGTTTAATTTCTACTTTGCGCTCAGATTGCCAGCACGGTTAATCATCCTCCCATTTATTGTCTTGTGGCACCGTTCATATGGACCTCCTGTCCACACCTTTGTATCATACCAGTTTGTTGCACAAAACAAGCACCTGGGACCCATTTCAATAAAATAAGCCATTTTTTACCCTCACCCCCTTGTTCCCTCGAACGCAAGTATGCATTACATCATGTCGAAGCAATCAGCGAATATGATGGCACGTTATGTTTATTAGTCAAGTGCCTCTTCGGCATCACATCCTCCACCTTCATGTTCGTTTAGATTCCGTGCTTCTTGTCATGCAATTGAATGGTGTCTATCGTGTGCATAATCCTATCCTTTTTAGAAGATATTTACGAGTGAAGCTTTTGATGCGTGAATTTGAAATCATTACATTCAGTCATGTACCTAGAGCACAAAATCACTATGTAGATAGCATTGCAAACCATATTCTAGATTGGCATTTAGCACATGCATTTAACACAAGACAATAACATAAAAATATCAAAATGATGCATATCCATAATATGTGTCATATAAAATGTTTTAGAGTTCATCCACTCTGATACATATGACATGCCCATAGCATATTACAAAACTCAAAACTAGGGGCACCACATGTCCCTACACACTAATCACTATCTGGAGGATCCCGATCCAATGGCTCTACTTCCGCAGCTCGTAGATCACGCATACCCTGTATGGCCATCGCCATGCGCCGCATGACCCCTCGCCACTCAGAGGGTAGACCAATACATGGCTCTATGTATTGGTCATCTAAGTCTTGCCAGCTGCGCTTTGAAACACTGGTTAGAAGCCTCTCACATCTATGACATATGTCCTCCAGGAGGGCTTCTGCATCCTCATTTTGTTGCGCCCTCGCTCCACTAGGTCCTGTGGTCCCCAATACTGCAGTTCGTCCCATATATCCGACCGGTTTTACCGGTGCTGTATCTGCATACCAAAAGTGAAAGAATCAGTACCACATACAATATTCTCTACCTTTACATGCACATAAAAGATTAGAAATTTTTCACTTACCATCGGGCCCCCATATTCGACCAGGTAGCAGTGGCAAATCCAGGTCCCCACAATAACTCATCCCACTATAGGGATAGTCATCTATATACAACAACATCTGATCCCAATGAACAAAGAAATCAGGTCAAAACACCCGTCCGACTGCCCCACCTCCTCCTCTGCATAGTAGTCGCCCCCACCGGCGCATCCTAGGCTCTCTCGGGCCCCCATCTTGGAGCTATATGCGAGGTCGAAGTGTTGGGATCTTCTCAAAGAAGAACGAGCACAAAAATGTACCATATACACAGTCATGGTTCACTTGCCTCTTGCATAGCGAAAACTATCATTTCAATGATAATAGCATCATTTGGGCCCACCCATAGTAGGTCCCACTCAAAAACCTCTCCACAAGCATCAACTTCCCTCTAGTGATGTGATGGAGTGCCTGGTTGCCCAGGATCCACAGCACCGCTGCAACCATAGCACGGGTCTCTAGCCTCTCCAAATCCCCGTTGGGTATCCGAGTCCCCTTGACTTGGAGACCTAGTCGTAAATGGCACTCTACAAAATCTATGATATTCCTCCCCCGCGGTAATACTGGATGAGTATTCCCGACCATCCCAAGTGGTGGGAGACCAGTCAGGAAATATATATCCTAGACCATCAACTTGATCTGGTGCCCTTACACTATAAAGACCTCATGGTCCGGGTCCCAATAGCCGAAAATTCGGGCCAATAAGGGATCTCCAGCTCTCATCAAAGGGTTCTCCACAAACTTCAGAACCCCAAACCTGGCCATTGCACTGTGGACACCTTGATCCTCCCAGATCTCCGACTGCAATGCACTCAGTTCTCTCTCTCTCTCTCCAGTTGATCTGTAATTCTACCATATCTGCACAAAACCATCATATTTGTCAATATACAGATAGGAAATATTGTATCTCATCATAAAAACCCAGTGCTTAGTCCAAAAATAGCACAGAAAAACCCCTCCCTAACAAGTCGCACTTTTCAGGCCCAAACTTGGGATAGGTTGCAATTTTTTGCTCAAAACCTGTTACCCAGGTCACAATTTTTTCCCCAAAAAGTGTGACCCGGCTGTGAAGAGGAGCAGGGGTCTGTTCCTAAGCCCTGGGGACCTAATCTGAACTTTCAATCCACTGAAAAGAAAGAGTAGGGTTAGGCCTCTTACTTGCAACTGACAGATCTCGATTCCAACGGTCGATTTGTCCGCTACGATTGCCGCAAGATTTAGGGCCTTCTCTCCTCTCTACATTCACCACAGCTCCACATGCAAATGAGTGAAATTGGAGGGAAAATGCCTTATTAAAAGAGAAACCCCTGTTTTTTCTTTCGCCTGCTGCATCCAAACCATAACTCTGTTTACCAAACTATTTATACCGTTGGAAAGCTCTCACCGAGCCCTCAAATGGGTATCTGTTAGTTTTTAGTGATTTGATACTTCACCAGGACACATTTTTTCCAAGAAACGTCACTTCACCCCTCCTCAAAATCTAATTTCTTCACTTGCAACACTCGTACTGTGGGCACCACTTTGCCTCCATACTTGTCCACACTCGTGTTGACTTTCGTCGTGAGTTACCATCTTGTACTCACGTTTTTACGGTCCCCATTGGACATTTTTCTATATGGTAGCACCATCGAGTCACCCTTGTTTAGAGCATCCAAGTTGAGTCATCATTGCATTCATGGAGTCTATCTCGACTCCCTTTGTATCCCGCTATAGTCATCCATCATTCATTTCTTGGTCCCTCTCTTGTGTCGCACATTATGGCCTTTAGTCCTACTGTCCCCTATCCCTCATGATATTGTGCCAGTTGCTGCCAAGTCATCCATGTCCTTTATGCTCTAACAAGGGAAGTCATCCGTTCGCTACTCAGTCCCCCCCATTATCATTGGTGTTAGTCTGTCAGTCGCTCTACTATTTTCTCTCATGGCTTAGTTGAGGATCCCTTATTGCCTCACCTATGGCGGACCTCCTTCTATCGACATCAACTCATTCATTCCAGAAGACAGGTCTAGAGGGCGGTGTACATTGGTTCTAGCTTCCACTTTTGTTCAGTGCCTCAGATCAAGAAAAGGGACTCCTTATTTCCCTTTGACTTGATTGTTTCTCAGCTCCAGCTCCTTTCAACATGATCGAGATCTGTATACTTGATGGTTCAGTGATGCAGCAATGGATATTCGTGATTCCTGGGTGTGTGTGAGATGTCTCAGCCCTCATGAGGGGGTGGCCCTACAGGTAGCCCCCCACATACCTGGATGACCTCTTCATTACAAAATTTGATGCAACTCCATACATTTGATGATGTCGGCCTCAGCCGCTTGCAGCGCCTTTTTGTTTGCATGTATTAGTCAGATTTTCAGAGCCCTTTCCTATTTTCAGGGGCATCTGGGTTGTATTTATATCTCATGTACTCAAATATTATTGTACAAGTCCTGGTTGTTATCCCAGGCACAAGATGTATGTGGGATTCATTATCATGTTGATTATCTGGCTCATATTTATGCCAGCATGTACTATATTGTTCAGTCCCTTTGTTTATTGGACGCCTTGTTTTTTGTACTTTTCCTCGGCGGGCATAGGTATGCCTCCCCTGCCACTTATAGCGCAGGTACTCACTCATCAAAGAGACTTGTCGCACCTGTAAGTCTCACCTCCTTAGGGTCTAGTTATTTTAGCACTTCAGTCTACCTTATACTTCTCTCTCTTTGACTTCCCCTTCGATGTCTAGTGATTGAGTTCTTACAACGTACTTCAGTCATATGATTAGCTCCTAACACTCGCACGTTGGGGGGAAATCTGTTACACCATTTTTTGGTCATCTAACCTATTGTCATTAGATGGACCCAAGTACACCATGTAAGACCAATTTTACCCTAAGTAAAATTGCATTCACTATGAAAAATAACTTAGTAAACCACCTTTATTAAGTTGTTTATGGTCTAAACAGGAAACTCCATGAGGAAATATTAAATAAATCTACATTTGTTTGATTCTCCATGTCAGTTAGCAATATCGCTTTATCATATTTGTCTGTTATATTTAACCCAAAACAGGGAAATTAACTAGATAAATTATTATTTATATTATTATTTCCTAAGAATAATTATTTAAACCTTATTTAAATAATATTCTTTGTTGAATATGACTAAATCACCCTTAAATAATTAAATAAATCATTATTTATTTGATTATTACTCAACCACATCCTTAAAATGATAAATAAATCATTTATTTATTTATTATTTACAAATAAAGGGATTTGACCCAAGTCAAATTCCTTTTTCCTCCAACAAAAATAATAAAATATTCCATAAAAGTTGGATCTTGATTTGGTTAATAATATTTTAATTATGCACCAATATCTAGACTAACTCAATATTTTGTTATAAATAGAAGGGTTTTCCCATTCATTTACCACCTTTTTTTGCCTAAAGATCACTCTGGATCTATACTTTTGGTCTGACTATTGATCCACTATCATATTCATATTTTGCTACCATTTTTGTCTGGGTTTTCTACACCATCAAGAGAGAGGAATTTTAGATCTAAAGTGTTGAGGACTTACAAGAAGCCATCCCATTGAGGAGAACAGGGAACACCCTCTTGTGTTTTCCTCCCAGGTGCCATTAATACAAAATTCATTCTACATATTATTGTCTTGTCTATTGGATGCATGGAGTAAATCTTATTTTTTCTATTGCTTAATGTCTTATAATGCATAGATCTATATTTTTGCAGCATTTATCTTGATCACCTAACTGCAGATCTGAGGATATTGGTAGCCATCTTTTTTGTTAGGGATGTTTGTTATGCACAGCTAAAGTGGTATTTTTTCGTACACTTGGAATTAAGATTCATACTAATAGGGTTGGCCTCCCCAACAGCTGATGATGATGGCTTCTCCTCCATAGTTGTATCAACGCTAGTACATGCCTCCTTCAATGGTGGTGAGGGCTCCTCCTCCTCTGATTTCTCCTTGCCAAATTTTTTAATCAACCTTTGAGTAAATTCTCCAAAAGTAGTCACTCTTTCATGACTCAAATGGTTGAACCACCAAATGTTTGCTTCACTCTCAAGGTGCAGCGCTGCAATATCTACAACCTCTCTTTCTACCACTGGATGTAGTAGGAAGAATGCATCTAGTTTCCTTGCCCAAGCCCTTACTGTAGATGACCCATCAAAAGTAGACAATAGAAACCTATTTCCCTTGATTATCCCTTTGCTACAAGGTCTCCTTTCTTCCTCCAGCTGAATGAACTGTGGGAAATCTAGAGTCTCCTTGAAGGTTCTAGGTTGAGATTTGTACTCAACAAGATATTCACTTAGAATCTTGTGATCCAAGTGTCCTCCATATTTCTGCAATTTGTCTTTTTTTTCCAAAGAAAAGGGCATAGTGGAATTCTTTGGAGCTCTCTGCAACAATGATTTTCTTTTCTGATCATAAGAAGTACATGGGCCTTCCTCCTCTTGAAACCCTCTAGAGGTCTCACTGCAACTTTCTTCTTTCATTTGCTTAACCTCCTTGGAGAGGTTCTTCATAGATCTGAAAAATGATGAGACAAAGCTCATTCTTCCCTTCATTCTGATATTTTTTTCTTCTTCTTATTCTTTTGATAGCATAATGGCTGAGATCCGCAGGCTGAGCCAAGATTATGCTCTGATACCACTGTAATATCCCAAAATGGGGAAGCACCAATATATGAATTCAAAAATGGAAATGGCAGTGAATAACATTACACCAAAACGTGTGACAACCATGGATCCATTTTATTATGTAAATCAGCAACAAATAAGTACAATAGAAGCGGGCACAACTCAAATATTCAAGGCAAACAAGCCTCCCATGAATACATATGCCAAAAGTGAAATGCTATTACATAACAGAATGCTCATGAACATGTACAACGTAGTCTTAGATGGTACACTACTACTGGAAATGTAAAATAATATAGATCTGCATATATATGGCTCATACAATGTCAGGAGTAAAGATATAGACTCCCAAAAACAATTCCAAGATAATCCAGAGAGGATTCCCTGAAATATGAAAAAATGCAGAAATGCCAAAGTGCAGCCCTAGGGTTGAGTAACAGCTGCAACTCAATAACTGGATGGAGATGGCTGAAGATGATGCACAAGATGAATAGACCTCATCCAATGGATCTTTCAAGTGAAAGGCTGATCCTAACACTGAAGATCTCACCCTCCAAACAAACGCTACAACCCCTCACTGCAAATAGTCACTAAAATAATGCATTCAAGGAGAGGTATTGAGCTTTAGGTGATAGAAAATATGTTGGCCAAGTGCCAAGATGTGAAAACAGCTCCAGAATCAATTGGCCAAGTTCCAAGATGTGAAAATCAACTTAGTATACACCCAAGCTCCCAAGTGACAGCGTTGTTGGCCTTTGTAAATAAGCACCTGCCAACTCATAGCTCCATTCTTTGACATTTTCATTGTCAAAGTCATCTCCATCCAAGGCTAAGTAGTAGCCCCTTTGCACCATGATAGTGCCATCTCCTACTCTTGCAACATCATGCCAAACATGGGAGAGGATCAACCCATATCCTCTCAAGGAAACCAAGGTAACAACATCTCTTGTTGCTCCCTTATCTCTCTCTTATACAAGTCATGGAGTGATATCATGATGGTTGACTTGTAGAATGATACCACTGTAATATCCAAAAATGGGGAAGCAGCAATACATGAACATAAAACTGGAAATAGTAGTGATAAATCAACACATAAAATGTAAGAAGATCATATATCCCTCATATTGATATCATATCAGCAAATGTATACAAGATCTTGAGGGAATAATCACTCAAGTTAGGCAACACAAGCCTCAAGAGAACATGTACATGAAATATGAAGAACACTGCTACACAAATAATTCCCAGGGCTATGATATCATAGTTTTATTAAGAAGAACTGCTACTGGAAAGTCTCAATACAAAAATATGAAACTATATAGCCCATACAATGCTGAGAGTAAAGATCTAAGCTCCCAAACACAATTTCAAGACAACCCGGGAAGGATTTCCTGAAATATCCAAAAAGTGCAAAATGCCGGAATGTAGCCGTAGGACTGAATAATAGTTGAAAATCAAAAATTGGATGAATATGGCTGTATATTATGCATAGGATAAATGAATCTTCCCCAATATATCCTTCAAGTGAAAGGCTGATCCAATCACTGAAGATCTCTCCCTCCAATCAAACACTGCAAACCCTCACTGCAAATGCTCACTAAAATAACGCAGTCCAAGAGGGACACTACGCTATAGGAGATGGAAAATATGTTGGCCAAGTGCCAAGATGTGAAATATGCTCCAGAATCTTCCTCACTGACCTCCCAAAGAGATGAATTCTTCCTTCTCTGAAAAAATAGATTCGGAAGTGGGTTTCTCAACCCTCCACTACAACACCCTGCAACACAACACTATTCTCTGCAGAAATAACGTTGTAGCTGAAGACTGAAGCTTTTTCCTTAAGCCTGAGTGTGGAAAAATGAAGTGCAAGCTCCCTCAAGAGGCCTCTCAAGAAAGGAGATGGAATTCCTAAACATGAATACCTTGTGCTAAGCAGCACAACAATCTCAACTAAACAGCTGAAGAATGCACAATAGTCATGCAGACCATAAAATCAATAATCCAGAACATGCCTTGCTATGGTTGCCTTGCCCTCTTTATAAACAAGTGTGAGCCTTCTTACCTTAGGTCCCACACATTAGGGTTTCCTCCACCAAGGAATCTTCCTCCCACTATCACTGTGATGTCTCCATAGATGATCTCCACCTTCCATTCCAGCACTGTTGACTTGGTCAAACTTGACCTTGTCCACATGTAATTGCCACTTTTCACACATGAGGGTGTGAAATCCAGCTATTATAATGATTTATTTTCACATCATGAGGTATTTTATTCCTATTTTAGAAATGTTTGGGCCTCCTTACCCATTTATTCATCTCCAAAGTGTCAAAAGAAAAAATCAATATTCCAATTAGCTGCATGCTAATTTTGGAATATTACAAGATAGGTCCAATGAATTAAATCTGATTTAATTCACAATGAATAATTCACTATAAATATTTGTTACATTTCAATTCTAAGGAAGGCCAATTGAGACTGAGGTTAAAGGGATGATAACTATCAGTTGTATAATTAGAAAATTGTACAAGTCAATTATAGAGTCGTGAGGAATCCTATGATGCATTGTGCAACCAATTCAAGGGAATTTATTATTTAATAAGGGAAGAATTCCTCAAAGAATGTGTGAGCAAGGCTGGCTGAGTATAGGCTGAGAATTAGATAAGTATTTGTTTGATGCCTAGATCAATGTGAGACAATTGGAAGAGTGTAGGAGTTTCTCAATGAGAGAAATAATTGTATTGTTTCATGGTCTTGACTTTATACAATATATATATATATATAGTTGGGTTTTAGGTAGTGTGATTTACCTAGATACATATTGTGTTGTGCGATTGATTTATTTCTTTCTCTTACTTTTTATGTGTTTATGTGATCGTGTTTTTGTTTCCGCAAATTGTACAAGGATTCAATATCTTGTTTTAGTACATTATAAGATCAGATTGAATCTCATTGTATGATTTCTACATAAAAATGTTGATGAGAAGATGACGATGATGTAGGTAAAGGATATTTTGTCCTATAAAATGAATGAATTGAACCTTTTCTTATAGAAATCATGTATACAGGGAACATTTGTATAGTCATTATGAATGCCTCCCTAGCTAAGAGGGAGTATTGAAATTTTTAGTTATGGTCAGTCTTCATAATATTTTTGATAAAAATAAATTGTATTTGCATAAGAAAAATTAATAAGTATGTTCTTCATGCTTGCAAGAAAAATAATTATTTTTTATTCAAAGAAAATTATTATAAGGCTCATCAAAGAGCAGGAAAATGAAAAATATTGAATTTTAATTTTTACCTCCACAAAGAGCAAGTTGGCCCTCCAAGGATCAAGTCATCCTACCCAAGAGAAGTGTCCCTTCGCATGGACGAACAACTATAAATAGAGCCTTTTTTCTCTCCAAAACATATAATAGAAGATCTTTGAGACTTGCTGATGAGGCAAGACAATGTGTAATTTTGAGGCTAATATTATGTGGAACAACTCACTGATATGATGCTAATATTTTGTGGAACAACTTTCTAATGTGAGGCTAATTCTTTGTGGAATATTGAGAACTTATAAGGTAAATATTATGTGTAACATTGCGCACTCTTAAGGCTTGTTTCTATGGTAAAGGGTTGAGAGCCTTAGGTTTGTTTCAGAGGTAAAGGGGTCGAGACTTTGAGGCTTATATCAAAGGTAAAGGGTCAAGACCTTGAAAAATAAATTAGAGGAAAGTGGCTCAGAATATTCTATGGAGAGAAGATAACCTATGTGAAATTTTGTGAGTTGTGAAACATAATTAGCGGACATGTTGCAGATGTTCTTTGGACAGAAATAGTGGAGGGTTGACTTGGTATTTTTTTGTTGACCATCTTGTTGGTAAGTTGAATTTGATGTATTTATTCTTGCATTGATTATATAAGGAAAATGTTGCCCAGGTTTTTCCACGTCGTTGGCTTTTACAAGGTAAAATCATGTGTTCTTTGTGTGACTATCTCTTTATGTTCCTATTGTCTTATTTATTTATGGTTGATGTATTCTGTGAAATTATTGAATGATGGAGCTAATGAATAATAATGAGAAAAAAATTATAATCATCAAAGATAATTATTAGTTAATAATACCTTGGAAAAAATAAACATGGTATTGTTAGAAAATTATATATATTACATAACAATGAAACACATAAAATATGCGGAAAACACAAGCACACAAAACAAATAAAACCAGAGAGACACAGATATACGTGGTTCACCCAGTTTGGGCTACGTCCACCCCGAACAACCGCCCCCCCCTGGACCCCCCAGGCAGCGTTTATTAAGGTACAGGGGTCCAACGCTGTGATACAAAATAAAAAATATAATCAAGCTCCACACCCAAAAATCTCCCACTTGGAGACTGATTGTAGCAACTCTATCGCTGCTTCATTTGCTAGACAATGACTCCTCTTTGGACCTGGCTGTTTATCATCTTCATCGTCATCCTTGAAGACCAATTGGAACTGAGCATAATCTCAGTTTCTCCCAGGTTACAACTTTTGTTAGCATATTTGTAGGATTCTGGCTAGTGTGTATCTTTTCCAGCTTCAATTGTCCATCTTCCAATACTGACCGTATGAAATGGTACTTGAGCTATATGTGTTTAGTCCTAGAATGAAATGCTGAGTTCTTTGCAAGATGAATGGCACTTTGGCTATCACTGTATAATGTGCCCATATCATGATTATTACCAAATTCATCCATAAACCTTTGTAACCAAATCATTTCTTTACTAGCCTCTGTAGCAGCAACATACTCATCTTCTGTTGTTGAAAGTGCAACAACACTTTGGATTTTTGAAACCCAACTGACAGTTATTCCACCTATAGTAAATACATATCCTGTAGTGCTCCTCCTGTTATCTCTGTCACCTGCCATATCTGCATCAACATATCCCTGTAGAGCAATGTTTGAACCACCAAAGCATAATGCTTGATTTGTGGTACCTCTCAAATATCTGAGAATCCATTTTATTGCCATCCAATGTTCTTTTCTTGGATTATTCATGTACCTGCTTACAACTCCCACTGCATGTGCAATATCAGGCCTTGTGCAGACCATTGCATACATTAAGCTTCCAACTGCTGATGCATATGGAACTTTAGACATATAGTCCATTTCTTCTTGGGTCTTGGGGCACATCTCCTTACTAAGTTTTAAATGGCTAGAAAAAGGTGTACTAACTAGTTTTTCATTCTGCATATTAAATATTTTCAACACCTTTTGTAAGTACTCATTTTGAGACAATGTTAATTTGCGATTTTTCCTATCTCTAGTTATTCTCATACCAAGGATTTGTTTTGCAGCTCCCAAATCCTTCATTGCAAATGAATTTGCCAATTTTCTTTTGAGCACATTTATTTCCTACATGTTAGACCCTGCAACAAGCATGTCATCTACATACAATAACAATATAATATAGCTGCCATCATTTTTCTTTTTCAGGTAAACACAATAATCAGAGTGACATCTAGTATAACCTTGTTCAAACATGAACTTGTCGAATTTTAGATACCACTGCCTTGGAGCCTGTTTTAAGCCATACAAGCTCTTCTTTAACCTACATACTAATTTTTCTTTCCCTTTGACCTCATATCCTTCTGGTTGCTCCATATAGATCTCTTCCTCCAAATTGCCATGGAGAAATGATGTCTTTACATCTAACTGTTCGAGATGTAAATCTTCCGCTGCTACAAGAATTAAAATAGTTCTGATGAAGTCATCTTAACAACAGGAGAAAATATTTCATCAAATTCAATACCTTTCTTCTGTGCAAACCCCTTCACCAAAAGTCTAGCTTTGTACCTCTGTTTTCCTCCATCTTCTTCCTTCAGCCTATAAACCCATTTATTCTAAAATGTAGTTTTACCTGCAGGAAACTTGACTAAGTCCCAAGTCTGGTTATGCATTAAGGATTCCATCTCTTCTTCCATTGCTAGCTCCCACTTCTTCCTGCTTTCAACCTGCATTGCTTCTTCATAACATTTAGGTTCACCAGAATCAGTCAACAATAAATAATATAATGAAGGAGAGTATCGTTTAGGGGGTCTACTTATCCTGGTAGATCTTCTAACACCACTTTCAGGTGTTTGAGGTGCCTGTTGTTGTTGTGGTGGTTGTTGCTGCTGTGGTTGTTGATTATTATTATTTTCAGGCACCTTTACTTTTTCAGTTATCTCATCAAGAACCGTGTATTCCTTGCTTTCTTTTTCCTGTTTCTTTTCCTGCAGTTGATTCTTATACAAGACCTTTTCATTGAATATTACGTCTCTGCTCCTAATGATTTTGTGATTTTCATAATCATATAAGCAATAACCAAAATCATTAGCACCATATCCAATAAAGGTACATTTATTTGATTTTTCCTCAAGCTTTGTTCTGTTTTCTTTATTAATATGGACAAAGGCCTCACAACCAAAAGGCTTTAAAAAAGAGTAGTTTACCTTTTTACCTGTCCATGCTTCCTGTAGAATACCACCATCCAAGGAACTTGAAGGCCCTCTGTTTATTAGATAAATAGCAGTATCTACAGCATCTGCCCAAAATTGTAAGGCAATCCTGCATGCAATCTCATGCACCTTGCACGCTCCATGATTGTTCTGTTCATCCTTTCTGACACACCATTTTCTTGTGGTGTTCTTGGAACTGTCTTCTCTCTACAAATTCCATGCTCTGAATAGTACCTATCAAACTCTTTGCTGCAATATTCACCTCCATTATCTGATCTGAGACACTTCAACTTCTTTCCTGTCTCAATCTCAACCAAAGCTTTCCATTTCTTGAAAGTATCAAATACATCAGATTTATTCTGAATACAATAAATCCAAGTTTTTCTAGTTGCATCATCAATAAAAGTAACATAATAACGAGAGCCGCCAAGATATGATACCTGAGCAGGTCCCCATACATCTGTATGCACAAGCTCTAATTTTTCGCTCTTCTTTTCTTTCCCAACTCTGAGAAATCTAACTCTCTTCTGTTTTCCATAAATGTAATTCTCACAGATATCCAAATCAACATTTTTCAAACCCGGCAACAAATTTATTGAGTGAATAATCTTCATCCCCTTCTCACTCATGTGTTCGAGCCTATGATGCCATAATGCTACATGTGCTCCTTTGGAAGTTAAAGCATTAATAGAGTGAGAAATACCATTGCATAAATACAATGTACCAACCTTTTCACCTTTTTCTATTACCAGGGCTCCTTTGGTGACCTTCCAAGTTTTATCTATGAAATTTGTCACACAACCTTCACCGCCTAATTGCCCTGTTGAAATCAGATTTTTCTTTAGATCTGGAACATGCCTTACCTCCTTTAATAGCCATTGGTTTCCATTCTATTTTTTTACACGAACTTTACCCATTCCAACAATTTTACAGGATTTATCATCACCCAAACGAACTTGTCCAAAATATCCTTGAACATAGTCATGAAAATATTTCTTATCAGGTGTGGCATGGAAAGAGGCCCCTGAATCTACTACCCAGGAATCAGTAACATTTTTGAAATAAAGAATCAAAGCATCTTGTAACACATCACTTGTCACATTTGCTTCATGATTTTTTTCTTGTTGTGCGTCTCCTTCTTTTCCCTTTCGAGATCTATAGTCTTTCTTCAAGTGTCCTTTCTTTCCACATTTCCAGCACACTATCCCCGATCTGGACTTGGATCTGCCTTTCCTTGATTTACTACAATATCCTGAGCTATTTCCCCTTTCCATTCTTCTTCCTCTAGACTCTTCACTCAAAGAAATACCCGATGTCTCACTGGAGCTTTTCTGTCACATTTTCTCGCTAAGGATAGCACCGACAACATCATCAAACTTTAAAGTACTAGATCCAGAGACAGAGTTACTAATGGCCATAACTAAACCATTCCAGCTTTCTGGCAATGAGCATAGAAATAAAAGAGCCCTAACTTCATCATCAAAGCCTACCCCTACAGAAATTAATTGACTGGTAACTGTATTAAAATCATTTAAATGGTCTGCAACAGATCCACCTTCCGACATCTTCATATTAAATAAACGTTTCATAAGAAATACCTTGTTTGAGGCTGAGGGTTTTTCATATAATTTTGCCAACGCCTTAGTCAAATCATTTGTTGTTGTTTCCTTCGAAATATTGAAGGCTACCGACGCCACGAGGCACAACCGTACTATTCTGAGTGCCTTTCTATCAAGAATCTCCCATTCTGCGTTTTTCATAGCCGTCGACTTCTTTGTTTTTCTGCTCAATGGTAGGTATAGATCTTTCTGATATAGATAATCTTCCATTTTCATCTTCCATAATGGGAAGTTTTGGTCGTTTAATTTCTCGACCCTAAACTTACCATATTCCACCATTTCTCCCACTCGAACTAGGAACCCTTATTTCTTGTGAGTTTATCAGCCAAATAGACCTTCGACTCTGATACCAGTTGTTAGAAAATTATATATATTACAGAGCAATGAAACACATAAAATATGCAGAAAACATAAGCACACAAAACAAATAAAACTAGAGAGACACAGATATATGTGGTTCACCCATTTTAGGCTATGTCCACCCCGAACAACCAGTCCTTCCTTTCTATTATCTAGCAAAATGAAGAGACACAACCTACAGCAGATCCGCTGTAATATCATTTGTTCTCTCTCACAGTCTCCCTATCTATTTCTCGCTCTGATAATACACATACAATACACAGCCACAATAAAATACCCTCATACAAAGCGAGGGGTTGCCTTCTAGAGAAAAAAAACCCTAAACTAAACATAACTTCTACTGTTAGATCATCTGCCTAATGAACGACCCAGATTGACTAGAAATTACTATACTTTTACAAGGCAATTTTACACCTATTTTTAGCTTCGGGGGCGCTGCCCCCGAAACCCCCTGCTAGGGGGGGGGGGGCTCCATAAATTCGTAGCCACCCCCCCTTGGACCCCCCAAGAAGTGTTTAATTACGAGCGGCGTTGCTGCCCCATTAAGGTACAGGGGGTCCAACGATGTGATACAAAATAATCAAGATAATCAGGCTCCACACCTAACAGGTATCAAATCTATTGGGTGAAAGATAAACCCTATTCTTGAAGAATAAGGGAGCCCTAATATGAATCTTAAGAGGATAAAGTCTAAGTCTAATCAAACACCTTAAGAGATCCAAGAATTTGGTATCAATGATGCCCTAGTTTCTATGATGGAAAGAAATGGTGGTGTATTTATAATCTTATATTAAAGTTAAAGGTCTTGAATGGACCTCAAATATGTGATCTAAAGTCTCAAAATATGTCATATCTTGTGGATCAAAATCCGTTGTCTGTCTAGGCCAAAAATCACAGATGGGCTGAATTTTTCGAGAATATTCAAGAGAATTAAATTCCTTAGATGGATGAAGCTACTATAATACCAAATTCCTAATCTAAGATCAAAAGTATTGTTTTGTAATAAAGTTTCATTTATATTAAGGGAAGGTTGAATGGCCTCAAACCTTGAATAGGCTAGGATATGCCTCAGTATAAATTGTCTCAAATCTTGGAGAAAAAAACCTGCTCATATATGTGAAAGCATTAAGTTATCTTTGAAATTTGAATTATCTCCAAGAGATTGATATCATCCTTATAATAATCTCTGGCTAGGTCGAAGATCAAATATATATTTATATTCTTAAAGGAGGTTGAGGTCTGGAACCTCAATTTCAGTTCAAGATAAAGAAGTCGTGGAGATTTTCAGAGATATATAAGAGGTCAAAATTATTAAAATAAAACCAAAAATACCTCATTCAATGTGTATAAGGAATTCCTCAACCATTACATATTGTTTTGGTTAGATAAACATTCCAATAAGTATATTGTTCACAAACAAAGGCTAGAGAAATAAACCTTAACTAAAGTCATCTAAAGACATACTTGTTTTGATATCTTTCTTGTTGTTGCTATGATGTATAAATATAAGTTTCTAATGATTATTTCCAAGAAATATTACCTTTGAGAAGTCGACGCTAGTATTTAGAGAAAGTTTTGTGAAGTTTGATCTCGTCACAAGAAGCCTTTATCAAAACCTTAGGTGGCATTGAGATTTAAGTTTTACTAAATTTGAAATATTTCTTTGAAAACTAACAATCATTGGAGTGAGTGATTTGCATCATCACTCATTTTTTTTGTTTGAAGTATACCTACAAGAGCTGTGCCTTTCTTGATATAGAATATGTACACAAAAGTGTTGAAGGTACAAATATGATATTATGAGAAGCCATCAAAATGTTACCATAAGAAAATCTTGATGGAAATAATTCATTGGAATTTTTAATATGACACATATCTTGATTCATTAGTCATGACAAGATCATAATTCCAAGTCCTTTCTCAAGGTTGAGGATCGAAGCAACTTCCAGATCTAGTATTGTCCCATCACAGCATATCTAGGAATGTACCTATTGATTGTAAAAATAATTGATGACATATGTGTTGAGCCCCTTGAATTTATTGATGTTATGAGCACTTGGATTCAATTCATAGTTATATTTATACAATGGAAAAGGAAGAGTTACTTAACAATGAAGAGTTTCATCAATCTAAGGTTTTGGTATTTAAATAAGAAAGTCTAGGTTTTATGAACTCTAGTATACAAAAGGGTTTGAATAAGAAAGCCCTAGTATGTATAGATTGAATGTTTATATTGAAGAAACCCTAGCCTTTTCAAGGAATAAATGGCATTTGGATGATAACACAGATAAGGTTACAGATAGATGCAAGAGGTCTAAATATTATGAGGGAGCGAACATTCCTCTCAAAGATAAATATCTTATATCTCTCTCATTTGGTTATCACTATTGTTGTTGATTTATCTAGTAGCTAAGTCTCTTGTTCTTGAATATTTGCTTGATTGTAATTGTTTTTCTATGGCATCTCAGTGAGGGTTACGGGTACACAATGAAGACTTCCAAGGTTTGGAAACAGATGAAAAAGTATGGAAGAAAAAAGGTTGTGACAAGAGAATGTGTATTGAGAGATATATTTCAAATTAGAATCTAAACTTATAGGGAGAAGAATATATTATGATTGGATGTCATGAAATTACTAGAAAAATATTACCTTAGTAAGAGGGAGAAGGTTGTCAAAGAAGCTTTTGTCAGGTACAATTTATTAAAAGGCTTATTATCTACATGATTTCTAATGGTTTTAGAGATCGTCTTCCTTGATGAAAGAAGAAGTGTACATGTAAACTACCTAAAGATGGTGAGGTACATGAAGAATTCCTACACTTTTAAGAAGCAATAAGGCTTTGTATAATCATAGTTGATGCACTTATATTGATGATTGATCCTGCATGATTTTTTGATGAAAGCAGAAAACTCATATGTCAGAGGGAGTTGCATTGATCAGAATATTTTCTCTAAAAGAAGAGGCCTCTCTACGAACCCATGGTCAGCTTTAGAGTGAGATGAACCTATGAATTCAAGATGAAATATATTGAGAAGATAGATGATAACATTAATGTCAAAGGGAGAAAATCAAGATTACTATAACAAGATATGTTTTAGGTAGAACAAAAAGGAAGCATACAAGTTCATGGTTGAGCCAATGAATATGACTCAACATGTGTTGAATTACCAACATGGTATAATTAGTCATGGCATAGTCAGTTCTGATTTGAGAGGTCTCAAAAAAAAATTTCCAAATGCATGGAAAGGAGTGTTGAAAATAGAGATTATGTATATTACTTCTGATTAGGATCCAATCTTTGTTTTACTCACATATTGAGTATGTTGTAGCTTGAAAGGAGAGATATGAAGTAGTATGAGTGCAACTTGCAAGATCGATTGATAATATGCAGGTGACAAAAGGATGATAGGATATGGCACCTTGAGATCTATTATTACTACATCTGTGACATGATTCAGAAAAGAGTGATAAGGCTCAAGTACATCTCCACCTATGAGTAGGAAAATGTTGCTTTGATGAATTCATTACCAAGAGATAAGTTTATGTACTTCAGAGACAAGATGGGGTTCATGGAGAATAGCCCTCTCATTAAGAGGGAGTTCTTATATGTCTACAACATAGATGGACATTCTCTCGGTAAGGGAGAATGGATCTGAGAGGCCTAGAGTGCTCAACAGATTGGGTTAAGTGAGTGCCTCTAGTAGGAAACCCAATCATACATTAGGAAAGGGTGTAGTGAGTTTTGTTAGTATTTTGACCCTGATCATACACACAGAAGGGTGGAGTGATTTCTGTTAGGTCCCCGTAATTTGCTAGATTTATTGAGATACAAATGGACAGGGTAACATCAAACCAAGCTTTGGAATCCAAGGACCTAGCCTTCCTAGATTCAGAGAGGGATCTCTCTAGTAGGTGAAAAAAATGTGAACTTGTTTTGCTGATTAGGGTTGATTTTAGGCTAGATGTTAAGTGCAGGGTATTTTGATTGTTTTTGGTTGGGTATGATGCTCAGATGGATTTAGATAGAAAACATGGAATATTTTTAAGTCATTGGGCAATGGAGTCTAATAAGGTCATGATAAGTTCATCAATGGTTTCAAGAGAATTTTCAGGGCAATTTTAACTTGGTTGGTGGGTTTTGAGGTTGTGGTGGATGATGAGATGAACATTAAGCTTGAGAATAAAAGCTAGTGAGGGGCAGAACTGAATCCTTAATAAATTTTTAGACTAAGGGATTTAGAAAAATCATAAGGATGGAAAGAGAATCAAAAGGCATAAGTGAAACCTGATCCATTTGATTTCAAACTGAACACATATGATTATCTAAGACAAACATTCAAATGAAATTATAGAAAGGCAAGAAACTTATTTAACTTTCATAGATTTCATTATCAAGAGTAGAAAACATTTAAGATGCACAAATAACTATAACCATAGAAGGAGAGAAAACCTTGAACATCTAAAGTTACAACTATGAAGGTTCTTTGAAACAAAATTAGCTAAGTAAAGGCAAAGAGCATGATTGAAACAAACTTCTTTGATAAACCTAGGCAAAGATGATTTTAAAGAGATGATTCCAAGAACAGAGTATTTCAGTGGCAATGATATGCAGGGCTAGCCATGAACCATACTTGATACTAACTGATCTAAACCATTCAAGAAATGGACAAGCCAAGAACTTCTTAGGGAGCAAGAGATGGATTCCCTAACATATCTCAACAGAAGAAAACATTGAGGCAGTGAAGGACAAACATAAGTAAGGTGCCATCAGAAAAAATTTCTTAATCTAATTTTTTTTTCCTACTGCAAAATAGCAAGATGGAAAACATAATGGAAAAATATAAAACATGAACATAAGAAACACTTCACCATCAACCAAGCTTATAGATCTTGCAAACAATCTCTCTCCATCAACAAGCAAACCAGGGCATGCTTGAGCTCCAAGACATCAAATTGTTATCAAAACTCCAAGAGACTATGTATTTTCTTCAGCATAAGTCATCAAAATCCAACTAATACATAAGATCCTTAGGCTCTATTTATGGAGAAAATGAGGAGGTGGAAACCCTAAGAGGCTTCCAGAAACCCTAATTTAGCCATAAATGTCATAAATGTGCTTAATGACCATGCAAGGCCCAAGACACATAAGAGATAAGATAATAAATGAAAAACATCAGAACATAACTCCCAAATCAAATTAGGAGTGATTTTTCCATGAAAACATTAAAAAACCAATTTGTCATTAATCAGTGTCTTTTGTTGACTTTTTGGCAAAACGTTGTCTATGTGCGTAGCGCCATTTCAGCAAACATAAGGTCTGTTGCAGCTGAGTTTTGGACCCCTTCCCAGCATCGGATTTCACCCCGTGATGGCTCGTTGGAATTATTGATGAGTCTAATTTCAAAAAATACTTTATTTGTGCTGAATGGATTCCGATAACCATCTCAAAAACAAAATCTCCCATGACTGCTCTGTGCGCAGCGCCAGGCCTAAAAAGGAGGCAGAAAGGTCATTTTTGAGGTGTTTTTTGACCTTTTGAGGGGGAAAAAATGCTCCAATTGACCTGAAATTTGGTGGGTAGACTATTGGTGACATGAAAAATCCAAAAATGTAAACTCCAACAGCTGAGGATTCCCCCATTTTGTGCGTAGTGCCTAGGGTGCTGCGCTCCTAGGGGTCAAAATTTGGAAAAAACAAAAAGTTTCCGAATTTGCCTCAAAATTGGCGCGTAGACCCCTCAAGGGGTTTTAGACATCTTATGAGAAGCATCAGCCAAGATTCCAAGGCTTTCATGCACTTTGGTCTTTTTTAGCTCTTCTGGCTCCATGAGGGCTTGCTTGAGTTTGGCATTAGCAAGCATGCTCTTCCTTGCATAGTGTTTGAACATTTTATTCTGCAAGGCAAGGTCCCTCTTCACCTCTTTGAAATGTTTATGCTCTTGTTTATAATAGTATATGACCCTTTGTGCCCTTTCAAAGTACTTTTCCCATTCTTGAAGCTGGGCATCCTTTTCTAAGAGGAGCAATTTTGTCCTCATCCCTTGGTCCTCATTATCACTGTCTAGATCAACAAAAAGAGGGCCCTGAGAAGTATTTTTGATCCTTTTGCTCCTTCTTACTTGTACCTTCTGTTCAACCTTTTCCACTTTTTCTTTTCCTTTGTCCAATATTTTGGTTGTTTGAGAAGTGATGGCCCTTTTCCTTTTAGATGCATCAAACACATGTCTTCTCCCTCTGTGATATGTGCATGTGAGAGGGGTAACAATGGAAGTTTTAAAGGCAGTGCTATCATCATTTTGACCTTTAGTTTGCTTGATATCTTCTGCCCATGCCTCACTCTGATTTTCTTTGTCATGCTTGGACTTATTTTTTTCAAGACAGTCATGACTGTTGTCATGACTCTTTCCTTGACTTCCTGATGTGCTTTGATGGCTGTCCTCCTCATCATCCTGCTCTTCCCCATAATCTTACTACTTTTCCTCCTCATCTTGTGGTTCCTCTTCATCACTTTGTTGTGCCTCTTCATCATTTTTCCCACTACTTTCATCTTTGTGGTTGCCTTCACTCACTTCATCATTTCCATCACTGCTTTCTTCATGGCTACTTCCCTCCTCTTCATCATTTTCTTCATTTTCATCATCTTCTTCTTCACTGCTCCCTTCTTGTCTATCATTATCTGTCTCATTTTCCTCCTGACTGCTGCCTTCTATTTTTTCTTCACTAGGGCTACTGTCAGCCCCCTCACTTGGAAATTTAGGGCAAGAGGTAAGATGTGAAATTATTTGTGGAGAAGGCACATGGGGAGATGATGGATGTGTGGAGGTGGATAGCTGTGAAGTGGAAGGAAAGTTATGCTAGATGAAGGCCCTGGGGTCTGTAAACACATCATGTGAGATGAAGGTCTCCCAAGATATTCCTTGCTGCTCTAGCTGGTATAGGACATTCATCTTGATCAGGGAGTGGTGAAAGAGGCTTGGCATTTGGTGGTCATAGCTTTTCTTCTTGACAACTCAGGCCAATTTATCAATGCTTCGGAAAAGGTAGTAAGGTAGGTTCATCATCTTGACCCTGGTAAAATGCATCAACAACCTTATATGATATGAGTAGATCCGGGGGTATCTCCCCTCACATGTGAAGTAACTGATAATCAGCCTCATCAATGCAGCATACCTCTCCAGCAAATGGGAAAAAGGGAAGAAAACCTTACAATTTTGTTGATAGCTAGGTTTCAAATAGGGCCCATAATAACTCAACTCTAGCCTCTTTTGTTTGAACCACACCTCACCAATGTCTGGTATACCTGTTGCTTTGGAAATGATCTTAGATGAGAGCTCAAATTGTACACTTGCTAGATTGACTTGATGGTTTTGTAAACTACAAATGAACAATCTAGTCAAGTCTGAATGGTTGCTGACTTGCTTGACCTTCTCACAAAATCTGTAGCACCCTACATCCTGGAAGCATGAAAGGATCATAGGAGATGAAGTGAGTGGAGTGGTGTCTAGGGGCTCAAATATTTTTGCTTTTCCTCCATGGTGTTTTAGCTTGGTGGGAGTATGACTCTCATAACCACTAGTATGACTATCTCCCTTTGACATGATGACTGGTCTAAAAACAACAGTAGGGCCTTTGGACTTTTCTTGAGGGTTTTTGGGCAAACTAAGTGCTTTTAGTGGATTTAGGTCAACTCTTTGCAAAATGAAAACTAAGGTGAAAATTATTTTTTAGAGCTTGCACTTGGGGTTTAGAGGTTAGCCTACAGTCACCCAATCTTCTTTTTGTACTCAAAACCAATTTCACTTGCAAACCCTAACTCAAAAACTAAGTAGTTGATCTTTACTAGTCTAGGGTTTGGTCTAATTTCGACTATGGATAGCTTCCTTGTTTTTAGAAAAAGGAGAGCTTGGGAGGAGAAAAAGTTTCAGAAACCTTTAGACTTTGATTGCAGAAGTTTTGAAGACGAATTTCGGATTTTTGGAGCTCTTTGAGAAAATTTGAGAAATCTGGCCGGAGCATAGCGCCTGTGCACAGCACCGGGCAGTTTGGGCGGTGTCCCGGGTGCTTCTGGTCTTTGCTGGGCCAGTGCGTAGCATTGGGCCAGGTGTTCAGTGTCGGGCTCTGAGTGCGTAGTGCTGTGTGTTTTTACACTGCACGCCTCCCTCCTGTGCGTAGCGCCTGAAATTTTTCACAGTTTGGCCTGAAAACCAAAAACAATTCTCCCAACAGCTTCTTCTCTTTGGAAATGGAAAATGATGCGTGGGAAAAGGTTCAAGTGGCCTTTTATATTTTATTTGAAAAGTAAATTTTTCAAAGATCAAACCCAATTTTGCAAAGTTAATGTCCCCTATCTTTTAGTGTGCTTTTGACTAATATTTGTTGTGAACACAATTTTGACATTTTTTGAAAAAAACCTTTACTAATGCCTTTGTCATCTTTTGTAGAAGAATATTTTTGGCATGGAGGCCTTTGTTGGGAGTCTATTGCTAAGATGCACATCAAGGTTACACTTTCCTTTTTAGGCTGTTTTGATAATAACTTATGCCCAACCTTTTATTTCAAAAACTCTGTTTTTCTACCCTTTGGTAAAATGATCCCCTTTAAACTGATACTCTTTGTCTTTCTTCTCTTAGTGCAGGTGAAGAAATCCTATTTTGGCAATAATCCTAAGGAGGGGGATTTTTTCCTTGAAATATATAAGATGATTTTTTTTTTTTGCTTGTCACCACTTTTTTGTTAATCAACCAAAACAACCCCTGATACTCTTTTACCTATAGGCCTGTTTCTTTTGTCTTATTTGTGTCTGCCTCCTGGTGATGATTACATCCTATTACCTTGCCTCTTCTTATTGTTGGTGGCCACCTTGGCTATTCATTGAAAAAAATGTGAACAAGGGAAATTGTCCCTTGTAGTGTTTGTGCTCTAAGCCAAGGAGGCTTTTCTTGAATGACTTTGGGTCAAAATTCTTGATTTTATTCCCCTTTGAATACAATCTCTTCATGAAGAAAGGCATAACTTGTTGGGCACCAAATCCATCCTATGACTTAGTGAAACCTTAGGTGACCTAATGGGGACCTTTTGGACTTGGAATTTAGACAGAGATTTAGACTTAGGGATCACCAAGTCCAAGATAGGACCTATGATAAGCTTAGTATTTTTTGAAGACCTAAGATCTAGCATACTTGACTATCAAAAGGGCATGTAGAGATAATCAGTGTCTGAGAATATTATGGAAGAGACAGTAAGGCTACTTATTGGTAGGTTTGGGTAGTAGTAGGGAATCCTATAGGTAAGAAAAACATAGGATTTGGGCCAAAAGGAAAGACATGGTAAAAAATGGGTGACAATTTAGGATTAAAACAAATGGTTTGAGCCCAAGATGGGTCTTCCAGGAGTGGTGGGCCAGTCATGACTAGATAGGAAGATAAAATCGTGAAATTTTTATCTCAGGATAATGAAGGCAGTGAGATTTCTAGAACTCACAAAGTTTATGAATTTTGTTTCTAGAAATCTAGGACCACTACTTAGTCATCTTCATATAGTGTAAATTATTGATGACTAATAGTGGCTCTACTTGGGGAGGGCAGCTCCTTCTCAGGAGGTGTCCAGAACTGCAGATTTTTCTGGCTTTTGGGGACCAGTGCCTTTTCCATTGGGCAGATGTGCCCTTTCTTTTTTTGCTGATGTTTTTTTTGAGTCTGTAATCTCTGAGATCTGAAAATACATGATTCATATCAGCATCATTTCTGCCTACCCAATCTACTTTTCTAACATTTTTCTTTCCTTGGGTGCACTTGAACTGGAAAACCCTTGACATTTCTCTTTTTGGAAAATAAAATCAACTATCTAATTGTACCCTGATTTCTTCCAAGAGTTCAAATTAGGCTAATGAACTCTTTTTTTTTTTCTACCTAATCTACTCATTTTTCAAGATTAAGTTGTTTGACAAACTTTATTCTCTATCCTACTAACATGAAATTGAAAACATGGTAAATCAGGATTAGACAATCTGACTCACCATGAGTTGTGGCATTGAAACAAGCTTCAGACAAGAGTTTATTTTTGTACAGACAAAGCTTAGGAAACATGAGGGCAATATGTGTCATTTGTTTAACATCCCCATTTTCCTCTTTGGTTCAGATTTGGGCATGTGGAACCAACATCTCTCATTCCTAATCTATCTTTTGATAAGTCAAACTTGAAAATTTTTACCTACTCTTTTTCACTAACTTATCAACCGTAAATTTAAAACATGTTTAGCCATGATTAGGTTGGATGACTGAACAAGGCTTTTTGAAATAAGCAGTGGCAGTTAGACTTTCACAATTTCAGCATTATTATTTTTTAGGTATGGGGTTGTACCTCTCTTTCAAACTCTGCCCTCTTTTCTTTTTATATTGTTTTTGTGAATTTTCTTTTCATAAAACAGTGGTATGTACAATGAATGAGAAAAAAAAACTAGGTTTCTTGACAAAAGTAATGTTTAAGCATCCTCTCATTTACCGAACCTCCAAACATTTTAGTTCCATCAAGCTCTTGCAAAAATAAAGCATTGTTGCCTCTAACTGACTGAATGATGTAAGGGCCTTTCCATAGGTTTTCAAACTTGCCATGTTTTCCCTTGTCTTCCCTTCTTGAGTCCCATTTCAGAACCATGTCTCCAATCTAGAAATAATTTTCTTTGGTTCTCATATCAAATATTTTCTTGATATTGTCCTTTATAGCTTGTGTCCTTTTGTAAACTTCCTCCCTTGACTGTTGCAAATGAATGGTTTGGTTCAGCCTCCTCTGCATGTCATTTTCTTCTGATTGTACTTCTTGAAGAAGCTTCATGACTAGAACTCCCAAAGAGGTGGGGGAAAACTGCATCCATGGCATATACTAGTTGATAGGGAGACATACCAATAGATTTCTTGGTGGTTAGTCTATCAGCCCACAGTGCATGCACTAGTTTGCTATGCCATGCTTTTTTATTTTGTTCTAAGAGCTTCTTAATGATATTTACCAAGCTCTTGTTAGAGGACTCAGCTAGTCCATTACCTTGTGGGTAATAAGCAGTGGAGTGGCCTAGGGTGATGTGATATTTATAGCAAAAGTCCACCATTTTCTTAGATGTAAAGGCAACAACGTTATCGGTGATGATCTTTTTAGGACAACCAAACCTAGACAAGATGTTGGTTTCAAGGAATTTGATGATGATTGAGTCAGTGGAATTTCTAGAAGGGATGGCTTCTATCCATTTAGTGAAGTAATCAGTGGCAGTGAGGATCCACTTATGTTGGGAAGATGAAGTAGGATGGATCTCTCCTATGAAGTCCAAACCCCACTGCTGAAAAGGGGCTTCAACACTGATGGGGTGCAAGGGTAAAGGTAGGAGTGTTACACTAAAAATTGTCACCATGACGTTTTACTGTCTGTATGGGTTCATCATTACTCATACAATACTCCCTTAGAAGTCTACAAACACCAAGTTCGTAAAAGCAAGCCTTGAAATTGAGAAAAAAGCTTATAAAAGTCATAAAAATACTTGTACCGCACTTTCTCTTAGTATTACCTGTGGTGCCGCATCTGTTTTTTCTAGAACATGCGGAACCAGCCGCACTTTTTCTTCATTAAAGGTGTGGATTCTTGTAAAAGGTAAAGTGAATGTGGAAGTAAAATTTGGAAGCCCAGCTAGTTGAATCTGGAAGCTTCTAGAAGTAATTCTTCGGTGGAAAGTTCACTCCTTTCATGTACATTCATCCCTCCATTAAAGGAACCTACCCCTTGGTATGTGGAACTAAATCCCTTTGAAAGAGGATTCTATCCCCTCTTATTTGGAGTTGCAACCTCTTTTCTTTTTCTATAAATTGAGGCCATAGTTCAGCCTCAAAAGGGAGTTAGGCTTTGAGATTTTTTGCGGAGAATTGCTGGAGAAACTCACACTCTCTTAACTAATCATCATATGGGAATGATTACACACTAATGTGTATGTTAGTCGAGAGAGTGCAAAGGCTTGTCAAAGTAGAGGAAATGCTTGTTACAGACCCCGGAAGGACTTGTACGATATCAAGGCGAACACGGTTGTAAGGCTCCTTTTTTCATTAACGATAATACAAATGGATCCTGTTTTCTCAATGAGTTGCTTATTTAAATGGCTTATTTCTTGAATTCCTTGATCATCAAGATAGATTTATGGTTTATGAATTAGTCTATATTATGCAGGTGCTTCTGATTCTTTCATGTCTTTGATTGCAGATCCCGAAAGGCGACTTATTCAAAGCAACAAGAAAGAAGACTACAATCAGCGTTGGACTATAGGTAAGTCCTAAATCCTTCATTATAGATAATTCTAGATCAAATATAATCTAGAGAAAGTAGTTTACATTTGTCTGTTTGTTTCTAGCTATCTGTAGGATACTAGGGAGATCTGTCTTGTCCGCAAGAACGATTTATCTGCCTAACAAAATGGTGACTCCACTGGGGAATGGATCTTGAACTTATTTTTCTTTTATTTTTGACTTGTGAAACTATTTTTCTGAATTTGATTGATTGATACTGGCTTGGGTAATTTATTCCTACAGAATCCCTGAAAAGTGCTTTAGAGTTTTTTATTTTTCTTTAAGTTTTCTGGTCTCCACACTTTGTCTTTAGGAACAGTGCGGTCATCTCCGCTGTTTTCCTGTATACATAGTGCAACACTGCACCTGTTTACACTGAAACCTGCGGACCCTGAGAAAATTTTTTGGAAGACTTAAAATTCTCTTTTCTAGGATCAGCTTGCAGGATTCTCAGTATATACCCATACTTTTATTTTCCATCAAAAGCCTTGTGTGAATTTCTCTTCAGCAATTTTACAATCTCATCAGTCTTCGCTAAGTTAATTGGGTGTTTTGAGCTTCTTTTTTGGAGAAATTATTAATTTTATTTCCTTTGGTCATTACTTCGAGGTTTGTATGAGTCTCTTAACAATTTTGCATTTTTTGCTTTTTTTTTTGCAAAACAATTTCCCCCTCATTCGCCGAGGGGGGGCTAATTTGTGTCTGAGTGTTAATCGCCTTTGAGTGTTTTTATTTTTTGACCTTTGGAACTCTCACCCAATTTTATTTACTTACACTTGATTGGTTCTTAGATTACATTAGAATCATGTTGTGTTTGAAAATTCTCTTGCATAGATCACATTTGCATAATTAGAATTCTCATTTTCAGAATATGAATGAAAAATGTGCATAGATTACATTTGTATAGTTTTCATGTGAATTTTGCTTAGATTACAACTGCATAGTTTACATTCTAAAAAATCAATCGTAGATTTAGATCAGTTTCTTTGATTTGAATTTACATGTTTTTATGCTTGTTTTAAAAACACAGAAATAAAAAAATTTGGAATTGATTAGCATTAGTTTTTCTTGATGAAATTAGTGCATTAGAGAATTTTTTATATTTTCTGTTATTGATCAATTTTTTGCATTGTTGGAAGTGAATGGAAACTCTCTCCTTACTTTAGTTAGGATTCATTGAATTGAAAAGATCACATTATCATATTCGATTGCATTCAGTTTTGGGTCGGGTCATAACACCATTGGTTTCATATCCTTTTACCCTTTGAGTAATAACAACCCAATTAACACAACGCTTAATAAAATTCATCTAATAATTTTTACATTTTTAGGGCTCTTTCCACCAGTCTAGCTCAGGATAAGTTCTTTTGAATAGGTTGTAGTTAACTCTCCAAAGCAACTAAACAAACAGTAGCATCTTGCGGTAGGAAAAATTCCAATTGTTGCATGTATGCTCTGGGAAGCTCCTCCTAAAGGAGTCAAGCACGAGATCATATCCGAACCAGTGAGGCAATCAATCCTTCCTCATTGGGAATGATAGAATATGTGCACGTATTAAAAATGGTAAACCTCGAATAGACCATTGTCGAGGAGCCTAGGGTCAGTTGTCGGAAAACCTTGGATTATGTCAAGGAGCCTTCAAGGGGATTGAGCTTGATACTTTGCCCTTGCATGTATATCAGCTTGTAGACTGTTCCCCCAGGTATATTTTTTCCCATTGGTGACCTTAGTGGCTATATACTTTAGGATTCTTTCCCAAGGTGACAGTGGAGGGAAGGTTCCACTGTACCTGGAGCAGACGTCAAATAGACTCACTTGGACTCTCCGGAGGGTTCTCTTCACTCGAGATGGCATAGTGGAGAAAATTGCACCGATCTGTTTCATTAAGTAGGTTGTCGGGGTAACTGTTCCAACCGCCATTTCTGCATTAAAATTCTACGATGTTGGATTTAATCACCAACTAGTGTCATTAGTGCAGGAATCTACTGTTTGTGTGTGGTTTGACTCCTAGATTTGATAGCATGTGTTTATTTGTTTGTTTTTACTTTTAGAGACCATAGGTGTGAATTGTGAATTTTAATTGTTTAGGTGTGACTTGTGAATTGTTAATTTTAGTTTTAAATTGTTAATAAAATTCATTGAAGTTGAATCTAATGGCAACTGTTCCAGAATTTACCAACCAAGGAACCCCTCTTAACGAGAATCCTAGTACTTTTCCTTGCTTTGGAAATGTTGGTCCTCCTTATATGGCTACATTGTCATTACCTAGATTTAAATAGGTTTACCGATATGGTTATTTTCAACTTCGTTGGCCCCAAATACTCCAATTGTTCCACCTCAACTGGATGATTCACCTCAATAGAGTTCACCATCTCAACATCACCAACCTCATGTTGACCCTTTACCTTCTTCGCCCAATATGTCTTCCTCCCTTTCTTCCTCTTCGCTTGGTAAAAGCCTTGACACTAGTAACCATGTGGCTAAGAAGAAGAAGAAGAAAGGGAAGAAGAGGAAGAAGCAAAATAAGAAAGAAGTCAACCAACCAACCATGGATGTAAGTGTTAGTAGTGTTGAGGAAACCTCCAACATGCATCGTAAACCCAAATTCCATTGCAAGCTTTGTAAGGGTGACCACTTCCTTATCAATTGTCCTGGTATTCCTAAGGTCTTGGAAGTATGGTAAGAAAAATCCTATCAACTTACTGTTGATCCATCAACTAGTGATAGTCAGGTTCCTAGGAAAAAGGGTAAAGTTAGGTTTCCTTGTAGGTTATGCAAAGGGAGTCATCAAACTCACATTTTCCCTCACATGGATGAAGCCTCAAAATTTTTGGAAAACCTTACTGTTCCACAATAAAAACTTCCAACCGATTGCCGTCAACTGACAGAGTGATTGATCTAATTCCAAGTACAGTCAATCCCACTCTTCCATTGGAGAGTGAAACTGATATCACTCAAGTTGAAGATCCATTAGTTGATCAAGTGGTCGACTCAATCTCACATTCAGTCGATCCCATTCTCCCTGTAGAGAGTGAAATTCATATCGCTCAAGTTCTTCTTGTTACATCAGATTCTTCTACGCCAGGGGGCATTTCACCTATTTCTACAGCACCCCCTCCAAGTACTGAGGTCTTTTCCTTTGATTGGAATAAATTGATAGAACCTCGTCTTCCTTCATCCATCCCTTTCCAAATCATTGTGAAGGTTTTTGGTAAGAATGTATGTCGTACACATGTAGATGAAGGTTCTTCTGTTAGTATTTTATCCTCAAATTCTTGGCAAGCTTTGGGTTCCCCTCAGCTTGTGCTTGTTACGCAGAATCTGTCAGCTTTTAACAGAACCATTAGTGAACCTTTAGGGATCCTTCCTATGTCTCCTATTACCTTGGAAGGTAAAATTGTCTGTATGGATCTTATGGTAGTTTGAGGCCCCTTGGATTTCAATTTATTCCTTGGGCGAGACTATGTCTATGCAATGAAAACTGTCGTATCGACACTCTTTCACATGATGTATTTCCCTCATAATGCAAACATTGTGACTGTTGACCAAATTTCATTCACTAGTCTTGATTCGACTACCAATAATCCGACACCCCTAAATGTTTCTTATACGGAAGTGGTATCTACCCCGCTATAGGTTAATTATGTGGCAACCAGTCCCATGTTTTCAGTTACCGATGCAAGCGAGCCTCTCATTATTTTCTCAACTTACTTTGACTTAGATCTGGTAATTGACATGGCAAACCCTCTGGGATTATTTTAACATGATGTTCCTATCCCTTTTAAGTCCCTTGACATGTGTTCCTTCCAGAGAATTGTTCTTCCATCTGATGAAGACCTTTTGGAAGCCATGATCAATGAGTGTCCCTTGACATGTCTTTCTTCCAGTTGGAAGCCATGACAAGGTCATCAAGAGGAAAATTCCTTTCACTGTGTCAACCTTGTTAAAAAATGAATCAGTGGTTCATGAGGATAGTTCCTTTTACTATGTCAACCTCGTTAAAAAATGAATCAGTTGGTCAGAGGATAGTTCCTGTTACTGAGTCAACCTCGTTAAAAAATGAATCAGATATGAGGACAATCCTTTTCCTGTGTCAACCTCATTAAAAAATGAATCAGTAGGTTATGTAGGTAGATTGTAGAGAGTATATTGATAGTTTCCATGAGGATATTTATTTTACTGTGTCAACCTCGTTAAAAAATGAAACGAACCCATGAGGACAGTTCTTTTCCTGTGTCAACCTCATTAAAAAATAAATCAGTAGGTTATGTAGGTAGATTGTAGAGAGTAAATTGATAGATTAAAGATATTAGTTTCAGAGGAAAGTTCCTTTTACTGTGTCAACCTTGTTAAAAATGAAACAAATACCATGAGGATGGTTCTTTTACTGTGTCAACCTCATTAAAAAATGAAACAGGTGTCCATGAGGATGGTTCTTTTACTGTGTCAACTTCGTTAAAAAATGAAACAGGTGTCTATGAGGATAGTTCCTTTTACTGTGTCAACCTCGTTAAAAAATGAAACATGCCCTTATGAGGAATGTTCCTTTTACTGTGTCAACCTCATTAAAAAATGAATCAATGGGTCAAGAGGAAAGTTCCTTTTACTGTGTCAACCTCGTTAAAAAATGAATCAGTGGGTCATGAGGATAGTTCCTTTTACTGTGTCAACCTCGTTAAAAAATGAATCAGTTGGTCAGAGGATAGTTCTTTTACTGTGTCAACCTCATTAAAAAATGAAACAGGTTCCCGTGAGGATAATTCCTGTTACTGAGTCAACCTCGTTAAAAAATGAATCAGGCATGAGGAGAGTTACTTTTACTGTGTCAACCTCGTTAAAAATGAATCAGTGGGTTATGTAGGTAGATTATCGAGAGTATTTTGATAGATTATGAGGAATGTTCCTTTTACTATGTCAACCTCGTTAAAAAATGAATCAAGGGGTCAAGAGGAAAGTTTCTTTTACTGTGTCAACCTCGTTAAAAAATGAATCAGTGGGTCATGAGGATAGTTCCTTTTACTGTGTCAACCTCGTTAAAAAATGAATCAGTTGGTCAAAGGATAGTTCTTTTACTGTGTCAACCTCGTTAAAAAATGAAACAAGTTCCCGTGAGGATAATTCCTATTACTGAGTCAACCTCGTTAAAAAATGAATCAGGCATGAGGAGAGTTACTTTTACTATGTCAACCTCGTTAAAAATGAATCAGTGGGTTATGTAGGTAGATTATCGAGAGTAGATTGATAGATTATAAATAGTATTTTATGAGGAGAGTTCCTTTTACTGTGTCAACCTCGTTAAAAAATGAAACCAGTCATTATGAGGATGGTTCCTTTCACTGTTTCAACCTCATTAAAAAATTAAACATGCTTTTGACGATAGTTCTTTTCCTGTGTCAACCTCGTTAAAAAATGAATCAGTTGGCCATGAGGAAAGTTCCTTTTCCTGTTTCAACCTCATTAAAAAATGAATCAGCTCATGAGCATATTTCTTTTCTTGTGTCAAGCTCATTAAAAATTGAAACAAATCCTCTCCTATTCAAAGTCGAGTCTTTCATCTGATCTCGTAAATGAACCTTCATTCCATCCACCTATTAGTAACTAGTAGTCTACTTAGTTGAAAGAAATAAAGCTTGGGGGGCATGCACTCTAGCAAGTTACGCTTGGGGGGAATTGAAACTTATCTCAAGCATGATTTTTTCCTTTGTTTCAAGCTTGTGTAAAAATGAAACAAACCACTCTTAAGCATAGTTTTCCTACGTTTCAAGCTTGTGTAAAAATGAAACCACTTTCAAGCATGATTTTTTCTCTGTTTCAAGCTTGTGTAAAAATGAAACAAACCTATCTGAAGCATAGTTTTTTCTCTGTTTCAAGCTTTTGTAAAAATGAAACCTATCTTGAGTCTATTTCGGTTATTATTTTCAAGACTCGTTAAACTCATGAAAATCCTGAGATTATTTTTCTATCTTTCATTCTCGTAAAACACATGAAAATGCCGAGTTCTTTCCATCTTTTCCTGCTCATAAATTAAATTGAAAGTTGGCCATATGAGTAAATTTTTATCCCTTTTTCGAACTCATTAAAACTTACGAAAAAGAGAAAACTATGAGTACATTTTATCCCTTTTTTGAACTCATTAAAACTTATGAAAAAGTGAAATCTTGAGTTCTCTTTTAAGCCCTTTTCAGACTCTCTAAACATGAAAAGATCACCGATTACTTGACTATTCGAACTCGTTAAAGGAAATGAACAGTCGTCCCTTCATTATAGGTTTACCCCTTTTCCGGACTGAAATGGAATATTTATGAAAAAGGTATACATTGACTAATCATGGTCAATAGAGTTCTCTCCTGTATTATTTTATCCTTTTTCGGTCTTGAGAGACTAAATTTACGAAAAATTACACCCACGGAGTTTTATTAAGTTTTTTCTTCTGACTCATTGAAAAACATCGAGTTTCTCCTATACTGTACTCGTTAAAATTTAACAGTAAAGGACCTGTCGATTACAAACAGGAACGAACCACTCCTTCTTAGGGTTTGATTTTAAACTAAGTTGGACTCATCCGAAGGATGAGCTTATATAAAAAGCAAATGTTATCCTCCTCAAGCTTGTAAAAAATAAAGAGGTACTTGCCAGAAATGGTGGGGGAAAAAGAAAGAAAACGAATCCATTTGTCACACTTTGTTTAAAAAGCGGTATACCACTCTTGAACACGACACTTTTTGTCACACTTCTACCTGGGTTGGGAAAATCTTTTGTCTATCAGTTAATCAAACCATATTGAAAGTCTTCAGCTGGTTTCTGGGTATTAGCTTTAGGTCAATTGTCACCAAACCATCTGTAGTGTCATTATGTGTTCAAGAAGATCGTTCAAATAAACCATTCATTTGCAAACATGTGTCCCCATTCGCGTTGACCATCCTTGAGTCAGTCCTTGCAAAACATTTCTAGAAAACTTGATCTAATGGTTTCGTGTCGTGGGATTTCCTACGAAGGATCACTTTATATCAACGATAGCTCATCATCTAGGAATTTGATCTAGAATCCTTCAGTACCTTGGAATCTACATGCCTTAATGGTAGGTTTCTCGACTTCGACGATAGGTTGCATCATTGACCTTCGATCAAACGATTCCGTGAAATGTTCGACTTCAGATCATTTATTCAAATTTCATGGATTGTACTGAGTACTTTGAGAGCCATTTTCATTATTGGTGGTTTCTCTCACACTTTTTAACAGTTCAGATCATTGACTGGTAATCAAGTGGTTTCTACCATGTTTGACTTCGACACAATCAATCGCATGGATAGAATCATACTAGTTCGGGTAGTGGAAATCAAGACCCTGGATCTAGTCTCCACCATCTAGGCTGTGAGGAGTTTTATTATTCATTATGTAGTAGACTATTAATAATAGATGGTTGCATCCATACTATGTCTATGTTATTGATGTGATAGTAAGATCATTTCTACATCAGAAAAAATTTTAGTTAGTATTTGATCTGAGTATGGGAATGCCTACCTCAGCGATGATATATATATATGTTTTGTTAGCCACCTATAAAATTTGTCATATCAAATGGTGGCTAAATCATTTTCTGAGCCTTCAAGAAACAAGTTTTATTGCTAAAAATTTTATCTCTTGAAGACTCATGAAGACATCATGCCCTTTGTTTAAATCTTCACTACTGTTTCCCTTTTTAACTCAGAAATTCTACTATTTTCATAGAGAAAAGACTGCTGCAAAATCCCATTTTTCCCCTCCTCCACTCAAAACTAACCTTCATTTTATTCCTTTTTTCCCCCATGAAATTATTCTATTTTTCATGTATTCCTTTCTTCCCTTCATAAAATCCATTTTTACAAGGTTTAAAACTCACTTTTGGACCTTGACGAAACCCCCAAATCCATCAAAAACTTTGAAAAATTTCATAAAAAATAAGTTTTTTGACTATGAGCTTAAGCCCCTTTGGGCTAAGTCCTAACCACTTCCCCACCACATGCCCACGCCCTAGAACCAAGTGCTAGACCCAACAGGCGCTTATCGCATCGGAAATAATGGAGCGTGCAAGTCTATTTGCCATGTTAAAAGCCTCCGATGCGATTAGCCCTTTGTATATAAACCCCCAATCTTATTGCCGCTTCATATAACAACAAGGCCCATAATCAGGCGCTTAAATGCTTATATAAACCATTCCCAATCACTTTTTCCTCTTTGTTAATTCATAAAAACCCATTATCCTATGGTTTTAACTAAACGCGCCGGTGCAATGTTTTTTAATGGAAAGACCGTTGATTTGTTTCCCTGATCAACGGTCCATATAATCTCGCATCAGAGATTTTACAAATGGGTAGATTGAAAAGCCCATCTCCTTCATCCCGATGCCGATTGGCTCTTTGTATTTAAGCCCCGGGCCTTTACTACTTTATAAAACCAAGGCCCCACAGTCAGGCGCCAAGCCTTATATTTAAGCTGCCCCTAAGCCATTAAACCTTTGTATTTAATAAATTCCACCTTTTTTAATATTATAACTAAGCCCGATGTTCATTGGTTGGGGCTCTTCTCCACCGTTGATCACTGGACCAATCTGATGGCCAACACTGTATCGCATCGGAGATTTCCATTGGCGCATTGTAATATTTTATCACTCCCCCTCCGATTGGTCACTCCCCGATTCATCCTCCACCGTCGATCTGATCTGCAGATTGACGACCCATAGTCACTCGCACCAGCGCCCATTCAACCTTTTCCTCATCTGATCATGAAGCTCCGATTGCATCTGGGCCGTCCACGTGTCCAGATTGCATCTCCCGACCTTGGCTTAAATTCATGCACTCCGCTTCATAATGTTTTTGGCCAAATATCAGCCATCGATCTCTGCAGATCAATGGCCCTTATTAACCCTTTGTCTGCCTCGTTTATTTTTTCCATTTATCCCCAGATACAATCTCCGCCGTTGATCCTGCACATCCAACGGCCCATATTAACCCCGATAGGCCCAACCCCTGTGGGTCCTGCCTTCCTCCAGATCTGCTCTCAGCCGTCCGATCTCTGATCCAACGGCTCAGAATAAAACCACCCCGCCTGCTATGACCCGTGCACCTTGTTGATATCGCGCTCTTCCTTTAGCCATCCAATCTAAGACCTTAGATCTAACGGCCAACGCGTATTTTCGCATAGATTCATGCCCAAATGATAATTCTCTAAAATCACACGAAATGGGCGGTATTTGAATTCCACGTGTCAGGCAGGAACGCATATTGCGTTCGAAAAGGAAATACCGCCTACCCGCCTTATCACCACGCGATACTGCTGGTTTCTTGGACCAAAACCACCCTTCCCCATTTACACTATGATCTATCGCGTTCCTCCTTGACCGTTGATCTCTGCAGATCAACGGTCCCAGATCATTTTCGCGTTATTTCATCACTCTCCGCCTTTCACCAAGAGCCTTCATAGATCAATCCTGACCATTGATCTCCGTGGGCCAAATTCATCCAACGGCCTACAATCATTTGGAAACCCCAATTTCCCTTCCAAATTCTTTTTCCACCGCAAAGGATTTTAACCTATTCTCTTCGCATTTTCCACCATTACATAGTAAAGTGGCCCTTCTCCATTGTATTGCCCTGATTGATCTTGACCGTCGATCAAAACAAGATCTACAGCCTAGACTTAATCCTATGCACCATTCTCCCAAACTGCCTCCTTCTGATCCCCGCAAGAGAATATCCACCGTTGGATGCTTTCATCCAACGACTGCGACCTAACCGTAACTCCGAAGCAGTTTTACCCCAAAAAACGCAGGATTTATTAATTATTTTATGTATTTTGCAGGTTATAAAGGTTTTTTCATATGATTTTAAAGAAGAACAAAAGCCAAGGATGACGATCCTCCAAGTTTTTTTTTATTAAGCAATATCCATCTGCGGGGTTCCATATCACGTTTCATCAGTGCATCATGAGCACTGATGCCATAAGAACCCTCTGCGCACCTGCACATCAACAAGACACAATGAAGCATGATTAAAATAGAGAGTATCAGTGTTGAAGACCTAACCACAGCAGAATTGAAGATTATTTTCACAGTTTTGGTGGATTACGGCTAAGATCGAAAATCAAAAGCCTAATCCGCTAAATTAAGCACAGTTAAAGGAAAATAAAAAATATTTATCATACAGAGGATGCCTCCACTGCCAAATCAGAGGCTAATTGATTCCTCTTAGCTACTTAATGCCACCTGTAGCCTCACAGCATTCAGCAGAGGGCGAGTAATGAATAGAACATAGGATATTTTCCTCAATACAGCCGAACAATTATTCCAAGCCAAACAGAGTCATTGCAAAAGATGACATAGAGCCTTAAAGTCAAAAAAAGCTCCCCACCGAGCTTAATTATTAATGTAAAAACAATTAATACTGAGGAAATATCTGTAAACTTCTCCATCGAGCCCCTCAAAGGCTGAGAAGTATTAATTTGCATTAATTGAACCCATAGATATTTTCTCTTTCGACCTCCTCATCCTTCTATAAAATCTTATTGAGGAGTTCATTGTAAATGTTGGTCACTGCATATCTGTTGTCTGTAAATAGTTTACTAAAGCTACTGTAAGCTCTTTTTGTAATTGAAGATACCTAAGCTGAGATGAAAAGTTTGAAGCTGTAGAGACCCACTGGACTTGAAGATTGTAACTGGTTTGAAGCATCAAATACAAGCTGATTTATGGGATCCTGGTCTATGTCAACGGTGGTGTTTTTCTTATTGTAAATTTTTTTTTTTTTTTTTTTCCATTCTGTCCATATTCTCTGATAAAGAACATAAATTATAGAGTTAGGATTTACTATCAAAGGTACCCTGCTCTTACTGATAAGCTTTATCTACATGTTTTCTTCCAAATTGTGTATTTAAGAATGATTCAATACAATTCAAGCAGTTAGGAATGCTGGCATTCCCTCGTCCTAATGTTTACTTTAAACATTGTTCTTGAATGTTATTTTCAGTGTCTGCTAAGTAAATTTGAACTAGGGAGAATTTATGGTGAGCCCTGTCTTCTAGTTTCATCTATAAAGGTTGTCTGAAAGTTTCCCTAAGAGTATGTTGAAAGCAAGATAGGTTCAAAGTCTTTACCTTATCTTAGACTATTCTTTGTTATTTTATGTGTTGTATAGATACGTTTGCTAAGTAAAGCAGAGCTAGAGAGAATTTATGGTGAGCCATGTCCTCTAGTTTCTTCTCCAACAACTGATTTAAAAAGTTTCCCTTAGAATATGTTGAAAGCAGAGTAGGTTCAAAGTCCTTATTTGATCTTAAGATGTTCTTTTTGTGTTTTAAATGTTTTCTAGTGAAAGTGCATCAAAAGCTAGCTAGTTTCGAAGTACTTACCAGATCTTAGATTTCTTTTATGTCTTTCTTAGGTGTATGTCGAAATCAGGATAGTTTCAAAGTACTTACTTGATCTTAGGCTTCTCTTTCTTCTTCATTTGTTTAAATTCCCTTCTTATTGTTTCATTTCATTCCATAAATCAAACTTTAAAGAGATCCTTAGACATAGATGACTTGCCCCATGGACCACTCTTGAACCTTGTTGTTTCAATTAAATCCTACTATGACTCCATAGCCCAATGGTTTGAAGCTGTTTCTTGCCTATCTTCTTAGCTGAATCAATTTTCACTTTCATTCACCTTCACCCTTCATTTAGACTTCCTTCACCTTCACATATCTTTGCCCAAACAAAAAAAACAAAACTTCGTTCTTCATAACTAGCCTAATATCATACCTAAAAACCTTAAAGATAAATAAATCTTTGCACTTATGGAGAGATCCCTCTCTGGATTCAGGAGGGCTAGATCCTAGAATCCCAAAGTGGTTGAAACAGTGTTGTCTCTGCAGTTCCAGTCTCACCAATCTGCTGAAATTACGGATTCCTAACATTTCTGGCGACTCCGCTGGGGATTTTCTGAGTTAAATAACAGTTTAAATACACCTTAAAACTCCTAAAAGCCCTTGACTCACGAACATTTGGCATATTAGCCAGTTGAGCCACTAGCAACTAACATTTTTGGCAACTCCACTGGGAGATACTGAGTTCATAGTGGCCTAGCAAGCTCATATAGACTCCTTAGTCTCCCAAATAACCATAGAAACTCAGAAAAAACCAAAAACATTTTACATTGGTACATGGTGGTGGACCATAAAACATTTTACCTCCAAAAGAGCTAAAAACTTCCACCTGGCGACTCCACACTCTAAAACTCCCAAAAGACCAGATGACTCCACTGGTAGAATACCCTGAATTGATTGACCAGACACAGTGACCTTTCTTGATTTACAAAATGAATCCAAGAATACAACGAAGATATGCCCCAATGAGTAGAGATCATATCCCTGGGTTTCCACATAAGATGCCCCAGGTGAATTGGGAGGACAACCTGCCTATTTTTCAAGGTGAAAAGTTTGATGACCCTTTATTACATCTCATCAAATTCCATATACATGTATGGAGGTTGAAAGTTGAATGGCATGAATATTGCCTAATGAAAATGTTCATGTTAACATTAGAAGGAAAAGCTAGGGATTGGTATGAATGCTTGAGAACTAGTAGTTTGTTTTCTTTAAAGGACCTTGAATATGTGTTTTATGAGAACTATAAAGAAAACACTACATCATTATCGTGGGGTGCAATATATTATGATCCATCGCAAAACATCACCAAACACATTATAGATAATGATGAAGCTTTGGAAGAAATGCATACTGAAGATCTTTTAACAGCCATTCATGAGTTTAATATCCTATTGAAAAATTTTAAAAATAGATGAATCAGTTGAGGAAGAGATGATCCAAGAAATAAAGAACATTTCTCAATATATCCCTGAAAACTTAGATAATGATTCATCATCCCTTATAGTTGAGGCTCAAGAAGACATCCAGCCTCAAAATCAGTCTTGACAAGAGACAGAGAACTACTGTACTCCTATTCAAAGGAACATGGAAACATCTTCCCCTTTGACAGAAGAAGAAATAGATCAGACTATTAATAAACAGCCAGTCTCTAAAACTCTTTGCAAAAAAAATATCCTTGTCCATTCACATATAAAACTTTGTTGTACAGATTTATAAAGTTATTTTATAGATCAGAATAAAGAAAGACTTGCTGATAACCCAGTTTTTTTGATTGGTAGTATTACTTATATTTATGATTTTCCTAACTTTAATCTATCTAGTGATAATGCTTCCCAAATAGAAGTTAACCTTGCAGGACCATCATTAGCATATTTATGGGATGAAAATTAGTCACTTCAAAGAAGTAATGAGCCAATGCAGACTATTTATGATACTGATGATGAAATTTTTCAAAGCCTAGAAGTGAGTGAAGATTCATTGGATCTTTGCTCCGCTTCATTTCAGATCATCAGTAATAGTTTCCATGTGATTGGGAATCAACAGATTTTCAGCTCAAAAGTTGAGGAGGAAAGCAATAAAGAAATTTTTGGGCAATTTGAAACCAAGGAGACTTCTCTTGAAAAAGAGGAATAAATAGAACAAACCCCTGCTCAAGAATACATTGATCTTTTCAAAGAGCTCAGTCCATTAAATCAGAATATCTCAGAGCTACAAGAAGACAACATTGCAAAATATGATGATTCCTACAGTTTAGATAATAATGAAGATGAGGAAGTTTGTCTTCCTCAAAATAATCTTTGCCTTGATCTAGTGAAGAACGAAGAGATGATCCTAGTTGAAACCCATCTTCCAAATACTCTTAACCAGGCATTATTTCAAGATCCCTATGTTGATTTCCTGAAGACATCTGAAGAAGGGATAAAGGTTGCAGGTAGTAGTATATCACCAAGTGCAACAAAATATTTTAGATCTACTGTCAAGAAACATAAAGCATGGGAGTGGCCCTACCTATCCATCATGCTCAAAGAAATGAGCAGAAACCAATCATGGGATCATCTAATTGACTGGATGTATTGGAAAAGAGAGTTTGTAGGTTAAAAATGTAAATATTTCAAGTTAGAATAGGTTAGATAGGAATGTCAATAAAGCTCAGCCTTTGAGTATTTAGTTAGTTGTTGTTTTCTGCTTTGAAGAAAAATAAAAATAAAAAAACAGTAAAAGAAAGAAAAGAGGGAAGATTGTAAAAACAAGAAAGGTACAGCCCCATACCAAAAAAAAGAGATAAAGTCTGAAAGTGTGCAAGCTTAAGTGCCACTCCTGAAAACACACTCCTAGTTAGTCATACAGCCTAATCATGACTAATTAGTTTTAAATTACTGCTAATAGGTTAGTGAATCATATTTTCCAAACAACTTAATCTTGGCTTATCAGTTAGGTAGATTAGGATAGAAAATAAAGGTTCAAACAAGCTCAAAATCTGAACCTCAATTTTCAATAGAAAGAATGACTCCAATCTATTTAAAACCATGAGTCAAAGACAAAAGTAGACTGGTTCTAAACAACTCGAAACTTGAGCCAGTCAAACAAAGTAAAACAACTCAAACAAGCCTAAAAACAGAGTTGAAGAAAGAGAAGGATGTGCTCAGAAATTTCAGATCTTAGGCCTTCCATTTTGATTTAATTTTCTGCAAAATAATAATCTATGTGCAGCTTGTTTTTATGCCATAGATCAGCAAAAGGTTAAACTGTTCAATCCTGACTTGTATGCTTTTTAATTTTTTTTAGAAATTAGAGAATAAAAATATGTTAGACTGTTTAATCCTAACAAATAGTAGATTAGGTAGAGAAGCTTATGAACTCAACTGTTAAATCTGAGTTCATGGAGAAATAAGAAGTAGATTTAGATTATTTTTTGGCTTTCAAAAGAATAAAATGTTGTAAGAGATTTTGCCAATCCAAGTGCACTCTAAAGAGGAAAAAATGATAGATCAGTAGGATTGGGTAGGTAGAAAGCTTGTGTTGATGAAGTTCCATTGATTTTTCATGGCTGCTAACATTTTCAAAATAGAAGAAAATCATCCAAGTGAGGAAAGTTGCAGCCCAATGGATGAGGCACTGATCAGCCCGACAAAGAATGCAAGTCTGAAGTTCTTGATGCCTTCAAGAAGGCACCATCCCCATGTGGAGCCACTGTTAGCCACCTATAAAATTTGTCATATCAAATGGTGGCTAAATCATTTTTTGAGCCTTCAAGAAACAATTTTTATTTCTAAAAATGTTATCTCTTGAAGACTCATGAAGACATCATGCCCTTTGTTTAAATCTTCACTGCTCTTTCCCTTTTTAACTCAGAAATTCTGCTATTTTCATAGAGAAAAGACTGCTGCAAAATCCCATTTTTCCCCTCCTCCACTCAAAACTAACCTTCATTTTATTCCTTTTCCCCCCCATGAAATTCTTCTATTTTTCATGTATTCCTTTCTTCCCTTCATAAAATCCCTTTTTACAAGGTTTAAAACTCACTTTTGGACCTTGCCGAAACCCCCAAATCCATCAAAAACTTTGAAAAATTTCATAAAAAATAAGTTTTTTGACTATGAGCTTAATCCCCTTTGGGCTAAGTCCTAACCAATTCCCCACCACATGCCCACGCCCTAGAACCAAGCGCTAGACCCAACAGGCGCTTATCGCATTGGAAATAATTGGAGCACGCAAGTCTATTTGCCATGTTAAAAGCCTCCGATGCGATTAGCCCTTTGTATATAAACCCCCGATCTTATTGCCGCTTCATATAACCGCAAGGCCCACAATCGGGTGCTTAAATGTTTATATAAACCATTCCCGATCACTTTTTATCTTTTTTAATTCATAAAAACCCATTATCTTATGGTTTTAACTAAACATGCCGGTGCAATTTTTTTTAATGGAAAGATCGTTGATTTGTTTCCCTAATCAACGGTCCATATAATCTCGCATCGGAGATTTTACAAATGGGTAGATTGAAAAGCCCATCTCCTTCGTCACGATGCCGATTGGCTCTTTGTATTTAAGCCCCGGGCCTTTGCTACTTTATAAAACCAAGGCCCTGCAGTTGGGTGCCAAGCCTTATATATAACCCGCCCCTAAGCCATTAAACCTTTGTATTTAATAAATTCCGCCTTTTTTAATATTATAACTAAGCCCGCCGTTCATTGGTCGGGGCTCTTCTCCACCGTTGATCATTGGACCAATCTGATGGCCAACGTTGTATCGCATCGAAGATTTCCATTGGTGCATTGTAATATTTGATCAATCCCCCTCCGATTGGTCACTCCCCAATTCATCCTCCACCATCGATCTGATCTGCAGATCAACAGCCCATAGTCAATCACACCAGCGCCCATTCAAACTTTGCCTCCTCCGATCGCGAAGCTCCGATTGCATCTAGGTCGTCCACGTGTCCAGATCGGACGGTCCAAATTGCATCTCCCGACCTTGGCTTAAATTCATGCGCTTCGCTTCATAATGTTTTTGGCCAAATATCAGCCGTTGATCTCTGCAGATCAACGACCCTTATTAACCCTTTCTCTGCCTCATTTATTTTTTCCATTTATCCCCAGATAAAATCTCCTTTGTTGATCCTGCACATCCAACGGCCCATATTAACCCCAACAGGCCCGACCCCTGTGGGTCCTGCCTTCCTCCAAATCTGCTCTCAACCGTCCAATCTCTGATCCAATGGCTCAGAATAAAACCACCCCGCCTGCTATGACCCATGCACCTTGTTGATATCGCGCTCTTCCTTCAGCCATCCGATCTAAGACCTTAGATCTAATGGCCATCGCATATTTTCACGTAGATTCATGCCCGAATGATATTTCTCCAAAATCACGCGAAATGGGCGGTATTTGAATTCCACTTGTCAGGCGGGAACACATATCGCATTCAAAAAGGCAATACCACCTACCCGCCTTATCACTGCATGATACTGCTGGTTTCTTGGACCAAAACCGCCCTTTCCCATTTACACTATGATCTATCACGTTCCTCCTTGATCGTTGATCTCTGTAGATCAACGGTCCCAGATCATTTTTGCGTTATTTCATCGCCCTCCGCCTTTCACCAAGAGCATTCATAGATCAATCCTGACCATTGATCTCCATGGCCCAAATTCATCCAACGGCCTACAATCATTTGGAAACCCCAATTTCCCTTCCAAATGCTTTTTCCACCGCAAAGGATTTTAACCTATTCTCTTCGCATTTTCTGCCATTACATAGTAAAGTGGCCCTTCTCCATTGTATTTCCATGATTGATCTTGACCGTCGATCAAAACAATATCTACAACCCAGACTTAATCCTATGCACCATTCTCCCAAACCACCTCCTTCTGATCCCCGCAAGCGAATCTCCACCGTTGGATTCTTTCATCCAACAGCTGCGACCTAACCGCAACTCCGAAGCAGTTTTACCCCAAAAAACGCAGGATTTATTAATTATTTTATGTATTTTGCAGGTTCTAAAGGTTTTTTCATATGATTTTAAAGAATAACAAAAGCCAAGGATGACGATCCTCCAAGCTTTCGTTTATTAAGCAATATCCATCTGTTGGGTTCCATATCACGTTTCATCAGTGCATCATGAGCACTGATGCCATAAGAACCCTCTGTGCACCTGCACATCAACAAGACACAGTGAAGCATGATTAAAACAGAGAGTATCAATGTTGAAGACCTAACCATAGTAGAATTGAAGCTTATTTTCACAGTTTTGGTGGATTACGGCTAAGATCGAAAATCAAAAGCCTAATCCGCTAAATTAAGCACAGTTAAAGGCAATTCAAAAATATTGATCATACAGAGGATGCCTCCACTACCACATCAGAGGCTAATTGATTCCTCTCAGCTACTTAATGCCACCTGTAGCCTCACAGCATTCAACAAAGGCTGAGTAATGAATAGAACAGAGGATATTTTCCTCAATACAGTCGAACAGTTATTCCAAGCCAAACAGAATTATTGCAAAAGATGACATAGAGCCTTAAAGTCAACAAAAGCTTCCCACCGAACTTAATTCTTAATGTAAAAATAAATAATACAGAGTAAATATCTGTAAACTTCTCCATCGAGCTCCTCAAAGGCCGAGAAGTATTAATCTGCATTAATTGAACCCATATATCTTTTCTCTTTCGACCTCCTCATCCTTCTATAAAATCTTATTGAGGAGTTCATTGTAAACGTTGGTCACTGCATATTTGTTGTCTGTAAATAGTTTACTGAAGTTGCTGTAAGCTCTGTTTTTAATTGAAGATACCTAAGTTGAGATGAAAATTTTGAAGCTGTAGAGACCCACTGGACTTAAAGATTGTAACTGGTTTGAAGCATCAAATACAAGCTGATTTATGGGATCCTTGTCTATGTCAACGGTGATGTTTTTCTTATTGTGAATTGTTATTTTATTTCTGTTTCCATTATGTCCATATTCTCTGATAAAGAATAGAAATTATAGAGTTATGATTTACTATCAAAGGTACCCTGCTCTTACTAATAAGCGTTATCTACATGTTTTCTTCCAAATTGTGTATTTAATAATGATTCAATACAATTCAAGCAGTTAGGAATGCTGGCGTTCCCTTGTCCTACTTTTTACTTTAAACATTGTTCTTGAATGTTATTTTCAGTGTCTGCTAAGTAAAGTTGAACTAGGGAGAATTTATGGTGAGCCCTGTCTTCTAGTTTCATCTCCAAATGTTGTCTGAAAGTTTCCCTAAGAGTATGTTGAAAGCAGGATAGGTTCAAAGTATTTACCTGATCTTAGACTATTCTTTGTTATCTTATGTGTTTTCTTGATAAGTTTGCTAAGTAAAGCAGGGCTAGAGAGAATTTATGGTGAGCCCTGTCCTCTAGTTTCTTCTCCAACAGCTACTTTGAAAATTTTCCCTTAGAATATGTTGAAAGCAGAGTAGGTTCAAAGTCCTTATTTGATCTTAGGTTGTTCTTTTTGTGTTTTTAAATGTTTTCTAGTGAAATTGCATCAAAAGCTGGCTAGTTTCGAAGTACTTACCAGATCTTAGATTGATTTTATGTCTTTCTTAGGTGTATGCCGAAAGTAGGATAGTTTCAAAGTACTTACTTAATCTTAGGCTGCTCTTTGTTCTTCATTTGTTTAAATTCCCTTCTTATTGTTTCATTTCATTCCATAAATCAAACTTTAAAGAGATCCTTAGACATAGATGACTTGCCCCATGGACCACTCTTTAACCTTGTTGTTTCAATTAAATCCTACTATGACTCCATAGCCCAATGGTTTGATTCTGTTTCTTGCCTATCTTCTTAGTTAAATCAATTTTCACTTTCATTCACCTTCACCCTTCATTTATACTTCCTTCACCTTCACATATCTTTGCCCAACCAAAAAAAACAAAACCTCATTCTTCATAACTAGCCTAATATCATACCCAAAAACCTTAAAGATAAATCAATCTTTGCACTTATGGAGAGATCCCTCTCTGGATTCAGGAGGGCTAGATCCTAGAATCCCAAAGTGGTTGAAACAATGTTGTCTCTACAGTTTCAGTCTCACCAATCTACTGAAATTATAGATTCCTAACATGTTTTGCATTGAATGTTTTTACAAGATTCCGACTGGGGTGTCCACAAGCTAATCCTCGATATGATAAAGCACATCACTCTTCGAATGGTCTCAGACTTCGCACTTTAGGGGGCAATCTGTTACACTAAAAATTGTCACCATGACGTTTTACTGTCTGTATGGGTTCATCATTACTCATACAATACACCCTTATAATTCTACAAACATCAAGTTCCTAAAACCAAGCCTTGAAATTGAGAGAAAAGCTTATAAAAGTCATAAAAATACTTGTACTGCACTTTCTCTTAGTATTGCCTGCGGTGCCACATCTATTTTTTCTAGAACATGTGGAACCGGCTGCACTTTTTCTTAATTAAAGGTGTGGATTCCTGTAAAAGGTAAAGTGAAGGTGGAAGTAAAAGTTGGAAGACCAGCTGGTTGATTCTGGAAGCTTCTGGAAGCAATTATTCGGTGGAAAGTTCACTCCTTTCATGCACATTCATCCCTCCATTAAAGGAGCCTACCCCTTGGTATGTGGAACTAAATCCCTTTGAAAGAGGATTCTATCCCCTCTTATTTGGAGCTGCAACCTCTTCTCTTTTGCTATAAATTGAGGCCATAGTTCAGCCTCAAAAGGGAGTTAGGCTTTGAGATTTTTTGAGGAGAATTGCTGGAGAAACTTAGACTCTCTTAACTGATCATCATATGGGAATGATTACACACTCATGTGTATGTTAGTCGAGAGAGTGCAAAGGCTTTTCAAAGTAGAGGAAACGCTTGTTCCGGACCCCGGAAGGACCTGTACGACATCAAGGCAAACACGGTTGTAAGGCTCCTTTTTTCATTAAAGATAATACAAATGGATCCTGTTTTCTCAATGAGTTGTTTATTTAAATGGCTTATTTCTTGAATTCCTTGATCATCAAGATAGATTTATGGTTTATGAATTAGTATATATTATGCAGGTGCTTCTGATTCTTTCATGTCTTTGATTGCAGATCCCGAAAGGCGACTTATTCAAAGCGACAAGAAAGAAGACTACAATCAGCGCTGGACTACAGGTAAGTCCTATATCCTTCATTATAGATAATTCTAGATCAAATATAATCTAGAGAAAGTAGTTTACGTTTGTCTGTTTGTTTCTAGCTATCCATAGGATACTAGGGAGATATGTCTTGTCCGCAAGAACAATTTATTTTCCTAACAAGGAGCTTTCTTTTGCCATCAAAGATTTGGCATTTATGGCAAGTCATGACTAGTTTGTGAGTATCGGAAAATAGGGTAGGCCAATAGTAGCCAGCTCTAAGGATCTTGTTGGCTGTGGTCTTCTAATAAAGGTGACCCCCACATTCTCCCTCATGTAATTCATGCATGATTTTTTCTGCATCATCTTCAAGCAAACATTTAAGAAGAAAACCAGCAAAACTCTACCAGTACAATACTCTATCTAAAATGAAAAAAATTAATTCTTTTTTTTTTTAAGAATCTAGCTTTGGTTTTTGACAAAGAAGGGGGAGCATTGAGATAAAGAAGCACATAAATAATATCAACATACCAAGATGAATTTAAAAACATTTCTTCAATGTATGGTGATGTACATTCTTCAGTTTCTTCTAACATACCAACCATATTCATGTCTAAAGCTTGGAAATTTGAGTCAGACATAATATTTTCAAGTCCTTGTCCTTTAATCAATATAGTGGGTTTGATTTCTAAATCATATTCTAAAATGGTAGCAATCCACTTGCCCCTTTTACCATCAGGGTCTTGATTAAGTATGTCTTTGAAAACTGTGTGTGGGACAAAGGCTATGACATGTAAATGAAAAATATAAACTCTAAAATCCTTAAAAACTTTGATTAAGGAAAAGGCTTGTTTCTCTATAATGTTATTGTAATATTCCTTTTTCAGGAATATGAACAATGTGCTCAAGAAAAATGATGTATAAGAAAAACTGTGCAACAGAAATGCAGATCAGGATTTGGTTCCTCTTATTTATGCTATATGGAAATTATTCATGGAATTTCATCTAAAACAAATCAGTTTAGACACACTAAACAGATCTCCCACAAACTAGACTAGCTAAAAAGCACCCAAAGAGGAAGGCTACAACCAAATGCAAACACTGCTTCAGGAATTGTGCAGTTTTATCAGATATTCAAAGGAGATCAACAAGGAGGTTTATAATTCAGTAATACAGCATCAAATCAGCATTATGATGAAACTCTTTCACTATACAGTAGAATGTATGAGACAATACAACAAGAATTCTTCATAAAAGAGAGCTAGAACACATGTATATTTGCAGAAATGGCTCAACAGCGTTATTTTTAAGGAGCTTCAGTAGCTGGAAGTTACAACTCAAACCTAAAACAGATATGTGAGCAAAACATCAGATCTATTTCAGATCTGGAAACTATATAGTTTTCTCTACAAGATCCCCTTGGAATTTTGACAGAAGCATGCATAAATAAGAGTAGATCTGAGAAACAAATTGTAGAGCTGTAAAATGCTGCAGTAAATTTCTGAATATAACATTTCATTACAATGGATCAGATCTAAACAGAACATGGATCAGCAAGATAATCCATGGATCACCAAGCTAATCCATGGATCACCAAGTGGAAGGCAAAGCCCAGCACTAGAGATCTATGATCTAAACTATGAGCAAAACACCAAGAAGAGCCTCACACCAAAATAACGTAGTCTATCTATATGAACAACGTTGTAGCTCAAATGACATAGATAACCACTGAAAAATTGTAGATCTGAAATACAAAGTGAAGAGACACTCTTCCAGGAGGTTAAAAGTCACACTCCATGAGAAGAGGCTCCCAAAATACACTAGATCTCTGCAGATCTAGACTCCCACTTGCTGTAGCTTGCAGAAGCAGCAAACCCCTCAATGGATCAGTGCTGCTAATGAAATTAGAGCTTGGCCTTAAGCCTGATAGTGGTTCAATTCAGAAAATACTTCTCCAATAATCCTCAAAGGAAGAAGTGAAATCCCTGCATAGGAATTCCAAGTACAATCCTCCACTAAACAACAGAGAATGGTATTTGTCTAAGTAGACAAATACTCAGAATATGATCAATCAACAACCCTCTCTTGTTGCCCTCCCTTTCCTTTTATAAGATGAGAAAGCCTTTTCAAACCCTAAACCACCTTGATGAGTTAGCCCTTTTCACATGAGAGGCTTCCTTCTAGAACTGCGTTGTCCCTTTTGGAGATGCAACAAACCTGGACAGTGCTGTTGATTTGGTCAAGGTTGACCCAGTCTTTAGCTCAAACCTATTTCACACTTGCAAGTGATTATTTACATGGCCCTGATTTGTCTTTTTTCACATGGGCATTGATTTATTCATACTTTTTAGGAGTTTTACATGTACTCCTTTATTCATTTATTCATGCAACAAAAATTAAAACAAAATTGAATGTTCCTCTTAGCTAAGGCTAAGTGGGAACATTACAGTCCTCCCCTCCAAAATGTTGCTTGTCCTCAAGCAACTGAGAGGATAAGAGCTGTAGTTCTTCCCCTTCTCCATTGATGGCACCATCAAGGATCAAGTTTTCTTCATGGGCCAAGTGCTCATTAAGCCAATACATCAAAAATTTCTCCTCCAATGCTAACATAGTAGGGGCATAGTCCATCCCTTCAGGAGTGTAAAAATCAATAGAAATAAACATGGGTGAAGCAATGCTACATCTAAAACATGTATCATGAAGTACAAGTTGAAGTTCCATCCCATGTGGTACATATACATTGCCCATCCTTTGACCATACAAACCCATAAAAAATACCAATATATCATCTATGTATGGAAGCAAAATCACATATATGCAAACTGAAATTTGCACTTGAGGAGGTGGGTCACAATCCCACATAAGATGCCAGCGCAATGTACTCCTTGTCTTTAGTAGATCTAAGTGTGGTAAGTGGTACTCCCATCAAACCTTTGTTGCATGAGTCACTTTGACATGGCTGAAAGTGATACACAAGTTAGGTGCCTTTGGGAAGCACCCATCATGAAAAATAATCTCCCTTTGCACCTCAAGGGAGTGATCAGATTCAAAAATTTTATTGGCCTTACCAATGCCATGAGATCTACATGTCATATCACTCTTTGTAGGAGCCATGGCCTGCATACATATGGTAAGAGAATATGTCAAATCAGAAAAAAAAAAAGAAAAAAGAAAAAAAAAAAACATGCTCCATAAGATCAGATTCTTTACCATACAAGTCTCCCCCACATGTGGAGTTAGGCATGGATATTTCTCCTCTTTCAAGAGAAGGAGGCTGAAATGACTCCTGCATAGAGTCCTTTGGCTGTCCCCACTCCTCATAACTCTTGCAGTCTTGAAAGTGTTGATGTATTTCCTCCCAATCATAGTGCTGATGTAGTTCCTCCTTCATACCCTCCCAATCAAAACTCCTCATGATTAGGGTGTAGATATTTTTTGACTACATATAGCTAGAAAGGAACTCTTTATGTGCCCTTTGTAGTATCTCTTGCTTAATCTTGGAGGATTTAGACAAGAATACTCTACCAAGATTATAGATGACCCCTTCATGGACCAAATCGCCTCCCTCTTGCTTCATGCCATTTAGTATCATCCCAGTGTGAATATCTTTGGAGTACTCCACAAGGATTTGAGATCTCCAATATGGATCCACATAGCTCAACAATGACAGTGCTTCTGATACATCTATGGGGGTGCTTTCCTTGTTGCTGATTGCTTCTTTGACATTACACATGCCAAAAAAATTTGTTGGGAGGCTGATCCTCCCCTTTCCTTCCTCCCACAGCGTTGTAGCTTTCTCTCCAATCCTTGTTGGATCTGCATTTGGAGAAGCACTTTGTGAGGCTTTCCCCACAATATCGGAATCTAATGACATTCCAAGTGGCTTGTCATGAGGTAAGAATGTCCCTTGCAGCATCCTCATAAACATGAGTGAAGGAATTGTGAGATCCTTGCTTCCACTACGCAAATCCATCTATGTTGTTTGTGTGGAAAAATTAGGTGAAGGATAAGTGTGCATGCCTTTAATTATTTGTGGTTTCCCACTCTTCAAGTCCACCCACTCCATCTGCAAGGCTTTCCAATCAGTGGTAACCTTCCCCAAGGTAATCAACCACTGGACACCCAAGATGATATTGGTGTCTGGTATGTCAACTACAAAGAAGTGATCCACCAAAGTGTAGGATCCCATAGTGATAGAAAGTGATGGAACATATTGCATGAATTGCATGGTTCTATCTCCTAGGACCAAAATAGAAAATCCATCAAAAGTATCAGTGGGGATCCCTCTCCTTTGCACAAGGTGAGCATCAATAAAGTTGTGGGTTGCCCCACTGTCAATCATAATAGACACTCTCTGGTTCATGACTGAGCCTTGTACTCTTAGGGTCAAGTACTTAAGCACTCCTCTCAAAGAGGAAATAGTCCCACTTGTTGGAGAAAAGGCTCCCTCTTCATCCCTAGATGGTGTTTGATCTTCCTCCTCATCATCACCAGTGCTGTGACCCTTCCTAGGTCCATCATTCCCATCTTCCTCCTCAAAATATGAGAAGAATTCTATATAGTGTGCCCTTCCAGAAGCACATCTATGTCCCGGTACCCATGGCTCTTGACAAGTAAAACACAATCTCTTTTTCCTCAACTCCCTCCGGAGATCAATGTCAAGAGGTTTCTTCAGTGAGCTCTCCTTGGGAGGAGCATATTTCCCTTCTTTCCCCTTAGAAGAGTGAGGGGCTTTGCTTTGGAAGGTTGCCTTTGCTTTTGGCAAAGCATCTTGGAGATCTCTAGCCCTCTCAATGGCATCATGCAAAGTAATGGGCTTGGTAGATTTAACCAACCCATGCAAAGGTTCCTCTAGGCCATCAATGAAAATGTAGACTCTCCTTGCTACAGATAGATCAGGAACCATGACTGATAATCTTAGAAACTCAGAGATATAAGCCTCTGCATCTTCTGTCTGCTTCAGCTTTGCAAGGCTTATGAAGGGTGCTTTGGGATCCTTCTGGTCAAACCTGTCCACCAATATTCTAGTGAACTCAGCATAGCTAGTCACATTGTTGTTTCCTAATGTAGACAACCCATGGAACCACCAATTGTGTGCTTCACCCTCAAAGTGCAGCGCTGCAATCTTGATGGCTTCAACTTCAGGGACTTTGTTCAACTGGAAATAGATATCTAGCTTTTCCACCCATGCTTTGGAAGAACAAGAGGATGATCCATAAAACTTGGGAAAAAATAATCTGCCCATAGTGTGGTGTATTCCATGAAAGAAACCACCATATCTATACTACTGCCATGGTCTTCTCCGGTCCTTGAGATGGCAAAAGTCTTGGAAACTCAAGTTATCCTTGAATCTCTGACTCTGAGAGTCATACTCCACAAAGTAACCTTCAAGAGAGGTTTTCTCTTGTGGTCCTTCATTATCCATAGCCAAGAAGGTAGGCATAGTAGAGTGTTGTGAGGCTTGTGGAGCTTGTGGCAGGCTCACAGGTTGACCAGTCCCATAATGAGACATGTCAGAACTTTCTCCTTAGTGAAATATCCCAAGAGATTCCCTCATTCTGTCCATCCTCATCTCTTTGATCTCCTTGGAAAGATATTTCATGGTCTCCAAAAGAGTTTCTTCAATCTCCTCTACTTCCTTATCATTCACAATTTAAGGGGCTTTCCCCTTGCCTTGACCCCTGTCAGGGTCATCAGTAGTGTAGTCATACTTCTTATGACTTCTATTCTGGTACCTCCTCTCCCTCTCAGTAAGAGGATCATCTTCTTCATAATGTAGCATGACTGGTGCTCCAAGTCAAGCACAGGCTGTGCCAAGAAAGGAGCTCCGATACCACTGTAATATTCCTTTTTAAGGAATATCAACAATGTGCTCAAGAAAAACGTTGTATAAGAAAAAATTTGCAACAAAAAAGAAGATCAGGATTTGGTTCCTCTTATTTATGCTGTATGGGACTTATGTATGGAATTTTATCTAAAAAAAACCAGTTTAGACACACTAAACAGATCTCCCACAAACTAGACTAGCTAAAAAGCACCCAAAGAGGAAGGTTGCAGCCAAATGCAAACACTGCTTCAAGAATTGCGTAGTTTTATCTGATATTCAAAGGAGATCAACAAGGAGGTTTATAATTCAGTAATACAACATCAAATCAGCATTATTATGAATCTCTTTCACTATACAGTGGAATGTATGAGAAAATACAGCAATAAATCTTCATAAAAGAGAGCTAGAACACATGTATATTTGCAGAAATGGCTCAACAACATTATTTTTAAGGAGCTTCAGCAACCGGAAGTTACAACTCAGATCTAGGAAAGATATATGAGAAAAACATCAGATCTATTTCAGATCTGGAAAATATATATTTTTCTCTACAAGATCCCCTTGGAATTTTGACAAAAGCATGCATAAATAAGAGTAGATCTGAGAAACAAGTTGCAGAGTTGTAAAATGCTGCAGTAAATTTCTGAATATAACATTTCATTACAATGGATCAGATCTAAACAGAACATGGATCAGCAAGCTAATCCATGGATCACCAAGTGGAAGGCAAAGCCCAGCACTAGAGATCTCTGATCTAAACTATGAGCAAACCACCAAGAAGAGCCTCACACCAAAATAACGCAGTCTATCTAGATGAACAATGCTATAGCTCAAATGACATAGATAACTACTGCAAAATTGCAGATCTGAAGTACAAAGTGAAGAGACACTCTTCCAGGAGGTTAAAATTCACACTCCATGAGAAGAGGATCCCAAAATACGCTAGATCTCTGCAAATCTAGACTCCCACTTGTTGTAGCTTGCAGAAGCAGCAAAACCCTCAATGGATCAGTGCTGCCAATGAAAGTAGAGCTTGGCCTCAAGCCTGATAGTGGTTCAATTCAACAAATACTCCTCCAAGAATCCTCAAAGGAAGAGGTGAAATCCCTGCATAGGAATTCCAAGTACAATCCTCCACAAAACAACAAAGAATGGTATTTGTCTAAGCAGAAAAATACTCAGAAATATGATTGTTGAGTGATGGAAAAGGTATGAATTTTCCATTTATTTCTTTATCTTTTTCTTTAATCATAACTCCTTTATATTCTAAAATGGTAATATATCAAAGAATTATAGTAGAATTAAGGAGATTAGTGATCATTGCAAATTGATTAAATATTGTCTTTTCTTCTATACAGAAAAGAGAAGAAATAGAAAGCCACCGGTCGAGAGGAAAACAAAAAGCAGAAGTAATTGTTGTCCCTTTGCCAGGAAGCCATATCCAGACAAGATCAGAACGCACAGTCAAGGAAAGGAAAGGAAAAGTGCGGCATCAGCGCAAGAAGACAAAAAGATGACTGGAGATAGAAATCTCTGCTTCAAAGCTCATCTATATTCTCGTTTTGTCCGCCTGGCTGTTATAAAAGGACAGCGCTTGTAGAAATCAGGGAGAGCATGTATTGCCATTATTCAGATTTCCCTTTTGTGTTTTCACTTTTATCATCGAATCTCGTTGGTTAAAATAGAGTGCGATTGCCTGTAAACTTCTTTACACATGATTAATATATAATTCGGTTGTTGTTCCATTATTTGATACTGGAGTAGTTTGGCAGTGCTTCACTAGCGGCAAAGGGCCCAGCCCTGGTGGTTCCACTTGCTATTTGTACCATTACTTCACAATTCCAGTCGTGTGATGGTTTGCTTTAATTTTGATTTCCCTTAATCACATTGCTTTACCGTTCCCTGTTTTATAGTTTACTGTTTCAATATTTTATGAAATCGTTTTATTTCATAAGCTGTGATTGAACCGTGTTGCTATTCCTTTCCACCATAACAAGATTACTATCCTTTGCAGCTTATATTGTTATGCTATTCATTTCAAGTATAAAGCTTCACTGTTCATTTCGGATTTTGTTGTTGATTTCTATTAAATAGCTTTGATGTTCATTACTATTAAATAGCTTTATCGTTCATCCCTTTCCTACAAGTATTTAGTTTTGCTTTAGAATATTATTGCAGTGAGCATGTTTATTCCATTTCCATTAGCAGCATTATTGATTTAATTCAATTATCATTTCCAATTAGTTGTTTTAGTGTGGAGTGCAAGGTCAACAACTGTAAAGGACATTGGCTATTACTGTCTAATTTCTCAGATTGAGGATCTTGTTTATATTTGATTTCATGTACATCAGTTGACAGAGGAAAGAGTTATTACTACTGCATCCTTGACTGATGATTTCTGTAGTTTCTTGAGTGAGTGATCTAGTTTCAGAACATTAAGTTTCTTGTAATTGCAATTAGATTTTGTTTTCAAGCATCTGTTTACTCTTGTATTTAGAACACTGTACTGCAAATTGGAAAACATTACTCTTGGATTAAATTGCCGCCTCAGACTAAGTACACTCTTGAAATAAAAAATCGTACCTGGATTGATAATTAATGTAGGATAAATAGGAGTTAAAAAGACACCTTTTATAGCTCAACATTTTGGCGCCGTTGCCGGGGAGAGTGTAGCCATTTTTTTTTTCCTTCAGAGAGTAGTGTGATGATTTTTTGCTAAGGAAGAACTGGGTATTAAAAACGGAAGGTAAGAACCTGCATAACGAACGAGGAACATGCTCGTTCACCTGCTCGCTTCATAGTAGAACTGCATAGAAGTCTAAGGTAGGAATGAATGCTTGTGTTTTTTGAATGACTAGAAAATCTAAACAAAACACAATTCCTCCTAGACCTGAAAAACCTAAGGGACTGGTGACCCTTGGGCGAACAACCTTTATCAATGAAATCATAAGAAAATCTGAGTCTCAGTTATCTGTAGGACCCCGAATTATTACTGCCAAACGTCCTATTAATTTCCTTCAAACCACAGGATCACCATCTGTGGCTAACGCTGAGATTCATGGTGAAACTGAAAGGGTAGAACAAAGTTTTCAGGATACTGAAAATCCGGAAACAAGCCCTTCACAAGGAGAAAATTCTAGTACCCTCTGCGAAGGAGGAGGAGAAACAGGGTAAATAGAAGAACCAAGATCCCCTCTTGGAGTAGTCCAAACACTAAGTAGCCCAGATAAGGGGAGTGCTGCCAAAATCATCCAAAACAAAGCTGAAGAACCTAAAAAACAAAAATACCCTCAAATAATAGTTCAGCAAGGAACACTCATTATCCCAGACCAAGGAAGTGTTGTTAAGGTCATCCCTACTCCTTCTAGTTAGCCTAGGAATAACTCCCTAGAAATCCCAGAAGGATATTGGCACATATTTGATCAAATGGCCCAGAACCAGCAAACACCTCAAACTTCCACATTGCAATATCCCATTGTGGACACTGCAATTAATGCAGCTATGAAGGCCATTCCTCTCAAGCATATTCCTACATTCCATGGCTTGACATTGGAAGATCCAGATGCATTTCTGTTTGAATTCGATGTATTATGCCGGGGGTGTGACTATACCACCGATCCCCAAAAAGCTAAAATTATTTCCCTCCACATTAAAAGGAGCAGCTCTACGATGGTTTATGGGGTTAGGTGGAGGTGTTATAAATAACTGGGATGAGATGAGAGCTATTTTTCTAAAGAAATATCAGGATTATTGTAGGTCCAGGGAATTAAAGGATGAAATATTTCAAATGACAGCAAAACCTAATGAAACACTGGAGGAATATGTAGAACGCTTTCAATACAACCTCCAGAGATCACCTTATGCATCTTTACCCTTTCCTGATAATGTGTTAAAAACTACATTAATTAAAGGGATGAAGGAACAATGGGTTGAAACATTAAACATTATGGGAAAAGGTTACATATATCAGGAAAAATTTGCTGACATCATTTATTTATGTATCAGGAGCTCGAGAAGCAGCACAAGACTAAAACCAGCAGAACGTGACATGACCACAAGGGATAGCAAGATCTCCGATGGAGGTATAACCCGCGCAAAAATTGGCAATCTACTAGAAGATTTCAAAACTGATATTCTAGGGACTCTGACAATGCAGCTCGACATCATGCAAGCTAAACAAAAGAAAGAAGAAGTAGAACAAAATTCGGCAATATTCTTCCCTAGATGCAAAAAGAAACATAGCCATAAAGAATGCCCACTGGATACAATCCAAGTCTGCGCCATCTGCACGAAAGATCACTTCACATAAAGTTGCCCCTCACTCCTGGGATTGAAAGCAGTCTACAAGGAAGCGGAAGAAGAAACAGAACTAGTGTACCTACTCAATCAGCGCCGTCAATGGCAGCCATGAAAAACAGGTATGCCCATTGATCCATCCTCTTCTTTTCAATATCCTCAGCATAACGCTCAGCAATATAATGGAATATGGCAAAATCAACCACCTTTTCCTAGTTGGTCACAGCAACCATTTACTACATCGCCATGGCCAAATCAAAAAAATCAAACCAATTGGCCGAAATTTCCTTACTGTCCACCATTTTGGCAAAATAATGCATATCCAACATAATGGTCCCCCACCTCGTAGATTCAAACCTGGTATTCGAACTGGAAAATATCTATGAATCAGCTAGCTGGAGCGATTCCTCTCCCTCCACCTACACTCCCAGCACCATATACATTGCAAAAAAATCCCCAAACCAACTTAAGACCGCAACTCCCAGACCAACCCAACCCGAACCCTTTTTAATAATAGACCGGTTCAATCTATTCAAATAATTGAAGCACCAGAACTAGAAACTGAGTTAAGGGAGTGCAACGACCTTCAATTAAGGTCTGGGTGCATAATAGAATCAGAGGGAGACAAAAATGTTCAAGTTGAAAATTAATTACCTTTAGAACAAACATTACAAAAAGAGAATGTGGTTAGAAAACAAACTCATGAGCAAGCAACCACATTAATCATACCTCACCCAATAGAACATCCTGATTTTGATCTTCTGGGAGAACTAAAAAATTTGTGTATAAAAATTCCACTCCTCCAAGCTATCCAAGATATTCCAATTTATGCAAAAACCATCAAAGAATTATGTATAAGAAATCCAAAGAGGAGAATAACAACTAATCCAATCGTCCAAGTAGTTGGCACCCTATCTGACTTACTATCAGGAAGAGAAGCACCTGTAAAATATGAGGACCCAGGAAATCCTATAGTTACGGTGCAAATCAATGGAAAATCCTTTCCAAATGCCTTAGTTGATTTAGGAGCTGCAATCAATATCCTAACAACCACCACTTGTCAAAAACTTGGCATTACATCATTAGATCCAACCACAACCTTATTGGAATTGGTTGACCGATCGGTATTTAGGCCAAAAGGCACACTACATGATGTAATGGTATCTATAGATTCCTGGGAATACCCTGCCGAATTTCTGATTATTAACCCCAAAAACCGGCTAGATGGACACCCTTTAATCTTAGGTAGACCTTGGCTAGCAACTGCTGATGCTTACATTGGCTGCCGACAAGGCAACATGACTATAACTAGAGGGAGTAATGTCAAGAATTTAGCCTTATACCCTCCTGCCCAGCCAAGCTTAACAATAATGAAAAAAAAGAAACAACATGTATCATACCTCACAAAAAACATTAGATCACCATTAACCATATAAGATGCCCTCAAATTTAAAGACCAAACAGAGGACGACATCATTAACAGTTTCATTAACCAACCAAAAACTAGATCCCATTTGCAATGTCACATGATTGAGGCAGCATTTGATAATGAAGAAGAAGAAGATCCCCTGAAAGACACTCATGATCAGTCAATACCTACCACCTCTGTTTACAATAGAAAAACTATAGAAATTGAGCCAGGAAAAACTCTGAACATTAACAAAAACCTGACTGCTGAACAAGAAGATAAGATGGTCCAACTACTGAGAAAATATAAGGAAGCTTTTGCATGGGATTACCTAGACATGTGTTACAGGTCAAAAAACCTCCTCATCAGCTCATAGGAGAAGATAAATATGGAAGGAATACAAAGACCTAAACTAAACCTACTTCTGCCAAGGTAACGCACCCCTACAACAACACAAGAGTGTTATAACGCACCTTATCAATGAATAGGCCGCGTACACTAGAGGGCAGCGTTACCCATGTTTTGAGTTTGAAACAGGAAAAACCCACAGAGAATGATTTGAATTTCTAGCTTTTTCTCACAAGAGAGTCAGTACAAAATATAAAATGCAAAACACTAGTCTCTTATTGGGCCTTTCCAAAAACACCTGAACTCTCAAGGAAGGAAAAAGCATGGAAGTTGAGGAAACATCTTGTTTTTTTCCATTTAGAACTGGTGGAAGGAGAGAGGCAATGATTGCTCTCTCCATCTCCTATAAAATGGAGTTGAAGACTCTTGGTTCATGGTCGAAGGATTGTCAAAGTTTTGAATACTTGTGAAGCAGAGCATTATTGTTGTAGTGTGAAGGTCAAAGATCAAAGAGGTTCATTAAGAAATTGTTGATCAAGACATCACCACATTGAGATATAGAGAGATTGGAAGGCTGAGGAGGGCTTGGTACAACCGACGGTTGTAATCCTCCTTTTTATAAATCAATAGAACTGTATCTGTTTTGTCCATTCTATGCATTGATATTGTTATTGTTCTTCAATTACTTATATAGCATGAGATGAATGGTTTAGATTGCATTGTTTGAATGTTTATCATGTATTAACTTAATTGATAGGAAATGTATGTTGTGGTAGGGATTACACGGGTGCTTTAATTGATTACAAGGTCGAGATTTGGAGCTGGTGAAGAAAGATCCCTGCTTCACTGCTTAGCGCTCTCCAAAATACTCCAAGATCATTAAAGAGGTAATCTTCCATCTTATTCCATAAAATTGTTTAAGTTGATATGAACATGTATGTGCCTTCTTTGTGAACTATACAGCTAATCTTACTGTCTACCTCGGGCACCGAAAAGCCCTGAGAGGGATATTAGAAAACCAACAACCCAATCATTTTACCCTATAGTAGAATTAGCGACTCCGCTGGGGATTTCCCCATAGTTTCTGGACTATCTCTTTCCCCCTTTCTTCTTTCCTCTGTTCACAGACCCTTCTGACCAGTATTTATGCCCAGTAGACATTTCAAAAGCTCACAGAGTTCAATCCTGTTTCTGTTTGACCATCTAAAGGAATTTACCCTGGCTAACGCTACCTCTGTTGGTGTTCCAGTGCATTATAACGCAGTCTTTGCTTAAAGAAAATGCGTTAGTCTCTGGATTAACACTGTATTTACTTAGAGACAGTGCGTCACTCAGCCAAAATTTGTTGTTCACCCCTGTGATTTTGTTTTTGGTTGTAGAGTTTTTGGCCATCAGTATCCCTCCTTGACTAAATACCTGTGCTTGTTTACTAAGTTGGAATTTCTGTTTATTTGCTCTTGTTTGAAAATTTAGTGTCAAAAACATTTACTTTTTAGAGAAGATTTTTTTTTTTTAGTTTTTCTGCATCTAGCTGAATTAATTCTGAAAATTTCAGTTAAAAGACTGTTAAGATGAGGTAAATAGATGTCTAAATCTTTAAAGGTTGAAATTTTCTATTTGAATGTTAATGCATGGATGTTGAAAAGAAACCTCTCCTTGTAGAAATACTCTTCATTGAATTGAATATTTAGAGCATATTTTTGCATGGTTTCTTGAGTCAGAATCTCATTACATTTCATACGTCCACTCCCCCTCCGCAAGAATAGTAATCAAGTACACTAAGAATCAAGCGATAATAAAATCAATCACATTAATTTTTTTTGAGCTCACACCAACAATAGTTCAGGCTAGGATCTTGGGTTAGGAAAAGTGAGAAAATCACCCAAGATCTCAAAACTTGAGACTAGAGTCATTAACGAGTGAAATCATACTGCACTCATATTATCGGGACCGTTCCTTTACCAGAGCTCAGCGCGACACAACACTTGGGTGCACAAGAAGGTAGCCCACCTTCGAGGATGTCGAAACTAGATCGGGAATCTAGGTGTTCTGCCCATATAGCATGCTGTCCTAGACCTTGGACCCCCCTGATGATGTCTGTGATTTGAGGTATCTTTAGTGGCCATACTTTTTAGGGACTTACACAAGGTGACTGGGATGGGCTATCCTGGTACCTGAAACAGACGGACCCACTCTGTCTTCGGTCTTTAGGAGGGTACTTGTCTTCATGAGAGTGCTTACACCTATTGTCTGAGGTTTGGGTGAAGCTCTAGAGTGAACGGAACTGTAATTTCGACCAACCCTCTTTGCATACTATTGTGATACTAGATTTCATCACCAGCAACGACAGTACTCAGACAAGGCACCCTATTCTGGCTGCTTGCTAATTGATTTTAGAGAGTCCTTTTTTTTTTCTTTTTTAGGTGTGTGGTTACTGTCATTGAGACTTTATAATACATCACAATTTATTAAAATTTGTTAAAAATAAACAGGTCACCGTGGTGTCATCCGAGCCACGCCATCTATCTCGACGACAACAAGGTCTACCTCCTCTCACTCTTGAGGAAGAACTAAACCTTGGTGAACCCGTGCCTTCTGCGGAAGAGCAGTCTCCATTGACAAACCCTGATTTTCACACAGCCTCATATCATACTGAATTTCCGGAGGACCCTTTCACGGAAGGTGTCGTACCTCATTACAATCCTCCACTCACTGATCCATTGGGGCTTGTGATAATTCATATTCCACCACGCCAAGACATGTCTTCGGCTGCACAAACATCCATTTCACAACTAGCATCCACAGGGTCGATACCAATGGAAACCATCCCAGGTTTGCCACCATCCTCCCCACCAGTTTTTAGTTCTATGCCATCACTTGGTAACCCCAGTAGTAAACATATGCGTAATCCCAACCCTACGATCATCACAACTATAAGTAACTCACCGAGTCCTTCGAGATCTACTCCTACCGTGACCACATTGGGACCTACAGTTGCTCCTCCCACGAGTGTGACTACTTCGGTTCCTTTTAGCAACCCTTTCAATTGGAACCCTTTGCTAATTTCAAACCCCTTGGCCACCATACCAATGGGAAGTGTCACTAGCACGCAAATAACAGGGAACATTTCACTACCCCTGCAAACGTTAGGACAATCCGGACAACCTATTGTTAACACTATTCCCTTAAGTGGTTTAAATATCAGTGTAGAGTCTATGTCGTTGCCGAAATCTGCAAGTAGTAGCATGCCTCTAGGAAACTCTATTGCATCCATATGGACTAACCCAACCCAACCTCCATCTGGAATGGGAGGGCACTTTTACACTGGGGGCAACCAACCGTTTGCCCCGCAATACAATATGCCCTATGGAAAACAACCATATATCCCTACCCCTCCACCTATAGGAAATTTTTATCAAATTCCTACTTATCCTACTGGTAACACATTGATGGGCGAACCCTATGGTCCACATAGTCAACCATTACTTCCTTGGTTAGATTCAAGAGCAAACCCGCAATTGCCATTTTTGGCAGCTCTAGACATTCCCGACATCTATAAACTGACTAATGACCCCATTAATCACAACCCGCTCTGGCCTCTAGTACCGCATAAGATTCCTTCTGACATCCCAAAGTTCGATGGGAAATAAGGGGAAGACCCAGCCGCACACATCACCACCTTTCATTTATGGTCTATATCTAATTCCATGGTTGATGATAGTGTCAGGCTTTGACTATTTCCCCGCACCCTTACAGGCAATGCCGCCAAGTGGTATATTGAATTCCCACGTGCTGCCATAAACACTTTTGGTGCTTTAGCGACAAAGTTTCTAAAGAACTTCCAATTACCAATCAGATTTGAAACCGGAATGGAATTGTTAACCTCACTGTGCCAAGACACCGCCACCCACATCTCTGATCACATTCATGAATGGAGGCATAGGAGGAGGCTAGTCAAAGCGCCAATCCCGGATCATCTTCTATCTAATTGGTTCTATAAGTCTCTCTTACCCCACATCTCTAAATACATTGGCCTATCCGGTGCGGTTACAGAAGATCAATGCATTCGTCATGCCCAACATTTGGATTTAATCTATTCACAATCTGGCACGCTATATGATTTAATCCCCAATGCCCCTGGTAACCGAAATCCTCCCACTACTCAGAAAATTGGTGCCCACGCCAACGGTCTCATTGGCACAATCTCTGGCGTAGCCACAAAATAGTCTTGGGAGCAAACCTCCCAGCCATCCTCGGCTGCCACCGCCCCTAACCAAACGACTACTCTTCCTACCGCTGAGGTAAATTCTATACAAACTTCACAAAAACCTAGTGGAAATAATAAGAAGAACAAGAAAAAGACATCTTCTTCGGAAGAGCAGTCGGACAATCAGAATAATCCTAATCAGAAAAACGCTACCAAAAACGACAAAGGGAAGGATAAACCCATGAAATTTCCTTGCAAGATTTGTGCAGAGGACCACTTGACATACAAATGTCCTCGGCTGCAAGAATGCACCGATTTTATCACAAACAAGGATTCTAGGAAAACACCTACCATTCTTCATAATCCTTTCCCTAATCAACAGCAGCAACACCAACACATGGTTGACAACCTGCCACAACCCCAACAACAGGGCAATGGTGGTTCACATCCTTTCGGTGAAGGACCATCCACCATTTATGGCATTAAAAGTGTTGAACTTCAAACACGAGCCAAGCTTTATGGAAGTCCTACCATAGACACTCAAGAACCTGGTACTAGTTCAACTCCACCGCCGACCAACGATATGCATATCAAACGGCCTACTACTGATCCCATGATTCGTCCCCCCAAAGGGACACTTTGACGCACCACTCATAACACCTCTGCATGTGCAGCCCAAAACTACAACATTGTAGAAGATTTGGCACAGACACCGTCAGCTATGTCTACTCTCGAAGTATTGCAAACTTGCCTAGCACAAAGGAAAGCCTTGGTTTCGACCATTGTTGGAATAGACCCCCAAGATTCCATGCTAGCTATCTTTGATATGGAAAAATCTCAGACTTTCCTCTCGCACCAACTCGCATTCCAAGTGCAGGTTGTGTCGAAAGGGAGACCAATCCATCGCATTGTCATTGACAAAGGTGCTTCGACCTGCGTTATGTCACAAGCTTGCTGGCTCGCTTTAGGTTCTCCTATCTTAACACCACCATCGAATTCCCTTAAATCTTTCAATGGCCACACGTTCCTCCCAAAAGGATACCTTGCTAGCTTTCCCATCACTCTGAGTGGGAAAATGGTAACTGTGGACATTGAAGTCGTAGATCGCCATCTCGACTATAATCTATTCCTCGGCCGCAGTTGGTCTTATGCCATGACCGCCATTGTTTCTTCGGTCTTCCGACTCGTCCTATTTCCAATGGATGGGAAAATAGTCACAGTGGATCAGTTATCCTTCTGCACCCCTGATTATTCTACATTACCAAGTAGCACTGTACTCCTAATAGGAGGCTTTCCTGACTCTTACGTTAGTATTGGTACGGGTCTTCTAAAGGCATCTTCCCTACTGGGTTGTTTTCCTCTCCCGCCACCAGAGATCCCAAATACGGTTGTAATGATATCCACCACTTTGGATGGCTCTATCAACCCATGGATCCTCCTGACACCTTCAGACATTGATTCCTACGGAGATCAGATTCCACTCTCACCAACCGAGTTGGCCTACAAAGCCTCCAAATTACATCTGAACCCTCCACTGCTATGGTTTCGACTAGAGGTACAAACCTCCCACCCATCATAGTTCTCTCTAAGGATATCCTCAATGAAGTCTTGCTTAAAGACAAAGCTATTCAAAAGATCATGTCTCTAGAAGAACGACCTTGGGGAGAGTTTCACCATCGCACTTCAATGATCGACTCAGACATGATAAAAACTAAAATCCCATCCTTTGACCCACCTGAGATTATTCCCTCCTCTTACACGACTGTTCAAACTATCAATTCAGAAGGGAACATGGGTAATATTTCTAAGACAATGCTCATTTATATCTCATTCAAAACGGGTATTGTGGAAAATATTCAGATTGGAGAAGATTGCAATCCTGAGGAAATTGCACACTTCACATCCCTTTTCAAGGAATTCCGCAATGTGTTTGCTTGGTCTTAAAATTCCCGACATAGATCCATCTATAGTCAAGCACGAAATCAAGATTTATGACAATGCCAAACCAATTCAGCAACGACTCAGGCCTATCCACCCGTGCAAAGCAGCCACCATCAAAATTGAGGTAGAAAAACTTTTAAACGCTGGTTTCATCTATCTCGTTCCTTTGACAGAATGGGTTTCCAATCTGGTTCCCGTAGATAAAAAACAAGGCACCATCCGAGTTTGTGTTGACTATCATGATCTGAACGCTGCTTGTCCCAAAGACAATTATCCTACGCCGTTCATAGATCAGATTCTCGACGATTGTGCCGGATGCAAATCTTTTTCCTTCATGGATGGATTCTCGGGCTATAATTAGATTGCAATTAAAAAAGAAGACCAGCATAAAACTTCCTTTATCTGTCCTTAGGGCACCTTTGTGTATCTTAAACTCCCATTCGGTCTGAAGAATGCTGGAGCAACTTTTCAGTGGGCTATGGACTACGCTTTCCAAGACATTCGACATATTGTACAGGCTTACTTGGATGACCTTTCGGCACATTCCAAGAATTGACCTGATCACCTTGCTCATCTGAAAGAAATTTTTTCTAGGTGTAGATTCTACAATATACGTCTGAATCCTCATAAGTGCATATTTATGGTCGAGTCTAAGCATTATTTTTATGGTATTTTTCTTACTCGTTAATCCAAAAAACCTCGAGTTCTCTTCTTCGGACTCGTTAAACTTATACGAAGTCGATGTCGAGTGTTCTTTTTATGGTCTTTTTCTTGCTCATTAATCCGAAAAACCTGGAGTTCTCTTCTTCAGACTCGTTAAAACTAATATGAAGAAGCACTGAGCTTTCTTTTTAGGGACCTTTTTCTAGCTCATAAAACTGAAAAAACCCCAAGTTACCTTTGTCGGGCTCGCTAAACTACCACGACAGAGAGTAAAGAGCCATTCTTTTCCTCTTTTTCAAAGCTCTTTAAACAGAAAAAGTGACCGAGTTTTCTCTGCATGACTTGTTAAAATTTCACGGAGAGCACAGAGTTTTTCTTTGCTGGACTCGCTAAAATTTCACAAAGAGTACTGAGTTTACTTCGTCTCCTCGTACTCATAACAAAATGAGGTAGACATCCATCGAACATACATTTCTCATTTTTCCGTCTTTCGATGGACTAACTCATGGAAAATGAATTGTTTCGGGCTTACTATTCTCCCTTTGTCGTGCCCGGTTATCAAGACATGACAAAGGTACCCCATGGAGTTGTCTTTTACGACATTTTTTAGACTCTCTAAATATGAAAAATTCACTGATTTTACTCATCTGGACTCATTAAATCTAATCAGACGGGGAATAGAGTTGTATTTTACGACATTTTTCAGACTCTCTAAAATATGAAAAATTCACCGAGTTTACTCGTCTAGACTCGTTAAACCTAATCAGACGGGGAAAAATTTGGACAAAATGGATACTACCTTTGTTACATTTTAGAAAGGTCGATTTGGCAGCAAAAATATTGAACATGGCACTTCCCAGACAACTCTTTTGCAGTTAGCCGAAACCTACCATCTATGAGTATTAGCCTTCATCTCCTAGTGTTCCTACACCAGTAAAATCTTAACAAACTCTTTGGTGTTCATTAAGCCTTAGTTGCCTAGTACCCTGTTACAGTGCCTTCTATCGTTCATATAGATCTCGCTATCTACTACTCCTCTTATCAACCAAACCGCTCATTATGCCAAAAATTATTTTTCATCAGTTATCCCCATTTTCTCTTCATTATTTCCATCAAAAACAAAATCATTTGGTTTCCGTTTCGTGTTGACTGATGTAGGATGCCTCAGTGCCTACCTTTCAATAGATTTCTTCCTATCGACTTCAACATCTTATGTAGGAAGTTGATCCAGAAACCCATCAGTACCCAGATACTTGCAGACATCAGTGGCAGGTAGTCTTGTGTTTGATTAGGAGTCTTCATCATTGGCTCTTGATCGAATGATTCTACTAGTGTTCAACTTCAACTCTTTTTATTCACACTCGCTAGATTGTACTGTGCATCTTAGGGACCATCATCATTATCAGTGGCCACCTTCGCGTCTGTTAACAATTTTCATTATCGACTGGTAATTAGACAATTTCTCACATGTTCGACGACAACTCCTTCATTCACATGTTGAGAAATATGCAGTTTAAGTGAAGCGGTAGTCAATACCTTGGGGAAAAGGTTACATCATTAAAGTTGTGTTCCCTTCCCCAAGTTGTGATATTGTTTATGGAGACAGCTTCTTAAGCCTGATCCTGTTATGACAGACATTTCCACATTGTGCTTATCGGTGGACAGATTCTTCATATCTCTTTTCTAGAGAAATCATGTTGATTAAGCTACTGAGAATGGGAATTCCCGACTCAAGGCAGATACTATATTTTCAAACATATGTTGTTGTTTCAGGTTATCCTCAGTCTTTCAATCTCTTTATCTCTTCTACACACATTATAAATTATTTCGGCCATCGTCTTCGTCTCTGACCTCACACTTTAGGGGGCATCTGTTACAGTTCAAAAAACCTCCTCATCAGCTCATAGGAGAAGATAAATATGGAAGGAATACAAAGACCTAAACTAAACCTACTTCTGCCAAGGTAATGCACACCTACAACAGCACAAGAGCGTTATAACGCACCTTATCAATGAATAGGCCGCGTTAGTGGCTAGGGAAATGCTCTGTTTACACTAGAGGGTAGTGTTACCCATGTTTTGAGTTTGAAATAGGAAAAACCCATGGAGAATGATTTGAATTCCGGCTTTTTCTCACAAGAGAGTCAGTACAAAATAGAAACTGCAAAGCACTAGTCTCTTATTGGGCCTTGCCAAAAACAATTGAACTCTCAAGGAAGGAAAAAGCATGGAAGTTGAGGAAACATCTTGGTTTTTTCCATTTAGAACTGGTGGAAGGAGAGAGGCAATGATTGCTCTCTCCATCTCCTATAAAATGGAGCTGAAGGCTCTTGGTTCATGGTCGAAGGATTGTCAAAGTTTTGAATACTTGTGAAGCAGAGAATTATTGTTGTAGTGTGAAGGTCAAAGATCAAAGAGGTTCATTGAGAACTTGTTGATCAAGACATCACCACATTGAGAGATAGAGAGATTGGAAGGCTGAGGAGGGCTTGGTACAATCGACAGTTGTAATCCTAATTTTTATAAATCAATAGAACTGTATCTATTTTGTCCATTCTATGCATTGATATTTTTATTGTTATTCAATTACTTATATAGCATGAGATGAATGGCTTAGATGTGCATTATTTGAATGTTTATCATGTATTAAATTTATTGATAGGAAATGTATGTTGTGTTAGAGATTACACGGGTGCTTTGATTGATTACAGGGTCGAGATTTGGAGCTGGTGAAGAAATATCCCTGCTTCGCTGCTTAGCGCTCTCCAAAAGACTCCAAGATCATTAAAGAGGTAATCTTCCATCTCATTCCATCAAATTATTTAAGTTGATATGAACATTTATGTGCCTTCTTTGTGAACTATACAGCTAATCTTACTGTCTACCTTGGGCACCAGAAAGCCCTGAGAGGGATATTAGAAAACCAACAACCCAAGCATTTTACCCTATAGAAACATGAAAGGAATTGATCCCCAGTTATGTACGCACCACATTTATACAGAAAAATATGCTAGACCCATTCGCCAACCCCAATGGAGATTAAACCCTCATCTTAAGGATATTGTGAAAGTTGAATTACAAAAACTCTTGGATGTAAACTTTATTTATCCAATATCCGATAGAAAGTGGGTCTCTCCACTAGTAGTGGTGCCAAAGAAGAATGGAAAGTGGAGGATATATGTAGACTACAGAGAATTAAACAAAGCAACCCAGAAAGACCACTTTCCCATTCCTTTCATTGATCAGGTATTAGATACATTAGCAGGAAATAAATTATTTTCTTTCTTAGATGGCTTCAATGGATATAATCAGATTCAGATTGCCCCTGAAGATCAGGATAAGACTACTTTTACCTGTCCTTGGGGAACATTTGCTTACATAATTTTACCCTTTGGCCTATGCAATGCCCCTGCCACATTTCAGAGGGCCATCCTCAGCATATTTTTAGATTTAATAAATGAAGGGCTCGAAGTATATATGGATGATTTCACACCTTATGGAGATGATTTTGAGCCAGCATTAGAAACATTGGAAAATGTGCTGCAAAGGTGTATTACCACAAGGCTCTGCTTGAGCCATGAAAAGTGTCATATGATGATGACCGAGGGACTCATCTTAGGTGATTATATCTCAGAAGCTGGAATACAGGTAGATCCAGCTAAAATTCAGATAATTTTGTTAATACCTACTCCTACCACACAAACAGAGGTATGCAGTTTTCTGGGATTTTTTGGTTATTATAGAAGATTCATAGAGCATTTTTCTCAAATAGTTGCACCTCTATACGCACTAACTGGGAATGTTGATTTTATTTGGACAGATAAGTGTGACCATGCTTTTGAGGATCTGAAAAAGCTTTTATTAACAACCCCAGTGCTAAGGGGCCCAAATTGGGATTTTCCATTCCAAATTTCATCTGATGCCTCAGACACAGCTATCGGAGCAGTCCTTGGGCAGGAAGAAGATAAAAAAACATATGCAATTTATTATATTAGCAAGAATCTATCTCCTGCTGAATTAAACTATACCGTGACTGACAAAGAATTTTTAGCTGTAATACATGTTGTAAATAAATTTAGACATTATATAACTGGGTATCCTGTAGTTTTATATACAGATCACTCTGCCATAGAATATTTAGCAAATAAACCTATTACAAATGGTAGAGTAACAAGATGGTTGATTCTATTGCAAGAATTTGACATCACAATAAAGGATTGACCTGGAAAAGAGAATCCTGTAGCTGATTTTCTCTCACGAATGCCAAAACCAGCGGACACAGCAGCAGTCGAAGATCAGTTTCCAGATGAACATTTGTTTGTTGTTACTGTCAGAACACCATGGTATGCTAATGTTGCAAATTATTTAGCAGTAGGTAAATTACCCAAGCATCTAACACCCAATGAACGAAAAAAATAGTGCAGCGCAGTACCCGATTCTCTTGGATTGGGGGCTACCTATTTCATACAGGAGCATATATGCACATTAGAAGATGCGTCCGAGAAGACGAAATATTTGACATTCTAAAAGCATGCCATGATGGGCTGTGTGGCGGACATTTTGCAGATCACAGGACTGGTCACAAGGTTTTACAAACAGGCTATTACTGGCCTACAATTTTTAAATATGCTAAAAAGTTTGTACAAGCCTGTGATAGTTGCCAAAGGGCAGGACGTCCTGGACAGTCCAATGAAATGCCTTTGAATCCACAAATAGTAATCGAGCCATTTGAGCATTGGGCGCTCGATTTTATTGGTCCTATTAACCCATCATCAAATCAAAAAACATACATGCTAGTTGCAACAGAGTATGTTACCAAATGGGTTAAAGCAGAGGCACTTCCAAGAGCTACAAAGGACTCTATAATACATTTCCTTTTCCAAATATTTGTGCGATATGGCCTCCTGAGGGATATAATTACAGATGGAGGACCGCAATTTGTAGGTAATAAAATCACTGCAACATTAAAAAATTACCACATTCGACACAAAATTACAACCCCATACCACCCACAGGAAAATGGCCAATTAGAGAGCACGAATAAGGTGATAGAGGCAATATTTACAAAAACAATTGCATCACACAGAAATGACTGGGCTTCAATATTTCCGGAAGCCTTGTGGACATACCGAAAAACGTGGAGAAATACCACTGGGTATTCACCATATCAATTAGTATTTGGAAAAGAACCCATCTTTCCAATAGAATTTGAAATTCAAACATTAAGAACAGCGCAGGAGGTGGGTTTGAATTTAAATGAGGCCCAGGTTAGCAGATTACAACAAATCAACAAGTTAGATGAAATTAGGCTCTCGGCCCTTCAAAACACTGCATTAATTCAACAACAGAGAGAAAAATGGCACGATGCCCTTATTAAAAAAAAAATATTCCACGAAGGAGATTGGGCACTCCTATACGACTCCAAGTTTCAGGATTTCCCTGGAGAACTCCAGACACGATGGCTTGGCCCTTAGGAGATACAGAAAGTGCATGAAAATGGCACCATTACATTAACTACCATTGACGGATCTGGACATTCTATCAAAGCAAACAGTCATCGAGTACGACTTTACCACAAACCGCTTAATCGGGAATCCTTTTACCAGCAATTATGGGGATATTCCACTATGCAAATTCTTGCTGAGGGAGATAACTCCTCAGCATTAATTCACTAAACAATTATTCCTTTGTTTCTGAAATTTGTACATAAGCTTTTCTCTTTAATTTCGCTTGTGTAAACTGTTTTTTTACAGATTTTTTTCCGTGTTGTTCCTCTTAAGGAACCGTTGCTATTCCTCTTAAGGAACAACAGTCGTTCCCGTTAAGGAACAACAATCTTGTGTGCTTATATTTGTTTGCTGTTCCTCTTAAGGAACAACAGCCGTTCCTCTTAAAGGAACAACATTTCCGCCCGATTTTTTTTGCTGTTCCTTTTAAAAGGAACAACCCTTTCACCACTTTTTTCACTTTCTGTCATTCCTTTTAAGGAACAGTAGTTTCGATTTGGAATGTTTTTAGGCTGTTCCGTCGAAGGATCAGCATTTTATTTTTCACTTGCTTTATCTGTTGTTCTGCTTAAGGAACAACTGTTGTTCCTCTTAAGGAACAACAGTTTCGCATGTATCTTTTTCTTTTATTTGTTGTTCCTCTTAAAGGAACCGTAGTTTTGAGTGCAGATGTTCTTTTTGTTGTTCCTCTTAAGGAACAACAACTATTCCATCTAAGGAACAACACTTTTTGAGTACATTTTTTTGTTGTTCTCTTATGGAACAACATTTTGAGAATTTTTTTGAATAATGTTTCACTCTTCATGATCCTTTCAAGGCAAAGATACAAATTTATGCAATGACACAAAAATTAGAGGTTACTGAAATCAGCAAATCAAGGAAAAATTGTGATCTTTAAAGAAATTGCTTTGTATTGATAAGAAAAAAGGAAAGGACACAACTATCTATATCACATTGTTGTCTTTATCTTCACCAAAACTAATTTGATTGATTATTTTTATCATGTTGGTTCTTCCCTAATCCTCATAACTCTCTTTGACTTTTATTATTGAATAAGAATAAGGGCATATTTTCCTCTATTGAGATGTTCAGACTTCTTCCACCATCCCTACTCTTAAGGAGTGTTGAGCCATCCTCTACATATAAATAGGAAAGTGCTATATAAAAGAAAAGGAAAAAAGAAAAAATATCTATATGATTACTAACAATTCTATGATTTGTCAGATGGAGGATAGGGGGTCTCATCAAGAGCCAGGCTACCATGATCATAAGGAAGCTATGAAGTGGCATTCCCACTATGGCCACCACACCAGGGATATGATCCAATGGGCACATCAGAAAAATAAAAAGTCCTTGGAACAGGAGGTCTCATCACGAGTCGGCCTGCCCACCTTTCACTCCTTCCTGGTGAATGGCATTGTGATTCATCTGGTTACCAAGCCAGCACAATGGCCTCCATCCTAACATTACAAAGCACTTTCCTAGGCATATATAAAGGACTATGGTTCCAAAGGTGAAAAAGAAACTTTGTCAAGGTTATAAACACCTGTGGGCAACAGAGCTCTGCTGATGGTATTGGAGTCATATTTTTCACAAATCAATAGTAATTATAAACCCTTTTCTTATATATTTATCTTGATTTCAAATGATATTATGCTCCTAAACCATTTTTTTTTAACCTCTTATACATGAAATATTGTTTAAAAATTAATCATAGTGGTTCAAGTGAATAATGACCGCATAAGCATTTTTGACGTCAGCTGTCCTCTTCCCTATTTTCGCATCATTCCATAGCATTTCCATATCTATTCACAGTTTTCATCATAAGCCTCGATTTCAGTAATTTGATACTTTTTGTGATCATGTCATGGATACGTACACCTTTCTATACTGTACGATTGTCGTCCAGTACACTGCTCCTCCATTTGCCTGGTCGAGGACGACCTATCATATTTCAGGGGGGCGCGGGTGACTTCTAAAATACACCTGCATACATGTCAATTCCTTATTTTCATCAGATCCCGAAAGTAGCAAGTTTAACGGTATTGATATTTTCTGATATGCATGGGTTGCTGTTCCATTGCCATTTCTGTGTATTGTTGTGAAAAATTAACAGTGTGCAGAGCTTAGACAAAATGGGAGGTCGACTAGTACGCATCGAACCACAAGTAATAACAGTTTTCGACGTTGAACGAGAAATCTTGGTAAGAGCAGGATGGATTACCTACCTTACACGACTCCAGCAGCCCCATGAAACTGTGGCCATCGAATTTTTGCATAATTTGCAGGAGGATCATTCCATAGTAAGAGGAAGGTGAATAACAGTAACAAATGCAGTAATTGTTGAGGTATCCAGACTACCAGTAGTTGGACACATATGGACCCATAAAAAATTGAGACTTCAAGAGGCCATAACCATCTTTCGGGACGAAGGACAGAACCTGACCGTCAAAGGAAAAGGAGTCCAGCCGGAAACTCTGGGAGAACCATGGGCAGAACTGGCTAGAGTATTGCAAAGCTACATTACATGCGATGGGAGAAAGGATGTGGTAAGACCACACCACCTCAAATTATTAGCAGTACTAAAACAGAAATGTGTTGTAAATTTTCCTGTATATTTAAATTTTTTACTGCATGATGCTGCTCAGAGCATAAGGAAATCCTGTCATACAGGAATGGTAGTAAGCCACCATTTTTTAATTCAATTAATAGTTAGTTATAGTCTTGCTCAGCAATAGACTATCTGGGAGGAATTGGTATTTTTAATAGACAGGGGAATAGCCTTACTTGCCCCGAAATCAAAAAGAACCACCAGCACAACAAATAGACCTCTAAAACGCAGACAGTCCTCCAGATTGAGAAGAAGCACAGGAATGTTGGGAAGCCTCCAGGGTAGCAGCAGCCAACCCTTATAATTACATAGTTCTGGAGATGAGCAACCCCCGCAACCACAAGGAGGAGAAAACTAGGAAGAGGAAGAAACTGAGCACACCAGTGAAGAAGAGAGGGAGGAAGCAGAACCTCCTATAGCCTCCAACGCAAGTCCACCACAAAACACATTGCAGAAAGACAAATTGGCCCAAATTTTGGCCAATATGAGTGAGTATATTCAACCCCAGATTCCGCTCAACCTCAATATTGAGGCAGAGCAATCACAGGAACACTCTGTCCACAGCAAGGATACATCCGAGGAAATTCATGATGAGGAAGAGGCAGAAGCAGAAGCCCCTCAGGAAGTGGCAGATCAAACTAGGGTTACCTCCCTTGAGGAACCTAGTTAGGATAACGCAAACACTGAAGAAGTGTTCCAAACAGAGAATATGGAAACAAGCTAGGGCAAGGGCACAGTCCCTGAAGAACAAAACCCAGCTGAGAAGCCAAGTCTAGAAAAGGAAACAACTGTTCCTCCCAAGAAGAAGAAGAAGAAGACAAATGAAATTAAGACGATGTGGAAGGAACAAAAAACATTGCTAAAATTAGTAAAACAACTCAGACAGAAGATAAGGGTCCTGAAAAGGGGGAAAATCTCTAAAAGAACCCCAGAAATATAGACTGTAGGAACTCGATATCGTAAGAAGGAAACCCAGGTAGATCTTCAACCCAGAAGTGTTTTAATGGAAAACGACCCTGATGTAGCAAAAATCCAAGAGGATCTGGCACAGGCTTAGCGGGCTAGAGAAAATCTTGAAGAAGGGATTGTTCCTAAGAAGAAATACCAAGAGTTACAACAGCAATTAAGGGACATCAATCCATTAGAGGCAGAAGCCCTCGATAAATGTCGGAAGGAAGAAGAAAAAGTTGAAAAGGTAAGGAATAGACTAAAAATAGTCAGGAGTCAAATGGATACTCTCTGTTCTCTATATACAAACGTTCTAGCATGTAGGTCCCCTGCCAAAAATTATGCTTTGTTTTTGTTAGAAAGATATTTTCAGTTAAAAATTAAGGCTGTTAAGGCAGGGAAACCTAAAGAATTAAAAACTATTGATGATTTTATAAACTGCTGTAAACTCTATGGAGTAAAATTTCAGCGGTTACTCTGTGAATTTTATTTGCACAATTTTATATTGAAAGAGGAAATGGAGAAGAATCCCAGTCCTTTTGTGGGTGATGTCCAGTATCAAGAATTCATTTTGTTTGTTGTTAACCAGTTAAAATGGCTCAAGGCCTATAACACTTTTCAGAGACAAGAAAACGAGTTAGACCTTTGGGTTAGGGGTGAACCGAGACACCCATTACAATTGTGGGCTAAGCATAAAAGCTTAATGAAAAAAGAGGGTGTGATCCAGACATTGGGACCCATCCACAAAGAAATTTTCCAGCAAGGGGTAGAATAGTTTCTATCCATCAAAGACTAGGCCATAGTAGCAGCTAAAATCCGATGGAAGATTTCCAATCAGAATATTCAAGATAGAGAGCCATTCAATTACAGAAATTTTAAGTTAGCTGACGACCGCCTGGTTACCTATAGTAACCTCATCCCGCAGGAAGGCCCGTATTGGCTAGGTTGTAGATTTCGAAGCCCTATTATCTGGTATCCTGCAGTAGGATATAAGGTCATATATTAATTACCTGAAGGGTAGACAGGGCATATTTTTGAAGCTTTAGCTGCAAATCATGGTTTTAGACCACTTCATGAAAATCCCTCTCTAGCCTATTCTCTAACTGCTTTTCATGTAAATTACATGGTTTTCATGAGGGTATGAAAAAGGGTAAGCAGGGGGGTGTGTTGAGCGATTGAAAAGGTATGAATTTGCCATTTATTTCTTTATATTTTTCTTTAATCATAACGCCTTTATATTCTAAAATGGTAATATATCAAAGAATTATAGTAGAATTAAGGAGATTAGTGATTTTTACAAATTGATTAAATATTGTCTTTTATTCTATACAGAAAATAGAAGAAATAGAAAGCCACCATTCGGGAGGAAAAGACAAAGCAGAAGTAATCGCTGTCCCTTCGCCAGGAAGCCATATCCAGACAAGATTGGAACGCATAGTCAAGGAAAGGAAAGGAAAAGTGCGGCATCAGCGCAAGAAGACAAAAATATGATTGGAGATAGAAGATAGAGCGAATCCCTCAGGATATTTTGATCCTGAGGGATCGCTGCTTCAAAGCTCATATATATTCTCGTTTTGTCTGCCTAGCTGTTATAAAAGGATAGCGCTTGTAGAAATCAGGGAGAGCATGTATTGCCATTATTCAGATTTACCTTTTGTGTTTTCACTTTGATCATCGACTCTCGTTGGTTAAAACAGAGTGCAATTGCCTATAAAATTATTTACACATGATTAATATATAATTCGGTTGCTGTTCCATTATTTGATACTGGAGTAGTTCGACAGTGCTTCACTAGCGGAAAAGGGCCTGGCCCTAGTGGATCCACTTGCTATTTGTACCATTACTTCACAATTCCAGTCGTGTGATGGTTTTCCTTAATTTTCATTTCCCTTAATCGCATTTCTTTACAGTTCCCTATTTTATAGTTTACTGTTTCAATATTTTATGAAATCGTTTTATTGCATAAGTTGTGATTGAACCGCGTTGCTGTTTCTTTCCACCATAACAAGATTACTATCCTTTGCAGCTTATATTGTTATGCTATTCATTTCAAGTATAAAGCTTCACTGTTCATTTCGGATTTTTCTGTTCATTTCTATTAAATAGCTTTGTTGTTCATTACTATTAAATAGCTTTGCTATTCATCTCTTTCCTGCAAGTGTTTGGTTTTTCTTTAGAATATTATTGCAGTGAGCATGTTTATTCCATTTCCATTAGCAACATTATAATTTAATTTAGTTATCATTTCCAATTAGTTGTTTTAGTGTGGAGTGCAAGGTCAACAATTGTAAAGGACATTGGCTATTACTGTCTAAGTTCTCGGATTGAGGATCTTGATTATATTTGATTTCATTTACATCAATTGACAGAGAAAAGAGTTATTACTACTGCATCCTTGACTGATGATTGTTGTAGTTTCCTGAGTGATTGATGTAGTTTCAAAACATTAAGTTTCTTGTAATTGCAATTAGATTTTATTTTCAAGAATCCATTTACTCTTGTATTTAGAACATTGTACTGCAAATCGGAAAACATTACTCTTGGATTAAATTGCCACCTCAGACTGAGTACACTCTTGAAATAAAAAATCGTACCAGGATTGATAATTAATTTAGGATAAATAGGAGTTAAAAAGACACCTTTTATACCTCAACAATGATCAATCAACAACCTTCTTTTACTGCCCTCCCTTTCTTTTTATAAGATGAGAAAGCCTTTGCAAACCCTAAACCACCTTGATGAGTTAGCCCTTTTCACATGAGAGGCTTCCTTCTAGAACTGCGCTGTCCCTTTTGGAGAGGCAATGAACCTAGACATCGTTGTTGATTTGGTCAAGGTTGACCCATTCTTTAGCTCAAACCTCTTTCACACCTGCAAGTGATTATTTACATGGCCCTGATTTGTCTTTTTTCACATGGGCATTGATTTATTCAGACTTTTTAGGAGTTTTACATGTCCTCCTTTATTCATTTATTCATGCAATAGAAATTAAAACAAAATTGAATGTTCCTCTTAGCTAAGGCTAAGTGGGAACATCACAGTTATAATTTAGAGGGGCATCCCTTAAGGATTTGTTGAAGAAAGCTATGGTTTGTCCTTGCCCCATGATGTTCTTTTGCAACAATACTACTGCCACAGTATGTTCAGAGGCAAAGGAGAAAATGTAAAAGTCTTTGGTGAAGTTAGGGCTGATTAAGACTAGTGTTTGTGTGAGTTCTTGTTTTACCAGCTCAAAAGATTGTTTTGCTTCCATATTCCACTTCACTCCTACTTCCTTTTTCAACATATTTGTGATATTTCTTAGGAGCTCAGCAAGGTTAGGGATGAATCTTCTTAGGAAGTTAATCTTTCCAATGAAAGATTGCAGCTCTTTAATGTTTTTAGGATGGCTGATTTGTAAGATGCCTTCTATTCTTTTGGGATCTATCTTGATTCCTTCCTCAAAGATGATGTGACCTAAGAGTTTTCCCTCCTGAAGGCCAAACCAATTTTTCTTAGGATTTAGGGACAGGCCACACTTTCTACATTTTTCAAGGACTTTTCTCAAGTGGACTAAGTGCTCTTCATCAGTCTTAGAGTAGACAGTGATGTAATCAAGATATATGACTATGAAGTAACCTATGTCTTCTAAAAAAGCTATGTCCATTTCCCTTTGGAAAGTAGCCCCTGCATTCATTAAACTGAATGGAATTTTAGCATACATGAATGTACCCCAAGGTGTAGTGAAGGCAGTTTTGAGTTGGTCACTTGGAAAGACTAGAACTTGGTTATAACCTGAGAAGCCATATAGTAATGAGATTCTTTGTGAGCCAACTACTTTTTGGAGTATGTGATCCATTTTAGGCAAGGGGTAATTTTCTTTCAAGGAGGCTTTGTTCAAATTTCTGAAGTCAATACAAATCCTAATTTCCCCGGTCTTCTTCCTAACTGACACAAGGTTGGACACCCATTCTGAGTATCAGACAGGGACTATGATCCCGGCATCGTACATATTTTTGATTTCTTTCTCAACTGAGGGTAACAAGAGGGGGTTAATTCTTCTCAATTTTTGTTTAAATGGTTTCTGATTTTCTTTGAGAGGAATTTTATGTTGGATGATTTTGGTGTCATAGGATTTCAAGTCTTCATATCCCCAAGCAAACACATCTCTAAAAAGCTGAATGTATTTTTTTTTTTGTGAGGTGGGAGAGTTTTGGACAGCTTGATTATTTTGGGCTCTTTCATCCCTCCAATGTTACATTCTTCCATATTTGTTTCAGTGGATTCCATCTTGGGTTTTTTAGCTACATCATTAAAATCAAATTACTCTTCTAGTTGTGTATGGCCTCTTGGCAAGGTGTCATCTTTGTACTGCAGAATTTCAAGTTCTCTTTGATGTGATTTATCAAATACTTCTGCAACACAAGGGTTTTGAAGGTGGTTTATATCATCATCAAGGGGAAACTCTGTTTTGGGAGTTTCATTTTCAGCAAAATTATTTCTTTCAAATCTTAAACTCTGTTTTGTGCTTGCTAAGTCATTTCTGGATTGCAGAAAATCATCTATTTGGTCATCATTGTCAAACACTTGCCAATGGTTCAAGTTGTCCAGTATAGTAGGCCTGTTATTTATTTTGATGAGGCATTGATTGTTTTCATAAGGTAAAGAGAAATTGCTGGTAGCAAAGGCAAGTTCATTGGCAAGGAAGTTTTGGGCTCTAGGGATGAAAGTGAGCTTATATTTCTCAAAGGTTTTGAGAAGGTCTAGGGCAGCATTTCTATATTCCCTTAATCTAGGGTTGTTGGCTGAATATTCTCCCTTAATTTGATTTATGATCAGTTATGAATCTCCTTGAACCAAGATTTTCTTAGCTTTGAGGTCTTTGAGTAGGTGTAAACCCATAAGGAGAGCCTCATATTCTACAACGTTATTGGTGCATTGGAAATATAGCCTATAGGAATGGCCCTCATTTGTGTTGTGGAACCAAACCCCTGCTCCTGAACCAGCCTTACCACAAGAGCCATCAAAGCTTATATGCCAAAGGGTGTCAATTTCAGTTTTATCAATGTTCTGCAGTTTTGTGTGTCATTTTCTTGGTCAGAGGATTGGCTTGGTTGTTCTGAGGGGCTTAGCTCTCTCTCCTCGTCATTCACTTTTTCACTTATGTCATTTTCATTGTACAGGATGAAGGAGTCAATGTCTGAGTGAATGGAATAAACTGGTGTGTTATTTGGCCTATCTATGTTACTCACCATGTATTTCATGTGGGATTCCCATTATAATCTCCTTTTTTGATTGAAAACTGGGATGGTGGCATAAGTCATATCCATTTGAAGGCTTCCCTGGAATTTGGCCCCCCATGATCTAGATAAAATCATGCCATACATTGGGGGAATTTCAACCACAACTATATCCATGACTAGACTCTTAGTGGGGATTTGTGCCAGATTGACACACAGATCCTTGATTAGGCCTAGACACTTGACCCTACTAGAATCAAAAGAGTACAAGTCTTTGTAGGGATTTGTGATTTCTAAGCCCAATCTCTCCATCAAAACCTTTTGCATGAGGTTGTGTGAGGCACCAGAGTCTAACATAGCATTATGCAGAATTTTTTCATGTATATTCAGACTTACATAGAAAGGAGGGACAACTCCTTCCTAATATTTTCCCTCTATTTTAGGACCAAAAAATAGCTCTGGTTTATCGTCAGTTAAGTTTAAAGTTTCGGTATCATTCCCTATATTTAACACTTTGAAAATCTGGGATCTATATACCTCTTTGGTTACCAACTCAGTGAGGGGTATGGTTATCTTGATTTTAGCAATGTCCCCCTCAAAGCTGAAAGGCACAGGTGTCTTCATTGTATTTACATCATCTTTATCAGCCATGAACTTTTCTACATTTTTGATTTGCTGATTCTGATTTGATGGTTTGGACAACAATGTTTTTTTAGGGCTACTAGTTGAAGTACTAGGGCCGCTTGAATCATTAATAGGTTGGGTTGTCTTTGGTTTGTTTATGTCAGTTTTCTTAGCCATAGTATTTGTGTTTTCTGCTGTCTTTTTAGGAATATGTTCAGAGGTCTTTCTTACAGCAGTGTTTGGCTGATTTGGTTTAGCAACATCTTGATTCTTTTTTCTCATAAGGTCATATTGCCTATGGAATTCCATAATGGCATTCTCAAATCCTAGTCTATAGTCTTCAGAATCTTCATATGATTTCTCATTTGGTTTTGAAGAAAACATCCTTTTTTCTTCTTCAGTAAGGAAGTTGTTGTCCTCATCATCCGAACCTATGACATTTACATGGTCTTCTTCCAACTACTCAGGCTCTCTTTCATCTTCATCTACATAGTTGTCTTGGAAAGGAGGTATGATTTGTTGGTCACTCTCTCTTTGTCTGACTTGAGGAGGGTCTCTTCTAAAATTTTGATTCCTATTCCTGTTTTGAATATTGACTTGATTTTCCCTAGGAGGTGTTCTCTCATTCAAACTGATTTTTTCCATCATTCTCTCCATTTTCCTCACTATGGAGTCAAGTTTGGTGTCAGAAGAGGAGGGTGGAGGTGTTGTGTCATATTTATAAGTCACCCTTTTTTCTGATCTCATCCTATCCCTTTTCTCAATTAAATTGGCCTCTACACTCACAGCCCCTTTTTGCATGTCTTCTAGAGTTAGGTAATCTCTCTCCCTAAGTTGATAAGCCATATAAGCATCAAAGCCTTTGGGATATCGACTAAGGCTAAGCCTTGGGGAGGTTTTATGTGAGGTGGGAGGGCATTGTAAACACTGTTAAACCTAGTGGAGTAGTCATGAACACTTTCTCCTGGATTCCTTTTAAGATTTTTATATTCAGAAATAATTTGAAGGGGATTATTCTTGATTTCCCATTTGCCCACAAAGGTTTGGTAGAGGGTAGGGAGATCATGTATGCTGTTGGGAGGTAATTTTTTAAACCATTTCTTGGGTTCTCCCCCTAAGCTCTAAGCAAAAATCCTCATCTTAATGGTTTCTTCTTCTATCTCCATGTAGTCAAAAGCATCATTAATTCTATCTACATGCTTTTGAGCAGTGATGGATTCAGTTCCAAAGAAGTGAGGGATCTTGGACTGGTAGTCATTTTGCAGAGGTAATAGTGGTTGTTGCAGAGCCAGTGGAGCATACCAGGCTGCTATGATGGGAGGAAAAGGAAATAAGGGTTGATTTACAAGGGGAGGATTTGTGAGAGGTGGAGTAGGATGGAGTGGGGTGGTTTGCACAGTGGTGGTATGAATGGGTGTAGCTGAGGTACTTGGACTGAAGAACTGATTATGAGTGGATTTGATATGAAAAGGGCTGAAGTGATGGAGAAGCTGAAATTCAGGGGGAGTGGAAGGAGAAGCTTCTCTACTGGAGCTTTGCTGCAAATCTACAAGGTCAGTTTGGTCAGCTCTACTTTGTGACTTGGTTCTAAATAGATTCTTGGTATGGTGCAAGTAAAACTGAGGATCTTGTGAAATTGTAAGGTGTTCTAGTGCAGAAATTTCTCTATGAATGGTCCTAATAGTGGGTGAGTTTCCATCTTTAGAAGTTTGCCACAAAATCTTTTCTAGGTCATCAACTATGGTAGGAGGATTTGAGTCCAGGTGTGATTTGGTATTGATCCTTCATGAAGCCAGATCTCTTTACTCGAAGATCAGAGAGGCTTTACTCACACAAGGTATAACTAGGCCCTTAAAAACTAATTTGGACTGATTTGACACAATCCTAGAACAACCTATGGGACTAGTGAGATGAAAAAAGGCCTACTGGAGGCTAGTGGAGTCGCCAAGTGGATTTTTTTGAAATTTTGAGGATATGTATACAATGGTCCACCACCAAATTTTTTTGATAAAAATCAATCTAGGGATTAATTTTTGGGCTTTTGAGTTTCTTTATACAGCCTTAAGGTTTCAATGAGTAACCTCTAGCTAAGTCATCATCTTGCTAGGATGGTGAAGCAATTATTTTATACTCTTGGCTATGAGTTGATTTTTTTTAGGTCAAACTGGGGATGTATATGAGTCTGTAAGAGTTTTTCAGGCTACTATGAACTCAGTCCCACCGTGATTTCCATTATGTTAGGTCCCGGTAATTTGCTAGATTGATTGAGATACAAATGGACAGGGTAATATCAAACCAAGCTTTGGAATCCAAGGACCTGGCCTTCCTAGATTCGAAGAGGGATCTCTCCAGTAGGTGCAAAAAATGTGAACTTGTTTTGCTGATTAGGGTTGATTTTAGGCTAGATGTTAAGTGCAGGGTATTTTGATTGTTTTTGGTTGGGTATGATGCTTAGATGGATTTAGATAGAAAACATGGAAGATTGTTAATTCATTGGGAAATGGCGTCTAACAAGGTCATGATAAGTTCATCAATGGTTTCTAGAGCATTTAAAGGGAAATGTTAACTTGGTTGGTGGGTCTTTGAGGTTGTGGTGGATGATGAGATGAACATTAAGCTTGAGAATAAAAGCTAGTGAAGGGAAGAACTAAATTCTTAATAACTTTTTACACTAAGGGATTTAGAAAAATCATAAGCATGGAAAGAGAATAAAAAGGCATAAGTGAAACCTAATTCATTTGATTTCAAAATAAACACAGATAATTATCTAAGACAAACATTCAAATGAAATTATAGAAAGGAAAGAAACTTATTTAACTTTCATAGATTTCGTTATCAAGAGCAGAAAACATTTAAGATGCACAAATAAATATAACAATAGAAGGAGAGAAAACCCTAAACATCTAAAGTTACAACTATGAAGGTTATTTGAAAAAAAATTAGCTAAGTAAAGGCAAAGAGCATGATTGAAATAGACTTCTTTGATAAACCTAGGCAAAGATGCTTTTAAAGAGATGATTCCAAGAACAATGTATTTCAGTGGCAATGATATGCAGGGCTAGCCATGAATCATACTTGATACTAACTGATCTAAACCATTCAAGGAATGGACAGGCCAAGAACTTATTAGGGAGCAAGAGATGGATTCCCTAACATATCTCAACAGAAGAAAACATTGAGGCAGTGAAGGACAAACAGAAGTAAGGTGCCATCAGAAAACATTTCTTAATCTAAATTTTTTGTCCTACTGCAAAATAGCAAGATGGAAAACATAATGGAAAAATAGAAAACATGAACATAAGAAACACTTCACCATCAACCAAGCTTATGGATCCTGCAAACAGTCTCTCTCCATCAACAAGAAAACCAGGGCATGCATGAGCTCCAAGACATCAAATTGTTATCAAAACTCCAAGACACTATGTATTTGCTTCAGCATAAGACATCAAAATCCAACTAATACATAAGAGCCACGGGCTCTATTTATGGAGCAAATGAGGAGGTGGAAACCCTAAGAGGCTTCCAGAAACCCTAATTTATCCATAAATGTCATAAATGTGCTTAATGACCATGCAAGGCCCAAGACACATAAAAGATAAGATAATAAATGAAAAACATAAAAACATAACTCCCAAATCAAATCAGGAGTGATTTGTCCAAAAAAACATTAAAAAACCAATTTTTCATTAATCAGTGTCTTTTGTTGACTTTTTGGCAAAATGTTGTCTCTATGCGTAGCGCCATTTCAGCAAAAATGGGGTCTGTTGCAGCTGAGTTTTGGACCCCTTCCCGGCATCGGATTTGGCCCCGTGATGGCTCGTTGGAAAGCTTGATGAGTCTAATTTCAAAAAATAATTTATTTGTTCTGAATGGATGCTATTTACCTGCTCAAAAACCAAATCTCCCATGACTGCTCTATGCACAGCGCCAGGCCTAAAAAGGAGGCAGAAAGGTCATTTTTGAGGTGTTTTTTGACCTTTTGAGGGGGAAAAAATGCTCTAATTGACCTGAAATTTTTTGGGTAGACTATTTGTGACATAAAAAATCCAAAAATGTAAACTCTAGCAGCTGAGGATGCCCCAATGTTGTGTGTAGCCCCTAGGGTGTTGTGCTCCTAGGGGTCAAAATTTGGAAAAAACAAAAAGTTTCCGGATTTGTTTCAAAATTGGCATGTAGACCCCTCAAGGGGTTTTAGATATCTGTTGAGAAGCATCAGCCAAGATTCCAAGGCTGTCATGCAATTTGGTCTTTTTTAGCTCTTCTAGCTCCATGAGGGCTTGCTTGAGTTTGGCATTAGCAAGCATGCTCTTCCTTGCATAGTGTTTGACCATTTTCTTCTGCAAGGCAAGGCCCCTCTTCACCTCTTTCAAATTTTTATGCTCTTGTTTAAAATATTATATGACCCTTTGTGCCCTTTCAAAGTCCTTTTCCCATTCTTGAAGCTGGGCATCCTTTTCTAAGAGGAGCAATTTTGTAGTCATCCCTTGGTCCTCATTATCACTGTCTAGATCAACAAAAAGAGGGCCTTGAGAAGTATTTTTGATCCTTTTGATCCTTCTTACGTGTACCTTTTGTTCAACCTTTTCCACTTTTTCTTTGCCTTTGTCCAATATTTTGGCTATTTGAGAAGTGATGGCCCTTTACCTTTTCGAGGCAGCAAACACATTTCTTCTCCCTCTGTGATATGTGCATGTGAGAGGGGTAACAATGGAATTTTTAAAGGCAGTGCAGTCATCATTTTGACCTTTATTTTGCTTGATATCTTCTACCATTGCCTCACTCTGATTTTCTTTGTGATGCTTGGACTGATTTTTGTCAAGACAATCATGACTGTTGTCATGACTGTCATGACTGTCATGACTCTCTCCTTGACTGCCTGGTGTGCTTTAATGGTTGTCCTCCTCATCATCCTACTCTTCCCCATCATCTTGCTTCTTTTCCTCCTCATCTTGTTGTTCCTCTTCATCACTTTTTTGTGCCTCTTCATCATTTTTCCCACTACTTTCATCTTCGTGGCTACCTTCACTCACTTATTCATTGCCATCACTGCTTTCTTCATGGCTACTTCCCTCCTCTTCATCATTTTCTTCATTTTCATCATCTTCTTGTTCACTGATCCCTTCTTGTCTATCATTATATGTCTCATTTTCCTCCTAACTGTTGCCTTCTATTTGTTCTTCACTAGGGCTACTGTCAGCCCCCTCACTTGGAAATTTAGGGGAAGAGGTAAGAGGTGAAATTCTTTGTGGAGAAGGCACATGGGGAGATGATGGATGTGTGGAGGTGGATGGCTGTGAAGTGGAAGGCAAGTTCTGCTGGATGAAGGCTCGAGGGTCTGTAAACACATCATGTGAGATGAAGGTCTCCCAAGATATTCCTTGTTGCTCTAGCTGGTATAGGACAATCATCTTGATCAGGGAGTGGTGAAAGAGGCTTGGAATTTGGTGGTCATAGCTTTTCTTCTTGACAACTGAGGCCATTATATCAATTCTTCAGAAAAGGTAGTAAGGTAGGTTCATCATCTTGACCCTGGTAAAATGAATCAACAACATTATATGATATGAGTAGATCTGGGAGTATCTCCCCTCACATGTGAAGTAACTGATAATATGCCTCATCAATGCAACATACCTCTCCAAAAAATGGGAAAAAGGGAAGACAACCTTACAATTTTGTTGATAGCTGGGTTTCAAATAGGGCCCATAATAACTCAACTCCAGCCTCTTTTGTTTGAACCACACCTCACTAATGTCTGGTATACCTGTTGATTTGGAAATGATCTCAGATGAGAGCTCAAATTGTACCCCTGCTAGATTGACTTGATGGTTTTGTAAACTACAGACGAACAATCTAGTCAAGTCAGAATGGCTGCTGACTTGCTTGACCTTCTCACAAAATCTGTTGCACCCTACATCCTGGAAGCATGAAAGGATCATAGGAGATGAAGTGAGTGTTGTGGTGTCTAGGGGCTCAAATCTTTTTGCTTTTCCTCTAGGGTGTTTTGGCTTGATGGGAGTATGACTCTCATCACCACTAGTATGACTATCTCCCTCTGACATGATGACTGGTCTAAAAATAGCAGTAGGGCCTTTTGACTTTTCTTGAGGGTTTTTGGGCAAACTAAGTGCTTTTAGTGGATTTAGGTCAACTCTTTGCAAAACAAAAACTAAGGTGAAAATGATTTTTTAGAGCTTGCACTTGGGGTTTAGAGGTTAGCTTACAGTCACCCAATCTTCTTTTTGTACTAAAAACCAATTTCACTTGCAAACCCTAACTCAAAAACTAAGTAATTGATCTTTACATAGTCTAGGGTTTGGTCTACTTCGTCTATGGATAGCTTCCTTGTTTTTAGAAAAAGAAGAGGTTGGGAGGAGAAAAAGTTTCACTAGCCTTTAGACTTTGCTTGCAGAAGTTTTGAAGGTGAATTTCGGATTTTTGGAGCTCTTTGAGAAAATTTGAGAAATCTGGTCGGAGCGTAGTGCCTGTGCGCAGCACCGGGCAGTCTGGGTGGTGTCGTGGATGCTTCCGGTCTTTGTTGGGCCAGTGCATAGCACCAGGCCAAGTGTGCATCACTGGGCTCTGAGCGCGTAGTGCTGTGTGTTTTTACACTACACGCCTCCCTCCTTTGCATAGCACCGGGCTCAGTGCGTAGTGCCCGAAAATTTTCACAATTTGGCCTGAAAATCGAAAAAAATTCTCCCAACAACTTCTTCTCTTTGGAAATGGAAAATGATGTGTGGGAAAAGGTTCAAGTGGCATTTTATATTTGATTTTAAAAGTAATTTTTTCAAAGATCAAACCCACTTTTGCAAAGTTAATGTCCCCTATCTTTTAGTGTGCTTTTGACTAATATTTGATATGAACACACTTTTGACATTTTTTGAAAAAAACATTTACTTATGCCTTTGTCATCTTTTGCAGAATAATATTTTTGGCATGGAGGCCTTTGTTGGGAGTCTATTGCTAAGAGTCACATCAAGGTTACACTTTCCTTTTTAGGCTGTTTTGATAATAACTTATGCCCAACCTTTTATTTCAAAAACTCTGTTTTTCTACCCTTTGGTAAAATGATCCCCTTTAAACTGATACTCTTTGTCTTTCTTCTCTTAGTGCAGGTGAAGAAATCCTATTTTGGAAATAACTCTAAGGAGGGGGCTTCTGTCCTTGAAATCTCTGAGATGATTTTTTTTTTGCTTGTCACCACTGTTTTGTTAATCAACCAAAACAACCCCTGATACTCTTTTACCTATAGGCTTGTTGCTTTTGTCTTATTTGTGTCTACCTCCTGGTGATGATTACATCCTATTACCTTGCCTCTTCTTATTGCTGGTGGCCACCTTGGCTATTCATTAAAAAAAAAAATGTGAACAAGGGCAACTGTCCCTTGCAGTTTTTGTACTCTAAGCCAAGGAGGCTTTTCTTGAATGACTTTGGGTCAAAATGCTTGATTTTATTCCCCTTTGAATACAATCTCTTCATGTAGTAAGGCATAACTTGTTGGGCACCAAATCCATCCTATGACTTATTGAAACCTTAGGTGACCTAATGGGCACCTTTTGGACTTGGACTTTAGATAGAGATTTAGACTTAGGGATCACCAAGTCCAAGATAGGACCTATGATAAGCTTAGTATTTTTTGAAGACCTAAGATCTAGCATACTTGACTATCAAAAGGGCCTGTAGAGATAATCAGTGTCTGAGAATATTATGGAAGAGATAGTCAGGCTACTAATTGATTGGTAGGTTTGGGTAGTAGTAGGGAATCCTGTAGGTAAGAAAAACAGAGGATTTGGGCCAAAAGGCAAGACATGGTAAAAAATGGGTGACAATTTAGGATTAAAAAAAATGGTTTGATCCCAAGATGGGTCTTCCAAGAGTGGTGGGCCAGTCATGACTAGATAGGAAGATAAAATAGTGAAATTTTTATCTCAGGGCAGTGAGATTTCTAGAACTCACAAGGTTTATAAATTTTGTTTCTAGAAATCTAGGACCACTACTTAGTCATCTTCAGATAGTGAAAATTATGGATGACTAACAATTTCCTTTAGCATCTGGACCCTGATCACACACTAGGTAGGGGGGAGTGAGGTCCTGGACCCTGATCAAACACCAAGTAGTTTGGAGTGAGTTCATGGACCCTGATCACACACCGATTAGGGTGGAGTGAGGTCCTTTCATCATATGGACGTAATCACCAATCAAGGAAGGGTTGAGTGAGGTCTTGGCCTAGAGTGCTCACTAGGAAGGATGAGTGAGTGATTTCTAGTTGAGGGTCTCTACATTTTTTCCTAGGGAAAGGCCTTTGGATTTAAGGACTGATCACTCTGAAAGTGAGTCCTGGATTTGACAAATGATCACTCTTGTAGAGTGAATCCTAGGACTAATCATCTAGAGGAATCAGCCCTGATATGTTGATGACATTGTCATGGGTTTGGTATCGCCTCAGATATGGCCACTAGAAGACGTTGATGGTAGATGATGATTTTGATGAAAATATGGTGTTGACCTAAGAAATGAATAAATAGAGCCTTTTATTAGAGAAATCATATATTGAAAGAACATCTGGATAGTCATTATGAATACCTCATGTTACCCACCACCAGTGGGTGACCCCTTGGAGAAATTTTCTACTAATATTTGTCTTTAGCCGACAACCAAAAACCTCTTTACATCCACCTCATAGCTATGATGTGATACCAATCTCTGCCACTTAATCCAACCATTGTTTTCCCTTGCTCATATGTCATGATCGTATGTTTGGAGGTGTGTCATCCAACCTCGAAGGTATGATTTTTCATTATGTAATTGGGTGTTTATGCTTGCTTTTATTGGGCACAGTTCGGCGTGGATTATTGGGCAACTTTGAAGAAGGAGGTGCTTCGATTGTGCTCTTGTTTCATTACCTCAATTTGGGGGTGGTTAATCTTGTATCCTAGTCCCGTCAGATCTCCTTTATTAGCTACTAGCTTTAGTAATGGAATTACATGGGAAACCATGATTTTGGTTGAATGGTGTTGCTTCTCAATACCATATATCTCACTCCCCTTTGCTCATTACAAGCCTTTTTCACATATTCCCCATCTAGGTCAACATTTTTCCATTGGATCCACAAGGTGTTAGCCTCCCCTTCCCCTTGTACACACCTTAGGGTGGACCTAGAATGATGCCCCAAAGGTTGATGCAGCTAAATATATATATATATATATATATATATATATATATATATATATATAAGCATAATATGGTCACATACAATAGGAAATATACCACAAAATGAAAAAAATGATCGAGATAATAAAATTTAGCACGTGGGAAAAACACAAATATGAGCTCTAACCCTTATCATTAGGGCCATCACTATGGTTCCTATATATATATATATATATAAAATCATAATATGGTCACATACAATAGGAAATATACCACAAAATGAAAAATATGATCGAGATAATAAAATTTAGCACGTGGGAAAAACACAAATATGAGCTCTAACCCTTATCATTAGGGCCATCACTATGGTTCCTAGGGACCTTTTGAGGCCTCAGAATTCCATTGTCAAAACACGGGGGGAAACCACCTGGTTCAGACCTTAAAGCAACTCATTTTCCGTTTGGTGTAGTGGCTTCAACTAGGGATAATGGGACCAATTTCTCAATAAGGATGATTTTGAGGGTGTTTTGATTATACAACATGCAAATGGAAAATGATTTTAATCTATCATATGCATCTATATAAACTATTTATTCTACTATATACCTAGGGTGTTTCTTCCTTTATGCGATCTAAAGAGATACCCTTCAACTATTAGTAATATAGATCATTTAACAGTTGAAAGAGATGAAAATTATGTAAGATAATTCTTCTAACAAAGTAGTTTGACTAGAAGAATTGTGAAAAATATATCGCATTCATATATGTGATTATATATTCAATAAGAAATCATAGATAAATATTAGAACATAAGTGCATGTAACATTCATCTATAATAACATTTCAAATAGATAATACAATAAAAATATGATTGTCAATCTATAAAGCAATACTTAATACAAGTGAATAGAAGTACCATATGTATGAATTTCTACTCATGTAAACTGATAGTAATTGATCTTCTCCTCTTCACTTTCAAGCAATTTAAAGAGTACAGTAGTGCAACATCAGTTAAACAGCTTTAATTGTCAAAATATAACAGATGTGTTCCATTAATTCATCAAATCATTCACAAACTTACAATAGTGCATTATTTTCAAATGTTTTTGAAAAAATTATGGACCCTTCTCTAAATGCATGAGAGGGGTTTAAATACTAAACTAGCTATGTTCTAAAATAGATTATTACAAAAATATGGAGGAGGTTTCAAACAACCATCCTCGTAAGACTAACTTAAACTACAATCTAGGAAAATAAAGTAACAATATGATTTATGAATTCTGCCCTTTCTTTTGGATTTGGTCACGAAGTTGACAAATATCTAGCATGGGCTTGAGCTGAGCTGGCTGCAAAATCCTCGATCTGACTTGTCCCTTGAATACTTGTTACACAAAATTTTGTCACTATCCCTGTAATCCCCATCCAACACATTGGAGGGTCATTTTTGTGATTAAACTGAAGTGTCATGCCTTGAAAATACCATCATTGCATCCCTTTACATGAGAGTAATATTCCTTATGTTGACAATTCCCTGAGGAGAGCCTCAAAAACCCTTGTTTTTGCCTTGGTGCCAGTAGTCAATTCTACCCTCACACCAATGAGGAAGATTAGCACTGGACCCTGTGCCAGTTGGCGCTCTGTCTTAGTTAGATACTCGCGTCGAGCTGTTTATGGAATGTTTTTTAAAAATGGAGGCGGAGATTCCATTCCAAAAACTTCGAGGATGAGTCATTGGGATTGGTTGAACTGATTAACCATGGACTCCCTCCTTTGTTTTATGGTTTCCACCTCCTATGGGAACCTCCTAAAGGATAGGCCTCCCTCCCACCTTTGCAGTTTCTACTGTACCTCCTAGTCCTCATAGTCTTTTTGAAGTTCTTATGATAGTGTCAGATATGGATTCATCCAATCTTGTTGACAGTGAAGGAATTCCTGCTTCTACAGGATAATATCAATTGTTTCCTAAGGATTTCCCTCATGTGTCTACTCAGTCTTCTCCACCATCGATGTCATTGCCGCTTGGATATAGGTCTTTGAGTCAGATTATGTCTGGGGTTGCATCCATTGCACAATCTAGTACATCCGTTTCTCCTCAAAGTTCTATTCTCCCTTCATTGGGACTATCACCTTCAACACCTGTTTCATCAGTTACTGTCACGTCCATTCCAATCCAACCTACTGTTTGTGTAGCTTCATCTACACTAGTTGTGATGACTCAGTCGTCTGGATCTTTTCACACTCGCAGGTTGATTTTTCTCAATCCCACCTGGCCTGTTAATCCCAGTCCGAGTGGCTCACAATCTCGTGCCGCAGAGGCCCCACCTGCTTCTAGTATTTTTTCCACTACTCCAGTAATTCCTAGCGGACTTACATTCGACAAGTATCTGTTGGTTATTTAGCAGCAGAGCTCTCAGGGTTCTCAGCAGCCCTAGGCTCCTGGTAATTTTCATTTCCATCATTATGATGCTGTCGGTAACCCCCTTTATTTGTTTCCACATCATTATGATGTTTATGGTAATCCTGTTTATTTTTCTCATATTGATCCTTAAGGTTATTTATGATCCTTCTCGGACTATTCCTCATCTTGGACCTACCCTACCTGCGCAACCTTCTGGCTTACAAGGACAACCCTCCACGGGAAAACCTTCACCTCAGCAGGGCTTTGCCTCTGGTCCACAGAGACAACCTTCCAGTCCACAAGGCCAACCTTCACAAGGTCCACCTTTGGTCCAACAAGGGCAACCCTCCGGTTTGTCTGGTTAACCTCAGAATCAACCATAACCATCTTATGCTCCTGGGGGGCAAATGCAGCCACCACAGGGACAACCTTTTGCACCACAATATCCAAATGTTTTGTATGGTCAAAACTTTGTGCAACAAGGACAACCCTACGGTCCTTCTCCGGGTCAACCTGGTTATCAGGGACAACCTGGTCCATCACAACCATCGAGCCAATCCTTTTCGCAAGGACAACCCGGTGGGCCGCAGTATCTAGTTCAACCAGCTCAACAGCCAGTTCTACCTGTTTATCCGAATCAGCCAGGCCCACCTGCTCAGCAGCCCTCTCAACCTGCTTTGTAGGGCTCGCCTGTTCAACCATAGGGTACTTATTACCCTCAAGGTCAATATCAGTCGGTATTTAGTGCACCCCAAGGTTTTTACCCTCAAAATAAACCTTCATTGGTATATAACCAACCTCAAAACCATGTTTACATTCTGCAACAGAATCCTTACATTGCTTAAGAAGGACCTCAATGGTCTTCTCAGACTCAGTATCCTGGTCCTCAATCCCAGTATCCACCGAATTATCCTACTAATCCCTATGGTCATAACCCTCCAGGGCAGAATATATGGGGACAGAATTCTTCTCGGACTGGGTGGAATGTGAACACGGGTCCTTATTAGAGACCTCCAATGACTTTCAATCCTTAATTACCATTTCTTTCCATGTTGGAGTTACCGGATGTGTCCAAGTTAATGAATGATCCCATTCTTCATAATCTGTATTGGCCTCTAGTTTTGACCAAAATTCCTGGTGATCGTCCAAAATTTGAGGCCAAAGCTGGCAAAGACCCTCAAGTGCATGTTATGACTTACCACTTATGGTGTTCCTATAAATCTTGGGTCGATGATTCTATTCGAATTCATATTTTCTAGCGAACTCTTACTGGTGTCGCTGCTAAGTGGTACATTAAGCTGTCTCGTGGCGTCTTCCAAGAATTCAATTCTTTATCCATGGATTTCCTTACTCATTTTCAGTTACCGATCCATTATGATACCAGGACGCACCTCCTCACTTCATTAAAACAGGACCGAGCTACTCATACCTTAGACCATATTCATGAGTGGAGACGTCGTCATCGCATGATCAAATTTGAAATTCCTAATCAGCTTCTAACTCATTGGTTCACCACCTCCTTTGTCAATCAGATTGTGGAAGACATAGCTAGACCGAGGAAAAAGCGATTGCTTATGCCTAGTACCTTGATCTTGTGTACTCTCAGTCCGGCGCATTATATGATATCTTTCCTGATGCTCCCCAACCTGGAACTTCTAAGCCACTAGCGAGTCCATCCGTCATTGGTATTATTGGTTATGTATCTCAGACTTCTCAGAAATATTCCTCTTTGAACTCTGGGAAGCAGAAGTCCACTTCATCCAACAATGTTGCTTCTCAGTCCCCTTCGAATTCTAGCATGCCCGCAGAAGTTAATGTTGTTCAGGCCAATCCAGCAGATAATGCTTCTAAAGGTAAAAATAAGGGTAAAGGCCAGGCTAAAGCCGATACCCTGAAACAGGATTCTCAAAAACCTCGTTCGAATGATGGTTCTCAACGCAAGTCGAAGTAACCTTGTTTAATTTGTGATGAAGAGCACTTCACCAAATATTTCCCTAGATGGTCTGAAGTGAGCCGATTTCTCAAAGGCACCCAAGGGACTTCGGTTGTTCTTAAAGAACCTTTTCCATCTCAGCAGACTCCGATGGTAGAGCAACCTCCATCTTCTGCTCCGTTTGGTTCTCAAGTATTCATGATGAATGGTTCTGCACCCATGTATATTGCGACTCGATCAAAAGATTACTAGATCGCACCAGGCAACGCAGAAAGAGATCGCTGATGGTCCTCCTCCTCCACCTGTCTCTGGCCCTCTTGAGATTGAAAGAACTAGTGCTGAATCCATTGTGCGGCCACCTTATAAAGGTGTACTCTGTAAGTCTTCATATAATCCCAATGCCCATGCCACTCAGCATTATAGTATTATTGAGGATTTGGCTCAGGCACCATCTGCGATGTCCACATTGGAAGTACTTCAGAGTTTTCTATCTCAACGGAAGGCCTTGTTGTCTGCAATTGGTGGGTTGATCCTGTCGATACTAACCTTCTCACTTTCGATCTAGAGAATTTCATTCCATGACTTCCGCATTACATTGTGCTTATTATCCAAGTGGTTATTAATGGACTCGATATCCATCGAGCAATTGTGGATGAAGGTGCATCAACCTGTGTCATGTCCTCATCTTGCTAGAAAGCCATTGGTTCTCTGGCCCTGAATTCATTGTCGAATGCCCTTGAAGCATTTGATGGAAGAGAATCAAAGCCGTTAGATGTTCTTGCTAGTTTACCGATCACTTTGAAAGGGAAGACAGTCAATTTCAAGGTAGAGGTAGTTGACACAAAACTCAATTATAATATTCTCCTCGGTCACAGTTGGACTCATGCCATGTTGTGTGTTCTGTCCACTCTCTTTCATGTTCTGAAATTTCCACACAAAGGAAATATTGTTACTGTATCAATTGTCCTTCTTCACCTCTTCTTCTGAGAACAACGTTTTGTATGTGGATAAGGTTCCTACTCCCTACGAGAGCGTGGGGTCAGGCCTTTTCAAGGATCCTGACCTCATGGGAATTTTTTCTCTTCCTCCACCAACTACTGTTTAGATTCATATGGCCTCTCGATCTGATGACCCATGGCTTATTCCGTCACCCGAGCAGATTGATTCCTTCAGAGATTCGATGCCTTTGAGTCCAATCGAGATCGACTATTGCGAACTCATTGCGGCATTGGACACTTTGTTTCCTGATAATGCTCCTTTGAGCACATCTCTTGACACCTATTCTCAATCCCCCTGGCTTGGTGACTTAGATTCACCTGATCCTTTGAGCGAAGGGTTTCCTTCCGAAGAGTCCATTTTGGAAACCATGTCTCTTGAAGAGCTGCCATGGGACGATAGTCATCATCGTTCCTCGTTCATGCTTAGTCTCAGGGCTATGTCTACGTATCTTGAGCGTTTTGCATCTCAGGTTCCTTCTCCTCCACTTCAAATGCCTATTTTGACACATGAAGTTTTCGCGGAAGGTAACTTGAGTAATATTACATAGACGATGCCTATTGAAATTTCCATTAAACCAGGAATCATCGAGAACATCCATATTGGAGTCACTTGTTCTTCCGATGAAGTCCAAGTTTACACTACCGTTTTTTGTGAATTCCATGATGTCTTTGCTTGGTCTTACGAAGAAATGCTAGACATTGATCCTTGTATTGTGGTGCATGAAATTCTTACTTACCCTAGTTCGAAACCTATTCGCCAACGTCTTCGTCCCATGTATCCTAGGAAAGCTACTGCCATTAAAGGTGAAGCTGAAAAACTTCTTAGAGCTGGTTTTATTTATCTGATTCCATTGACAGAATGGGTCTCTAATATTGTTCCTGTAGATAAGAAACAGGGTACAATCCAGGTCTATGTTGATTATCGTGATATCAATCGGGCTTGTCCTAAGGATAACTATCCTACTCCCTTTATTAATCAAATCATTAATGACTGTGCTGGGAGTGATATTTTTCCCTCATGCACAGTTTTTCTAGTTACAATCAGATTAACATTATCCCCTCTGATCAACATAAGACTGCTTTCATCTGTCCCTAGGGTACCTTCGCATACAAAAATCTCCCTTTTGGCTTAAAGAATGTTGGGGCTACATTTTAGCGAGCGATGTCGTATGCCTTTCATGATATTCGTCACATCGTTCAGCCTTATCTGGATAACCTTCCGGATCATTCAACTAAGCGTAGGGATCATCCTGACCACCTTCATCAGATCTTTCTTTGTTGTTGATGCTACAACATTTGGCTTAATCCGCACAAGTGCATCTTCTGCGTTGATTCCGGTAGAGTCTTGGGGTTTATCATGTCTAAATATGGAATTCACCTCGATTCACTTAAGTTTGAGGCTATTGTTAATCTCCCTTCTCCCTCCTCATTACATCAATTGCAGAGTTTGCAAGGGAAAGCCAATTTTTTACGCCGTTTCATACTGAACTATGCTGAAGTAGCTAAAGGGTTCACACGATTATTGAAACAGGACATCCTTTCTGTTGGGATGAAATCACTCAGAGGTCCTTTGATACCATGAAAACATTTCTTGTCAATGCTCCTCTTTTGCGTCCTCCAAATTATCATCGTGATTTTTCCCTCTATTTGGCTGCCGCTTTCAACACGATTGCCATGGTTTTGGTACAAGATGATGATGACGGTAACGAGCATGTTATATATTACATGTCTCGTAAACTTCTCGACCATAAGACGCATTATGCACACGTAAAAAAGTTAGTTTTAGCAGCAGTTCAAGTTGTTCAACACTTCCGTCATTATGCCCTGTTGCGTATTGTGATTTCTGATTGCAGCCCTATGACTTACATTTTGTCTCGGAAATTGCTGTGGGGAAAATATTCGAAGTGGATTGTTATCCTCCAAGAGTTTGATTTGGAATTTACTTCTACCAAGTCAAAGAAATCGCTCGTCTTTGTTGATTTGATTTGTTCCCTTCCATCAGACTCTGCTCCGTCTCGTTCTGAGGACTACATTCCAGACGATACGATTTTCTTGATTAGCACCTTCGATCCTTGGTACGGTGATATCATTGTTTATCTCCAAAATTCTTCTTTTATATCTGAGTTGACGAAGGATGCCTGTCGACGCATCCGTCACCAATCGCAACCTTACCATATCATCGTAGAGACCCTCTATCGCGTCGGAGTAGATTCAATTCTCCACTGATGTTTGACTCTTGAGGAAGCTGAGAAAGCTCTTAATGACTGTCACAGTGGCGCCTATTGTGGTCACATGTCAAGTTATGCTACTGCACAGAAGATTCTTTGTGCAGGTTATTTCTAGCCTTCTATTTTTAAGGACTGTATTGTTGCGGTTCGCAAATTTCATGACTGCCAGATTTACCAACGCAAGATGCATGCACCGCCTGTACCTATTCATCCTGTCATTACCGTTGGTCCCTTTGCGAAGTGGGGCATCAATTTTATGATGTGTAAGCCTCACTCGGCTGAGGGGACATGCTTATATTATCGTAGCCATCGACTACTTCACGAAATGGGCCGAAGCAATGCCTACACTTGTCGCTAACGGTAAGACAGCTGCTCAATTTATATTCAATCACATTATTGCCAGTTTTGGTGTCCCTCAAGCCATCTTTACCAATCATGGTTCCTATTTTTGACATTATATGGTGGCGGAGTTGACTTCTAAGTTGGGTCTGCGTCATGACAGCTCAACACCGTACTACCCTCAGGCCAATGGCCAGGTTGAAGCCGTGAAAAAAGTTCTCATCACCATGCTTTAGCGTATTATTGGGATCCACAAATCCAATTGGCATCTCATGTTATTTTCAGCTCTTTGGGCATACCGAACCTCAGTCAAGAATGCGACCGGATTTACTCCTTTTCAATTGGTTTATGGTCTGGAAGCTACACTCCTAATTGAATGTGAGATACCTTCACTTAAATTAGCTATTGAATTACTGCCGAATACTTCAGTAGAAGAAGAGGACCTCCTATATTTATAAATACTGGATGAAACTCATCGCTTTGCTGCTCTCATTATTGAAGCACAAAAGAAGCGAGTCAAAGCTCATTTTGATCAATTAGTTTCCCCTCGATCCTTCGTTGAAGGAGACCTTGTCTTCCTGTATGACCAAGCTCATGATAAGCTGGGGGCAAGTAAATTTCAACCCATGTGGCATGGGCCCTACATTATTAAGTGTGTGTTGCAGAATGGGGCCTATGAGCTCATTGACTACGAAGGTCATTGTCTAGAACAACCTAGAAATGGGTTGTATCTCAAAAAATATTATGCGTGAGTCATTCATGCGTGATTTGTGTACATAGGTGTTTTTTTCATTTTTGTACATGTTTTTGTTTTGGTCTACTTTGCAAGCGTTTTTCCTGTTTATTGGGTCTTTCTTATTGTGCAGATGTCTATTACCCCTTATGTCGATTTCGTGGATGGTGCTTCTCGTAGTACCAGGAATTTGTCTTCAGCAGCCTGGGTAATTTATAATCCTACTGGTGAGATGATAGATCTACAAGGTATTTGTCTAGGACAGACCACAAACAATGTCGTTGAATATAGTGTTGTTCTCGAACTATTAACTGAGGTGATTAACCTCGGCATACGTGCATTGCTTGTCAATCTAGATTCATAGCTTGTTGTCCTTCAGCTCAATGGGCCTTATTCGGTCAGATATCCATACATTTTGAGATTGTATTTACGTGTTTGTTTGCTAGAAATAAATTTTGATTTTATCACATATCAACATATTCCTAGACAAATGAATACATTAACTGATACAGTGGCTAACATTGTATTAGATATAAATTTGCGTAATTTGTAAAATCATTATCATATGTAAAAGATCCACGTAGGCAAATAGGTATATATATATATCGAGTGTTTGCATCAGTGTGCATCATACAAAAAATGTGCGTGTCTCTGTTACATCCTGATACATCATGTCTCTCAAAATTTGTAGATATAAAACCTAGGTGCCTAATCAGCATGATGCTCATGGTAACATGTCATTGCCCGTACAAGCCGCCTCGGCAAGCGGTGAATTCAACTTGGCACCCCTATAGTATTCCTTTGGTAGGCACGAGGAACATCATAAAATCATGCATAGTCTGGGACTCCATGCGCAATCCCCTCTAGGTTATGCACGATTTCCTCCTCGTCGCTACCCCTGCCCTATGGGTCAAAATCGAGAGGAATTCGCCTCACTATTGGAGACATGCCTGCAGGTCTTTCTGGGCCAACATCTGCAAATAAATGGATTTAATGTCAGAACATGCATATAAAAAATAAAATAAAAATTATAATACTCATGAAAATTTAAAATGAGTCTTACCAATATCTTTGTCCTAATCCTCTCCCTCTAGGAGTGGGAGGTTTGGGTCACCAATGAAGTCTGTACCAGAGTAGGGTCAGTATTCTATGAAAATCGATTGTCGGCGAAGCCAATCGAATAATTCCAGTCTCCAAAATATTTGTTGACCGCCCCCTACCCTGGTGTTAAGCAGTTAAATCCCCTCTCCAGACAGAGGCAATCCCTCTAGCCCTAGGGTGGGTCTAGAAAAAAACAAACATGCTAAAGTGTCGATTCCTAATTATCGAATGAAAATTGGATATGATAGATGACCTACCTATAGTCCAATGATGTTGAGTCGTAGTTGTAGTGGTGGTGGCCTCTTGCTCCTTTCTTGGCAAGTCACAATCCTCTCGCGGTCACGCTTGGACACCTGCACAAGAAACAACAGACGAGCACAACATATGACGTAATAACTTCATTCGTAATCACTAGTCAGTCAAAGAGGATCTAGCTAATTGCATTACATAGAAAACATAACACAAAATGGGAACTGAAAAATAGTCACTTAAATGTATTATTAGAAAGAAGAGATACAACCCAGGCTCTGACATTGCAATCTCCTCTAGCAGGGTTTAGTCGAAGCGCGTCTCAACTCGTCGAGGAATTTGGACGGGATGAAGGCATGGACTCAAGCTCTCTTAAGGGCGTTCCTTCTTTCTCTTCTCTATCTAACAATTTAGTTATTCAAGTATTCAATTTCAACTAGTGTATGTCAAGGGAGAGATCTTCTTTATATAGAGGGAAAGGAGGAGGTTTTGGGATCCCTACAAAGGTGAAAGGGAGGCCTATCCTTTAGGAGGTTCCCATAAGAAGAGGAAACCACAAGCTAAAGGAGGGAATCTGTGGTTTATCAGCTCAACCACTCCCAATGACTCATCCACGAGGTTGTTGAAATGGAACCTCCGCTTCTATATTTAAAAAAAAAATTCCTAAAACAACTTGGCACGAGGGCATAATTGACTACCTGTGCCAAGGAAAAAACAGGTGTATTTGAGTCTCTGCTCAGGGAATTTTCAACAGAAGGAATATTTCTCTCATGTAAAGGGACACAATGATGGTCTTTAAAAGGCATGACACTACTTATTGATCACGGAAATGAACCTCCAATAGGCGAGATGGGGATTGTAGGGACAGTGACAAAATACTGTGTAACAGATGCCCCCTAAAACATGAGGTCTGAGGGAGAGGGAGGGGCGAAATGCTTTATGAGAACGCGTTCGAACCAAACACCGCTGTCAGAAACCTAAAATTACAAATACAACTGATATTCCTGATACATGAATATGTGGTATGGGTGCATCCATCCAGAACAGAGTACATATAAAAAATGAGATCCGAGGTATGGTCGCAGCCATCCAGTAGTAAGGATCAACAAATGGACTCAGGTATGGTCGCAACCATCCAATCAAAAGAGTCATGTAACAAGTCATGATAATCCACAAAGATCCGCAACCTGAATTTCATCAGACAAAACCCATGGTCTTGTGCTCCATATCGACTCGAACAAGTATAAATTCAAGCATGCGAATATGTGATCTAAATTCGAACATGCAAGAAAATCATCTGATTACCAGCCCATGATGAAAGTTGTTAACTAACGTAAGAGAAACCACCAATAATAACAATGGCCCTCAAGGTACAATAGGTACAATCCACGGAATGTGAACAGTGAGCTGGCGTAGAAAACCCGCAGAATCAATCGATCGAAGGCCAATGATGTGAACCTTGCGTCGAATGCGAAGAACCTGCCATTAAGGCATGCAGGCTCCAAGGTACCAGAAGGGAGTCTCTAGATTAAATTCCTGGATAATGAGCTGAAGTCGATAGGAAGTGCCTTGGTCGAAGGAGGGCCATAATTTTTCCCACATCATTGACATGAGATAGAGGAATATGATGATAGTGAATCAAGACCAACAGAAAAATCAGAGGGAGGTTAAAAACTGCAAAGGCTAACTTCTCTTGAACATATCAGTGACACGACTTCGGATTTGGTAGGATTTGACATCAAGGGATTTGAGGTCATGATGACGTGGAAAAGAGGAGATGAGTGGTCAAAACAAATTACCTTAACACATGGAGGCAAGGATGACGAAATGAGATGTCCCCAACCCGACACGAATGTAGATGAGTGCCATGATCAAGAGTGACATACTGCCGACGCAACTAACATTCGGTTCAATTTTCCCCCACCATTTCTGGTGAGTACCCCAATTATTTTTGAAAATAAGCTTTAAGGGGATAACATATGCTTGGGTTGTAAGTTTTTCCTTCGGAAAAATCCAACCTAGTACATTTAATGAGCCTTAGGAAGGAGGAACTCGAGTGACGTCATAACGACAAAGTTCGATGTCATCAGAGTTTAACGAGTCTGACAAAGGGAGAAATCAGCATATTTTCATGTTTAAAGAGTTTTAAAAGAAGGCAGAATAGAAAACTCCAGTAGGTCCCTTTTCGTAGGTAGTCCCACAAATCCGAAAAGGTAGAAAATAATATCTAGGAGAACCTCTTAGTTGTGATAGGCTAAGGTATTCCTTTTTCGTAAATAATCTATCCTAGCCTGAAAAATGGGTAAACGTATGCTGGGTAGATATCATTTCGCGGCCATTTAACGAGTTCAAAACGACAAGAATCTCAGAAATATTTTCAATTTTTAAAGTGTCAGAAAAGAGCTGAAAGTTGACTCCTCCTGGAGGAACGAGTGGTATTAAGGGTAGCAACTGGTTCCAGTGATGGTGGAACTTCTCAAAACAAGTAAAGGTCAAGGGGTTGGCTAACAAGACCACTCATTGCAGTGGTTCCTCAGGAATGGGTAAAACAATCAAGTGAAGGCATATGATCGGCCAAGAAGATGGTGACGATGGAATGAGAACACCAAGGCTCATCTGGCAAAACAGACTGATAAAATGGCAATCACGAGAAGTAATGGTTTCATTTTTACACAAGCTTGAAAACATGGGAAAATCTGCTTGGAATTGGTTTCATTTTTACACAAGCTTGAAACTAAGATAAACTATGCTTGAAAACAGGGAAACGGGCATGCCCCCAGCATGGTGACTCAATTCGAGGTACATGCCCCCCAAGCTTCAGTCCATATGAAAGGAAAATGGAGTGAAGATTCAAATTACGAGATCAAGAGAAAGACTCGACTGGGATTTTAAGAGATCGGATCAAAGACTCGAATTGAACAAGAACGTGTTTCATTGTTTTAACGAGGTTGACACATTAAAAGACCTATCCTCATGACACCTTGTTTCAATTTTTAAGGAGCTTGACACAAGAAAATGAACTCTGCTCCATCGACCTTGTTTCATTTTTAAAGGAGCTTGACACTAGAAAATGAACTATGCTCTGAAGAGCTTGTTTCATTTTGAAGGAGCTTGACACAAGAAAATGAACTATTCTCTGACGAAAGCTCATCATATCGAATAAGAATTCATGGCTTCCAATAGGTTCACATCTGATGGGAGAACAATATCTTGGAAATCAGGACCTAATGCCCCAAGCACACGATGCACAATGACACTAACACTGAATGCGGGCATGGGACAAGTAGCCACATAATTAACCTGCGGCAGGGAAGATACAACCGATGGATAATGACCTGAAAGGGATGATGGTGGACCAGATGTCACATCAAGACCAAAGAATGAAAGCTGATCAATGGTCACGATCTGACCTTTGTGTGGAAAATAGATCACACGAAAGAGGGAAGAGACAAGAGCTCCCATGGCATCAGCATAGTCGCGCCCCAAGAGTAAATTGAAATCTAAGGGGCCTGAAACAACCATCACGTCTATATAGACAGTTTTACCTCCAAAAGTGATCGGCAAATTTGGAAGGATCCCTAACGGTTGACTGGTTCTTCTGTTAAATGCCAACAGATTATGTGTAACAGGCACAAGCGATGGAGAACCAAAATCTTGCCAAGTAGTCGAAGACAGAACACTAACATACATGCCTTCATCTATAACAGTGTTGGGTACAACCACATCAATGGTCTGTACTGTGATCTCAAAAGGCACATAAGAAGGAAGGCGGTATCCCGCAAATCAACTCCACTCGAAGGAAGCAACCAAAATACTTGGAGGGGGTACCATTGAATTGAGATGATCATCCCCTGGTGTTACCAAAGAAAGAGGAGAATCCTCTGAACCACAGACATGGGAGAAGGAAGAGAAAATTCTTGAACTACAGGGACGGGAGAATATTTCTCCAAGTCTAAGGAATCTGAAGAAACAAGAAGAACATGGTGGGGTTGAGATCCACTCTCGACGGAAAAGACTTGATGAGCCATAGGCGGGATTAGGTCGACCGATTCCATGACCAGTGGTCGGTCAGGAATGGATTCTTGAATTTGAATTTCTGAGGGAGCGGGATCGACCAAGGATGACTCTCGATCGATCGTTGGATCAACTAGTGGAGGACTCAAAGAAAGCTTCTGGTAACCAGCCAAAAGGCAGGGTGCAAAAACAGTAGGGTTTTCCAACACTCTCATGGCTTCATCCATATATGGATAAAGGTGAATGGGATGATGCCCTTCACACAACTTACAGGGAGTCGTAATCTTATCCTATTTCTTATGAGTCTTATCATTTCTAGTCGAAGATGCGCCACCAACATGACTTCCAAAAGCTAAAGGCAATGGCGGACGACCGTTGGACCATGCTTCAAGTACCTTGGGAATTCCAGGGTAGTCTCGAAGAAGGTGGTCACCTTTGCACAACATGCAAGAGAATTTTACTTTCCGTGGAAGGTTGGATGGTTTATCAGGGGAAGGTTTCTTAGGGGCAATAGTCGCAGAGTTGGCCTCTCTCTTATCTGACTTCTTCTTCTTCTTCTTCTTAGCCACCGGGTTACTAGAATCTAGACTTTCACCAAGCGAAGTAGAAGATGAGGATGAAAAAATAGGAGAAGAAGGAGAGAGGTCCACCTTAGAATCAACATGGTGTTGTTCAGGCAGAGGAGATGGTTGTACAGAGGGTGGAATACTTGAGACCACAGAGGTCGAGAATAACCAAATAGGCAACCCAAAATTTAACCCAAGCAGGGACAATGTTGGCATATAAGGAGCACCAACATTCCCAAAAGCAGGAAAAGGACCAGGATTCCCTTTGGAGGGGATTCCTTGGTTGGTAAACTCCGAAAATGTTGCCATTGGAAACAATCATAAAAAAACAACGCTAAGGAAGATAACTTTAACCAGGAATATTTCGTGGACAGTTAATATTTTAAGAAATTGAAACAAAACTCTGTCGTTTCATATTTTAAGAGTCAAGAAAATGGAAAATGGTGACTCTATCACTTTAAGTTTGAAACGAGCGTGAAAGGAAAAGCGCTCGATGATATTTTCACTTTTAGAGAGTCATGAAAAGACCAAAATGACTACTCAGGTAATCTAAGCAAGGGTGTACCAAGCTCCCATGAACTGCGATATACACCTTGGTGATCAAATGAAAGAGAAATAACCAAGGACTTGACGTACATGCAGGTAGTCTCTCTGAATGCTGTGTTCGGTGTATCATGGTTACAGGGCGGCAGATTCGGCTTCCTATGGATAAAGGTTTGCAACCTACGAGGGTCTCCCTTTATATACACGATGACACAGGGAGCACAAGTCCATACTAGTGCTATCTGAAGCCAAAAGGAAAATGACAGCTACTAGGTTTTAAGACGCCGGAACACATCTCTAGCCTAGACCACTAAAAATGTTGCGTTAGTTTTCAATGTTTCCTTAGGTTAATTGAATGAATTTTAACGATTGATCTTGAATTATGTCTCAGTTTCAAGGTCCTACCGATGTCATCTGAATCTATTGTATGCATCTATATGAGAAAAGGAATCTTTTAATTCGATGAATGCTATCTAGTTAAGGGAAGAGTCTCAAACAATGATGCAAAATACTGCAAACAAAAATTTTCCAAACTAGATGAATTTCACTATCCAAAAGTAATCTAAAACATTCAACGATGCGAATTATGCAAGGTAATCTATGCAAAATCCTTTTTTTTGAAAACTATGCAATTGTAATCTATGCACAATTTCCTTTTTCTTTGGAAAGAATAAGAATGCATTCAATGCATTTTTCGATGAAATGAGAATCTATGTAATGCATGCTTTTAATGAAAGAGCATGCACTCAATGCGACCTTTAGTTTTCAATCATTAAACAATGTAATCTAAGTTCAATGATAAATCTCAAAATTAATTTTCAATGCAATGTGATCTAATGCATTTTAACAAAGAGAAAACTATGAGATGAAAACTAAATGAACGCAAATTTCCTTAATGAAAGGATGAATGCAAAAGGGATGCAAACAAACACTAAGAATGCAATCATTGTTTTAAACACTTTGTAATAAAATTCCTCAAAAGGCTACAAAACATATGAGGTCAAGCACAAAGAGGACTTCTAAAGCATGAGATCAAAACAAGGCATTCATTCCCTTTTACATCAAGCAATCATAGAAAGGAGACTTTTCAGCTGAACAATGAACAATGTAATTTATGCTCACAAGTGAAAAAGTAAAGGGGAGAACGTGTAAATCATACAGAGAAAAGGACCGGAAGGGAAAGACACACTGGTGAAGGATTTAGGGAAAAAATCTTAATTTTTCACACATGCTGAAATTGGCACAACTTTTGTGGGTGAAACTAGCGCCAACTGGCGCAAATTGCTCACTAACAAATTGCGCCAATGGCCAATTGGCGCATGTTGCTAACTGACAAAAAGCGCTAATCGGCACTACTATCAGAAAAATAAAAGTGCCAATGCTTGAAAATGAAAAAACAAAGAATTTCTCCCAAAAAGACCAGACTCACCACTTCAAGAAAAATATAAAATCTTGTAATTGATGAAAAACACAAGAACAAACAGGGAGATGGTAAACAAGAAAGCAAACCAGAAAAAAGACAAACAAGCCAGCCAATGACTGAAGTTGACCCAAACAAGCTAAAATTACAAACTCACACTATTCCCCAGTGGAGTCACCAATTTGTTAAGCACGTAAATCCCCTCTGCGGACAGAGGCGATCCCTCTAGGCCTAGGGTGGGTCTCATATCAAACAAACATGCTAACGTGTCGATTCGTAATTATCGAATGAAAATTGGACACGATAGATGACCTAACTATATTCCAACGCTATTGAGTCGTAGTTGTAGTGGTGGTGGCCTCTCACTCCTATCTCAGTAAGTCACAATCCTCTCGCGGTCATGCTCAGATACCTGAACAAGAAACAACAGACGAGCACAGCATATGACATAATAACTTCATTCGTAATCACTAGTCAGTCAAAGAGGAACTAGCTAATTGCATTACATAGACAACATAACACAAAATGGGAACTAAACAATAGTCACTTAAATGTATTATTATAAGGAAGAGATACAACCCAAGCTTTGACATCGCAGTCTCCTCTAGCGGGATTCAACCGAAGCGCGTCTCAACTCGTCATGGAATTCGGACGGGATGAAGGTATGGACTCAAGCTCTCTCAAGGGCGTTCCTTCTTGCTCTTCTTTGTATAGCAATTCAGCTATTCAAGTATTCAAGTTCAGATAGCTTATGTCAAGGGAGAGAGCTTCTTTATATAGAGGGAAAGGAGGAGGTTTTGGGATCCCTACAAAGGTGGAAGGGAGGCTTATCCTTTAGGAGGCTCCCATAAGAAGAGGAAACCACAAGCTAAAGGAGGGAATCCATTGTTTATCATCTCAACCACTCCCAATGACTCATCCACGAGGTTGTTGAAATGGAACCTCCGCTTCTATATTTAAAAAAAAATTCCTAAAATAGCTTGGCACGGGGGCATAACTGACTACCCGCGCCAAGGAAAAAATAGGTGTTTTTGAGTCTCTTCTCAGGGAATTGTCAATAGAAGGAATATTGATCTCATGTAAAGGGACACAATGATGGTATTTTCAAGGCATGACACTAATTATTGATCACGGAAATGACCCTCCAATGGGCGATATGGGGATTTCAGGGACAGTGAAAAAATGTTGTGTAACACCTACGCGTCAGAGCTGCCCATCGGGCCATTCATGGTTCCCTCACTGGTGGTGCCGGAACTATCACTTCCTACCACTGAAATATTGGTAATCATTCCAGGATGAATGATACCAGGATTGACCCATAACCAAATTTCTTCAATTTGGTCTTCTTGCATTTTGTTAGCTGTCGCTTCATATTGATAGTTACTGCTTCTGCCCAGTTGAAAATGGTCGGTGACAAGCAGTCTACAGCAAGAAGCAGTTGTGTTTTGGTTGCTTCATGCGGTGCTTATGTTTCTGTAGCCCGTGTGATTGTGTGTAGCACTACCCTTAGTGTTATATCCGGTATTGTCTGAATGTCCACTTTCCCACTTTTTGATCCTTTCTGTGCTCCTGGGCATACTCTGTCAATGACCATGCCCATGCTCTCCATAGTGGGTCAGGTGCCGATCAAGATTGGTGCTATTCCCCTCCACGATAATCCTGTTATGAAATAAATGTCAAAAACGTCAATCTCGAGCTCTTGATCTCGAAGAATGAAATTCTCTTGATTTTCATCCCAAATGCTGATCAAATACTGTAGCAGCTCCGGTTGAGCTCGGAGACATGGTGTTAGAAAGAACTTATTCAAACCACAATCTCTTAGAGCTTCCATGCATCTCTCATTTTCCATGGCAAGCTCATCCTCTTCACTGTGTTCCCGTTCTTTCCATTCGATTACCATTTTTGCCTCTTTCACCTACAAACATGTTAATGTGAGCATGATTAGCCAAATATAAAGCTGGAAATTGCAATAAATTAGGCCTTTAATTTGATTTTTTGAAATGAAACATGGTCTGTGTGGTTAGCGCGACTGTTTCTCAAACAGTCGCACCAACGGGCGTGCCCCCATTTAGAAAATCGGGCGATCGGCACGACTGCGTGCCCGAAACCCGAGCCGACCGCCGGGCCCTAATTTTTACCATTTCTTCCTTAGAAATAAAAGCTCAAGGTTGTAGGTCACAAAAGAATTCTTAAAATGAAGGGAAAGGTGTTGGCTCTTACCTGGATCTGACGGATTTGAGATTGGTCTACTGGATCGCTTTCTATCATCGCTACAAAATCACAAGGTAAAATGGGTCACTATTGCTCCACAAGAGGTAAAAGTGAAAAGTAACTATTTTTTACCATTTTTGGTTTTTTATAAACTTTTTAGAACCCTAATTAGGTTTTAAAGCATGTTTTTCAATTATCACGTCATATTATTTCGAGAAATGGGTTTTACGTTTGTTTCTTGTGCAACGACAGGTTTTTAATGTGATTCCTCTGAAGTAACGAGTTATATTTTATACTTTTTCGGACTCGGTAAAAACACAAAAAATTCACTACTGGAGTCATCTTTCAGCTCTTTTATGACTCTCTAAAATTAAAAATATTTTTGAGATTCTTGTCATTTTGAACTCGTTAAATGGCTGTGAAACGATATCTACCAAGTATACATTTACCCCTTTTTCGGGCTAGGATGGATTATTTATGAAAAAGGAATACCTTAGCCTATCACAACTAAGAGGTTCTTTCAGATTTTGTTTTCTACCTTTTCAGCTCTGAAAGACTATTTACAAAAAGGGCCATGCTGGAGTTTTCTTTTCTACTTTCTTTTCAAACTCTCTAAACATTAAAAGATGTCGAGTTTTCTCTTTGTCAGACTCATTAAACTCTTATGACATCAGATCTTGTCACCATGACGTTACTCAAGTTTCTCCTTCCTAGGGCTTGTAAAATGTACTATGATTGGATTTTTCCGAAGGAAAAACTTATATTACAAGCATATTCTATCCCCTTCAAGCTTGTTTTCAAAAAATAATTGGGGTACTCGCCAGAAATGGTGGGGTAAAATTGAACTGGATTGTGTTGATAGTATGTCGCTCTTGAACATGGCACTCATCTGCATTAGTGTCGAGTTGGGGAAATCTCATTCCATCATCTTTGCCTCCATGGGGTTTGGGTAATCTGTTTTGACCTCTCATCTGCTCTTTGCCACATCACCATGACCTCATATCATTTGATGTCAAATAATGCCAAATCCAGAGTCGTGTCGCTGATATGTTCAAGAGAATTTTTCCTCTGTAGTTTTCAACCTCCCTCTGATTTTCTGTTGGTCCTGATTCAATATCATTGTGTTCATTTGTCTCGTGTCGATGATGTGGGAAACATTATGGCCCTCCTTCAACCAGGTCACTTCCTATCAACTTCAGCTCATTATCCAGGAATTTGATCTAGAGACTCCCTTCTCGTACCTTGGAGCCTGCACGCCTCAATGGCAGGTTTTTCGCATTCGACGCAAGGTCCACATCATTGGCCTTGAATCGAATGATTCTGCGGATGTTTGAAGCCAGCTCTGTTGGGAAAAATACTGAGAGGGGGGGTGAATCAGTATTTAGAGCTGACTGAAAACTTTTCACTTTTTGTTTCTCTTAAACCCATACGTTACTTTATTGAACCCAACTTGCATATAAATGTGGATATCCTTAAGAAAACTTGCATATGTCTAGAGCTCTTATTATACGTTTAATTCTTTACTTAGATCATTACATCATTCATTCATCAGATGTTTAGTAAGTAGAAAGCATGTGCAGTAATAATAGAATAAACCATCACACATAAGCAACACACATGAACACTAGTATTTAAGGTGGAAACCCAATTCGGGAGAAAACCACCGCTGTTGTCGTCTCTGTCTTCAATATTTATTATAAAGAAAACTTCTTATAATTTTTTACTGGCGTAGAATCATATCAACACGCAGGCACCCACCTGCAGAAGGCTACTACCTTCTCTTGTTCTCCAGCCACTACTGGAAGGGAGCTCCAACCCCCTGATTTTAACACCAGCTTCTACTAGCAGGAAACTTCCACTTTCATACAGAAGGCTTCAACCCTCAGATCCACCAGATTTCTTCAATTTCTTCATCAGACTTCCATCAGGTCTTCATCATTTCTTTTGCCAATCATCGTAGAGATTCATCATTTCTAGATCATATCCATAGGTGCATCATATATGCAGATATCTCTTAAAGAGATTATTCATTAACAACCCTTCCACATGCACACGTTGTATTATGATCCTCTTCTCCTTATATAGTTTAGCCTTTATCAATACCATGAGTCAAAACCACTCAACCGCTAATGGTATTCCTGGACGGGATCAAAATAGGTAATCCAGCGGGGTCCACCCAAGCCCCAAACAACTTTTCATTGTTTTATTTTCTTGTTCTCGAAATTAATTAATCTAAGGCTTTTTAATATCTCAATCTGAGATTGAGATATTAATCCAATTCCCCCTTTAGTTGTTACAAACATTAACGTGCCGCTAACTTATATATAACCATATAACCTTTCGGGCCCTTCAATAATATTTAATCTTCGACTTGGGGGTTAAGATCACAACAACGTTTATTGAACCAATAATGTGAAGTGAAATCGGGTCCCACACCCTTAATACACGACATAATACTTTGGGTTAAACCCGCAAACCTTAATACATGCATATGGGCCCCAACATTACCGGTCGTCTCCATTCAACGGTTGTTATCGTGTCACGCCGCCTCATTTGATCGGACGGATATCGCTCGACAAAGACGCACGAATAATAATGCGTGATGGCCGCCATACTTTGGTTAACCTTCGCGCATATTCCTCATACGACCACCGTCCGATGGCTTCCCTCCAGATCGAAAGTTCTCAACAATATCGCGCGACATCCTTGGTCGAACGTTAACATGCGATGGCACGCAGTGATGGCGGTTTTGTAAATACGTTCAGGGACGTGTGTCACTCATTCTATGGAATCACTCCCAACCTCTTGAATATCGCTTGCTCGTCGAGAGCGGTGAGATGAAAACCATAAACCACTTTGCCTCATGACGTCATTACGGAGGCTCCTGGACTACAGCGGCAAACTTTGGCTAGTCCCCCCCACAATGAATCTACACCGTTGATCGTGGATTAAAGCTATCTTCCACTTTGCCTCATGACATCATTGCGGAGGCTCCTGGAGTATGGCGAAAAACTTTGGCTAGTCCCCCCCGTAATGAATCTACACTGTTGATCGTTGTTTATATGATCCGGGCTTCATTGCTACGTTTCTCCACGAAAGCATAACTTTGTTTTAATTGTTCTTCCTCCACGTTATCAGTTCATATAACCATAATACTGTTATACAGCTCCGATGAAATCCTTATGGACTATTCGACTCGGCTCTTTTGCATTCAACAGGGACACCTTTCTTTGTATTGTCTAACACATGCGGAACACACTATTACTTTGACCGATAGAGCTTATGTGCCCTGCACACATAGAGCACGTCCGTGGCTCACTCTCCTAACAGGACTTCACACAGAATTTCCGTACGAGAATTGAACCAATCAATACCCAAATACTCTCGGTATTCTCCACCCATCAGAGTATCACCAGAACTCAATCATACACAGGATTTCCTTTATCCTCCATCAGGATGCATACATACACCGAATTTATTCAAGAAAAGCTTCACACATGATTTAACTCGTCCTTATTTACATCGATTTTCCCATTAAATACAAAGCTTCGTTCAATTCACATTCAGTCGTATATTCTGCTTGTATAGAACTGTTGATGGTTTTCTGAGTTCTTTATATAGTCTGCATCCTTTTTCAAAGAGTTTCCATCAAGGACAATCAATTCAATATACTAGGATACCAGAAATGCCAACAAGCTCATTTTTCACGTTCCGTAGATTGTACCTATGGTACCTTGAGGGCCATTGACATCACCAGTGGTTTCTCTCGCGTCTGTTAACAGCTTTCATCATTGGCTAGTAATCAGATGATTTTCTTGCATGTTCGACTTCAGCTCATATATTCGCATGCTTTGATTTGTACTTGTTCGGGGCGAGATGGAGTGCAAGACCCTAGGTTTTTTCTGATGAAAACAAGGTTTCAGTTTTTTTGTGGATTATCATAACTTATTACATGACTCTTTTGATCGGATGGTTGCGACCATACCTGAGTCTATTTGTTGATCCTTACTGCTGGATGGTTGCGTCCATACCTCGGATCTCATTCTATATGTGTAATCTATTATGGATGGCTGCACCCATACCACATATTCATGTATCAGGAATATCAGTTGTATTTTTCATTACAGGTTTTCGACAACGGTGTTTGGCTCAAACGCGTTCTCATAAAGCATTTCGCCCCTCCCTCTCCCTCGGACCTCATGCTTTAGGGGGCATCTGTTACACAACATTTTGTCACTGTCACTGTCCTTGCAATCCCCATCCCGCACATTGGAGGATCATTTCTGTGATTAAACTGAAGTGTCATGCCTTGTAAAGACCATCATTGCATCCCTTTACATGAGAGTAATATTCCTTTTGTTGAAAATTCCCTGAGCATAGCCTCAAAAACACTTGTTTTTGCCTTGGCACGAGTAGTCAGTTCTGCCCTCGCACCAATGAGGAAGATTTTCACTGGGACATGCACCAGTTGGCACTCTGTCTCAGTTAAACACTCATGCCGATCTGTTTATGGAATGTTTTTAAAAAATAGAGGCATAGATTCCATTCCAACAACTTCAAGGATGAGTCATTGGGAGTGGTTGAACTGATTAACCATGGACTCCCTCCTTTGGCTTATTGTTTCCACCTCCTATGGGAACCTCCTAAAGGATAGGCCTCCCTCCCACCTTTGTATGGATCCTAAACCTCCTCCTTTTCCTCTATATAAAGAAGCTATCTCTCTTTGCATAAGCTAGTTGAACATGGAGAATTGAACATACTATAGCTGAATTGTTAGACAGATAGAGCAAGAAGGAACTTCGTTGTGAGAACTTGAGTCCATGCCCTCATCTCGTCCGAATTCCCCGACGATTATATTCCACTTTGCAATCTTGCATGCCATACTTCTTCAGAATTTGCTTAAGGTATTTTTTTTGTGATAAGAATATGCCATCTGTTGCTTGTTGCACTTGCAAGCCAAGAAAGAATGTTAGTTCCCCAAGTAAAGACATTTCAAATTCTTGCTACATATCACAAGCAAATTTCTGACTCACAGACTCTTCATTACTTCCAAAAATGATATCATCAACATATACAACCACAATCAATAGTTTATCATTTTTAGTTTTTGTGTATAATTTTCTATCAGCAGACGCCTTTGAAAATCCTTGTTGATGAAGATATTTGTCAAGACGATAATACCATGCCCTTGGAGCTTGTTTGAGACCATATAGAGCCTTTTTAAGTCTACAAACAAGATTTTCATCATTTCCCAAAATGAATCTTTCTGGTTGTTCTATATAAACTTCTTCTTCTAGATCTCCATTGAGAAAAGCAGATTTAACATCCATTTGATAAACTTTGATTTGTTGGAAGCTTGAAAAAGCAAGAAACATTCTTATGACTTCAAGTCTAGCTACAGGAGCAAAAGTTTCTTCAAAGTCTATACCTTCTTGTTGAGCATACCCCTTGCAAACAAGTCTAGCTTTATTTCTTATAACATCCCCATTCTCATTTAACTTGTTTTTGAATATCCATTTAGTTCCAATGACATTTTTGTCATGAGGTCTTAGTACTAATTCCCAAGTGTGATTCTTTTCAATTTGATCAAGCTCTTCATTCATGGCTTGAATCCAACATTCATCTTTGCTAGCTTGATTGACATTGTGTGGTTCAATAGTGGATAGAAATGCCAGATAGCTAGAATATCCTATAAGAGTCCTTCTTGTTTGTACACCTGATCCCTTTTCTCCCAAAATTTGAGATCTTGGATGATTCTTTTGAACATATCTGGATGGAGCCTTTTCAAATAAATCATCTTCGGTTTCTTCATTGGGTTCACTGTCTACATCATTCCCATTTGATGTAGAAGGATATATGTCATCATCGTCTTCATCTGTTGTTTGTTTTTCTTCTTTTGGAGCTGCAGGAGACTCATCAATAACAACATCAATACATTCAACAATCTTCCGAAGTCTTTTATTGTAACATTTATATGCTCTACTCCTAGAGGAGTAACCAAGAAGTATTCCTTCATCTACTCTGGGTTCAAACTTGCCAAGTTTTTCATCATTATTTTTGATAAAGCATTTTCTTCCAAAAAATCTAAAATGCTTCACAGTGGGAGGATTACCATACCATAGTTCATATGGAGTTTTATCACTATTTACACGAACATGTGCCTTGTTAAGAATATTTACCGTTGTATGTGCTGCTTCTCCCCAAAATGTGTCAGGTGTTCCGGAATCATCAAGCATAGCTCTAGCCATTTGTTGAACTGTTCTATTCATTCTTTCTGCTACTCCATTTTGTTGTGGAGTACCTGCTACCAAAAATTGTCTTTTTATACCATGTTGTTCACAAAATTCAAGGAATTCATCTGATGTATATTCTCCTCCTCGATCAGATCTAAGACACTTGATTTTTAGATCTAATTCATTTTCAACTAGTGCTTTGAAGATCTGAAATTTCTCAAATGCTTCATATTTGTGTTTAAGCAACCCAATCCAACACATTCTAGAGAAATCATCAATAAATAAGATATAGTATTGTTCACCACGTGGTGACTTTTTCCTCACAGGTCCACATATGTCAGTATGAATGAGTTTAAGAGGCTTACTTGATGATCCTTCCTTGGCATTAAATTGCACTCTGGTTTGCTTACCGAATTGGAAAGATTTGCATATGATACTTTCAGGTAGAGTAATATTGGGAAGATCACGAACAGCTTTAAGTCTGCTTGATTTGTTGATTTGAGAGAAGCTCAGATGCCCCAACCTTCTATGCCATAGCCAGTTTTCTGAAGATTTACTCAAGTAACATTGTTCTTTGCAGTTCTTCAATACATATAGGTTGCTTGGAGTTCTGTTTCCTTTTATCATTGTTTTACCTGTATCAAGATCACGTACCACACATTATTTTGAACTAAAGACAACTTCAGTTCCTTGATCACACATTTGACTTACACTTAACAGGTTATGCTTTAATCCATCTACATGCATGACATTATTAGCCTTCACCTTTTATTTTAGAAAAACAAACCCTTTTACCTTAATAACAGTAGGAGTATCATTTCCAAATGTAACATTCTTCTTTTTTTCTAGAGCACTGTATGCAAGAAGTTTGTTTTTGTCACCTGTCATGTGTTTAGAGCATCCACTATCAATGTACCATCGATTTTCTTCACCTTCTGCAAATAAAGCTATGCCACAATTTTCAACCTGTAATTCCTTCTTTTTCCACACTTTGGAGCTTGAAGGAAATTTCTCTTTTGGCTGGATTTTGCTCCTGCATTCAGATTCTTCATGGCCAAAATTATTTCAATAAGCACATTCAGCTTCATTTTGAAGAGGAGAAAAGTTGTTATAGGTATTATTCTTTGTTCCAATATCCATCCTTTTCTTTCTTTCTTCTCTTTTCATAATGGTTTTATATGCAACACATTGAATAGCTTTATGACCAAAATTGTGACATGAGAAACATTGTCCATTGAAGAAGAAATTTCTACGATCATGAAATCTTCTACTTGAATTTACCTATGGGTTGGTGTTTCTTTGAAAGGTATTCTTGTTAGTTTTCTTTGAATTGAGTTGGTCATGCTTTACCTATGAAGATTCTTTATTCCCTTGCTGAGTGGCAGAATGTTGTACACTGGCTGTAGCTGCTTTTAGATAGTTTGGTGCTGAAGTCTGAGAAGATTCTCCGATATATCCAAGACCTGTCTTTATAAAAGGAGAATGTTGTACCTTGATAATCTCATCTAAGGTTTCAGATCCTTTAGCAAATCTAAGATTCAAAGTCTTTACTTTCTCAATTTCTTTTCTTAGACTTACTATTTCACATTCTAATTTCTCATTGTGTTTCTCCTTTTCTTCAAGCTGATTTTTTAGAGTTTCTATGGATATTTTACTTTCTTCTAAGCATATTTTGAGTTGATTGAATTCATCAAGAAAATAATTGTCCTCTAAAGCATCCATAAAAGTATCTTTTTTTTCTATATTCCTTTTCAAATGCCATGAGAAGTCTAAGATCTTGATCACATTCTTCCTCACTGTCAGATAACCCATCACTGTCTTCATGAGTATAGTAACTTTTTCTAGTGCTAAACCGGTTCTTATTCCTTCTTGCTACTTCCTTTCCTTTTTCATGTGTTTCTTTGTGAGGACACTTAACATCATAATGACCAACTCTTCCACAAGAAAAACATTTGAAAGGAAGCTTACCTCTAAACCGTCTTGTACCAAGTTGGAGTTTCTTTACAAAATTTACCTCATCTTCTTCTGAGATATACCCTAGTCCTTTTGTTTCTTGTACTTATTTCCCTTTTGTAGAAGCTCTAAAGATGGCTTCTTTGACTTCAGATGGTCCTCCTCTTCTCATTTCATATGCAGTTAGTATGCCATGAAGTTGCACCACAGTAAGATTTTGAAGATCTTTTTTTTCTTCAAGAGCAGAAACTTTTGACTCAAATTTTGTCGTTAGTGATCTTAAAACTTTCACAACCAAAGTAGATTAGGTTATTGTTTCTCCCATATTTCTCATACGATTTACAATATCATCAAGACGTAAAAATAAATTGGCAATGCTCTCCTCATTATGCATTTTTAGATTCTCATATTGAATTCTAAGAGTTTGGAGTTTAGCACTTTTTACCTTTGCATCACCTTCATAACTTAGAATGATTTTGTCCCATATTTCCTTTGCTGTATTCAGCTGCATAACTTAGACTTCCCAATAGAGCATTGACTACTTTTTCATTTGTTTCGTAATTCTTTCTTTCCATTGGATCTGTTGGTACTGCTATTGGATATTGATATCCTCCTTCAACAATAGCCCATACATCTGCTCCCAGAGACTGAAGATAGGATCTCATCCTTGTTTTCCAAAAGATTAAATTGTTTCCGTTGAAGAGCGGAGGCCTAATAGATGTTGTTCCATCTTGATTGCTCATCTTGATTGATCTTCCTTCTAGCGGCTAAGCTTTTTCAGAAGGACTGGCTCTGATACCAATTGTTGGGAAAAATACTGAGAGGGGGGGTGAATCAGTATTTAGAGCTAACTGAAAAATTTTCACTTTTTGTTTCTCTTAAACCCATACGTTACTTTACTAAACCCAACTTGCATATAAATGTGGATATCCTTAAGAAAACTTGCATATGTCCAGAGCTCTTATTATACGTTTAATTCTTTACTTAGATCATTACATCATTCATTCATCAAATGTTTAGTAAGCAGAAAGCATGTGCAGTAATAACAGAATAAACCATCACACATAAGCAACACACATGAACACCAGTATTTAAGGTGGAAACCCAATTCGAGAGAAAACCACCGTTGTTGTCGTCTCTGTCTTCAATATTTATTATAAAGAAAACTTCTTACAATTTTTTACTGGCACGGACTCATTCCAGCACGCAGGCACCCACCTACAGAAGGCTACTACCTTCTCTCGTTCTCCAGCCACTACTGGAAGGGAGCTCAAACCCCCTGATTTTAACAACAGTTTCTACTGGCAGGAAACTTCCACTTTCATACAGAAGGCTTCAACCCTCAGATCCACCAAATTTCTTCAATTTCTTCATCAGACTTCTGTCAGGTTTTCATCATTTCTTTTGTCGATCATCGTAGAGATTCATCATTTCTAGATCATATCCATAGGTGCATCATATATGCAGATATCTCTTAAAGAGATTTATTTATTAACAACCCTTCCACATGCACACGTTGTATTATGATCCTCTTCTCCTTATATAGTTTAGCCTTTATCAATACCATGAGTCAAAACCACTCAACCACTAATGGTATTCCTGGATGGGATCAAAACAGGTAATCCAGCGAGGTCCACCCAAGCCCCAAACAACTTTTCATTATTTTATTTTCTTGTTCTCGAAATTAATTAATCTAAGGATTTTTAATATCTCAATCTGAGATTGACATATTATTCCAATTCCCCCTTTAGTTGTTACAAACATTAACGTGCCGCTGACTTATATATATCCATATAACCTTTCGAGCCCTTCAATAATATTTAATCTTCTACTTGGGGGTTAAGATCACAACAACATATATTGAACCAATAATGTGAAGGGAAATCGGGTCCCACACCCTTAATACACGACATGATACTTTGGGTTAAACCCGCAAACCTTAATACATGCGTATGGGCCCCAACGTTACCGGTCGTCTCCATTCGACGGTTGTTATCGCGTCGCGCCGCTTCATTTGATCGGACGGATATCACTCGGCGAAGACGCACGAACAATAACACGTGATGGCCGCTGTACTTTGGTTAACCTTCGCGCATCTTCCTCATACGACCACCGTCCGATGGCTTCCCTCCAGATCGACGGTGCTCAACAATATCGCGCGGCATCCTTGGTCGAATGTTAACGTGCGATGGCACGCAGTGATGGCGGTTTTGTAAATACGTTCAGGGACACATGTCACTCGTTCTATGGAATCACTCCCAACCTCTTGAATATCACTTGCTCGTCAAGAGCGGTGCGATGAAAACCATAAACCACTTTGCCTCATGACGTCATTGCAGAGGCTCCTGGAGTACGACGACAAACTTTGGCTAGTCCCCCCCGCAATGAATCTACACTGTTGATCATGGATTACAGCTGTCTTCCACTTTGCCTCATGACGTCATTGCAGAGGCTCCTGGAGTACGGTGGAAAGCTTTGGCTAGTCCCCCCCACAATGAATCTACACCGTTGATCATTTTTTATATGATCCGGGCTTCATTTCTATGTTTCTCCATGAAAGCATAACTTTGTTTTAATTGTTCTTCCTCCTCGTTATCAGTTCATATAACCATAATATTGTTATACAACTCCGATGAAATCCTTATGGACTATTCAACTCGGTTCTTTTGCATTCAATAGGGACACCTTTCTTTGTATTGTCTAACACATGCGGAACGCACTATTACTTTGACCGATAGAGCTTATGTGCCCTGCACACACAGAGCACATCCGTGGCTCACTCTCCTAACAGGACTTCACACAGAATTTCCGTACAAGAATTGAACCAATCAATACCCAAATACTCTCGGTATTCTCCACCCATCAGAGTATCACCAGAGCTCAATCATACACAGGATTTCCTTTATCCTCCACCAGGATGCATACATACACCAAACTTATTCAAGAAATGCTTCACACATGATTTAACTCGTCCTTATTTACATCAATTTTCCCATTAAATACAGAGCTTCGTTCAATTCACATTCAGTCGTATATTCTTCTTGTATAGAACTGCTAATGGTTTTCTGAGTTCTTTATACAGTCTGCATCCTTTTTCAGAGAGTTTCCATCAAGGACAATCAATTCAATATACTAGGATACCAGAAATGCCAACAAGCTCATTTTTCACATTCTGTAGATTGTACCTATGGTACCTTGAGGGCCATTGACATCACCAGTGGTTTCTCTCGCATCTGTTAACAGCTTTCATCATTGGCTGGTAATCAGATGATTTTCTTGCATGTTCGAATTCAGCTCATATATTTGCATGCTTTTATTTGTACTTGTTCGGGTCGAGATGGAGTGCAAGACCCTAGGTTTTTTCTGATGAAAACAAGGTTGCAGTTTTTTTGTGGATTATCATGACTTATTACATGACTCTTTTGATCGGATGGTTGTGACCATACCAGAGTCTATTTGTTGATCCTTACTGTTGGATGGTTGCATCCATACCTTGGATCTCATTCTATATGTGTACTCTGTTATGGATGGCTGCACCCATACCACATATTCATGTATCAGGAATATCAGTTGTATTTTTCATTACAGGTTTTTGACAATGGTGTTTGGCACAAACACATTCTCATAAAGCATTTCGCCCCTCCGTCTCCCTTGGACCTCATGCTTTAGGGGGCATCTGTTACACAACATTTTGTCACTGTCCCTGCAATCCCCATCCCGAACATTGGAGGGTCATTTCTGTGATTAAACTGAAGTGTCATGCCTTGCAAAGACCATCATTGCATCCCTTTACATGAGAGTAATATTCCTTCTGTTGAAAATTCCCTAAGCATAGCCTCAAAAACCCTTGTTTTTTCCTTGGCGCGAGTAGTCATTTCTGCCCTCGCACCAATGAGGAATATTTGCACTGGGACCTACACCAGTTGGCGCTCTGTCTCAGTTAAACACTCACGCCGATCTGTTTATGGAATGTTTTTAAAAAATAGAGGTGGAGATTCCATTCCAACAACTTCAAGGATGAGTCATTGGGAGTGGTTGAACTTATTAACCATGGACTCCCTCCTTTGGCTTATTGTTTCCACCTCCTATGGGAACCTCCTAAAGGATAGGTCTCCCCTCCACCTTTGTATGGATCCTAAACCTCCTCCTTTTCCTCTATATAAAGAAGCTATCTCTCTTTGCATAAGCTAGTTGAACATGGAGAATTGAACATACTATAGCTGAATTTTTAGACAGATAGAGCAAGAAGGAACTTCATTGTGAGAACTTGAGTCCATGCCCTCATCCCATCCGAATTCCTCGACGAGTATCTGAGACGTGCTTCGGCTGAACCCCGCTGGAGGAAACTGCGACGTCAAAGCCTTGGTTGTATCTCTTCCTTCTATCAATACATATGCGTGACTATTTTTCGATTCCCGTTTTGTGTTATTTCATTTGTTTAATGCAATATTATTAGCCCTCTTTGACTGGCTAGTAGTTTTGAAGGAAATTATGTTGTTGTATGTTGTTCTTGTCTGCTGATCCTATGTGCAGGTATCTGAGCATGACCGCAGAAGGATTATGACTTGTCGAGGCAAGAGCGAGAGGCCATCACCACTACATCTACAACGACAACATTGGACTCCAGGTAGGTCGATCTATGGTGTCCTCTTTCATTCAATAATTATGAATGGACACTCTAGCATGTTTCTTTGTTTCTAGACCCACCCTAGGGGTAGAGGGATCACCTTTGTCCGCAGAGGGGATTTACCTGCTTAACAATACTGCGTTTGAGATTATTGGCTATGATATTCTTGTTGAATCTGTTAAATACTGCAAGATCTGGTATTGATGATAAGGTTTGATTAGAAAATTCCAATAATTTTTTTGATCAAACTTATTTACCTTTTTAATTTTTTCATCATGCATTTCTGCCTTTTTCTTCCACTATGTTTCTAGATGTTTGACTCCTTAGAACACTTCAGACGTGTACTCTTCAATAAGTTATGCTTTCACCAGTTGTTCACATACAGATTCAATAATTTCCTTTGATAATCTTGATGTTTCCGTTGTTGCTTTCTCTACCTGCTTTATTTGTGCTTTCCAATCTTTGAATAAGATGTCCTTGTGGAACTTATCTGCCTGGGGTAGATTAGCTTCCTTGCATGAGTCTAAGGCTTGCCATTGAATGTGTTCGTTGATTTTCTTCTCAAGCTTCTCACATTCAAGTTTCTGGATAGCTACTTGTTGGATCAGTATTTCATTTGAGTCACAATAAGAGTCAATAATAGAAGCTTGTTGGAAAAATACTTCTTGTTGTTGCTTTAACTTAGCATTTACATCCAATGCTTCTTTTATGAATTGATCTAATTGTGGTTGGTTTTGTAACGTGGTCATTGCTGCTTCCAGTTGTGCTTGCTTCTTAGTGATTTGTACCTGATGCTGTAAATTAAGCTTTTCAAAATATTTTTGAAATTGGGCCATCTTCGATTTCATTTGCTCGCTGGAGTTAGATTTTTCTTCATCTAACAGTCTCTCTAGTTCTGGTATTTTGTCTTCCTTTTGTTTCAACAACATTTTAGCCTCAGTAGATTTATCAACAGTGGCAGTAGCATATGCCCCTGCAAAATGTAATAATTTAGTTAATTGTTTAGTAAGATCTACTAGGGGATCCTTCCATAAAACATCAACAGATTCATTTGCAAGATTTGAGACTGTTGCATCAATTCTTCTCCTTTTATTTCTCTTGACTACAGCCTTATGACTAGGACTGTAGAAGATATCTAGCGAAGGGATTTATTCAACTCATAAAACTATTTTTTCTATAGGGTAGGCTATATGATCTCTCGATCATGAGTTTCTGGAACTTGTTGTAATGAAAGAACAATTTCTGCTAACTTCTGGGAATGTTTAGGTGTCTGAAACCTAGTAGCTTGATCAACATTGGGATTGGTTTTAGGAGTTTTTATTGCTTCAGAAAACTCATCCCATTCACTACTCAAATTCTTTGTTTGGGAATTTTCTAACTGATCAAGTGTATCATGGCTGTGTTGAACTTCTTGAGAAGTTGACTCTGTTCCATTACTTTTTATTTTATCCTGCTTTTCTATCTCTTGGATTAATTGATCAAATATCTTTTCTAGGCTTTCCTTTCTAGATTCAGATTCATTTTCAGAATGATCCGAATTGTGATATTGATGCTCTGATTGTCCCAAATCATACTCAAACATGTCTTTTGCTTCATTATCCAAGCTAATACTTGGAGTAGGTCTGTTGACATCTTCAATAGTTAACAAGTCAATAGGAATTTTCTCCAGTCTCTTATTTATATATGTTTGGAAGGCTTCAAAATCATCTTGGTTGAGTTGACTAGATGCAAACTTAATTATATCTGAAAACTTTTCCATGCCTTGAAAGAGATCATAAAATCCATCTATTTCATTTACAAAAGGCTTCATTTTGAGCTCAGTTGTGTAGTTTTTAATTACATCATTTGGATCATACAACCTCTTCGGAATTACTGCCAAATTCAATAGATTAATATTTGAAACTTCCTTGTAGGCATGGCCAATATCAAAAAGTGAAAAAGTACTGCACTGTAAAGGAAAATTAGACCAAACGACCTTCTTAGTATCTTTCAATTGTTTAGAAATACCATTAACAAGCTGGTAGGCTATCTCTCTTACAAGTAACTTATTAGGAACATAATATGGTAGGACGTGGGGAGAAGCGTAACTCCCAAATACTCTGACATATGTAAAATTCTCCTCTGCAAACCATCTAGCCACAGAGAGAATATCTCTACTAGCTTCTTTGGAAACCCTAGGGGATTTCTCATTGAATATCGTCTGGTGCATAGGAAACATGACTCCATGGAAAATTTTATAAAAATGTAGATGGAAGTCTGAATCCCAAAGGGCTCTGTGGTAAATTTGGATTGGGGTAGGGTCTTGGGTAGTCCATTTCCATCCCATGGTAGGAAAACTAGAAGAAAATCAGATTGCGTCCTCAGACATAGGCACTCATATAAAAGGGAGGTATTTCTCTGGATGAAACACTCCTTTTATTCCTATACTCTATGATGTGTTTGGCTAAATTGTCAAATAGGATATTTTCCCAATTCAGAATTAAATAATTGACAATTGTGTCAATAAATGGGACCCAATCTACTGAAAACCTAGTGGTATCAGGTTTTTAAAACAATCTACACAACATATCGGCAGAATAAAAATAAGGGGAAGGAATTTGGGCAATTGGATACGTACCGAGTTTATCTCGTTTCAGCTTTCCCTGGTCTTCCTTCCATTCCTTTATGAATTTCATGAGGTCTAGATGCTCTGCTCTAAAGCTTTGCAGAAAAGCCTTGTCATATTTCTGTTGTGGGGAGGGTAGATGGTACATTGCTTGTAAGTCTTCTGCCCTGAATGACCCAATATTTTCTCCCTTCGAATCTTTGAATTTTCTATCTTCTATGTTTAAGTGGTCAATTACCTACTTAACCATGTCTGTACAAGGGATAATTTTTGGTCTTGCAACTACCTTATGGACAAATGAACATGGAGCATCGAAGTAAGTTGCGTCTGAAGAATCTGGCATGCCTGTTGTAGCGACTTTGGTTATTACCCTTGGATTTTCATCTTCGAAAAGCTTATACATTTCCTCCCATGATGAAATGCCGCAATCCTTGTTGTAGGTGGTGTTTGAAAATAGGGGACACATGTCTGAGCCTTCAGTAGATGGTGTTTGAGTAGTCTCTTTACCTTTCTTGCTTGTCTCTATTTTCTTCGTTTTGTTAGTTGGTTTCCTGATTTCAAGAAAATAGAGAAATCATTAAAAATACATGGAACAAAGAGACAAATATGTCGTTAATTTATTTCAAACATGTAAAAATAGATATGAATCTATCAAAAATGCTATTAATCATCGATACTCATTTCAAATCAAATCTCTTACACCTTTACATGAAACAACTATCAATCAATTTAAGTCGTTGGATCTCAGATTTCGATTTGATATGACATAAGTCATTTCATATGCTTGAGTAATTAAATTCCATTCATTCACATATCGAAACTTATAAATTTTACCATTTACAATGTTACTCATAAATTCTGCGAAATGCGATCGGCGCAAATCACATGTCGCAATTTTTATGCGATAAATGAATTTGCTTTTGGTTAAGTCCTACGAAATGCGAAGTGCGCATTCAAGAAGTCAAGCGGCTACGCTTTATGGGAATTTATAGATTTATGTTTATTGATTTTTTGGCTCTTCGAGTCCGTGTAATCACAACTTATAACTTTTACTGAATTGCTTTATAAGTTTGATCATTTAAATGAGGTGCGATGCGATAAAAAAATATAATGGTGATTGAAGTGTTTGCAAGTTTTTAATATAAATTTGGAAAAGGCTTAGAACATTTCGCATCCTGCGTGACTTAGTGGGTTTCAAGTCTTTTGGGTTGTAAGTTATGTGGTTTGCGATGCGCAAAAAGCAGAAAAGCACAAAGAAACTTTATTTCCTAATTTTTTTGCTTTAAAGCTAAAAATAAATGAAAATGAATTTCCTAATTATTTCTAAAGGGTCCCCATTTATTAAAATAAATGGGGGGTGTTCTATAGCACAACAATTGGCGATTCACTTGGGAGAACCAGCTATCTCTAACTAACTTTTTGAAAATTTTAAAACTTTTTTGAAATAAAAATAGTTGTAGGAATGAATTTCAAACAAATAATATCTTACTAAGCAATGAAATTTCTCTTAATTACAATTCATAAGAATCCCTCTTTTAAAGATATAAGTATGAGAATCTATATCAGTATTTACTTAGTTCAAAAGATAAAGTAGGTGACTCTTACAGATCAGCTTTATAAAAATTTATTCTTTTATCACAAGTAGAGCCTTTGCTCTAATAAGCAATTTAAGATTTTAGCAGAGTTACCTTTTACCCAGCAATGATTCATTGTCCCATCCAGTGTTTCTTACAATTTCCAAAAATAAATTCTAACTTTTTGAAACTTTTCTTTTTGTATCATATTTTTATTTACTTAAAAGCCATTGTCTTGGCTTGGTAACCAAATGATGAAAATGCCATTCACTAGTTGTAATTAAACTGATCAAGTTGTCTCTTGATGAGACCCCTTGTCCTCTTGATATAATATCAAGTCATTACCCTGTTTTGGTAGGCAGTATTGGTAATGTCAATTTAATTATTTCCCTATGAACACGGTAAAAAATCTCGTGATGAGACTTATTATCTTTTAAGTTTTTCTGGTATAATATTTTTGAATTTCTTTAAAAAATTAATAAGTTTTCCCGGATGGGGTGAATCATTGGTCCTTTTGAGGATTTTGGTTGAAATGTTGATTTTTAGATTTCTTCTCTGTAAAAGAGTCTTTACTATGTTAAAGATTATTTTCTTGACTGATTACAGAATAATCATGCTATATAAGGATGAGAGTTCATCAGAGAATAAATAACTTCAATGAGATTGCATCTTTCAGTAAAAATAAAATCTATTTCTCTTTCAAATCTTTCGATTGTTTCCTTAACACTTCATATTTCTATAAGTGATAAATAAAAAAGGATCATTTGAGATTTTATTCTAAAAAGCCAAAAATTTATACTAAGCAACTTTTATTTTTCTAAGGAAAAGAAAAATACACTAGTATATAAGGAATAGAAGGGGTTGCCTCCTATGAAAAGTATTTTTTCAAAATCTACCCATTAACAGGCAAAGAATCTCTTTTGCCTGATAGATCTTGCAATAAGAATTTTGATGGGCTTATTTCTTCAATTATTGGAAATGGACCTAGCTAGAGTTTTTGAAACTTCGTGTGTTTACATTTTTCCTCATGCACTTTTTCCCATTTCAATACCAGATTACCAATTTGAATTTTTTTTGGAGTAACAGAAGTTGAATTAAATGAGGCTTTTACTATCTGTTGATGATGTGCATGAGTATGTTTAGATTTTTCTCTTTCTTCCCCTAACTTAATAATTTGAAATTGTCTAAGTTGTAAAGAAGAAGAAGGAGTTTCATCAATAAATTGTACTAAGGAAAGAGAGGGAATAACTACATTCGTAGGAACCACAACTTCTTTTCCATAGACGAGATTGAATGGAGAACTGCCAATAGAAGCTTTCTAAGTTATTTGGTCTGCCCAAAGAGCAAAGATTAATGACTTATGCCAATTTCGTTGATTTTGATCAACATTTCTTTTGATTATTCTAATCAAGTTCTTGTTTGTAGATTCTGCTAAACCATTTCCTTGTGGGTAATAATTTGCATAATACTTAAGTTTAAAACCTATTTTGATTGCAAAATCCATCATAGCAGTTCTTGAGAAGTAAGATGTGATGTCAAACATTAGAGAAGTAGGTAAGCCAAACCTAGTTATGATATATTGGTCGATGAAATCAATGATATTCTCAGAGTTGGCTACCTTTAATGGAATTGTTTCCACCCATTTAGTAAATTAATATGTAGTTGTGAGAACATATCTATGTTGTTTGGAAGAGTTAGGAACAATCTCACTGATTATATCTAATCCCCATTGTTCAAATGGTTGTTCGATATTAATTGGTTGTAATGGGAAGGTTGGCTTCCTTTGTCTTCCAGATGCACTTTGACACACTTTGCATTTTCTTGCATATTCATGAGCATCTTTGAAAAGTGTAAGCCAATAGTAACCTACATGCAGGATTTTGTGTGTTTTTGTATTTCCTCCACAATGCCCTCTAGTTGGTCCATCATGGAGTTCCTACAAGACTTTCTTTGCTTCATATTTTTCTAAGCATCTTAGTAGTACATAATCAAAATTTCTCCTAAATAATACATCATTGAATAATTCATATTGCTTGATCTTTAATCTCAAATCCCGTTTTGTTTTGTAACTGAGTTGATTTGGAGCATATCCATTCTTCAAATAAAATATGAGATCAGCATATTGAGATTGTGCATCATTGAGGCTTACCTCTGATATTTTCACATTGTTACCTAAATCTTCTTCTGATGATGGATGGGATGCTCTTGTAAGCATTCTGCAAAAACCTTGACCTCTAACAATTTTAGAGGGTCTAATTTCTACATCATATTCTTGCAAAGCGGTAACCTAGTTAGGCCTTTTCTCTCCTAATTCTCTTTGCATTAATAGTTGTCTCACTGTAGAGAATGGAACTATGATTTTGGTGTGATTTTTTAGGAGAAATCACCTGAAATGCTTTATAGCCTTAAAGACAGCAAATGCTTGCTTTTCGACAGATGAATAATTTCATTCTGCACCTTGCAAGTTGGAACTGAAAAATGATATTGGTGCTTCAATTTGTTGGTCATTAAGCTGTGTTAAAACAACATCATATGATGTATCTGATGAAAATGTATATAAAGTAAAAAGATTAAGAAAATTGGGGGTAGTCAGGAATGGAGCATTGAAAATGGATTGTTTAATCAATAAAATGCTTCTCTTTCATTATGTCCTCATTTAAAGACTGAATTTTTCTTAATCATCCTTTGTAATGGTAAAACTATTTGTGAAAAGTCAAGGACAAACCTTTTAACAAAATTAATTTGCCCAAGATACGACTTCATAGCTTTCTTGTTATGATGGAAAGGAATTCTTTTAATCTCTTCAATTCTTTCAAGATCAATATAAATACCTATTTTTGACACAATGAATCATAAAATTTTTCCTTCATCTAATGCAAAAAATGATTTCTTTGGATTTAATGAGATGTCATACCTTTTACATCACTCAAAGACTTATTTTAGGTCATTCACATGATTGGTTACTTGTTTAGAAAAGACTGTAATGTCATCTAAATAAATAACCACTGATTTATTTATGAGCCCCCTAAAATTTGTTTCCATAGCTCTTTGAAAAGTTGCACCGGCATTAATTAATCCAAATGGCATCTTTTGATAGGCGTAAGTTCCCCACTTAGTCCTGAATGTAGTCTTTAATCTATCATCTGGATGTACGAGAATTTTATTATATCCCAAGAATCCATCTAGAAAGGACATAAGTTCAGAACTAGCTATTGTTTGCAGTACTTCTTCCATGGTTGGTAATGGAAAGTTGTCCTTCTGACAAGCTTTGTTTAAACTCCTAAAATCATTGCAAATTATAATATCACCATTCTTCTTCCTGACAGGTACCAAATTTGATACCCATTTAGAATGCCTGACTGGAAAGATGAATTTTTCCTTGAGGAGTTTGTTCAGTTCTATTTTGATTTGATTTTCCAAATTTGGATGAATCTTCCTCAATTTCTTCTGTATAGGTTTTTCTTCTGAGATCATAGGAATTGTGTGTTGAATCACAGAAGTGTCATATGTTTTAATATCAGTGTAATCCCAAGAAAAGACACTTTTGTACGTTCTAAACAATATGATAAATGATAATCTTTCTTTGAAAGATAGACCAAGACCTAGATTGACATTTTAAGGTTTTTCGTCAGTTCCTAGAATTACTAACTCAAATCTTAAGGTGGAGCTTTGAATTTTTGAGTTAGTAACTCTTTTAAACCTATCTTTCAGATCATATAGGTCTTCTAACTTGACAATAGACTTAGGAATAGGATTTTCGTCTTGTTATTTCTTAATATGAATGTCATGTTCATTTTCATCCAAAATTTGACTATTACAAGATCCTTCAGATGTTAAGAAATCTATGATATCTGAATCATTATTGAATACTCTCCAATTGGTAATATTATCAGGAATAGATGGCCTAAAAATTAATTCAATGGAAAATATATCAGGACTAAACTCTTGGGATGGAATTAACTTTGATGCTACATTAGCCAGTAGATCTGCAGTAGCATTCTGCATTCTAGGTACAGAAGAAATGTTAAAGGCTAAGAAACGAATGGTTAATTCTTGGACAAATGATTGGTAATGCTTTAAATGTCTAGAATTATAATGAATGGTATCTCTTACCTGTCTAACAATTATTTCTGAATCTCCTAGGAATTTCAGATATTTGATATTAAGATCAATGGCTTTATACAAACCTTGGACTAATGCTTCGTATTCAGCTCTATTATTTGTACAATTGAATTCTAATCTGCAGGCTAATATGGTTTTTTCTCCTTCTAGGTTTATTAAATACATCCAGCACCTGCACCAACTTCAGATTTAGAAATTTCAAAATAAAGAGTCAAAAATAAAGAATTAACTATTGTTCTATCTATGAAATTTATAGATTTGGAACTATCTGGCTGGGAAAAATTCTCAATCTGAGAAACAACTGCATTATCAAAGAAAGGTGATGGTTGAGCATTTAAATTTCCCAAAAATGATTCTGTTAAGTGGTTTCCAATAATGTTTTTATTGAATGCTACTGGCTCATTTACTCCTTCAAGATCGGTGATTGTATGCTTCATGAACTTTTCACGGTCTACCTGAATTTGATTTGGATTTCCATTATATGGTAGCCACATATGTGACCAGTCTACAACAAAATATCCATGAAGTTTTTCAGACCAATCTCGGCTTAAAACTAAGCCATAAAATTCAGGAATATTGGCCACCAGTATATTAATTATTTGAGTAACCTTGGGATTTGATGACAATCAGATGGAAACAAAATTTATTTCTCCTACCACCTCTACTTTGGTTCTATCAAGCTGTACTATATGAACATGGGAACTCTAAGGGGTTATGTTCAACTTGACACAAACTGATTTTGGCATTATATTAGAGGAAGCTCATGAGTCTATTAAACAATTATGAACGTTTATGTTATAGATCTCATAGGTTAAGAGAAATGGAGGAGTATGAGAGATGGATCGATCACCTATCATAATCAAGTCTGTAGCATCTATTTTAGTTGAAGGGGAAGGTGGCTTACCCATTTAATTAGCAACTTGTACTATTACTTGAGTAGGTAAGGTTGAAGAAGGAACTGCATTTAAGTCTCTAAGTAACATTTTTTTTTGTTGCTTTAATTTAGTAAGCTCGTGAATTGAAATGTTGGCCCTAGTTTTCTTCATAACTTCAACTACATTATACTCAATAGTGTCTGAGACTACCATTGTCTTAGACGTAGGTGGAGTATCTAAAGTAACGGGACTTGTTTTTGTAGTCTTTGAAGTAGAATTTTTGCTTACTGATTTATCTTTAGGAGGAGTTGAAATATTTTGTTGTTGATTTGGTTGCATTGCTTCAGTAGTTTTTTGCTCCTTGTACTCACAGGTAAAGCTTCATGTTGTTCTTCATTTGGTAGGATGAAATCCAACATTCCATTTATTTCAACTTCTTCTTCTTCGTCATCTTCTTCTTCTTATGTTTGCTCTTCCTCTGTATCTTGATCAAATTCAACATTAAATATGATATTTGGAGGTTGAGTATTAGAGGATTGACCTTTCTTGAAGTTTCTGAAAGTCTTTTTTTAGCTCAAATTTTCAGCAACTTGTTTCTTGATATCTACCATCTCGTTTGTCATAGTCTTCAAAACTTTTTGAAGACCTTCCACATCAAAAGGATCTTTTGGCAGCTTCTTTTTAGAATCATCTTTGAAAGATACCTTCTTTGATTTTTGATCTTCTTGAGAATTATTTTTCTCAAGAGCGGTTATGCGTTTCTCTACAAATAGAGATCCCTTCATGTTTTCTTCAAGTGACTATCAACAAAAATAGTTATATTGGATGGAAGAGATGAAATATACCACTCAAATTGAACTTCCGCACCAGGAACCGTTGTAACAAGAATTTTATTGAGTAATTTATTAAATCTTGAATTAAAATCTTTTATCTTCTCACCTAATTTGGCTTTAATATTTTACAAATAATTGATGAGCGTAGTAGTGGTCCTGTCATCCCCAAACATAGCTAGAAATTTTTCTTCGAACATATTCTAGGTAGTTATAGAGTGGGTAGGCAGTGAAAAATACCAGGATCCTACGGATCCTATTAGAGTATACAGAAATAATCTTACAACACAATCCTCTTCAACTACTCCATTTAGATTGATGGCTAAAATAAAATTGTGAATGTGTTCTTCTGCCAGAAGACCATCATCAGGATTAAATTTAGTTAACCATATTTCAGGTGATTTTGGTAGAGCATGAAGAGGAGCCGACATATTTACAGCCCCTCGATTGCTCCATGGGTGGTCTACCATTGGATTTTTAATAGGTTGGATGGGTAGAGTTTGAGTTGAAGAAGAGGCAGGCTGAGTGCTAGGAATAGTTGAAGGGATAGTAGTTTGTGTAGAAATTATATGCACTAAGCATGCATATGTCCAAGATCCACCTGATCTCACACTATTTGACTTTATGCAAGATACTGAATCTATTCCACTTGTTAATATTTTGCGGAAAAAATTAATTACACACACATGTGAAGCATAAACAAAAATTATCAATCGCACATAACATAGTTTTTAACTAGGAAAGCCTGAAGCTGAAAACCCCAACTATATATTATGTAACATGGAGATCATATGACAATCTCATACAAGCATACAAAGCTTATCACAAGCCCTCATTACAGTACAATTGTCATACACTAATCAGGCCTAATCTTGCAAATCCATGCACCGATCTTTGCCACCTGCTAGCCTGCCTCCACTACGTAATATCTGCAGAAGAATAGCTATGAATGAATTCGAATTACTCCATCCTTGACTGACAATCCTCATTGGCATCTCCATTGTGTGTGTGATGCAATCAATGCATCACTATAGTCACAACAGATAGTCTATCTTTCCCTTTCACCTATCTCTCCACTGGTCTCCACTGAAACTGCCATGCATCGTAGTTAACCGTATTGTTCAAATTGATTAATGGGTTATTATTTGTGAATTAATTAACTAATTAATTCACTCCACTCTCACTAGTGTATCATTCAATTAGACTAGATACAACTAGCTCAATTGAATCTAGCTGAGTTAAACTAAATACAACTCCATAGCTCCTTCTTCCAACTATGTCATAACTCTACCACTTGAGTTCTAACTAAGTCCTCCATGTAATAGCTCCAGTAAACCCTTAGGAATAGCATAATTCCTTCTGTTAGCTGCAGTGCCACATCTGTGCACTGAACTGAAGTGCTCCAAGAGAATAAGTTGTTGTTTAGAGTCTCATTATTATTAAGAGCTCATAATAATCGACATGCATCTATTTTTAGACTGGAAATCTAAAAATAGATTCCGCCCAATATGTCTAAAAATAGAAGTCCATCTATTTTTCCAACTCGACCAACCATCCACAAATAGCATCCTGCAACTCATAGAATATGATCGACATGTCTAAAAATAGACATAGTCTAAAAATAGACTTGCGCCAAAAAATACCCCGAGCCCACTTAGTGAAGGCAACTCTTTTCACTAAGCTCATCATCTTGTTGAATCTCAACACTCCCCCTCAAGAAGATAGGGATTATCCTTCACCCCGATCCTCGCTACTCTATGCTATTCAATTGGCAATCGGTGAGTGCCTTCGTCAAAATATCTGCATCCTGATCCTCTATGGGAATGTACTAAAGCAACATGATCTTCCGTTGCACACAATATCTGATATGATGATACTTGATATCAATATGTTTAGATTTTTCATGAAAAACAGGATTAACCAACACTTTAATGCAACTCTGATTATCACAATGAATCACCATGGGATCTAAATGTGAACCAAACAAAACAACCAGGATCTTCCTCATCCAGATAGCCTCACATGCAGCTAAACTTGCTACCATTTATTCCACTTCAGTTGAACTGAGTGCCACGGATATTTGTTTCCTGTTGTACCAAGAAACTGCTGTAGATCCGATACTAAAAATCCCTCCTAATGTGCTCTTTCTATCTATTGGGCTTCCTACCCAATCTGCATCCTTGAAGCCATGCAACTTCACCTCATCCGTCTATTTGTACCATAAACCATACTTAGATGTGCCCCTGAGATATCTCAGGACATGCTTGCCTGCCTTCCAAAAGAGCTTGGTAGGCTTAACCATCTCTTGTGAAAGCTGGTTCACCGCATAGCATATGTTCGGTCTTGTATTAACTAAATACATGAGCGAACCCACCAACTATCGATAAACAATGGCATCCACTACCTTTGCCAATGTAGCATCCTCTTTCCTCCAATTTCTTGGAAGAGGAGTATCCATGGGCTTTCAGTCCTCCATCTGAAACTTACCAAGTATCTCCCAAGAATACTTGCCTTGAGACACAAACATTTCACCTTCTCGCTGCCATATTTCCAATCCAAGGAAATAATGAAGGAGCCCCAAATCCTTCATCTCCAACTCCTTTGCAAGATCTGCCTTGCATGAGTGTATCAACTGCTCATCACCCGTTAGTATTAAATCATCAACATAAAGAATAATGATTAAAATCTTACCCTTAACCAAAATCAGGCATGGGTGTTTGCATCCGCCTACTCTTGTGCTCAAGTCTGTGAAATAGTTGTCGCATCCGAGCCAAGCACGGGTGCTTCTGCTTCTGCCCCACACACCGCTCTTTGAGCCCTCGCACACATGCGACTCGCTGCCGAAGATCTAAAATCCTTTAGGCTGCTCAATGTACACCTCTTCCTCAATGATCCCATTATGAACGTGCCTTTCACATCCATCTGATGAATGTGCCAACCCATCTGCGCTGAGAGAGCAAGGATGGTCTGTATGGAAGAATACCGTGCGACAGGTGCAAAGGTTTCTTCATAGTCAATCCCCTCAATCTGTGAGAAGCCCCGAGCAAAAAATCTTGCCTTATACTTCTTGACGCTCCCATCAGAAGCTTGCTTTACCTTGTAGATCCATCTTGATCCTACAACTAATTTTCCCACCGCCCTTGGAACAATATCCCAAGCACTGTTTCTGACAATGGAGTCATACTCCTCCACCATGGCATCTAACCATGTGGGCTCTTGCACTGCTTCTTCAAAAGAAGATGGCTCTGTCACAATACACTTGCTCATAAGAGCCATGTATCCAGTATATCAGTCAGGTGACTGTCTCTATCTGTGTTGTGATGTAGGGACTCCTACATTCTATGTCGCATCAAGCTTCAGTCTCTCAGCTTCTGTGGTATGCTTCCTGCCTTGTCTGATGTTTGGTTCTGCATGAGTGGACTCCTCCACTCGATGAATCTCCTCCTATGGCTAATCCACATCCAGAGGCTCATTTTTGGGAACAAGAAGTTCCTCCTCCACATGTAAGTGTAGCTCCCTCTCAAGCGACAACTTCGTGGCTTTCACCTCATTGAATTTTATATCCCGTCGCATAAGAGTCATCCAACTATTTGGAAAATACACACGATAGTTATGGGGTGTTTCTGTGTACCCCAAAAATATCTCAACTTCTGCAGTCGGCTCCAACTTCTTCCTGGCATCCTTCATCACATGAATGTAAACAGGTGAGCCAAAAATCTTCAAATGAGAAATATCAGGCTTCTTACCAGTAAAAGCTTCCTCGGGTGTACGCATGCCAAGTACTCTATGAGGACAACGGTTTTGCACATAAACCGCAGTGTTGCATGCTTCCGCCCACAAGTGCATTGGTAGGCCCTGGTCATGCAACATCGCTCGTGTAGGACCCACAATCATTCTGTTCTTTCTCTCTGTGACCCCATTCTACTGTGGGTTATGAGGTGCTATGAGTTCTCTTCGAATTCCTTCTTTGCTACAGAAGTCTTTGAATTTTCCCGAGATGCATTCACCACCATTATCGCTCCTTAGAGCTTTCACCTACTTCCCCAACTCCTTCTCCACCAATGCCTTGAACTCACAGAACTTTGAGAATGTTTCACTCTTCTTCTGCATGAAGAAGATCCAGCATCTATGAGAAAATTCATCAACAAATATCACATAATACCTATGTTTCATTGTTGAAGCAACCAAGAATGGTCCACACACGTCTGTGTGAATTCTCTCCAGGATCACCGAAGCATGGTTCTCCTTCTCATGAAAGTTGGTCTTCACAAACTTACCCATTGTACATCCTTTGCACTGATCTAACTGCGCAAGAGTACCCTTGGGAAGTCCAGTAGAAATTTGCTGCAAAATTTTCAAAGTGCCATGGTGAAGATGGACCAATCTCCTATGCCATAATTCGCCCTCATCCAGGCTCACCACTTCTTCTGCTTTGCCCACCATTGCAGCGCAGCCATCTACCTCCAGCTTGTAGATATTCTTAATTCAAACCCCTGTCTTCTTGGTTTGACCCATTGTTTTATGTCGAAGGAAGGCTTTTCCCTCACTGAAAACAACATCATAACCCATGTCTTCCAGCATTGCGACTGAGACAAAGTTCTTATTTAGACCTGGAACATGCATGACATTCTTCAACAAGAATGGATTACCGGACTCCCTCTCAAAGGTAATGGTCCCAATTCCTGTCACACTGTACCGATCATCATAGCCCATCTCTATATGCATCTGGAGGTCCTTCTCCTCCAAGTCACTAAACAACTCTTTGTCTCCCGTCATATGGAAAGACGCACCACTGTCAAGATACCACGCCGATCCCATGCAACTTGAAACCAAGCATGCGATCAAGGAAAAATTCAGCTCAAATTGCGAGGCTAAGGCCTCTCTAGCTACAGATATAGTAGCCTTCTTATTCTTCTTCTTCTGTGGAAAGTTAGTGGCGAAATTTCCATGCTCGTGAGAGTGAAAACACTTCACTTTGGACAAATCCTGCTTCTTGCCTTTAGCATTGGATTTTGAAGGATTTTTCTTCCCCTTCCCTTTCTTTGTCTTGGCAGCTAAAGCACAATTCTCTTCATCTTCATTCTTCGATGAAGATCCATCCCTGGTACCCCACCTTATTTCCTCCTGCACAAGATCCGACCAAAGTCGCTCCCATCCTGGCAGTTTCTCCCATCCATTGACAGAGTCTTCGTAGCTATGAAAACTCTTCGGAAGCCCAAGGAGAGCCAATCTCACTAATTTTTCTTCATCAACAGTAACCCCCACACTTCCCAGCTCATCCTTGTAGTGGACAAACTTCGTGAGGTATTTTGGAGTACTGTCACCTTTCTCCATTTTTATTTTTCTGAGCTTGTCTTTAAGCGCCAACTTCCTCTGGTTGTTGGGTATGTGTTATATTCTTTCCATGACTAAGCACGCGTGGGGGGGTAAGAGGGGGGGCGATAGCCCCCCCTTTGCGCTGGGCGCAATGGGGGGGTCATAGGGGGGGTGGTAGCCCCCCCTGTCGGGGTCTAGGGCAGCGCCCCAACGAAAATTTTTTGGTCCTTAATTTCCGGCGGGTAGTCCGCGTCCATGGTTTTGTGCATGGTTTTGCACATGGTATTGGGCAATGGCGGTTTTCGACCCCCCGGTATTTTGTAGATCTGGTCAAGGGAACTACGGCTATGTTCTAATCCAGGGTTAATGGATTGGGGTTTATGTATGCTTCAGCATGTATATATATGTGTTGTAACACTAAAAGGAATATAATGAAAAATCAAGCTGGTCGTCCCAATTTGGGATCCAGGGGAAAATATTTGTGTTTATCTGTTTTATGTTTTATGCTCTAGCTATTGTTTATTTTCTGTGATAAGATTTGTGTGTAGATAATTTCTGTTCAGGGTTAAAACCTACATTTGGTATTGGAGTTGTTTTGGCTTCAAGGGGACGCCTTTGCTGCTGAGGGTTTTTTGCTTGGGCCTGAGGTAGACCCTGTTCAGTGGGAGATCTGCAGGATCGATTCTTGCTATGAAAGAAGATGGCGAGCGGCGGGAAGATAGAGATCGAGAAATTTAATGGTCAGAGTTTTGAGTTGTGGAAGCTCAAGATGGAGGATCTTCTCGTGGATAAAGATCAGTGGATCGCGGTAGATCCAGGTACTAAACCAACGGCAATGTCAGATGAAGACTGGAAGAAATTGGATCGGAAGGCTAAGAGCACAATACGGTTGTGTGTCTCAGATTCAGTATTGTTGAATGTATCTGGGGAAGCTACGGCGAAGACCTTGTGGGACAAGCTAGGGACTTTGTATCAATCTAAGTCTCTGGTGAATAAGTTGTTCCTGCGGAAAAAGCTGTATAACCTGAGGATGAAGGATGGAGACTCTGTGACAGAGCATCTGAACGCCTTCAATATTGTGGTAAGTCAGTTGTCGTCTGTTGATATTAAAATATCAAATGAAGATAAGTGCATCAGTTTGTTGTGCTCTCTACCAGACTCGTGGGACAATCTGGTTATTGCAATAGGTAGCAATACAACTACCTTAAACTTTGATGACATTGTCTCAGCCTTGCTGTCGGAGGAAATGAGACGGAGAAATATGGAGGGTCAGAATGGAGATGCCTTATCTGTACGAGGAAGGTCCCAGAACATAAACAAGAATAAGGTTTCGAGTGGGAGATCTAAATCTAGAGGGAGATCTAAATCTCCTGGAAAGTTTGTAAAGGTGTGCTGGAAATGCGGAAAGGAAAGACACTACAAAAAGGAATGCAGATCTAAAGCTCCTGAGAAAGGAAAGGGATCTGATGAAGCTCCTTCTGCAGAGGCAAAAACCACCTCGGATGAAGGTGGGGATGTGTATTTGGCTTCTTCTTCAAACACACATGTAGATCATGAGTCATGGTTGATTGACTCAGGTGCATCCTTTCACTTCACTCCCCATAGGGAGTGGTTCTGCGAGTATGAGAAATATGATGGTGATGTCTTCCTAGGGGATGATAGGAAGGCCAAAATCATTGGACATGGAAAGGTCAAGCTGAAGCTGCAAGGTGGAAGGATTAGAACACTTCCTGGTGTTCTGCATATTCCTGCATTGGCCAGAAATCTGATTTCTGTAAGCAAGATGGATGATGCAGGTGTAAAAACAGTGTTCGAGAAAGATGCTTGCAAGATGGTTCGGGGAGCATTGGTATTAATGCGGGGAGTTCGGACTGGAACTCTGTACAAGCTACAAGGTAGTACTGTTATTGATGGGTGTAACAGTTCTGTGGTTCCTGAAAGTGGGACGAAAAGCCTAGTTGTCTCCGGAGAAAAGACCATGCTATGGCATCAAAGGCTTGGACATATTGGAGAGAAGGGCCTTCGGATACTGCATAGAGATGGTATGGTAGAAGGTATGTCTAATTGTTCTCTGGATTTCGATTTCTGTGAACATTGTGTATATGGGAAACAAAATCGGGTGAGTTTTCCTTCTGGTGCTAAGAGGGCAAACAAGATATTAGAACTTGTGCACAGTGATGTGTTTGGGCCTGTGTCAGTTCCATCACTGGGAAAGTCTGTGTACTATGTTTCATTCATAGATGAATTCTCAAGGAATACATGGATATATTTCTTAAGGAAGAAATCTGAAGTCTTTGACAGATTTAAAGAATTTAAGGCTCTGGTGGAAAACCAGACAGAGAAGAAGATAAAGGTGCCGAGGACAGATAATGGTGGGGAGTTCTGCAAGAAGGAATTTGAAGAGTTCTATAAGAAGTGTGGTATAGCACGACAGAAGACTACTCCATACACACCGCAGCAAAATGGAGTTGCAGAAAGAATGAACAGAACACTGATGGAAAAGGCAAGAAGCATGCTCATTGGTACCGGGTTAGGACAAGAATTCTGGGCAGAGGCAGTGGAGACTGCATGCTATCTGGTTAACAGATCACCTTCATCAGTGTTGGAGGATAAGACCCCACATGAGGTATGGACTGGTAAGAAACCTTATCTTTCACATCTAAGGGTATTTGGATGTGATGCATATGTACATGTTCCAAAGGAGAAAAGGACCAAGTTGGATAATAAATCTGAAAGGTGCATCTTTATTGGGTATAAGGATGGTTTAAAGGGTTACAAGCTTTCGAACCCAGAAACAAGGAAGGTTGTGTACAGCCGAGATGTGGTGTTTAAAGAAGTGAAAGATGTTGTTAAACATGAAGTCCTACCAAAGGAACCTGAGAAGATAGAGTTTGAGCTAAAGGAGGATGAATCAGACTCTACAACAAAAGAAGACTCAGAAGATGAAGAGCCACAAACTCCAACTTTGAGAAGATCAGTTCGGGAAAGAAGGCAACTAGAAAGGTATAGTCCATCTGCTTTCTGTTCAATTTTTTCCTTAACTATAACTTATGATGAACCCAGAACTTTCAAGGAGGCAATAGATTCAGAGGATGGAAAACTATGGAAGGAGGCCATGGTTGATGAAATGGCATCCTTGCACAAAAATGATGCATGGGATTTGGTGGAGTTGCCGGTTGAAAGGAAGCCCATTGGGAGAAAATGGGTATTTAAGAAGAAGATGAATGTAGAAGGCAAGGTGGAGAAATACAAAGCTCGGTTGGTAGCGAAAGGTTATTCCCAGGTGTCGGGAATTGATTTTGGTGATATTTTTTCTCCTGTTGCCAAGGTTACTTCTATTAGATTACTTTTATCTGTTGCTGTTGCATTTGATTTTGAGATAGAACAGATGGATGTGAAGACATCTTTTCTTCACGGGGATCTAGAAGAGGAGATCTAGATGAAGCAACCTGAAGGCTTTATGGTGAAGGGTAAGAAAGAACTGGTATGCAAGTTGAAGAAGTCTCTGTATGGGTTAAAACAGTCACCAAGGATGTGGTATCAGAAATTTGATACCTATATACAGGGACTTGGCTTCACCAGAAGCAAGGAAGATCATTGTGTTTATTTTAAATTAATTGGTGATTGTGTTATATATCTGGTCTTGTATGTGGATGATATGTTGTTGATTGGAAATGACAAAGAAATTATCCAAGATTTGAAGACCCAACTATTCTCCAAATTCGACATGAAGGATCTGGGTGCTGCAAACTATATTTTGGGCATGGAAATTAAGAGAGATCGGGCAAAGAGGAAGCTCTGGTTAAAACAGAGGAAGTATGTCGAGACAATATTGCAGAGGTTCAATATGCAGGATAGTAAACCAGTGAATGTTCCTATCCCTGTAGGTGTAAAGCTATCTGCTGAACAGTGTCCCAAGACACAAGAAGAAGAGGAGTATATGTCCCGTGTTCCATATGCAAGTGCAGTGGGTAGCCTAATGTATGCAATGGTCTGTACTATAGTAGACATTGCACATGCAGTGGGAGTATTGAGCAGGTTTATGTCAAACCCAGGGAAAGAGCATTGGACAGTAGTGAAGCGGGTTTTCAGATATTTACGTGGCACTAGTAATTATGGCTTGTGCTACCAGGGAAGACCAGGATTGGAAAGAATGTTGGACATTCGTGGTTTTGTTGATGCAGAATGGGCTGGAGATCTGGACCAAAGAAGATCTACAAGTGGGTATGTGTTTAGCCTATTTGGAGGCGCAATCAGTTGGATGAGTAAAAGACAGTCTGTAGTGGCTCTTTCAACTACAGAGGCAGAATACATAGTAGCCACTCATGCAAGCAAGGAAGCAGTTTGGTTGCAGAGATTGTGTTCAAGTATGGGGTTGGTATAGCAAGCTATAAGGATAGACTATGATAGCCAAAGTGCAATTTTCTTGGCTAAGAACCCTGCTTATCATCCAAAGACAAAGCACATTGATGTTCAATATCACTTTGTTAGAGATATGGTTGAGGCTAAAAGGGTGTTTCTAGTAAAGGTGGACACTTTGAAGAATGTTGCAGATGCATTGACAAAGTCTGTGAGCACTCAAAAGTTCTCTTGGTGTAGAGATACAATGGGTGTTGAAGAATTGGGCCAATGACTAAGCCCTCCTGTGACCCCCCGTGGAAAGAAAACAACAAGTGGGAGAATGTTGGGTATGTGTTATATTCTTTCCACGACTAAGCACGCGTGAGGGGGTAAGAGGGGGGGTCACAGGGGGGGCGGTAGCCCCCCCTGTCGGGGTCCGGGGCAGCGCCCTGGCGAAATTTTTTTGGTCCTTAATTTCTAGCGGGTAGTCCGCGTCCATGGTTTTGTGCATGGTTTTTCACATGGTATTGGGGTACGATGATTTTCGGCCCCTGGTATTTTTGTAGATCCGGTCAAGGGAACTACGGTTATGTTCTAATCCAGGGTTTATGGATTGGGGTTTATGTATGCTTCGGCATGTATATATATGTGTGTTGTAACACTAAAAGGAATATAATGAAAAATCAAGCTGGTCGTCACGATTTGGGATCCAGGGGAAAATATCTGTGTTTATCTGTTTTATGTTTTATGCTCTTGCTATTGTTTGTTTTCTGTTATAAGATTCGTGTGTAGATAATTTCTGTTCAGGGTTAAAACCTACACTGGTCACTTCTTCTTTGGAACAAGTCTGTCAAAGCCTTCCACATTAAGAATGGAGTGGCTTTCCCATGAAGGCTGGGCACAATATGGTCCTTCACACCTTCCAACAAAATTCTCCTCATCTTTGCAGTCTTTTTTTTCCATGCATCAAGTAATGTAGCATCGCTAGATCCTGGCTTAGGAACATCGTTATCGATGAACTCCTTCAGCCCATTATCCTCCAGCACGGCCTCCATCCTGTCCTTCCAGGCTATGTAATTCGAGCTCCCATCAAGGGAATACTCCAATCTCAACCCGTTGAAAGACATTTCAATATATACTCGATTTCTGCACCAAGAATCTTTTGTAGAAAATTTGAATTGTCCACCAGCACAAAATCACTTCACAATTGCAATATTCAATCAACAATGCTCTGATACCATGTAGAAATTATATGCACTAAGCATGAATATGTCCAAGATCCACCTGATCTCACACTATTTAACTTTATGCAAGATACTAAATCTATTCCACTTGTTAATATTTTCCGGAAAAAATTAATTGCACACACATGTGAAGCATAAACAAAAATTATCAATCGCACATAACGCAGTTTTTAACCAGGAAAGCCTAAAGCTGAGAACCCCAACTATATATTATGTAACATGGAGATCATATGACAATCTCATACAAGTATACAAAGCTTATCACAAGCCCTCAGTACAGTACAATCGTCATACACTAATCAGGCCTAATCTTGCAAATCCATGCACCGATCTTTGCCACCTGCTAGCCTGCCTCCACTGTGCAATCTCTGATGAAGAATAGATATGAATGAATTTGAATTACTACATCCTTGACTGCACAATCCTCATTGGCATCTCCACTGTGTGTGTGATGCAATCAATGCATCACTATAGTCACAACAGATAGTCTATCTTGCCCTTTCACCTATTTCTCCACTGGTCTCCACTGAAACTGCCATGCACTATAGTTAACTGTTGTATTTTTCATTTGATTAATGATTTATTATTTATGAATTAATTAACTAATTAATTTACTCCACTCTCACTAGTGTATCAATCAGTTAGACTAGATACAACTAGCTCAACTGAGTCTAACTGAGTTAAACTAAATACAACTCCATAACTACTTCTTCCAACTGTGTCATAACTCTGCCACTTGAGTTCTAACTGTTTCCTCCATGCAATAGCTCTAGTAAACCCTTAGGAATAGCGTAATTCCTTCTTTCAGCTGCCGTGCCACATCTATGCACTGAACTGAAGTGCTCCAAGAGAATAAGTTGTTGTTTAGAGTCTAATTATTATTAAGAGCTAATAATAATCGACATGCGTCTATTTTTATATTGACGATCTATAAATAGACTTCGCGCAATATTCTAAAAATAGAATTTCATCTATTTTTCCAACTTGATCAACCATCCACAAATAGCATCCTCCAACTGCTGAAATATGATCATCATGTCTAAAAATAGACTTGCGCCAAAAATAGCCTGCGGGTCCACTTAGTGAAGGTGACTCTTTTCACTAAGCTCATCATCTTTTTTAATCTCAACAGTTTGAGTACTGGAACTATTCAAAGTAACATTGATTGTTGGAATGGAATTTGTGGAAGTGAGCGGAGGTAATGGAGGTGAATGGGATAAGATCTCGCTGGTGATTGACTCTGATTGAGTTCTGTTTAGTATCTTTTGAGTACTATCGATGGGAAATTCAAAAGGAGGAATTCCTATCTTTTGAATTTCTTATCTAATTAATATTATTCGAGGTTGTAAAGAAGACGAAATACTAATATCTGATATTTGAGAAAATTCAGGATTTTCAGTAGAAATAGATACTCTCTCTAACTTTTCTATTAAAGACTGAACTTCTGGGGAAGCTTGATGGGAATCAGGAGATAGTATGGGTTGAGTATCACTAGGAGACTTAGGAGAAGGATGATCAACTTCATATTTTAAGGATGAGGATCTAGAAAATTTTCTGGAAGTTGATGGGGATCTAGAGGGAGAGAGACTCTTAGATTGACCTTTAGATTGATCAGATCTTTTTTCCATTCCCAAGGCCCTCCTTCTACCTCTAGAATGTTAATTCCTCGTACTTCCGCTACCAAAAAATCGGGGAAAACCACCTAATCTGGACCTTAAAGCATCTCCTTTTCCATTTGGTATAGTGGCTCCGACTGGGGATAATGGGACCAATTTCCCAATAAGGATGATTTTAAGGGTGTTTTGATTATACAACATGAAAATGGAGAATGATTTTAATTTATCATATGCATCTATCTAAACTATTTATTCTACTATATACCTGGGGTGATTCTTCCTTTATGTGATCTAAAGAGATATCCTTCAACTATTAGTAATATAGATCATTTAAAAGTTGAAAGAGATGGAAATGATGTAAGATGATTCTTCTAACAAAGTATTTTGACTAGAAGAATTGTGAAAAATATATCGCATTCATATGTGTGATTATATATTCAATAAGAAATAACAGATAAATATTAGAACAGAAGTGCATGTAACAATTATCTATAATAACGTTTCAAATATATAATGCAATAAAAATATGACTGTCAATCTATAAAGCAAGACTTAATACAAGTGAATAGAAGTACCATATGTACGAAGTTCTACTCATGTAAACTGACAGTAATTGATATGATCCACTTCACTTTCAAGCAATTTAAAGAGTACAGTGGTGAAACATCAGTTAAATAGCTTTAATTGTCAAAAGATAATAGATGTGTTCCATTAATTCATCAAAGCATTCACAAACTTACAATAGTGCATTCTTTGCAAATTTTTTTGAAAAATTTCTGGACCCTTCTCTAAATGCATGAGAGGGGTTTAAATACTATACTAACTATGTTATAAAATAGATTATTACAAAAATATAGAGGAAGTTTCAAACAACCGTCCTCGTAAGACTAACTTAAACTACAATCTAGGAAAATAAAGTAACAATATGATTTATGAATTATGCCCTTTCTTTGGGATTTGGTCACGAAGTTGACAAATATCTAGCATGGGCTTGAGCTGAGCTAGCTGTGAAATCCTCAATCTGACCCGTCCCTTGAATACTGTGTTTGAGAATACTAGTTGCGATCTTCTTGTTGAATCTGTTAAAGACTACATGATCTGGTAATGATGATAAGGTTTGATCAGAAAATTCCAATAATTTTCTTGATCAAACTTATTTGCCTTTTTAATTGTTTCATCCTATGTTTCTGCCTTTTTCTTCCACTGTGTTTCTAGTTGTTTGACTTCTGAGAACACTTCAGACATGTACTCTTTGATAAGTTCTTCTTTCACCAGCTATTCACATACAAATTCAGTAATTTCCTTTGATAATATTGATGTTTTCGCTGCTGCTTTCTCTGCTTGCTTTATTTATGCTTCCCAATCTTTGAATAATATGTCCTTGTGGAACTTATCTACTTGGGGTAGATTAGCTTCCTTGCCTAAGTATGATGCTTGCCATTGAATGTGTTCGTTGATTTTCTTCTCGAGCTTCTCACATTTAAGCTTCTGGATAGCTACTTGTTGGATCAGTATTTCATTTGAGTCATAATAAGAGTCAATAATAGAAGCTTGTTGGCAAAATACTTCTTGTTGTTGGTTTAACTTAGCATTTACATCCAATGCTTCTTTTATGAATTTCTCTAATTGTGGCTGGTTTTGTAACCTGGTCATTGTCGTCTAGCCAGTTTTCGGCTTCTTAGTGATTTGTACCTGATGTTATAAATTAAGCTTTTCAAAATCCTTTTGAAATTGGGTCATCTTCGATTTCATTTTCTCGTTGGAGTTAGATTTGTCTTCATCTAACAGTCTCTCTAGTTCTTGTATTCTATCTTCCTTCTGTTTCAACAACATTTTAACCTCAATAGCTTTATCAACAGTGACAGTAGCACATGCCCCTGCAAACTGTGATAATTTAGTTAAATGTTCAGTAGGATCAGCTAGGGGATCCTTCAATAAAACATCAATAGATCCATTTGCAAGAACTGAGACTGTTTCATCAATTCTTCTCCTTTTATTTCTCTTGACTACAACCTTATGACTAGGACTGTAGAAGATATCCAGCGAAGGGATTTCTTAAACTTGTAAAACTATTTGTTCTATAGGGTAGGCTGGTATGATCTCTAGATCATGAGTTTCTGGAACTTTTTGTAATGGAAGAAATGTTTATGCTAACTTCTGGGAATGTTCAAGTGTCTGAAAACTAGTAGCTTGATCAGCATTGGGATTGGTTTTAGGATTTTTTATTGCTTCAAAAAACTCATCCCATTCACTACTCAAATTCTTTGTTTGGGACTTTTCTGACTGATCAAGTGTATCATGATTGTGTTGAAATTCTTGATAAGTTGACTCTGTTCCATTACTTTCTATTTTTTCCTGCATCTCTATCTCTTGGATTACTTGATCAATTTTGTTTATTGGGCTTTCCTTTCTAGATTCGGATTCATTTTTAGAATGATCCGAATTGTGAGATTAATGCTTTGATTGTCCCGACTCATCCTCATACATGTCTTTTACTTCATTATCCAAGCTAATACTTGGAGTAGGTCTATTGACATCTTCAATAGTTAACAAGTCAAGAGGAATTTTCTCCAGTCTCTTATTTATGTATGTTTGGAAGGCTTCCAAATCATCTTGGTTGAGTTGACTGGATGTAAACTTAATTATATCTGAAAAATTTTCCATTCCTTGAAAGAGATCATCAAATCCATCTATTTCCTTTACAAAAGGCTTCATTTTGAGCTCAATGGTGTAGTTTTTAATTACATCATTTGGATCATACAAACTCTTTGGAATTACTTCCAAATTCAATAGATTAATCTTTGAAACTTCCTTGTAGACATGGCCAATATCAAAAAGTGCAAAATTACCGCACTGTAAAGAAAAATTAAGCCAAACGGCCTTCTTAGCATCTTTTAGTTGTTTAGAAATACCATTAACAAGTTGGTAGGCTATCTCTCTTGCAAGTAACTTATCAGGAACATAATATAGTAGGACATGGGGAGAAGCATAACTCCTAAATACTTTTACATATGTAAAATTCTCCTCTGCAAACCATATAGCCACGGAAATAATATCTCTATTAGCTTCTTTGGAAAACCTAGGGGCTTTCTCATTGAATATCATCTAGTGCATAAGAAACATGACTCCATGAAATTTTTTATAAACATGCATATCGAATTATGAATCCCAAAGTGCTTTGTGGTAAATTTTTATTGGGGTAGGGTCTCATTTCATCTTTCCCTGGTCTTCCTTCCATTCCTTTATGACTTTCATGAGGTCTGGATGCTCTACTCTAAATTTTTACAGAAAATCGTTGTCATATTTCTATTGTGGGGAGGGTAGATGGTACATTGCTTGTAATTCTTATGCCCTGAATGACCCAATATTTTCTCCCTTCAAATATTTTAATGGTATATATTATATGTTTAAGTGGTCAATTACCCACTTAACCATGTCTGTATCAAGGAGAATTTTTGGTCTTGTGGCTACCTTATGGACGAATGAACATGCAGCATCGAAGTAAGTCGCATCTAAAGAAACTGACATGCCTGTTGTAGCGACTTTGATTATTACCCTTGGATTTTTGTCTTCGAAAATCTTATACATTTCCTCCTATGATGAAATGTCGCAATCCTTGTTGCAGGTGGTGTCTGAAAACATGGGAGACATGTTTGAGCCTTCAGTAGATGGTGTCTCTTTGCCTTTCTTGTTCATATCTATTTAGTTTGTTCTGTTAGTTGGTTTCCTAAGTTCAATAAAACAGAGAAAACATTATTAATACATGGAACAAAGAGACAAATTCGTCGTTAATTTATTTCAAACATGCAAAAATAGATATGAATCTATCAAAAATGTTATTAATCATCAATAATCATTTCAAATAAATTCTCTTAAACCTTTACACGAAACAACTATCAATCAATTTAAGTCATTGGATCTTGGATTTTGGTTTGATATGACATAAGTAATTTCACATTTTTGAGTAATTAAATTCCATTCATTCACATATCGCAACTTATAACTTTTATCGTTTACGATGTTACTCATATATTATGCAAAATGCGATCTATGCAAATCGCATGTCGTATTTTTTATTATGTAAATGAATTTTCTTTTGGTTAAGTCCTGCGAAATGTGAATTTGGCATTAAAGAAGTCAATTGGATGTGATTTATGGGACTTTAGAGCTTTATGTTTATTTCTTTGTTGGCTCGTCAGGTCCGCGTAATCGCAACTTATAACTTTTACCGAATTTCTTTATAAGTTTGATCATTTAAATGAGGTGTGATGCGATAAAAAAAATATAACGGTGATTGAAGCGTTTGCAAGTTTTTAATATAACTTCGGAAAAGGCTTAGCACATTTTGCATCCCACGTGACTTGGTGGGTTTCAAGTCTTTTTGGTTGTAATTTATGAGGTTTACGATGCGAAAAAATTAAAAAAAAACACAAACTTGAAACTTTATTTCCTAATTTTTTTTCTTTAAAGCTAAAAATAAATGAAAATGAATTTCCTAATTATTTCTAAAGGGTCCCCATTTATTAAAATAAATGGGGGGTGTTGTATAGCACAACAGGACCCCATGGGTTCCCCTTGCATCATTAAGAAACCCATGAATATCCCAACCCTTGGTGGGCGATGAACTAACCTACCTTAAAGGGTTAATAATTGTTATATCTTACATATCATGTTCTCATCCCCTTCAGCCATGAGTATTAAAATAGAGAAAAATCAATAAAAGAAAAAATGCATATGAATAAGGGTGGAAAAACAAAGGCAATCATAGCTCATGTACCACGATTTATCCCTCCTTAAATTCATATACCCAAGGTGTGATCCTCCTTCATCATAGATAGCCTTGTACCATGGCAAGTGGCTTGGAGCCTTTCGTTTTCTCGCACTCTGTTCCATCATTATTTCAGTTTCCACCTTCCACTTGATGGGTATACCTTGGACCTGTCATTCCCTTAAAGGTTTAAATCACCTAATAGGATCCTTCATTAACCTCTCTAGCCAAGGAGAGTAACACAAGTGCATGTCTAGAGTCCCAAATTGTGAAGGGAAACCCATTATGAAGTGTCCAATTTTGCCCCTAATTAGGAAGATTATTTACTCAATTTCACTAATGGATCATTGTATTGGAATGCGAGGAGACACAATGGATCTTATATAGGATTTTGGGTGGGTTTCATCTTGGATTTGGCCTCCCAATATGGGATATGTTAGCCTGCACAATGTCCCAAGGCTGAGAAAGGATATCGATGGAGGCAACCTCAAACCAAGCTTTTAGTTTGGTTGCTAGCCCTACCAAACTAGAGAGGTATCTCTCTATGAAAATCACAACCAAAGGTTTGACTATATAAATAGTGGATTTTAGGCTAGTTAGGTCAGCACTAGGGTTTTGAAATTTTGATGGTTTTTCTGCTGGATCACAGATGAAAACCAAGTATCTAGGTGAAATTTTTAAAGGGTTACAGCTGGAAATATATGAAGGAGCAAGATAGAAATGCTTTAGTGATGGGATTAGGGTTTTTTTCGGTGTAGTGTAGGGTTTGAAAATGAAGGAATATCTTAATGATCATGTGTCATGAATTCATTAAAATAGAAGAAAGAGAAAATAAAATGATATTCCCAAACAAAACAAATATTTATGAAGAATTATGCTTATCAAAATTTTAGGAAGATAACAGAGAAAATACAACATAAAAAACTCAATGCACATGAATTCCTAGATAATAGATCCAACTGGTCCTTTGATTTCTTGAATAAAATCTTAAGTACAAGATACAATAGTCTAACCCTCTAATTTCCAGCCATCAAAATGACTAAGAAATGCATACATATAGAAAAAAAAAAAAAAACATTTCCCCTCTCTCAAGGGTCGACTCCTAGAGTGAAGGAGTATTTCACATGATTCCCTCACCTAAAACTTAAAGACTATGGAGGTAAACCAAACTCTCCTCAAGATAGAGAAACTGATACATTTGACCATAAAAGACATTTACAAGCATGTATCCACCTCATTTTTACTCTAACCAACATAATTACACATGATTACATCATCATAACTCAAAAAATGACAAATTACATAAGGCAGAGCTGATTTTGACTGATCAACTAGAGAAAATTAGCTTTCAGGCAAAAACGCACTGAAATATCAACAAAACACAGCGTGCAAGGAGAAAACGCAGCGAATTTGGTGCAAGAGGTTTTCAGAGGCCTTCCTGAGGTCCAAATCCTGATCTGAAATATGCTAGATAAATCTCTTCCTATCTACTACATGATATAATCCTCAAGCACTGAAAAATACTGCTCATAGCCCTCCAAAAATCCATTCTCCCAGAAGTAATCCAAAAACACAACAAACTTTTGAAAAATAGGGTAGAAAGGTGTTTCTTGGGTGGTTTTTTGACAGTTTGACCCACCAAAAAGTGATGAAATGGATGCCCTAGGGGCTGAGTTGATGTAGAATCCATTATAAACCCAAATATGCAAACCATTTAGCATTTGGAGGCCCCTAGCAAAAGCGTAGCATGAGGCACGTTGCGTTTTTTCCCTAGGGACTGTGCATAAATTGCCAAAAAGTATAATTTCTTCAAATTTGCTCAAAATTGCTCCAGACCTGCTCCATGAAGCCCTGAGATGGAATGATATGCTATGAGGGAAGCATCAACTATCAAATCCAACTTACCCTTATCTTCTTCCTTCATTAGGGTTTCTTTGAGTTTTGCCTCCAATTGCTTGATTTTTTTCTTGAGCCACATGATTTCTAGTGTAATAGTGCATGGCCATGTGTCTCTAAATGTTATTGTTCTTATTTTCCCTCTTCAAGATTTTTTTCAAATTACCATTGACTCTATCAAGCCAATATTCCCTGTCCTGCTCAATTTCTGCCAGTATGAGCTCATTCACTGTCATTTGGGTTCTTGGTGGAGATGCCTCTCTTTGTTGTTGAAGTGCCCTTTTTAGGCCTCTAGTTATTGGCCTCCTCCTTATCACCAAATCTTCATGCTCATATGACTCATCTATGTTAACTACTTCTTTTCCCTTTACATCTTCCTTGCTAGCATCAACTTTATGCTTATTCAAGAGTAGTTGGTTTACCTTCTACTGCATATTCTCCTACTCTAGGAATGAAATCAAGAAATTGGCCTTGTACAAGCTCTCCTTGAGTTCTCTGATCTCAACATCTTTATCCATGATGACCTGCTCTGTTGTTTTGTGGTCTTCATCCACCTTCAAGTCTGCCATGTCAGTGTTAAGATGGAATGGCTCCTCATCTTACAAAGGTGCCTCGTGTTTTGATGGTGATCTCTGTTATGCTAATATAGGCTTGGCCCCTTCCACAATGTTTGAAGCAAACAAAAGCCTCCTACCTCTCTGATATGTTTGAGTCACCTCAACCCTAGGTTTCCTCTTGACTAAAATTATTCTAGATGAGCCAATCTCCCTTTGCTTAGATGGTGTTGATGGTGTTATTGATGATGTACCTTGGCTAGTAGGCTGACTAGCAGGGGGAAAAAATACATCAGACTGAATGAATGTCTCCCAAGTGATTTTCATATGTGAAAACTGGTGGAAGAAAATGATTTTTATGAGGGCGTGGTGAAAAAGGTTGCCTTGATGATCACTCTCTCTATGTTTCACCTCTGCCATTTTAGCCAAGCTCTTGTAGAGGTAGTAGGATAGGTTGAGAGGTTGTACCCCCGTGAAGTGCATTAGAAATCTGACATGATATTTGTACAATCTAGAAAATCTTCCCTCACATGTAAATAACTTCATAATGGCCCTCATCAATGGAAAAAACTTATCAAGCAGTTGTCCAAAAGGAAAAAATTTCTTAATGGTATCTTTGTAGTGACCTTTGATGAAGGCTTTGTAATTCTGCACGTCCAAATATAAGCTTTTAAACCATATTTCCCCACTGTTTGGTATTCGTGTAGTTGTAGCTATGGCCTCATTTGAAATCTTGAAGCTCACCCCTGCAATTGTGACCTTATCTCTCAAAAGGTTAGTGGTAAACAGAAATTTCAATCTACCATGATATTTCACTTGCTGAATTTGCTAAAAAAACCATAAAAATCCTACATTCTAAAAACATTTCTGGGCCAGTGAAGAATAAATCAACTCATGAGTGTTTAGTGGCTCAAATCTTGATATCTGACCTCCTTTGTTTTAATATTTACTTTCTCCCTTCATGTTGACAGTTTGTAAGGCAAAACCCTAGTGGGAAAAACAGGGGAAGTAGGTGAGGGTATAGGATGAAGGGATTAGGGAAGGGATATGAGGGAAGGAAAATTTAGGGAAGTAGACAGGGGTATTAGGGAGTTTATGGAAGTATATAGGGGTATTAGGGAGTTTAGGGAAGTGGAAAGTGATGAAAAGAGTGAAGGAATTAGCCTAGGGAAATTATACACAGTCCTAGCTCTAAAACTGCCAAAAACACAAAATAGGAGCTAGGTTTTGTATGTAGGGGTTTTGGAAATGAGATTGAAGGGGTTTGAGGGTTGTGGGAAGTGATTTTTAGTGTGAGGAAGGGTATAATGTGTATGGGATAGGTATTTTTTCCTGCAATTGAGAAAATGAAGCTCACCCACCAAAAACACAACGTGGGGGCTATTGGAGGATTTTCACCACAAAAACAAGGAAATAAAGCTGATATGAGGTGTCAAGGGTTTTAAATTACTTGTAGACTGCTGATGAAACCTTCATTTTCCCCTGAGAACCATTGAAAACAATTTTTTTCTTGTAGGAGAGAAAACATCCCGTATTGGCAAAAACACAACGTGGGTGCCTGAAAACGCGACGTGGCTGCTTGGAGAGGGTGCCAATCACTTATTTAGAGTTTCCTTTGGTGTTGAAAGTGATGAGATAGTATTTTCTGGTGAGTGAGTGCTCTTTGCTAATGTGGTGAGTGAGAAATTATTTTGATGGTCTTTTATAGGTTGTGAAATTCAAATTCTTCATAGTGGTGTGGTGGCCCATCATGTGCTTTTCACTTTTGTCTTGAAACCTTTGCATATTTGGAACATTAGAACATACTACATCATATTTTGAAATAATTTATACTTGAAAAAAAAAATTATGAGCAATTTCCCTATTACTACTCCTTCATTTGCCAGATTTATTGATGAAATGACAAAATTTGTTGACTTAAACCCTCATGACCTAATGGTGACACTGAGCTGAATGAGGACCATGATGGTATGACTGAGATAAAAATGGTGAATTTTCAATGATGACTCATCCCACTGAAATATGGCATTGACTAGCACATGAAATTTTTGAAAGGAGTAGTAATAGACCTAGACACACTAGTGATTGACCAAATTTTTATTTGAAGACCTACTGAAACCATAAAAATTTGACTTCACACCCTAAAAAAAACTTTGTAAGAACACATTTGATCACTGGTGACAGGCATAACTAACTGACACTAACATTGGCTCCAATTGGGGATGGAAACTCCTTGGAGGTGTCGAGAACACCGTAGACCAAGTAGCCTTATCCATTGGGCATGGAGTCAAAAGTCAAAAGACTAAACTCAAAACTCAAAATCGACTGATAAACTGAATTGAATCTGACTAAAACAAAAACTTATTAGACTTAGAAATCAATAGCCAATCACAGAAATTTTATGGCCTTCACTTCGAACTCCAAGCTTTGATGATTAACTCCTTTATACTTCGGCAGAAAAATAAAATTATATGTACAATGATGCTGAGAAATTTCATAAATTCAATCAAAACAGGTAGTACTTGAGAATCCTACCATTGACTGGTCCTCCTCTACAGTCTTTCCCATTCATTTCCTCCAATAAGTAAGCATGCTTTCCTCTTGAAGCTGAAATCTTGTACGGTCCCTTGCATAAATTCTCAAACTTACTGTGCTTTCCTTTAACTTCATTTCGAGCATCCCAACGGAGGACCACATCACCAATGTTGAAGTTATCTGCCTTTTTTTTGCAATCATACACTTTCTTGATACTTTCTTGAACCTTAGAAGTATTTTGAAACACTTCCTCCCTGGTTTGCTACAAATGGATAATTTGGTTTATCCATTGTTGAACATCATTCAGTTTGCTACCAATTTCCTGCAATATATTCATGACTGGAACAATAATAGAAGTAGGAAAATTATATCAACCCCATACACTAACTCAAAAGGCAACATGCCTATGGAATTTTTATTACTTACTATGTCTTCCCACAAGGCAATGATCAGTTTCTTATGCCAATTTTTCTTATTTACCTCCAGCATCTTCTTGATAATATTGACCAAAGACTTACTTGAATACTCAAACAAACCATTACCTTATGGGTAGTATGCAGTCAAATGACCCAATGTGATATTACTTCTCACAAAATTCCACCATATTTTTTAACTTAAATGCAGTTGTGTTATCCGTGATGATCTTCTGCAGCCAAACAAATTTAGACAAGATATTAGATTCCAAAAATTGAATGATAACCGAATTAGTTACTTGCCTAGTGGGGATTGCCTCAATCCACTTTGTAAAATAACCTGTAGCTTTCAGAATACACTTGTGCTGGGCGGATGATGAAGGATTGATCTCACTTATGAAATCGAGACCCCATTGTTGAAATGGTGCCTGGACTGATATGGGTTGCAAAGGAAGAGGGAGAAACTTCCTCTTCCCTTGGAAAATTTGACATTCATGATAGCTCATCACGGTCTTATACACATCAGCAAAAAGAGTAGGCCAATAGAAACCATCCCTCAAAACTTTGTTCACTGTGGTCTTCCAATATAAATTACCACCACAATCACCCTTCTGGAAGTCACTCATCACTTCCTTCGCTTCACTTTCGATAAGACAATTCAACAAGACATCTCTCGGGTCTTTCCAATACAAAACACTGTCTAAAATGCAATACTTTGAATACTTTAATTTCAATGATATACCTCTTATTTTATACACTCTCGCTGGAGGTTTTAAATGTTGGAGAACATAAACTATATCAGCATGCCAAGGTGATGAAATAAAAATTTGAGATACCTGTGTCATCGAATCATCGACTTCTTCTTCAGAAAGTGTAGAAATCAGATTTATATCCAGCGCATGTAGATTAGATTATGTCATCAAATTTTCCAAACCCTACCCCTTGATCAGCTTTGTCAGCTTGATCTCCAAATAATACTCAAGCATGGATGCAATCCATTTCCCTCACCTCCATTATGGATCAGTTTGCATAAGCACATATTTCACCAGTGCATTCAGAACATAGGCTATGACGTGAGAATGTAAGATGTATACCGGAATTCCTTCAACACTTTCACCAAGGCCAAAGCTTGCTTCTCAATTATGTTGTATCTTAGTGCTGCATCTCTTATGGTCCAACTGAAAAAGGAAATTAGTTTCTCTGTCGTTGAATCATTTTTTTGCATTAGTACGACAGCCAATGAGTGCTTGGAAGCGAATGAAAAGATTATGAAATCTAAAGTATAATTGAGGTTGATCAATGTGGGAGCACATGTTAAAGAAAATTTGACTGAATTAAATGACTTCTTTGGATGTTCTGACCATCTTACCTCATTGTCCTTCTTTAGCATATCTGTCATATCTCTAAGGTGCTCAGTGAGATTTGGGATGACTCCCCCCAAAAATTTTATATTTCCATTGAAATACTGAATCTCCTTTCCTCTCCTTGGGAAGTCAAATTGGTGAATTGATTCGATCCTAGAGGGATCAATGAGAATGCCATATTTTGAGATAATGTGCCCAAGTAATTTTCCATCTTCTGTGGAAAATAAAATTTTCTTAGGATTCAACAAGATGCCGAATTTTCTGCATTTTTGAAATACTACCCTCAAGTGGTGTAAGTGATCATCATATGACTGTGAAAATACCGTAACATTATCAAGGTAAACTACAAGAAATATGTCCTTCTCATTCAATAAAGTGATGTCCATAGCCCGCTGAAAAGTAGCCCTTGTATTCTTGATCCCAAATAGCATTTTTGTGTACATGAAGGTACCCCATGGCATGTTGAATGTTGTTTTATCCTGGTCATATTCATGCACCAAGCTCTAGTTGTATCCTGAATATTTGTCAAGAAGTGACATCCTTGAAGCTCCAACAACCCTCTGCAAGATGTGGTACATCTTTGGCGAAGGATAATTTTCCTTTAGTGACACCTTGTTCAAATTTTTAAAAACTATGTAGAGACGAATCTCTCATATCTTCTTCCTTACCGGCACAAGGTTAGACATCCAATCTGAAAATCGAATAGGAACTATAATACCAACCTTGTAAATTCTATCTACCTCTTTTTCGATCGATGGCAGCAGCTTGGGATTAATTCTCCTCAACTTCTGGCGGAAAGGATTTTGATCCGGCTTGACTGTGATGGTGTGCTAGATGATATCTTTGTTGTACACCTTTAGATCTGAATACTCCCAGGTGAAAAAATCAGAAAATTTACTAAATATAGTTTTATATTTACCTTTCAACTCAGGGGATAAAGATATCGATAGCTTAACCATCTTGGGGTTAATCGTTGTACCAATATTCATATCTTCGACACCTGCTTCTATGGGGACCATTGTTGGCTTTTTGGCTACATAATCATGATCAGACAACTCTTCCAAACACACTAGACCTCGTAGAATGTTGTTTTCCTTCAACTAAAACACCTCAACTTTAGCAACCTCAATTTCATGATCATCTTTATTGTATACTTCATCAATTTGGGAGTTAGCAAACTCCTCTTCCATCTGCAGAAAGTTATTTATCTATTTGTCATCCAAAAATACTTTCTAATATATGAGATTTTCAGGGACATCTGGGAGATGCTTCACTTGAATTTCAAACTTTTTAGTAGCATGAATAGGAATCTTAAAATTTATGTCCGATGTGGCAAGTGAATCAGCCATCAAATTTTGACTTCTAGGAATCAAAGACAATGTATATTCTGGAAAAGTTTTCAAAACATCAAGAAAACATTACGATAAGCTCTGATCCTAGGATTTTTGGCCTGGTACTCCCCTTTTACCTACTTTATCACCAACTCGAAGTCACCATATACTGTGATTCTTTTCATGCCTAGCCTTTTCAAAATTCGGAGACTGGTGATCAAAGCCTCATATTCTGCTTCGTTGTTAGATAAATCAAAGGCTAGCTTGTAAGAACATAATATTACATGATGTGGGACTTTAGCTGAATGATGTATAGGGCTACGGATCTAGATTCCAATGCCAAATCCATATTTTCCTAAAGCACCATCAAAATCCATGGTCCAAAGACCCTCCTCATCATCGGGAAACTAAAATTCTGTGGGCTGAACCTTTTCTTCTTTCTAATCAGTTGTCTCAATATGATCTTTACCTTTCTCTGATTCAATTGGTCTTTGTTACGACTCTTCTATATTTTTCTATGAAGTTCTTGGTTGCAATCTTTTGAAATTCTGATTTATGTTTTCTTCATTCAAGACCGCTCGGACACTATTTGACAACTCTAAAATTTATTCACCTTCTACAAGCCGAATATCTAAATCAACAATACCACTATCATTATATAATATAAATGACTCTAAATCAATATGTACAGAGTGAATCGGGTGATTATTAGGCTTATCCTTACTAGTGATCATGTATTTCATTTTCACTTCTCAGTATAGCTTCCTAAGTTGGCCAAATACCATAATTGTTGCATATGAAAAATAAAGTTGTAGAGTACCCCTTAATTTGGTTCCCTAAGACCGTGAAAGTAGCATGCCATACCTTGAAGGTATTTCAGCAACTACAACATCCATCAACACATTTTTAGCGGGAATTTGATGGAAACAAACAACTAAGTCTTTGATAAGACCAAGGCATCAAACTCTATCGGAATAAAAAGAATAGATTTTGTGATACGGTCGAGTTATGTCTAACCCCAACTTATCCATGATAGCCTTTAGAATTAAATTATGTGAGGCCCCATAATTCAACATGGCATTATGGAGAATATAAGCATGAACTCTCAAGCTAAGATAAAAGGGAGGGACTTCACTATCTTCAATATTTCCATCTACGGCTGGACCAAATAGAAGTTCAAGATGGTCATCACTGACATTGACCATGTATGACATGTGATCTACTTTCAACATCTTAGAAATATGAGATTTATATATATCATTCTTAACAAGCTTAGTGAGAGGAATAGACAGCTTTAACTTATAAATTTCACTCTCTAAGCTAAACAAGTTAGATTGCTTCTCTACCTCTTGCACGATGGTATCCCGCTTTTCAGGTTACTCTTTTGCTGGAGATTCCTTCGTTTTCACTTCGTTATCCTTCTTTGATGTACTTACAGACGGATCACTGTTATTGCTCTGATTTATGGTAGTAGGCTCCTTCTCATTATTTTGACTACCTTAGGGAGTTTGTTTGGGCTGAGTATATTTTTGATAAGTTAACCTCTATTGAGTAGGAGTGATAGGAACATCTCGGTTTCTCAAATTGTATTGTCTCTACGTTGAGATGAGAGCATTTAGATACCCCCTTTGATAGTCTTCGAATTGGACTGCCAACCCATCATCATTTTCAAGTACAAGTTCATGGTCATATGGAAAATAATTTTCTTCGATATACTCATAATCCTCTGTAAGATAAATAGTTCCCTGGTCTTTTGAAAATAGAAGTTTCTCTTCAACAATATCATCGTCATATTTGGGTTCTTGAGCATAGTTCTGCTGCAATGGAGTCTGGATTTGTTGTTGAGCTTGTTGATCTGGAGCTCTTTGTTCTCAATGCTTAATCCTAAACTGTGGCTACTGATGCTATCCTCAGAAGTTAGGATTCTGAACTTGATTATCTTGTTGCCTTTTTGAAATAGACATTCTATCTACCATATTCTCTACAGTTCTTATCAAACTGTCCATCTTTTCTTTGGATGAACTTGATGGCTCTTCCATTATTGTGACTCTCTTTTCCACTTTAATTTTTGACTTCTTTATCAAAATATTAGCTTCAACACTGACTGCATTTTTCTGCATCTCCTCCAATGAGATAGGATTCCTTTCTCTAAGTTGATATGCCATATCAGGTTCAAAGGCATCTGGATAGTGCAACAAGGCCAAATTAGGTGGAGGTTTGATATTTTTGGGAATGGAGTTGTATACCTTATTGAAGCTAGTGGTATAGTCTTGGACCGACTCATTAGGTTTTATCTTCAGTAAATTATACTCAGCCAATATCTGAAGTGGATTTTTATTTTCCTACCACTTGACGAGGAAAATATCTGTCAACTGGTGTGAATTCTACACTGAACAAGCTGCCAAGGCTCTGAACCATTTCTTTACTTCTCCTGAGAAAATTTGAGCAAGGATTCTCATCTTGGCATCATCATTGTCTATTTTTAGAAAATTAAATATTACAGAGCAATGCAATACATAAAATATGCGGAAAAACACAAACACATGAAACACATAAAAACCAGAGAGACACAGATATATGTGGTTCACCCAGTTTGGGCTATGTCCACCCTGAACAGCCAGTCCTTCCTTTCTATTATCCAGCAAAATGAAGAGACACAACCTACAGCAGATTCGTTGTAATATCCTCTGTTCTCTCTCACAGTCTCCCTATCCGTTTCTTGCTCTGATAATACACATACAATACATAGCCGCAATACAATACCCTCATGCAAAGAGAGGGGTTGCCTTCTAGGGAAAAAAACCCTAAACTAAACATAACTTCTACCGTCAGATCATCAGCCTAATGAATGGCCCAGATTGACTAGAAATTACTATACTTTTACAAGGAAATTTTACATCTATTTTTAGCTTCGGGGGCATTGCCCCCGAAACCCCCCGCCAGGGGGGGGGGGCTCCATAAAGTCGCATCCACCCCCCCTAGACTCCCCAGCCAGCGTTTAATTATGGGTGGCGTTTCCGCCCCATTAAGGTACAAGGGTCCAACACTGTGATACAAAATAAACAAGATAATCAGGCTCCACACCCAACATCTATTTCTTCTATATCTATGAAATATGTGATCTTATCAATGTGTTGCTTCACTGTAACATCAATGGTTCCATCAATGAGAGGAAGCCTTTGTCCATAGTTCTAAGGTAAATCAGTGAGTTGTCCTGACAGAACCAATGGAGAAAATATAGCCATGGTTTTTCTAGGAGGTAAGCCTGTAATCATAACAGGAAGTGCTGGTATAGGAGGTGTTTGTGTAGGAGGGAGGGTGGATGATATATAAACAGCGGTATGGATGGATTAAACTGAAAGTGGATAAACAGACAAGAGCTCCTCTTGATATTGTATGAAAGCCATCTCAAATGTATATTGGAGATGGTTTTCTAGTATTTGAAGCTTATCAATTTGACTACAAACCTTCCTATCAAAATCTAACTCTGAATTGGATTCTACGCATGATAAGTTATTTTTAGGATTTAAAGGATCAAATACAACTTTAGATAGAGATGTTACTTCAGACAACCTTAAAGGATCAAATACAATTTCTGACAAGGATATTTCTGATTTAGATCTAAATAGCGATAACTCAAATTTCAGATTGAAAGGAATATCTTCAAGCGAAAACAATTCGGAAGGAAAATATGTAGACCTTACCAAAGTAGATGAACTTGATTGAATCTCTGAATGTTGAGCTCTTTGTTTTTTGATGATTCTCTCTGGATCTTCAACAGGAGAAGCTGGATGCGGATTATTATTTAATCATGTGTTCATTTTAGGAGCCAGTGTATTCTTGCTTCTGCACTTTGGCTCTCTGCAACTTGAATCAGCCTTCATGAAAACTAGGGCCTGTCACCCACAGGCCTAGAATTTGATGAAAAATTAAGGATGCACCTAGGGAATATCTGTCACTTTGTGTACCCGGTAGTGGTGCAAGAAACGTTAGCCTCCAAAATGTCCCAAGGTTGAGAAAGGATATCGACGGAGGTAACCTAAAACCAAGCTTTTACTTTGGTAGCTAGCCCTACCAAACCAGAGAGGGCTCTCCCTATGAAAATCAAAGCCAAAGGTTTGAGTGTATGAAGAGTGGATCTTAGGCTAGTTAGGTCAGATCTAAGGTTTTGAAAATTTTGATGGTTTTTCTGTTGGATCAAGGATGAAAACTAGGTAGCCAGGTCAAATTGTCAAAGGGTTATGGCTGCAAATATATGAAGGAGAAAGATATCAAGTCTTTAGTGATGGGATTAGGGTTTTGTCGATGTAGTGTAGTGTTTGAAAATGAAGGAAGATCTTAATAAGCATGTGTCATGAATTCATCAAAACAAAAGGAAGATAACATAAAATGATATTTCCAAACAAAACAGAGCTTTATGAAGAATTTTGCTTATAAAAATTTTAGGAAGATCATCGAAGAAAGCAAGGTATGGAAAGAGAACATGCATATCATTTATAAAAGACTATAACAGAGAAAATACAACATCAAAAACTCACTGCACATGAATTCCTAGATAATAACTACAACTGGTCCTTTGATTTATTGAATAAAGGTTGAAGTACAAGCTACAATAGTCTCGCCCTTTGATGTCCAACCATCAAAATCACTGAGAAATTCATACATATAGAAAAAAAACCAGTTCACTTCTCTCAGGGGTCGAATCCTAGAGTGGAGGATCAGTTCACATGATTCCCTCACCTAAAACTTAAATACTAGGGAGGTTAACCAAACTCTCCTCAAGATAGAGAAACTGATACATTTGACCATAAAAAGACATTTACAAGCATGTATCCACCTCAATTTTACTCTAACCAACATAATTACACATGATTACATCATCAAAACTCAAAAAATGACCAATTACATAAGGTGGGGTTGAATTTGACTGATCAATTGGATAAAATTAGGTTTCAGGTAAAAACGCAACGAAATATCAGCAAAACGCAGCGTGCTAGGAGAAAACACAAAGAATTTGGTGCAAGAGGTTTTTGGAGGCCTTCCCGAGGTCCAAATCTTGATCTGAAAGATGATAGAGAAATATCTTCCTATCTGCTACATGATAGACCTCAAGCATTGAAAAATACTTCTCCTAGCTCTCCAAAGTCCATCCTTCCACAAGTACTGTGAAAACGCAGTGAACTTTTGAAAAAGAGGGCAGAAAGGTGTTTTTTGGGTGTTTTTTGACATTTTGACCCACAAAAAAGTGCGGACATGGTTGTCCCAGGGGATAAATTTAATGTATAAGCCATTATAAATCCAAACATGCAAACCATTTAGCATTTGGAGGCCCCTAGCAAAAGCACAATGTGAGGCACGCTGTGTTTTTTGCCTAGGGACTCTGCAGAAAATGCCAAAAAGTCAAAAATCTTCAAAAAATTTCAAAATTTCTCCAAATTTTCTCAAAATTGCTCCAGAACTGCTCCATGAAGCCCTGATATGGAATGCTATGCTATGAGGGAAGCATCAGCTAGAAAATCAAACTTACCCTTCTCTTCTTCCTTCATTAAGGTTTCTTTGAGTTTTGCCTCCAATTGCTTGCTTTTTGCCTGAGCCAAATAATTTCTCGTGTAACAGTGCATGGCCATGTGTCTCTAAATGTTATTGTTATTATTTTCCCTCTTCAATAGTTTTTACAAATGACCATTGAGTCCATCAAGCCAATATTCCCTGTCCTTCTCAATTTATTCCAGTATGAGCTCATTCGCTATCATTTGGGTTCTTGGTGGAGATGCCTCTCTTTATTGCTGAAGTTCCCTTTTTAGGCCTCTAGTTCTTGGCCTCTTCCTTCTCACCTCCTCTTCATACTCATTTGAATCATCTATGTCAACTACTTCTTTTCCTTTACATCTTCCTAGCTAGCATCAACTTTGTGCCTATTCAAGAGTAGTTGGTTTACCTTCAATTACATATTCTATTGATCTATGAATGAAATCAAGAAATTTTTCTTGGAAAAGTTGTCCTTGAGTTCTCTAATCTCAGCATATTTATCCATGATGACCCGGTTTGCTGTTATGTTCTCTTCATCCACCTCCAATTCTTCCATGTCAGTGTCAAGATGGAATGGCTCCTCATCTTGCAAAGGTGCCTCATGTTGTGATGGTGATCTCTGTTCTGTTGATGTAGGATAGGCCCCTTCCACAATGTGTTGAGGAAACAAAATCCTCCTACCTATCTGATATGTTTGAGTCACGTCAACCATAGGTTTCCCCATGACTCAAATTTTTCTAGATGAGCCAATCTCCCTTTGGTTGGATGGTGTTGATGGTGTTGCTGATGATGTACCTTAGCTAGTAGGTTGACTAGCATGGGGAAAAAAGACATTGGAATGACTGAATGTCTCCCAAGTGATGTTAATCTATGCAATATAGTGCAATAAAATGATTTTTATGAGGGCATGGTGAAATTTTTTTGCTTGATGATCACTCTCTCTATGATGCACCTTCTCTGCCATTTTAGCCAAGCTCTTGTAGAGGTAGTAAGATAGGTTGAGAGGTTTTACCCCTGTGAAGTGCATTAGAAATCTGACATGATATTTATAAAATATATAAAATCTACCCTCACATGTAAATTACTTCATAATGGCCCTCATCAATGGATAAAACTTATCAAGCATATGTCCAAAAGGAAAAGTTTCTTAATGCCATATTTGTAGTGACCTTTGATGAAGGCTTTGTAATTCTGCACATCCAAATCTAAGATCTTAAACCATTTTTCCCCACTGTTTGGTATCCTTGTAGCTATATTTATGGCCTTAGTTGAAATTTTGAAGCTCACCCCTGCAATTTTGACCTTATCTCTCCTAAGGTTAGTGGCAACAGACCATATGGACGCGGTAAACTACCCAAAAAATAAAAGATATCAACGCTTTAGCTGTCACTTTGTAAACTTCAATACATTACATAAATGAACAATTCTTGGATGATACAAATGAACAAAACCTCTTTCTATATATAGGAGTCCATGGGGCAACAATATAATCCTAGTGGGGCCACAATGTAATCCTAGCCGACCTAACAATAATAATGTAAGGGCACAATAATAACAATATGGGGGTTACAGGGGTACAATAATAACAATAAGGGGGGCTACACTAACATAATAAGGGGCTACACTATTAATATAGGGACTTAACAATTTGGCATGATATTTTACTTGCTGAATTTTCTCACAAAACACTAAACATCCTACATTCTGGAAACATTTCTTAGTGAGTGAAGAAGACATCAACTCATGAGTTTTGAGTGGCTCAAACCTTTATATCTTGCCTCCTTTGTTGTAATATTTCCTTTCTCCCTCCATGTTGATAGTTTGCAAGGCAAAACCATAGTGGGAAAAACAGGGGAAGTAGGTGAGGGCATAGGATGAAGGGATTAACGAAGGGATATGAGGGCAGGAAAATTTATGGAAGTAGACAAGGGTATCAGGGAGTTTAGGAAAGTGGAAAGTGATGAAAATAGTGAACGAATTAGCCTAGGGAAATTATTCACAGTCCTAGCCCTGAAACTGCCAAAAACATAACGTAGGAGCTAGGGTTTGGATGTAGGGGTTTTGGAAATGAGAGTGAAGGGGTGTGAGGATTTTGGGAAGTTTTTTTTAGTGTGAGGAAGGGTATAATGTGTATGGGATGGGTATTTTTTCTTGAAATTGAGAAAATGAAGCTCACCCACCAAAAACATAGTGTGGGGTCTATTGGAGGATTTTCACCACAAAAACAAGGAAATAAAGCAGATAGGATGTGTCAAGGGTTTAAAATTACTTGTAGACTGCTGATGAAACCTTCATTTTCCCATGAGAACCCTTGGAAACAATTTTTTTTCTTGTAGGAGAGAAAACACAGCGTATTGGCAAAAACACAGCGTGGCTACCTGAAAATGCAGCATGGCTGCTTGGAGAGGGTGTCAATCACTTCTTTAGAGTATCCTTTGGTTTTAAAAGTGCCGAGGTAGTCTTTTCTGGTGAGTGAGTTCTCTATGCCAATTAAAAGAGTGAGAGACACGATTTTGATGGTCTTTTATAGCCTGTGGAAGTCAAATTCTTCATAGTGGTGTGGTGGCCCACCATGTGATTTTCACTTTTGTCTTGAAACCTTTGCAACTTTGGAACATTAGAACATATTACATCATATTTTGAAATAAATTATACTTGAAACAAAACTTTATGAGAAATTTCCCTATTACTACTCCTTCATTTTCCAGATTATAGATGAAATGATAGATTTTGATGACTTAGACCCTAATGACCTAATGGTGACATTGAGCTGAATGAGGACCATGATGGTATAACTGAGATGAAAATGGTGACTTTGAAATGTTGACTCATCCAACTAAAAGTTGTCATTGAATACCACATGAATGTTTTGAAAGGAGCAGTAATAGACCTAGACACACTAGCCAATGACAAAAATTTTACTTGAAGACCTATTGAAACCATAAAAATTTAACTTGACACCCTAACAAAAACTTTGTAAGAGAACATTTTATCACCGGTGACAGGAAGAACTGACTAACACTAACAACATCCAAGCCCTACATAGAAACACAAGGGTATTTGTAGGGTGAGTATTGAGACCCATGGGCCTCTAGCCATGCAGAGCATTGATTTCCACACCATGGGATTATTTAGCACCACCACTTGCTTGTTTGTACCCCAGTTATAAAAATATGATGATGCACTTGAAACATGTTTCCAATCAGCTAGACATTGCACCCGATACTTGGCAGTTGATCTAGGGCCCAGAGGAGGTTATGTCTTTCCTAAGGAAACTAAGGGAGGGAATGTGTCATCTTTTGGCCCTCATTGATGGAGCATCGACTTGATATTAAGCCACTTGGAGACCCATGATACCCATTTGGATCCCACATAGCCCAAATAGGGGTTTGGAGGTGTTTTGCAACATTTATAGGGAATCTCCCTCTTCATCATCATTTTTTAGGGCCTCAATCTCGTCCTTAGCACATGAGGCCTCAACTTTTCCCTTCTATGCCTCCATGTCATCCTTTCGTGGGCTTAAGAAGGCTTATTTGATTTAATTTTTGATATATCGTGGTTGGTTTGTAACCATGGGTGGGTTAATTGACATTTTAGGCATTAGAGGGGCTTCATGTTTCATAATTTGAACTCTTAGTACTTGTCTAAATAGATGATAGCTACTCTCATCTCAACTTCATTACTTGTATTTTGATATCTCTTCTCGAGAAATTTTGGACATGTGATTATTAGATGAATTTGGATGATTTGGATGCATTTTTATGTTTGGAATTTTTCTCTCTCTCTCTTGAAGCTTCATTTTTGCATTTTTATGGATTGATATATTCTTCATTGTCTTGTAAGTGATGTTTAATGCTATATTTCTGAATTTTGATTAATGTCTAATGCATTGAATGTATTCTCATGGTTGTTAATATGCCCTAATTGATGAAACTTTGTTTAAACATTGAATCTATTGGGAAATTTTCATGTGTTATTCATGGATAATGAATGAATGAATGTTCATATAGGTTCTATTGTATTTTTCATCCTTGAAACTCCATCAAAAGTTTCATCTAAGTATAAATACTTAGAAGTCATTTTGTTGTTGCTTCCATTTAGGGTAACAGAACTCCTTATAAGTCTCCTTGAAGAGAAAAGTTTCCATATCAAGAGAAACTTTGAATCTAATTCTCCTAATTGTTAGGAACTGGTCTTAATACTTGGTGATCATTATTAAATTGATAAATCATCCTTCTTTCACCTTATTTTCATCTCTTTTCCTCATCCCTTTAATGATAAGGAGGCCTCTCTAGGCTTGGTGCGAAATCCATTGGAGGAGTGAATTTTGAATTCTATTTAAACTAAATTCCTCCTTAGTGTCTCCTCTACTGATCCTCAAGTTTTTGTATATTTCCTACTGTGGAATCTCCAGAAATTTGATTCCCTAGCCTTCACACCAAGTGGGAACCCTAGAAGCTAATCCTTCAACTTGGAGATCTCTTCAGGCTTGTGCTTTATGTAACAACCCCAAGTTAAAGTTTCATGTAATAAAGGATAATAAAGGAAAAAATAATAAGACCAAGTTCATGGGACACATATTCGAATCTAAATGTTTGGAAAAACATCATAGTGGACACCACTTGTGATTTATTATGTCTAATGAAATTGGAAAAGACATTGGCAAAGGTAAAGAGACATTAATTGAAATTTAATTATGAAAATAAAGGAAAATAGGAGAAAAGGGAGATGAAGAGGAAAAAATATGCATGAGGGGTAAAGTAGAGGAAAAATGAAGTAAAATGAAGAAAATAGAGACATCAATGATAAAAAGGAATTGGAGAAACAATTCACAAATTTTGGTTCAACTTTAGTCAATTCTAGTTTTGACTCTCTTACACTCTTGCACACTTAGAGAATTATCGGAGCACTTTGGCATTCACTTGGATTTAGGGAAAGGAAAGCAAGCAAGAAAAGGAAGGAAAAGGAAAAGCAAAGGAAATAAAAAGGGAAAGAAAAGGAAAGAAAATGGGAAATCAACAGAGAAGGTTTGATAAACAACTTCAACACGAGGCTTTTGCAGGTAACATGTTGCATGTGTGATTTTGTAATATTCCTAAATTAGCATGTAGCTAATAGGAATATTAATTTTGCTTTTAAAATCAAGTTGAATGAATAAATGAGAAAGGGGGTTCATTAGTTGCTTAAGTAGGAATAAAAATCCCTCACAGTGTGAAAAGGGATCATGAAATAACCAGATTAAGCATCCACATGTGTGAACAAGATCTAAACTATGTGGACTAGGTCAAGTTTGACCAAGTCAATAGAATTTATCCTCAAAGAGTGGATCCCAAATAAAGACAACTCAATTTGAATGAAGATCAATCTAGCTAGTCAAAATGAAGACACCTTGAGTGTGAAAGGAGACAAGGCATGAAGATTCAGTCAAGGATGATCCCATCAAGATTGATCCAGTCAAGCTTGACTAAATCAAACTGTGTTGTAAAGGGATGATCCTCACTAATGAGGACAACGTGATTTTGGTGGAGGAGCCTTTGCAAGGAAGCAACCTCCTATTGGGGTGGGACCCTTGGTAAGGAATCTCATCAACTATATAATGGAAGAGATGGCAAGCATAAGGGGTTAGATTGGAGATTATATTTTATGTGGTCTGTTTAGAATTCCTACATAATTTGGTTGTTTAGCTAAGTTTGTTGCATTGCTTAGTGCAAGGGTTTTCCTGGGTGGGGATTCCCTACTCTTTCTTGGAGATCTTGTCTAAGAAATATAAGAGGATATTTCAGAGCTACATTTCCCACTACCTAGTGCTGGACCAAGTATTTACCTTCAGAAAAAACGCAGTCCCTTCATAAAACTGCATTATTTCTTAAGGTGTGCAATGGGAGGGGTCAAACCCCCATTTTTGTGAGCTAGTTTCCCAAGAGAAGGATCGGCCTTTTCTCCGGAAAGCTAGAGGAAGATTCTACAGCCATTTCTTTTCATTTTCAGCCATTTTTATGCAGAGCTTCAGCTATACAGTGTGATTTAGCCATAGATCTACAACATTTCTTTCTTGTATATAATTTCTGTCAAGAAGCCCTTGCCAGGTCTTCTTGGATCTGTATAAAAGAGATTAGATTTATGTTTTATGCCTCATTGAGTAATCTAATAGAATATCTGATTTCTCTCCCCATTTTCTGAGTTGGATCTCCATTATACTGCGCAGTCTCTTATGCAGCAATTTCTGTGTGTTGCAGTCTTTGGGTTTTGTCAATTTTAAGCTGTTTTGGGCATGGGAGGCTTGTTTAACTAAGCTAAAGGCATTTTTTTATTAAAATCTTTTGCATTCAAGTCATATATTACATATGCTAAGGGACACAACCGTTATTTTCCATTTTTATAACTCCATCTTCAGAAAATAACGTTTTTGGGGCCAATATTGCTGCTTTTCCCCACTTAGTTACATTGTATGAAGACATAGTTTGCTGTTGTGATTGTTATATGATGGCTATATGTTTTAATACACTATATGAGTTAATTAATTGTTTCTCTCCAACTTTGGAATACCTTAGGGTATTCTTATTGTTGTAGAAAATCCCTATTTTGGGATATTACAGTGGTATCAGAGCTCCTTTCTTGGCTCAGCCTGTGTTCTTCATTATGGAGTCTTCTCATGGGGAGGAGAAGATCAGAAAGAGAGATTAAAAAAAATCCTTTTTTTTTCTGGAGAAAAGATGTTCTCAAAACTTCTCTTTCCAGATCTGCAGGGCAGAAGCAAGGGCATCAAAGAAATGAGGAGGGAAAAACATGAAGATCCCTCAACAAGATCTATAAGATCTATACAAGAGGGAGGTTCTAAGTCCTCATCTTATGGATATGAGCACTCAGCCATATCATCATATCTACCATGTTCTATCAGCAACTTCTTCATGAAGAGGAGGAAAGGAAATGTGCCGAAGAGGGATACTCTTGGTGATTACTTGCAGGAGTATGAAGCTCAATCTAAGGAGTTCAAAGATCTTTTGAACTTCCAAGGGTTTTGCAAGATTAAGAAGGAGAGGAGCACAAGGAGCAAGAATCGGGGTGAGAGTAGATTCCTTCTATCTACTTTTGATGGATCACCTCTATGTCTAGCTAGGGTTTGGGTGGAGGAGCTAGACAACTTTGTGCAACAACATCAAGTCTCAGAAATTGAAGCCATCAGAGTAGCAGCGTTGCATTTTGAAGGTAAAGCATATGCTTGGTGTTTGTTTGAATATTTTTCCTTAAGGAATGCAAATACACCTACCTATGCAAATTTTATTGAAATATTATTAGAAAGGTTTGATGAAACATCATGTGAAACATATTCTATGGAGGATATCAAACCATATCAAAGAAAAATTTTGCATGAGTTGGAAGGGTCTATAAATCCAACTCCATTTCTGGAAACCATTGAAGAGGGTGTAAGCTTGTTTGATACCTTGTCAAGGGCAAGATCTCCATTGGATGAAGGGCTTCCTTCTCAAGAGGAAGGCATGAAGATTCCTCATTCAATAGAAGACCAAGATCTAAGGTCTCTTGTTGATGATGAGGCAACTTCAACTATTGAAGAGGAGGAATGGAAGATAGGAGATGATGACGCAGTCATGACAAGAGCACCTCAAGCACCTCATGAAGAGGAGGATGGGGCACTTGCTCCAAGGAGAGAAACTCTTGCATTCTTGCAAGAGGTTCCAAAGGGTCTCACATATAGAGATCAAGGCATTCCACCCGGAAGACCTCTTGATTGGAGGAAAACTAAAGTTTTCTCTCAACTATGGGCAACATTTTCATACTTGGCTAAGGAAGGAGCCTTGGGAGAAGCTAGCACAACATAGAGAATCTCTCATGAATTCAGAAGAGAGGTAAGCAATTTTCTGAAACAGACATTGCAATCTCCCACTCAGTTATCTACGCTGAGAAAGGAGAAATCTGAAATCTATGATGGCATGGACATGAGGACACATGACAACTCCATATCTTTGGGGCAGCCCATGGTATCTTCATTCACAAAAGATATTTCTGAACATGACAGGAGGATGCTAACACTCTTGCATGCATGGGCAAAATTAAGGAAGTATTGGAAGACAAGGACTTTCCAAGCGGAGGTCGATTTCCATCTACTTCAATCTTGTCTTGAGCAAGATCAGCTGCAAAGGATGCAGCAAAAGGAAGTTTATAATACTCCAGCATGTGATCTTGACATCAAGCATGTCAAAGTGGAGAGCCATGATATGACAGGGGCTGCATTCAAACCTCTACAGCGCTGTCATTTTTGGGAAGCCTAGATCCTTATTGGGATTCCCAACTCATGATGGAATACTCCAAGGACCTTTTCACATGTGAGGTTCTTGATGGGAAGGTAATGGATGGAAGGTATAAGGTAGTTGAGGGAGTCATTTATCTCCATGATCAGATCTATTTGGGTAGAGGCTCCAAGATCAAGGAGAAATTATTGAATGCAACCTATGAGATCCTGCTTTCCAAACCCATTGGTTTCATTAGAAAATACCATACTATCTTAGATGGATTCATGTGGGAGAATTTCAAAGAAGAGGTGCACTCTCATATGAAGAAGTGCATGGATTATTTGTTGGATGAGGAGGAACATAGCTCTTGGGAAGAGTTATCATTCACACCTCCTTACTCATTTAATGTGAGAGGGAACTCATCCATGAGTTACCTCACTAATGAAAAACAAGTGTATAGAGGGAGTTGTATTTCATAATATTATGATGTATTTCCTATATGCTTGTATTTTTTTAACATTCACTTTCAGGGCTTTGCTCCAAGAAGGAGAACTATTTATGATGAGCTTCATAGGCCACTCAAGGCCATGAACTATGGGGATTTTGGTCATTACTTGAAGGATCTTGGAGAGATGAAGCAGTATTCATGGGGTGAACCCTATTCACCTACTATTATGCACCTTCTCCAAGCATGCAAGAAGGATCATCAAACAAGTGTTGGGGAAGGCACTTGTCATCTTCTATTCTATGGCAGCTAAGAGTAAAACTACGCTGGTTGCACATGAGAAATCATTTTCCTTCTCCTTTATTATATATGGCAGCTAGCATGATTCTAATCATGATTCCTTATGCTTGAAATGTTACTACTTTTGGGGACATGGTTGGAGGAGAGACACATTGGTGGAATGTGTCCTTGGGGAAAGAGATTTCCCACTTTGGTTGCACTACATGTTCTCAAGGGAGCATGGGAAACTATATGGCCCCTATAGTATATCATTTATTTCCTCATGGTGTGGACCATAAGATTTTGGGGAGCACTTGGGACATGCCTCTCATGAGCTATTGGGAGGAGCCTTACTATGAATTACCAAGATGGAAGGTAGTTCATTTCATTTGGATGATAGCATGGGGGTGGAAGTCCTTCATTGATGGTGAAATTCCCCATGATGACCATTACTTCTATATTGAGAAGGCCACGGATCAGCAAGAAGGTTTCCATGTATACCTTCCTTTATTTCATGATGAGAGCCATTTTGTTTTCCACCAAAGGCCAACTTGCACACTTGGGAGGAACCATTGGGAGACAGAATTATTATAGCAAAACTGAAACAACGGTGGAGACTGTTGAATGAGGATGCCACAAGAGGAGGAGGGGAGATTTTGCAGCACCCTTGCAGTTGCTTGAGGACAAGCAACATTTGGGAGGGGGAGACTCTAATATTCTTGAATTAGCATGCAGCTAATAGGAATATTAATTTTTCTTTTAAAATCAAGTTGAATGAATAAATGAGCAAGGGGGTTCATTAGTTGCTTAAGTAGGAATAAAAATCCCTCATAGTGTGAAAAGGGATCATGAAATAACCAGATTAAGCATCCACATGTGTGAACAAGGTATAAACTATGTGGACAAGTTCAAGTTTGAACAAGTCAATAGAATTTATCCTCAAAGAGTGGATCCCAAATAAAGACAACTCAACGTGAATGAAGATCAATCTATCTAATCAAAATGAAGACACCTTGAGTGTGAAAGGAGACAAGGCATGAAGATTCAGTCAAGGATGATCCCATCAAGATTGATCCATACAAGCTTAACTAAATCAAACTGCACTGTAAAGGGATGATCCTCACTAATGAAGACAACGTGATTTTGGTGGAGGAGCCTTTGCAAGGAAGCAACCTCCTATTGGGGTGGGACCCTTGGTAAGGAAGCTCATCAACTATATAATGGAAGAGATGGCAAGCATAAGGGGCTAGATTGGAGATGATATTTTATGTGGTCTATTTAGACTTCCTGCATACTTTGGCTATTTAGCTAATTTTTTTGCACTGCCTAGTGCAAGGGTTTTCTCGGGTGGGGATTCCCTACTCTTTCTTGGAGATCTTGTCTAATAAATCTAAGAGGAGATTTCAGAGCTGCATTTCCCACTACCTGGTGCTGGACCAAGTATTTACCTTCAGAAAAAATGCATTCCCTTCAGAAAACTGCGTTATTTCTTAAGGTGTGTAGTGGGAGGGGTCAAAACCCCATTTTTGTGAGCTAGTTTCCCAAGAGAAGGATCAGCCTTTTCTCCGGAAAGCTAGAGGAAGGGTCTACAGCCATTTCTTTTCATGTTTAGCCATTTTTATGTAGAGCTTCAGCTATACAGTGTGATTCAGCCACAGATCTATAGCATTTCTTTCTTGTATATCATTTCTATCAAGAAACCCTTGTCGGGTCTTCTTGGATCTGTATAAAAGAGATTACATCTCTATTTTTTATGCCTCATTGAGAAATCTAATAGAAGATCTAATTTCTCTCTCTATTTTCTGAGTTGGATCTCCATTAGACTGCGTAGTCTCTTATGCAGCAATTTCTATGTGTTGCAGTCTTGGGGTTTTGTCAATTTTAAGTTGTTTTGGGCATGGGAGGCCTGTTTAACTAGGCTAAGGCATTTTTTTTTGAAAATATTTTGCATGCAAGTCATATATTACATATTCTAAGAGACGCAACCATTATTTTCCACTGTTATAACTCCATCTTCAGAAAATAACGTTTTTGGGGCCAATATTGCTGCTTTCCCCCACTTAGTTACATTGTATGAAGACATAGTTTGCTGTTGTGATTGTTATATGATGGCTATGTGTTTTAATACACTATATGATTTGATTACTTGCAGATCTCAAACTTTGGAATACCTTAGGGTATTCTTATTGTTGTAGAAAATCCCTATTTTGGGATATTACAGATTTCCTATTTGAGTTGTGAATGCATGGTACATGAATTTTTGTAATTGGTTCATTTGTTTTCATTGGCATGGTTTTTTTCTTGTTTGAAAATGGTTTCAGCCATACCTCACCATTTCTTGGTTAGCCATGGTGTGATGGGATTCATTCTTGGTTGAGCTTTGGATTGACAGAATATTTTAGAAATGAGTGAGGTGGTATCAGGAAAATCCCAAGGGTTTGGGGTGGAGATGGTTTTCTCTAGGAATCCCTCAAAATTTGGGTGGAGACAGGATAATTCCTCAAGGTATGTTGAAGGAATTTTGAGGCATCCAAAATTGGTTTGGTTTGTGATCTCAGGACCGACTTAGGTGAGATCACGGTATCTTGAGGGTGGAAGTGGTTTAATATCTAGAGACCCTGGTTGTTTATGTATTGGTTTAGCCTATGAGATCCCACATTAATGCTTGGAATATGGCACATGGGTGATTGGCTGAAAGAAATATTTGGTTCAACCCAATCTATGGTCGAGTGGTACGTGGAAGTACCTGGCTTGGTTGGACTTTGCATATGTTAATACAAGTTATTTTTCTTATTAATATTTATGAGAATATGCGCTTGTTATTCAGTGATATTATGGCATATTTTTCATGGGTTCTATTATGCTTATATTTTGGTTATAAACATGGTTTCTATGTTGTTTTTCTAGCTATGACTTTTTTTTGTGAATTGATAAGTATTTGAATGGTTCATGAATGCATGGGATAACAAGTGTTATTGTAGCCACTTAGAGAGGGAGCATGACCTTCTTGGTGATTTTAAGATGAGGAATAAAAATTTATGATGAGATATGCATTCACAGCCTATAACTCATATGTTCACCATATGTTTGACGAAATGACTGTAATGGTTCAGCATGGTTAGGTCAATTTCTTGTCAAAGTTATGAATGATGATCATTTTTAGCTTCTTATATATGCTTTGGGAAAGTTACAGGAAGTTCTTGGCAGTTTGCTGGAGACTATCCTGGAAAAGTGGCTCAGATTTTGGAACCACATGCATAGAAATGGAGGTATGAAGTCATAACTGCATGCAACAAGGCTTGAGAGTGCAATTGGAGGCTCATAACCACATGAAAGAAATGTAAAAGGTATGGTTATAGGTTTAGGTCAGAGAATAAGGGTTCCAACTCATGAATTGGTCACCTAGGGTGGTTTTTCAGCCTCTGAGTGATATGTGGTTCACGAAGAAGGTCAATAAATTCATTAGTTAGTAGGCCCCACTTCCTTAACTGGAACTAATGGGTTGGGTCATGTCATAGTAACACTCATCTTATGTTTACCCTAGAGGTCAGTTAAAGCAGGTAAATGTGGGAGGGGTGGTTACAAACTGGTATTAAAGCAAGGTTGCAACACTAGACCCCAGGGTAATTTCATATGGTTATGGATGCATTGTGATGGTTATACATGCATTCAAGTTGTTTATGTACATGCATTGTCATGTTTATGGCTATCATGAATGAGGTCATTGTATTTATTTGGTGTTATCATGCATGATGTTGGTGTTATTGTGCTAATCTGGACTGATTTGTGCAATTGTGATAGCCTCCCTTGAACTTCATAAAGGTATGATTTTGATTATGCTTCTATCTGGTGTAGCTAACATGACATGTTTTCAAGAAGAATAAGATCAGAGATGACGAAAAAAATGGTGGATTACAGCTCACAGGACTCTTCGTACAAATCGGTTTAGCAACAAGGAGATGAATATTCTCCATACATAGCAGAAACATTAAGGAGTTTAAGGGAAAAGATCAGAAGCTGCAAAACAGATAACAATAGGATGATTAAGGCACAATAAATGTTGATCACTGTTTGTCATTGATGTCAACCCAAGCAGCACCAGGGGCTACCCCGATATTGCATGGGAATTTTGACCTACAATATTACTATATTCCATTATGGTTTCTACTTGTCGAAATGTTTCCGTTGATATATGGCACGCCACGTAATTCTTCACGGTTTGAGAGATATTCATGTTTGAATTTAGTAACCTCTTAAGGTTGTGGCATGACACTAATCATTGGTGTGGTCATTGAATAGTCAATAATTAATAATTTTTAAGCTCCTAAAATCCCTCCCACGTTCACTTGTTGAAAACCCTCTCAACCTAAGCATTTATATAAATTGTGATCCTCATATCCTCCTTATGTAGGGATTTAGCTACTTTAAACAGGTCATTGTGGAATTTTCGCTATAAATTTTTTTCTAAGAAGGTTCAAAAGCTGAAATTTTTTATGAGGCGAAGCCAAAATTCTAAGGAAGCTCGTGTAAACATTTCAGATCATGGTGTGGAGTATTTTCAGAGATATGATCTGTGGAAGTTAGGGTTTTGCAGGCTCCTGAACTTCATCTCAAAGAGGTGACCTTGGTAAAATCGTCATAACTCTCTCTCTGAATATCGGATTGGAATTCCATAAAAATTGGTGGATAGTGCACCGACTTTAGTTGTATTTATATCAATTTCAGAGCCGAAGGAGGAAACAATGACATGTGGCATGTCATACAAGTTAGCTCTACTGAACCAGTCCATAATTATGTCATTGTGAGAGATTGGGCATAACTTTGTCTTGAAGAATCCAAATTGGGTGAGACCTATGGCATTGGAAAGACGACTCAGAGGGATAGTACATAACCAAAAATCACATATTGGGGATCTGAAATAAGAGAGATACATTAGATTCAATATCAAGCTCCTAGAAGGCAAGAAAAATCTAGATCATGTGTTGTCAAGGGCTGCAAAGGACTAGACTTTCTAGGGCAGCAAAGAAAATAAAGGTGCAGCAGAGGTAAGCTCCAAGTAAGTGTATTATGTATATGCATGTTCATCTCTTAATTGCACTAGGTTCTTTGTATTCTAATTTATTTATTTATTTGTTTAGCACTGACATATTCTCTGCAGGATGAGGTAAGTTTTTCTATTATCATGTCATGGGTATTTCCTTGAAGAATTTTTGTAGGTATTATATATTCATCAATATAAGACTCAATGCATGATCTAGTGTTCTGAAGAGTGAGAAAGGGTAGCATGATAAGAGCAGCAATCAAGGTGTAGAACAACAACAAGAAGTTCACCACATGAAGTCTTCATGTGGGCAGTCACTGTAAAGGTATCATTGTACTAAGTCATTGTAAAAATTTTACAAGTGTCTATATGCCAAGAATTGAAGAGGCAGTGTCGGGAGGTCTAGAATCATCATTAGGTATTTGTGTCATAGTTGGGGTTATGGCCTAGTGTGTCTTCTTCTTCTACATCATTCTATATCACTGTAAAGTGGACCATTTTCCCTGGTACAGGAGTCCATTCTTCTTTTATTCTTCTATAGGGTGGTAGGGTGGTGCTAGGCTGGCGCATGAAGTCACCAACAAGTTCAAGCTTGTGAAAACTTCAGGGTGGTAGTGTGGTTCTAGGGTGAGTTGTAGCTCATTGGGTGTTGGGGCATCCGTTCAGTTGACTATTGAATAATCTCAGGCATTGGAGCATCCATCCAGTGGGAGTTGGAGAAGAATGATTTTCTAGATTCTAATAAGTTGGAACTTTATTTTCAATTGGAGTTGAATATTAAAGAATTATTAGAAAATCATTCAGGTGGTTTTTGTCCCAGAGGGGGTTTCCACCTTAAAAAATATGTGCATTTTTGTTCCTTTTTTTTACTGCTATCATTGTACAAAAACTGATAATAATTGAAGATTAACTAACGTTCTGAAATATCAATAATAATACTAATTGGAAGGAATACTGATTCACCCCCCCTCTCAGTATTTCCAACAATTGGTATCAGAGCTTGGTTCCTTCAATAACAGTTTAACAGTTGGAAGGAGGTCATGGAGCATACCAAGAATGGTGTACCTCTTTTGAATGAAAATAATTATGCACTCTGGAAAGGAAGAATGGAGGTCTATCTCTTGGCGCAAGATTATGAAGTATGGGAAACTGTTCAAAATGGCTTTACATCAACCGCGGATGAACAAGGTAAGAAGAATTTGGTAAATGATGCAAAATCAAAGAATAGTATTATCAGTGGACTTATTGAATCTGCTTATCATAAGGTGTTGGGTTGTAAAACCACCAAAAATGTATGGGAAAAGCTTGAGAATATATATGCAGGTGACTCAAATGTCAAAGAAGCAAAGCTTCAAATTCACAGAGAAAAATTTGAGCAACTCAGAATGAAAGAATATGGCAACATTGCTGCTTAATTCCAACACATTGATGAAATAACAAACACTCTAGAAGGATTGGGAGAGCTTGTTGGTGAGAAGACTATTATACTAAATATTCTTAGAACATTACCATGGAGATTCAACCCAAAGGTATCAGTCTTAGAATATAGTGAAAATTTGGACAAACTCAGCAAAGAGGAATTACATGTAGTTCTCATAGCATATGAAATGATACGTTATGAAGAAGAGGGTACTTCGCATCTAAAAACTGATTTCGTTGCATCTAATAAAACCAATAAGGACAAACAACCTTCAAAGGAAAAGACCTGCACCTACAAGTGTGAAAAAAAGGAAGATGATGAAGAAGGTCTTTCAGATGGAGTATATGCTTACTTTACGAGAAAACTAAAAATTGGTAAGGGAAAATTCAAAGGTAAACTTCCATTGATATGTTTCGTCTGTGGTGAGGTTGGGCATTTCGCAGCAAAATTTCTGAACTGAAGTGATGGCAACTAAAAAGGAAAGAAAGGCTTTAAGAAATTCAACAAGAAAGGAAAAAGGAAATGATTTAAAAGGAACTTTCTCTCTAAAGAAGATATCTCATCATCTGATGAAGACAGTGACAATGAAGAAGAAGCCAATGAGAGAGTATTGTTTATGGCCAAACACAATAAACAAGAGGTATCAAACAACGAAGAATAAGGGTTGACCATAGAATAATTTCTTAAGGAGGCAATCAAGCTTATAAAAGAGCTCAAGGCTGAGAAGATCTGTTCCAATACTCTTGAAGAACAAGTTCAAGGTCTCAAAATTGAAGTTGAAGAACACAAATGTATTGAAGAGTCACTTCAAAAGAAGTTGGAAGAAAGCAACCAAGAAAGGGAAGCATTAGAAGCCAAAGTAGTCTCGCTGCGTAAGGAAGTGAAGAAGGGAAAAATTGTTCAAAACTATGCCAACATCTCAAGGGCATTGGAAGAACTCATCAACAATCAACGATCTTACAATGATAGAACTGGCCTCAATTACAAATAAGAAGAAGCAGGACCTTCTACAACAAAATACAATGAACCTATGAGATCTGACATCCATGTAGACTTCATTGGAAAATATTTGCAAGGACAGCCTTGGAAGACAATTCCTCAACGAATATTTCCATCCAGGTACCAACATATTTTTCATGGCTATTGTTATTCATGTGGAAAATTTGGTCATAAAGTTGTAGAATCTCACATGTACCCTAGGAACCAATACAATTCCAGGAGATCTGTCAAATATGAACCTCCCAGGGCTCAACAAAACATCAATAGATGTTAATATTTAAGAAATAGTATGGAATGTTACAAATGTCAAAAATTTGGACACATAGCCAGAGACTGCAAACTTGAAAATCCTCCAGAAGGATCTTTGAAGCCACAGAATGAACAAACATGGAAGAAGAAGAATACTAATAATTGTGCTCTCGCTCTCAAGGCTCTAAACAATAAAGATGTGTGGTATTTTGATAGCGATTTCTTAACACATATGACTGGAGATAGAATTAAATTTGTATCTCTGAAAGAGAAGAAGGATGAAACAGTATCCTTTGGAAGTGATGGATCTTTAAATGTTACATTTGACTAAGATGGTGTTCTAACGAATAATGATGAGGATCTAGAATCTTTGAAACTTGAGACAAAGGCTGAAAAAGACATAGAGAAAATTCTAGAACAAGAAGCAACTATCAACCAAGAATAAGTAAATAATGATCATCAAGGTATACCGAAACAACAACAAGAGCTCCTCCAAAGAGAACAAAAGAATGGATTCAAAAGAACCATCCATCAAATCAAATCATTGGTGACATAAATGAAGGTCGACAGCTTCATTCATCACAACAAGCTCACATTGCTTTTATAGCAACCTTTGAGCCTAGTATTTTTTAGGAAGCCAACCAGAATGAACATTGGGTAGAAGCTATGAATGAAGAATTGGATCAAATCGAGAAGAATAACACCTGGGAATTAGTTCCACAACCAAAAGATAAAAATGTCATTGGGACTAAATGGGTGTTCAGGAACAAATTCAATGAATATGGACAGGTTACCAGAAACAAGAAATATTGGTTTGCAAAGGCTATGCACAAGTGGAAGGAATTGATTTCGACGAAACATTTGCACCAGTTACCAGAATGGAAGCCATCTGAATGTTTCTCACCTATGCATGTTCAAGAAAAATCAAAGTCTACCAAATGGATGTTAAGTCAGCATTTCTGAATGGTGAATTAGAAGAAGAAGTTTACATCAAACAACCTGAAGGTTTTGTACTATCAGAAAAAGAAGACTATGTTTGCAGGTTAAATAAGGCTCTATATGGTCTCAAGAAGGCTCCTAGAGCATGGTATGCTCGTCTTGATGGATATCTACGTCAACAAGGGTTCAAGAAAGGTATTGTTTATAGCAATATTTATGTACAAATAGATAAAGATAATTTAACAATCGTTGAGGTATATGTGGATGATATAATATTTGGTAGCAATGATGATCGACTAAGTAAGAACTTTGCTACAAATATGCAAAGTGAGTTCGAGATGTCTTTACTTGGTGAGCTGACATACTTCTTAGGGCTTCAAATATCTCAGCAAGAGAAAGGAATATTTATATTTCAAGCCAATTACATTAAGGAAATGCTTAAGAAATTTGTAATATCCCAAAAGGGAGAATGCAGTAATATTGAAACACAATATAAGAACTGCAGTAAAGTAAACAATAAATCTATATACACATCAGAATGCATAGAAATAGCTAAGCCATTTTATTATTTTGGAGGTGAAAAATCAAGTACAACAGTGCCCAAAATATGAGACACTCAAGCCACAAGGGTGGCCTAGAATGATCCTACAATGATGTCCCAAGAGGGACTGCGTAACGACTGCTCTGCTGGAAGATAAAATGCATTGTCCTTGCTAGAACTGTAGGGACTGCAACTTCCTGAAAGATAAAAATTCATATCTAGGCAGAATGGGAGCTTCGATGATGCTGAAATTGTAGATCTGGGCTCTATTATGGATTCCCAAGATAACCCAGAAGGGATTTCTCATATCTGTAAGTCTAAGAAAACCACCCTCTTAGGGCTTCACATGTATGCTGCTGGGAATGTAGATATGAAGCTAGATCTGTTGATATGATGCCTGCAATGATGCACAATCAGATCTATGCAAGAAGGGTCGATCCCTTCACTAGATCCTTGGGCTAAAAGCTCAAGATATAGCTCCTCCAATCTCCTCCACTGAAAATAGTTGTTGTAAGAAAAACAACTTCAGAAAACTGCGCTGTCAGAGACAGAGGCTCATTAGCCTACTGCTAGATGTGTCAAATCAGCTCCTCAGTTATGGAAACAATAGATCCAATGTGAGGAGGTGATCCCTCACAAGATTTCCAGCTGAAATACTGGAAACTTCCTTCCACCAATAGATCTACAGGACTGAACTGCACAATCCTTGAAGGGACTATTGCTGCATGGAGGTAAAACCCAATGGCCTAAATTCCAGATGTAGATCTGCTGCTCCTGAAAGGCTGGATCTGAAGAACAAAGTGGTAGGATGAATCCTCCACTAGTTTCCTAGTTGAATGCTAGAAACAACCTCCTGAAGATGGCACCAATGCCTGATAAGGAATGAAGAACAATCCTCTTTCCAGAGCTACTCAAGGAAAGAGGTGGGATTCCTGCTCGGGAACACCCTGTGCTAAACAGCATTGCAAACTCTGCTAAACAGCCCAAGTCTGCATAGAAATGTCCTAAGACAAATCTAGATCTAAACATATCAAGAAATGAATTATCCAAATCATGCCTTCCATTGTGCCTTCACCTTCATTATATGCATGAGCCTTCCATAGCCTAGGCCCACTCCAAAACTGCGTTGTACATGTGGACATAGTCTCCATGTTTGACTGCGTTGTAGCCTCATTTCCTCCATCATGTTCACATGGGGTGATCACCCTCTCCATCATATGTGCATTAAATGGACCACTTCCTCCACTATCGTATCATAAGTGCTTCATGATCTTCTTTGATTGCACTATGATCTCAGTTGACCTTATCAAAGATCCTCATGATTTTATATAATAAGATCCATGATCTTATTTGACTGTTTCATCCTCCATAATCTATCTCATAAATGAGACATGATCTCCATTAATGGAGCTGCTCCACTACTACATGATTCTATATCTAGATCTAAAATATCCACATACACACATTAAAAGTGGATTGTATTAATCTTTGAGGTTTGTGGGTCCCTCCATCCTTTTATTTACTTAATTTATTAAGAAAATCAAGGACTCTAATATTCCAAATATGATGTGAAAATTTGGGAATATTACAATCCCCCCCCCCCCCTCGGAAAAATGTTGCTTGTCCTCAAGCAACTCCAAAAGTAGATGCAAAGCCATTTATTCCCCTCCAAATGGCATCCACATAAGGAAGGCTTCCTCCGTTTGCTGCAATGTGTTATGTATGTTTGGTTCCAAGGTTGTCTTTCAAAAATATATAGAATGACTTCCAATTGCATGGTTAGATTTCCTCCTTCCACCATGAAGTACCAAGTGACAACCTTATGATGTCCAACATCATCATTAATACATGAGATACATAAAATAAAGTGGCTCTTTCCACAAAAGAAAAGCTCCATTTCACAATACATCTCTCCATTCCATGCTTTATGAATTTGATTGAGCATTGATATGCTCTCATTCTTAGCCCTATTGGCCTTGTTGGATCCAAGCATCCTTCCAATGTTATGCAAAAGAAGAAGGAAAGGAGTTATATGGGTAGACAAAGATGTCAAACCATATCCTCCTAATAGTAACCACTGGAGTAAGGCCCTTTGCTTCCATCCTCCATCTCCTCCATGTAAGATGGACAAGCCAAGCTCCCCTAAAAGAAACCAAAGCAACAAGAGATCTTGTTGCTTTCTCTCCTCCTCATGTGCATCATGGAGTAAAAACATACTGATAGACATGTGGAATGTCACATCAGCCCAATATAAACAAACACCATCAATACACATCATGAGAGCATCATGCCAAGTTTCACCCAATACAAAACACATAGACATAGGAGATGTCATGTGGTGGCCAAACTCTCTCAAGGGAAACCAAAATGAACATGCCTTCTTTTGCTGCATTCTATCATTGATACACAAGGCATGAATCAGAAAAATATGAATTATTGGGTGGTAACCATACTCACCCAAGAGCAGCCAGCGCAGCCATGCCTCCTTCTTCATTTCATAAGTGTTTTTCAAGGCATGGATCAAAGAAATAGGAACCTTTCGGTAGTGACAAAACTCTCCCAAGAGCAACCAACGTAACCAAGCTTGCTGGCCCATGTCATATATCTGCAAGTGGTCATGCAACCCCTTGCTTATCATCCTCACCCACTCATCCCAATGTGGATGATGAATGATATCCTACATAATCATGGTATCCTCCCTTTGTAGAATACCATCCTCCCCAAACTGATGAAGAACTTTTCACTTCATGGAATGTTGAAGTGCACCTCCAATGAGATCTCTCAATGATATTCTCTTTTCACCAAAGGCCCTCCAAAACCAAAGAAGTTTTGGATATGCTGCAGGTAGAAGTTTCTCTTTGAGCAGTGAGATGCTCATTGAGAAAGTGTCATCTAGAAAGGAGAAAAGGTTCCTCACCTCAAGATGTCTACCATCTACCATCTTTACCTCCATTTCTTCATGAATGAAGCTACCTTCAAAATTATCCAAGAATTATGGGGCCTCTTCATTTTCACAGCCACTAAGTGACAGAGTTGTAGATCTACATGGTAATACATGTGTTGTCTCAAAACAAGGTACAATACTGATCTCACAACCAATTATTGTACATAGGATCATATCCATCCCATTTTTTGAAACTCTACTCTTCAACTCAAGGGGTTGAATGCAGCTCAACAATGATGAACTGGGATAGTTATTAATCTCCTCCTTGATTAGATCAAGGGTCCTCTACACTGTGATATGTTGCTACTTCAAATCAACATTTTTTTCTAACCCTTGGTTATGCATTCGCACTGATGGCACGTCCCCATAAGTTTCAATAAGATCTACTGAAACAATAGGTGATGAATGTGTATGCATACCTTGGATCAACTGATGTGTGGGAACCTCTTGAAAAAACACAAGAGTTCCTCCAACCGGTACAATAGTGTCTCCAACTACTGGTAAGAGTGATGGCTGCTCTTCTCCAAGTGTACCATTGTTGGAATCTTCCTCCTCTTCCTCATGCATCTCTTGAACCATGCATGGGACTCTATGTGTCAAGAGCTCAAGACTATCTTGCAAAGTTGCAAGTGTCTCTTCACCGGATGCAAGTACTTCTACGGCTGGTGGTGAATGTAGTGACTTTGTGACACACCTCTGGTTTTCTCATATCAAATTCCTTCCTCAACTTGTGAAAGAAATATGAATATTTAGTCACCTTTGCATGCTCCATGTAACGAAACCACCAATCATTGGCTTCACCTAAAAGATGAAGTGTTGCAATTTGGACAGCCTCTCCTTCAGCTATAGGATGTAGCCTGAAAAATGCATCTAACTCTCTCCTCCAAGCCTTAACATTGCTTGAGTAAGATCCATCAAATGTAGGCAAATATAATCTATTATGCCTCTTTCTTCTATTGCTGCTATAGGATCCTCTTTCTTCTTTGATTTTGAATAATTGTTGGAGAGTTAGCTTCTCCTTGAATGCTCTAGACTGCGCTTTTTACTCTTCAAGATATAGACTGAGAGTCTCATGAGTCTCAGGTTCATTCCTTTCTTTATTTCTACACCTTTCACCTTCTCCAAATAAAGTGGGCATAGTGGATCTATGAGGAGATATATGATTCTCCAATTTTATTCTTTGCTTATAGGAAGTTCTTGGGTATTCCTCATCAAGTATTCTTCTTGGATATTCTTTCTGCCTTCCCTCCTTCATTTGATTAACCTCCTTGGAGAGATATTACATGGATCTACAGAAATGAGTAGCAGAATTTTCCTCCTCCGTGATAGATCTCATCTATCTGCTTCTTCTTTTGATGCAAAAGATGAAGTGTCCACAAGTTGAGCCAAAGATCATGCTCTGATACCACTGTAATATCCCAAAAGGGAGAATACAATAATACTGAAACACAATATAAGAAATGTAGTAAAGTAAACAACAAATCTATATACACATCAGAATGCATAGAAACAGCTAAGCCATTTTATTATTTTGGAGGTGAAAAAGAAAGTACAACCGTGCTCAAAATATGAGACACTCAAGCCACAAGAGTGGCCTAGAATGATCCTGCAATGATGTCCCAAGAGGGACTGCGTAACTGCTGCTCTACTAGAAGGTAAACTACGTTGTCGCTGCTACAACTGTAGGGACTACAACTGCCTGAAAGATAAAAAGTTAAATCTAGGCAGAATGGGAGCTCCGATGATGCTGAAATTGTAGATCTGGGCTCTATGATGGATTCCCAAAATAACCCAGAAGGGATTTCTCAGATCTGTAAGTCTAAGACAACCACCCTTTTAGGGCTTCACATGTATGCTACTGGGAATGCATATTTGAAGCTAGATCTGATGATATGATGGCTGCAATGATGCACAATCAGATCTATGCAAGAAGGGTTGATCCCTTCACTAGACCCTTGGGCTAAAAGCTCAAGATCTAGCTCCTCCAATCTCCTCCACTGAAAATAGCTGCTATAAGAACAACAAATTTAGAAAACTATGCTGTCAGGGACAGAGGCTCATTAGACTACTGCTAGATGTGTCAAATCAGCTCCTGAGTTATGGAAATAATAGATTCAATGTGAGAAGGTGATCCCTCATAGGATTTCCAGCTGAAATATTGGAAACTTCCTTCCTCCAATAGATCTACAGGACTGAACTGCAAAATCCTTGAAGGGATTGCTGCTGCATGGAGGTAAAACCCAATGGCTTGAATGTTGGATGCATATTTGCTACTCCTGAAAGGATGGATTTGAAGAAAAAAGTGGTAGGATGAATCCTCCACTAGTTTCCTAGCTGAAAGCTAGAAACAACCTCCTGAAGATGGCACCAATGCCTGATAAGGCATGAAGAACAATCCTCTTTCTAGAGCTGCTCAAGGAAAGAGGTGGGATTCCCACTCGGGAACACCATGTGCTAAAAATCAATGCAAACTCTGCTAAATAGCCCAAGTCTGCATAGAATATCCTAAGACAAATCTAGATCTAAACAGATCAAGAAATTAATTATCCAAATCATGCCTTCCATTGTGCCTTCACCTTCATTATATGCATGAGCCTTCCATAGCCTAGGCCCACTCCAAAAATGCACTGTACATGTGGACATGGTCTCCATGTTTGACGTAGCCTCATGTCCTCCATCATGTTCACATGGGGTGATCACCCTCTCCATCATATGTGCATTAAATGCACCACTTCCTCCACTATCTTATCATAAGTGCTTCATGATCTTCTTTGAATGCACTATGATCTCAGTTGACCTTATCAAATATCCTCATGATTTTATATAATAAGATCCATGATCTTATTTGACTGTTTCATCCTCCATAATCTATCTCATAAATGAGACATGATCTCCATTAATGGAGCTGCTCCACTACTCCATAATTCTAGATCTAGATCCAAAATATCCACATACACACATTAAAAGTGGATTTTATTCATCTTTTAGGTTTGTGGGTCCCTCCACCCTTTTATTTACTTAATTTATTAAGAAAATCATGGACTCTAATATTCCAAATATTATGTGAAATTTTGGGAATATTACAAAATTCAAAATGGAAGATTGCAAACCGTCCTTACTTCAATGGTAATAGGTTGAAAATTAAGCATAGACGACTCATATAAGGATGTGGATCAGAGGTTGTACATATCTATGATTGGTAGCCTTCTATATGTAACAACCTCTCGGCTAGATGTTATGCAAGCAGTTTGACAAGTAGCAAGATTCCAAGCAGCACCAAAAGAATCACATATTATTGTCGTCAAAAGAATTCTTCGATATCTAAAGGGCACAACAAAATATGGCTTATGGTATTCCAAGGGTAACAATCTCATTATTCAAGCCTTTACAAAAGCAGATTGGGCAGGAAGCGTTGATGATCGTAAGAGTACTAGTGGAGCAACATTCTATCTAGGTGGTTGTCTTGTATCATGGTTGAGCAAAAATCAAACCTCAATATTGTTATCTACAGCAGAAGCAGAATAAATTGCAGCGACAACTTTTGGTACTCAAGTCCTTTGGATAAAAAAAACTTTGCAAGATCTTCAAGTAAAATTCAATGAGCTTATTCCCATCTTCTGTGATAACACCAGTGCCATTAGCATCTCCAAGAATATTGTCATGCATTCAAAAACAAAACACATTCTGATCAAATATCATTTTGTTAGAGAACAAGTTGTTGAAAATAATATCAAACATGAATATGTTGGTACAAAAGAATAGATCGTTGATATATTCACTAAACCTTTACCTCGTGAAGCATTTGAATATCTTCGCCAGAAGCTCGGGATTCTCCCAAGTTCTCATTAGATTTTACTTATTTAGAATATAAAGGGGGAGTGGAAGTGTGTACAGGTCCGCAGGATGGTTGTCTGTCAAGGGGAGTTACCCTTTGCTATTGATGTCAAAGGGGGAGATAATATTGTAGGAAGAGGTGTCATGATCACAGGGGGAGTACTTGTGTTGACGATATAATGTTGTAGGAAGAGGTGTCATGATCGCAGGGGGAGTACTTGTGTTTCCATCAATTGAAAAGGGGGAGATTTTTTATCAGTTGTTGTCATTGATGTCAACCCAAGCAGCACCAGGGGCTACCCTGATCTTGCATGGAAATTTTTACCTACAAAATTACTATATTTCGAGTCAAGGATTTTCTTTATGGTTTCTACTTGTCGAGATGTTTCCATTGATATATGGCATGCCATGTAATTCCTCACGGTTTGAGAGATATTCATGTTTGAAGTTAGTAACACCAGTTAGTGGGCTAAAACCTCATAGGGTTTTGCATGACACTAATCATTGGTTGTGGTCATTGAATATTCAATAATTAATATAAGCTCCTAAAATCCCTCCCACGTTCACTTGTTGAAAACCCTCTCAACCTAAGCATTTATATAAATTGTGATCCTCATATCCTCCTCATGTAGGGATTTCGCTACTTGAAACAAGTCATCGTGGAATTTTTGCTATAATATTTTTTTCTAAGAAGGTTCAGAAGCTACTATTTTTATGAGGTGAGGCCAAAATCCTGAGAAATCTCGTGTAAAAATTTCAAATCATGGTGCGCAATATTTTCGGAGATATGATCTATGGAAGTTAGGGTTTTGGTAGTCTCCTCAACTTCATCTCAAAGAGGTGACCTTGGTAAAATTAACATAACTCTCTTTTTTAGTATGGGATTAGAATTATGTAAAAAGTGAAAGATAGTGCACGAACTCTAGTTTTATGTGTATCAATTTCAGAGCTGAAGAAGGAAAACAGTGACACGTGTCATGTCGTACAATCTTGCTCTACTGAACTAGTCCATAATTAGGTCATTGTGAGAGATTGGGCATAAATTTTTCTTGAAGAATCGAAATTGGGTCAGACATGTGGCATTGGAAAGAATACTCATAGATCTACTACAAGACCGAAAATCACATATTGGGGATCTGAAATAACAGAGATACATCAGATTCAATATCAAACTCCAAGAAGTTAAGAAAAAACTAGATCATGTGCTGTCAAGGGTTGCAAATGAATCGACTTTCTAGGGCAGAAAATAAAAGCAAGGTGCAATAGAGTTAAGCGCCAGGTAAGTATATTCTGTATATTCATGTTCATCTCTTAATTTCATTAGTTTCTTTGTATTCTAATTTGTGTTTTTTGTTTGTTTAGCGCTGACATATGCTCTTAAGGATGAGTTAAGTTTTGATATTATCATGTCATGAGTATTTCCTTGAAGAATTTTTGTAGTTATTATATATTCATCAAGATAAGACTCAATGCATGATCTAAAGTTTTGAAGAGTGAGAAAGGGTAGCATGACAAGAGCAGCAATCAAGGTGCAGAGCAGTAGCAAGAAGTTCACCACATGAAGTCTTCACGTGTGTAGTCATTGTAATGGTATCATTGTACTAAGTCATCATAAAAGCATCATTGTAAAATTTGTACAAGTGTCTATCTATCAAGAATTGAAGAGGCAGTGTTGGGAGGTCTAGGATCATCATTAGGTATTTGTGTCATAGTTGGGGTTATGGTCTAGTATGTCTTCTTCTTCTACATCATTCTATATCATTGTAAAGTGGACCATTTTCCCTAGTACGAGAGTCCATTCTTATTTTATTATTCTATAGGGTGTTAGGCTGGTGCTAGGTTGGTGCATGAAGTCACCAACAGGTTCAAGCCTGTGAAAACTTCAGGGTGGTAGGGTGGTGCTAGGGTGAGTTGTAGCTCATTGCAATACAAGGAAAAGACCCTCTAGCAGAGGTTATAAAGGAGGTTTTTAGTGTTATAAAATTGGCCAAAACTGTCAAAAATACATTTGCTACAACATTCGTTTATGGTTACGGAGGATTTGGCTGAGATTTTAACGAAAATTCAACACAACTAAAAAAAAATGGGCGGCCGAAGGTTATTACGGATGTTTTTTCATCAGTGCGCTACTCTGGATTTAACGCATTGGTGCATACATTAATACGGCGCCCCGGGGCTGTCTCAGTCGAACGAGCGCCCCGGTACGTTTAGGTGTAAAACCGCACCAGGCATAGTGTTGGTCATATAACGCATGGGGCCGTTCTAATTGGTCTTGGGATTTGTGCGGTGCCCATAGGTTGTATCAATGCATCGGTGTGTATACCTTTATGATGCACCAGTGCGTTGTATCACAAAAAGGCACCGAGATTTATAATTGGTATCGGTAGTGCGGTGCCCATTGATCGTTAAAATGCATCGGTGCTTATAGATACATAAACGCCCCGATACGCAGTATCACATACACACACTAATATTTATAACTAGTATTGGTATTTGTGTAGTGCCCATGGATCGTACAATGGCACCGGTGCGTATAGACACATAAACACATCGGTCGACAGTTACTGACACACACCGGTTTTCATTTTGTTTTTTTTATAAACATCGACCTGTGACATTCCAATTATTGTGATTGTTTTAAATTCATTATTCATCAAAATTCAACACATCTTATAACAATATTCATATTAATTACATTTTTATTAATGCATTTGAATGTGTTGTTTGGATTAATTTGTTATATCATATCAGAATTATTGTGGTTTTTTAAAATTCATTATTCATCAAAAGTTGACACATATATATAATCTTATAACAATATTCATATGAATTAAATTTTTATTAGTGCATTTGAGAACGACAATGGAGAACGCAATAGAATAAATTAAAACATATTTTATGATTATATATATATATATATATGAATAAGACAGTCTTTATCATACAAAATGGGACAGTTATTTGTATCCCTTTGTCTTTCAATTGGGACACTATGTCCATTACATTAAAGAAAATGTTTGATTTCACAGACATATTTCAAAAAATAAAACGCCTTGCTTTGATATCCAAACATAGTGATCATCATTCTTCGCTTGAACTGTTGTCACTGCTAGAGCTACTTCCATGACTTCGGTTATTTTCAGGAATGTTTTGTTCACGACGTTCATTGTTTATTCTTCTTCACCTTCCATCTACAAACATAAAAATAAACTTAAATGAGTGTATATACATTGGTGAGAATAATGAAAATTGTAATATTAAATAATATACATCAATTTAAATCGAAAAGAAAAATGACGTACCATAGTAACAATTGACTCATAAACTATACACATTCTTTCAAAACCATGTACCATGCCATATTTCAAAATTTTATCTGTTGGTGCAGTTCCATACTTTGTTTCCTGCAAGTTTTATACCCCATAACAAATCATATATTTAATATAAAAGATGTTTTTGTTCTATTAACTATAGACGAAGCTAATTAAAACAAGATCGATAGATGCTTACAAATTCCACAATTAAATTTTGATATGCCAATATATACTCACAACCCATATTTAACCCAATTTCAATCAATTCATCTGATGGTTCTTCTTTGTATGTTAGCACCTATTTGAAGACATTCAATGATGATTTTTGTAAAACAACTTAAAAAATACAAAAATGAAATCTAGTTAAGTTGTTATAAAGAAGTAACAATTACTCACAAACTTAGAGATCAACCCTTTTCTTCCTTGTCGTCCTAGTTTATGTGTTGAATGGGTTCCATTTTATTTTATTTTCTGCAAGAAAATTCTTGAAAATTAATATTTAATGCTAAATTGTTTATTTATTGTACCTAATTATGATCTAAAAATTCAATGATTACATATTACATTTGAAGCACGTTGTTGTTGAGATGGCTCCTCCTGCGATGCAATTTTGTCCATTTCTTTGACCATCTCCTTATACACCTTTTTGGACATTCCTACTGGCATATTTCTGATATCAGCTCATTCATCTTTTGAGATTTTCATAATCTTCCTGAAAATGTAACATGACAATAAAATATTTAATTTTTATATTGATATATGAAAAGTAAATATAACAAAAGTGATCTTTATAAATAATTCTAGACAAACATTTAAAGGAATATTACTTTTTCATTCCTTCTTTTTTGTTGTTCTACGTTTTTGCTATTAAAAGTCTGACATGTCTCATTGACCAATTCTATGGAAACTCTTCCTGCAGTTTAGATAAAATTTGGTTCTTGGAATCATTGGATTGATTTTTGTATTGTAAGTGGAAAGAACGTTTATACATTCGTTCCACTAGATCCCTCAAACTTTTGTAAAAAAATTTCCCCTTTTCGTTAACTTCCAACACCACTCCAGATGAGCTAAGGAGCAATTCATTTTCATTTGCATGTTCTAATTTTTTTCTTTTCTTAGAACAACATTCCTTTTCTAAGTTGTTGGTCCCTGTATAACATTAAACAGATGTGAATTAGTAGACTATTTGACACATGTTATCTAATAATTTTAAGTATATTATTAATGATAATTAAAAAAAGAAACTCATATTGGATCGATAGTATTTTTTCATTCACCTGATTCATCCTTTTGCAATTTTTCCATTAAAATTTTACGCTCTTCTGGTCCTAGATCAGAAATAATCATATCGAGCTTCGTCATTTTGTGGCTCTGCATGATACACAGTAAACAGTACATATTAATTAAACTTACATATAGTTCAAAAATAATATTTTTTATAAAGAATTTACAAAGAACTTGCATTTTTTTCTTTTCTTGATGTGTTAACAGTATTTTTGTTACTTGATCTCTTGTCAGTCATTTCTTTATCAATCTAAAACCTGTACCATATCATTCATTAATATATTTATAAATAAATTCTCAACTTTTCAGGTAGAAAATAAATCTCAAGTCACCGGTGTGCCTTTCATGAGGTACGCACCGCAGCCGGTGTGTGGGGATATTCAAAATGCATTGTAAAACAATATAATAGACCATACGGTGTGTGGGGTATTATAAACGCACTGCAAAAACGATGTAATACACCGTACGGTGCTATCCTCGTTAAATGGAGCACTGGTGCTCTATTTCAGATATGGCACATAGATTTAGAAAAAATGTTTTCAATTTTTTTACTACACCATACTTGCGTAGTACGCTATATAATACAGCACACTGGCACAGTAGCATACGCAGGGTGCATCGATAAAGAAAAATTCATTTTTTCGAAAAAATCACGCAATTGCCGAATGGATTGGGATCTGACTATGCAAGTCGTCCCGTGGGTTGGACGTCAATCTAAAATGAAAACCCCTAATTCTGAAATCACAGAAACAGGGAGAAGAAATGGAAAAAAAAATAAAAATAAAGGGTTTAGGGTAAAAATGGATAAAACTACAAAAAAAATTAAAAAACTGCAGAAAAAAAGTAAAAAAAATAATCAAATTTAATCACGAGATGGTTTGAAATTCTATGATACAGGGTTTGAATCACCATAGGTTTGGTTTTTGATTGTCTGAATACTTCTGTTTGAACATATTTCGCTGCTCCACGGTGCCCTCATGCTCTCTTGCTCTAGGTCTGTCTCTTGCAAATATCTGGCTGAAAATTTTAGCAAAAATAGTGAAATAATGAAAAGTGTTTAGTATTTAAAGAATTACTTTATGAAATTAGATTTTCAAAAATATTTTGCCGCCCATTTTTCAAATTGCCGTTTTTTTTCACTTAAAGAAAATAGAGTTGCATTTTTTTTATTTGCGTTTATTCGTTACCGGTGTGGAATAGTTGTGAAGCACTGGTGCGTCTGAGTAATACGACGCACTTGTGCGTGTTATGATGATAAGCGCACCGGACTGTATAAAGTTATTTTTTGTTTGTATGTAAGATCATAATAAAATAATGATAATTCTAAAGTACATGAATTTATTTTCATTATTTTCTAAACTTTATTATGTTACAAAAATTTGTATTATTCTAGATTTTTTATTTTACAATTATTTGCAAATTTACAAATTTAAATATTTTAATAAAATCATTTCACATTAATACAATTAAAGTTTTAGAAATATTTTACATACAATTAAAATTAAAATTACGATTAGAATTACAATTACAATTTTAATTTTACATACAATTACATTTACAATTTTACATAGAATTACAATTACAATTTTACAAATATTTTACATACAATTCAATTACAATTTTACATACAATTAGAATTAGAATCACAATTTTACAATTTTTCATATATACAATTACAGTCATTTCACAATAAATTAAATATTACAATTACAATTAAAATTTTACATTAATAAATATTTTACATACAATTACAGTTAAAATTACAATTATTACAAATACAAATACAATTTTACAATTTTACATACAATTAAAATTTAAATTTCAATTACAATCACGACATAATATTTAATAAATATCATGGTCATTTAATATTAAATTAATTAATAAACATCATCACGATCATGATAACCATCGTACAAACATCATATTCAACTAAAAAACACATTCAAACATCAAATTAACATTATATATTAACATCATCACAACACAAACATCAAATATACATCTCATGTCAAGTAACTCATGCTATCACATATACACATCTATCTGCAAGCTAAACATTAAATGAAAATATCTAACATGACCTAACAATATGCGCCACATCATGATGATCACCAACATGTAAATTAAGTACAACTACAACATGAACATAAAATACATGGCCCATATATATATATATATATATATATATATATAACTGAATAATGTTAAAAATATACAACTGTAAGATAAATGTCATGGATCAACTGGTGGTAGTATAACAACAGCAATAGCAGTACATGAAGTGGAGGTCGGCTTAGTAAAGGGTGTAGCCTCAACGGTCGATGGTCGAGCCTGCTCATGATCATGATCACTAGTACTGAAGGATGCATCGACAGTTGGTGGTAGTAAAACATCAACATAAGCAGTAGTAGTGGAGGCCTACTCAGTCATTAGTTTTTCCTCGACGGTCGATGGTCCAGGCGCCTGCTCATGATCATGACTAGTACTGATGGATGCTACAGCAGGCTGCTAACTGGACGTGGCCGATGGTCCAGCCTCATCTCCATGATGACTGCTACTAGATGCTACTAGTGGAGCCTCATGCTCATCAGGTGCGGTGCGAGGTGAACGATCATGAGATGCATGTGAGTCACTACTCGCGGACTATCCATAATGTGTCGCAGCTCGACTACACCTATAGCTATGGACAGTCCTCCTCAGTCGCATAGCTATTGGCGTAGCTCCTACGACATGCCACATCAGGGCGTACATGTCACACGGCATGCCTCTCCACATCCATAACATCCTATCATTGGCCTATATGTCTCTGTAATTAGCGGGCCTGATGCTCGCATCAACAATCAATGCACAGAGTTGGTTTCCCAACTCCATCCCATATCTAGTCTCTGGTCGACCGCGCCTAGCAAAAGGCGGTACCGATGCACCATGAGCAGGAGCATGTCTCTCTGCTGCACCGGCCTCATCCTGATCATGATCATCCTCGGCATCGGCCATGTCCTGATCATCATCAGGATCCACACCTAGATCATGTGGTGGATCTGGCATCTCCTCACCATCAAAAGAGTCAATTTCTGCAAAATATATACAAGTACACAACAATAATTAGACAATTTCATTACACAATTTAATAAAAGCAAGTTAAAGAACATGTTAGAATAAATATAAATAAAACAGTAATATTACCTCTATCATCTGGTGGCTCATCATCTGTGAAGAGGATGTTGGGACACCCTTGCTAATCTAATCCAGCATAAGGACATGGGACCGTAATGAATGGATGCAGCCCGTCAACACTGGCTAGTAAGTCCAGTGAATCATGTGATATCCTAGCTAGAAACATAGTGTCTCCCCTCTTGGGCATCATCTGCCCCCACATGTGCGTCTGGGCCTCAAACATCAGCCTACGAGGCTGTCAAACAAAGCTAGGTCTCATCTCTGGAAACCTCTCAAAAAATAAACAAAACAGCTATGAAGCAAAAGGGAAGTTGACCCTCCCTTGTGCATGAGCACGGCATCTATCTAAGGCTGTACAAAACTGCCACAAAAAAATGGCAGACCACCTGACAAGTCATGGCTGTTGTACTAAAGAATCAACATAATATAAAAGTGAGAAACTAATGTGTTTCCCATCACTGGTGTTGTACGAAATGGTCGAAATGATAAGTGAGAGGCACTGCACGTCCTGTCTACCAAATGCACCTATTCGTAACTGACCTCCAGGTACCTGCAACTCTGAAGGAGACAGTACATGTGCTCCAATGTATCTCTGGGAGTAAACTAACTGACTCCCTGCTACGAAACCAGCTGGAACGTCTGGGAATGAGGGAAAACCCACCCCTCTCCTCGATAGTCCTGTAATAAAATAAATATCCTCCTCAGTGGGTGTGTACCACTGGTCAAGACCAACCTGGAAAGCCTGTCGGTGGGAATTCCACCTGTGGATAAGATATCTCAAAAACACACTATGGGCTTTTAGGGAAGTAGCCTCCTCATAGAACTTGAGGAGGCCTACCTACTTAAGGATCTCCTGGATATCTGCTGTAATAGGGCAAGGGTATGCATCTCTCTCCCTCTCTCGGGCCTCCCATTGGCGAATCATGTCATACTGTTCAACTTGTTGTTGCTGTTGTTCCTCCTCTTCTCTTTGAATCATTGACATATTAAATAATTTTTTTTATTAAAACAGACATGTATTTAGGACTATACATATATTTTTTTTTTTGAAAAAAAACAAAAATACCAGTCGGTGCGCCACAAAAATAGTCACGCACTGGTCACGGTGTGGCTTAAGTTTGTAGTGCCCCAGTACCAGTGCCCCTAATGAAATACAACGCACCGGCCTCGGGGCAGCTATCTATTTTTCAAGCACCATTGACTATATATTAGTTCATAATAGCAGTGCGCTAACTGAAATATACGCCCCAGAGCGTATAGTCGTGTCAGCGCACTAACTTCATAACAATTACATAGTCGACGGTACGATCGTTTACCCGGCCGCACCGTTGATCTTCTCAGAATGCAGAATGCAGTGCGTTGACATATACCAGGGTGGATAATTCTGTCAACGCACCACACTGGGATTCCCATGTTCAACGGTGCACCTGGATAAATGAGCGCACCGTATTTTATTTTTTTAATTTAAAATTATGCGAGCTGCCTTTCGAAACTGCCCCGGAAATAGTGCGGGTACTGTTAGCACCGGAAGCGGTGCAGCCTGTAAATTTTACATGCAGCACCACTTTTCGATGCGAGCCAAATAGCTCTAGCGCACCGCGTGACAAATTAAATTTTTTTCTTTAATGTTTATTTTTAAGGTTATTTCAAATTCTAATCCGCTAAAAAGCTTAATTATAGAAAAACTAGAAAAATACCTGTACATTTCGCCGTCAAGGAGGCATATTGGCTGTAAAATTTGCAAAAGAAAATTTGACCATCGTCTTTCAAAATGCAAGCTGGAAATTGGTGACCAATGCAGAGTAGCAGTGCGTGCAATGGGTGCAATGAGAGCACTGATTTCAAGGCAGCTCAGACAAGGGGAAATGGCACCGGTGCTTGAGAGCTCTGGAGCACTGAGGAAAGTGAAAATGTGGTTTTTTGGCCGTCCTTTTTTTTTTTAAACATGTTCCAGTGCGCGTGGTTTTATAGGCGCACCGGTACGCTTGCTTAAAACCGCACCGAGCGGTGTCGGATTTGGCGCATTGTTAATAATGCACCGAGGCGGTTCACTAACACCGTGCCGGGATGTTTCAGTTTTGGCGCAATCTTTTGATGATGCACCGGGGTGGCATATTCGTAACGCACCAGTGTGGAATAGCCTTAAAGCACCAGTTTTTTGGCCGTAATTTTTTTAATTTAACGCTATTCCAGTGCGTGAGTTTTATAGGCGCACTGACGCTCTTGGGTAAGAACGCACTGGCACGTTTCTGTTTTGGCGCGGTGTTTTATGAAGCACCGGCGCGGAAGAGTACTAAAGCACCGGTGCATGACCATAATAGGACGCCCCGAGGGGGTGTGTATGTCGCGCATGCTTTCTGGTGTACCAATGTTTTGTGCGCATCAGTGCATTCTATGGTAGAGCATGCACCGGTAATTGAGAGCTCAGGAGCACTGGAAAATGAAAAATCCAGGTTTTTTGCCATAAATTTTTTTTTAATTTAACCCTTTACCAGTGTGCGTGGTTTATAGGCGCACCGGTTCTTTTTCTTACAAACGCACCAGTCGTCTTGTGTTTTGGTGCCTTATCTTATGATGCACCGGTGCGGTTTCTTTCTACCGCACCAGGTGGTTTCGGTTTTTGGCACGGAAGAGTTGATACGCACCGGTCGGGTGTGTATGGAGTGCACAGTGTCTGGTGTGCCAATGCTTTGGTGCGCACCGATGCTTTCAGTATTGCAGAACACCAGGGCGACGTTTAATGATAAGCGCACCGAGCGGAAAACATCCACAAAACCCTCTGCCCACCGACCTCCTCTAGTAACCTCCGCTAGAAACGGATGTATGGACTATTTTTCTGTGGGGTTCCTCAAAAAAATCCGCTAGAGGGTCTTTTCCTTGTAGTGTTGGGTGTTGGGGCATCCGTTCAGTTGACTACTGAAGAACCTCGAGCGTTCGAGCGTCCATCTAGTGGGATTTGGAGAAGAATTATTTTCTAGATTCTAGGAAGTTGGAGCTTTATTTTCAATTGGAGTTGAATATTAAAGAATTATTAGAAAAGCATTCAGGTGGTTTTTGTCCTGGAGGGGGTTTCCACCTTAAAAATTGTGTGCATTTGTGTTCCTTTTGTTTACTGCTATCATTGTACAAACACTGATAATAATTGAAGATTAAATAATGCTTTGAAAGATTAATAATAATACTAATTGAAAGGAATACTGATTCACCCCCCCCCCCCTCAGTATTTCCAACAATAAATAATTTCAAGGGCTCGATAAAAACAAACATAGGTTAATGAAATGATTCTACATAGAATTTCAGAGTTGCAAAAACAAGGGAAGATGGGGATCAATTATGGAGATAGGTAGGATGAGAGTAATAATGAGCCATATGGTAGCGGGTCTCGATCAGGACATAGGATAAATACAGAGAACACACTCAGAGGTGGAAGATTATTGGGCACACCTGACAGGAGGACTGGTATGTATGGGATTTATTCTAGTTCCCCTTCCATGAGGCATCATCATCATCACTGTCATCATCCATATAGGAGGAGTGAGTATTTTCCAGATGAGTTCAATAAATTCAAGCTTCCTATTGTTTATGGAGAGATGAAGAAGTAAAAATATGCAGAAGCATGGTTTATTGAGATGAATTTCTTTAGAATTCATGACTACTCAGAGAACACAACAACCAAAATAACCACTTTCAGTATCAAGGGAAAGCTAACATTTGGTTGGAATAAGTGAATAATTTTAGGGGCATTCGAGAGGAGAAACTGATTTGGGATGAGTTCAAGAGACTCTTCATGAAAAAGTACCTATTTGATAGGTACTATAATGGTTGAGTTGAGGATTTTTATGACAAATGGGTTCTATGACAAATGATGAGTACACTAGCAGGTTCCTGGAATTGTTGAGGTATGTGCCTTACCTCAAGGATGAGAAGTAAAATATTCAAAGATTCATCGGTGGGTTGCCAGTATCATTCAAAGACATTACTGAGTTTCATGAGCCTAAATCATTGCAGGAATCCACTAGAAAACTAAAGCATTGCTATGAGAAGTCAAAGTGAAAGGCTGAGCCTAAGCTTGATTTGAAGGGTAATGAGAAAGCTAAATGGAAGTGGCCACCGAAGCAAGGAAGACCTCAAGGTGTAGGTGAGAAAGAGAATGTGGTTCCTTACAAGAAGTTTAATGTAGTTGAGAAAGGACATATGTCTCAGCCTTAAGAGTAGTAGAATAGAGGTGATGGTAGAGGACCGTTGCAGTGTTATATTTGTGCAAAATATCATCGCAAGAAGGATTACCTATTGTACCACGGTGACAAGACACAAATCTATAGTGATCAGGATGTGAAATTTCTTGGGTATGTTGGCCATAGCATTCGTCAAATCTATGTAGAACTTGATATCAGGTAGGCAGACCACTAGGCATCCATTACTGAGATGGAAGGTAAACTTTGTGATCGAGTTGTTTATATTTTGATTGATCCTAGATATAATTATAGTTATGTTAGTCTCGACCTAGTGGATAAGTGGGGCTTGAATAAATAAGTGGATGTAGAATATTGGTTGGTGCAATTGGCTATAGGGACCAAGAAAATAGTTCACCATTGGGTGAGAGATTGTGCATTTGAGCTGAATGGTATGCCTACATCAACACATCTAAATGTGCTAAATTATATTTTTATGAGAAGGGAATTGAGTTTCTAGATGATGATGGAGAAAGGACTATATTGTAGGGAAAGAAGAAGCATACATCAGTGATAATGGTTACAACCATGCAACATAAGTGCAGTTCTAGGAAAGAGTGTGTATTGTTTGCAGTGCATGTTTGCAGTGATAAGGGGAAGGATTTTGAGGATGATGAAGTCCTCAAGAGGTACCCTGTCTTACAACAGTTTCAGGATTTATTTCCTGTAGTGATTTTAGAGTTACTGTCTCATATGAAAGTGGATTTCTCTATTGAGTTGGTACTAGGAGAAACACTAGCATCAAAGGCACCTTACAAGATTAACACTCCATAGTTAGTGGAATTGTAGTTGCAGCTAAAGGAAATTATTGATAAGGGATACATAAGGCCAAGTGTATCATCTTGGGGTGCACCAGTATTGTTTGTAAATAAGTATGGTACCCTCAGATTGTGTGTTGACTACAAACAGTTGCACAAGGTGATGATCAAGAATAGGTATCCATTGTCGAGGATTGATAATTTGTTTGATCAGGTGAAGGGAGCAACAATGTTCTCGAATATTGATCTCATATCAAGATATCATTAGGTGCGCATTAAAGAAGAGGACATCTACAAGACTGCATTTTGTACCAAGTATGGGCATTATGACTTAGTTTTTGGTGGCTCCTTTTAGTCTTACTAATGCTCCAACGAATTTCATGTGTTTTATGAACAATATGTTGCATACTTACTTGGACAAGTTTGTGATAGTGTTCATTAATGAGATATTGATATATTCTAAGAATGAGGAGGAGCATGAAAAGCACCTGGCAATAGTGTTGATATTTCTTAGAGAGCATCAGTTGTATGCCAAGCTTAGCATGTGTAGTTTCTTTCAGACTGGATTTTATTTCTTGGGACATGTTTTTTCCAAGGAAGGCATAGCAATGGATCTATACAAGATTATAGATATCATGGAGTGGGAAAATCCTAAGAATGTGGATGAGGTCAGATCCTTCATATTATGCAACCAACTCACAAAATAGAAGAAAAGGTAGATCAGCGACTTAAAAATTATCATCTTTGAGGGGGAAACCTACTTTAAATTACATAAATGAACAATTATTTGATGATTCATATGAAAAAACATCCTTTCTATATATATGATTCTAAGGGTTCAAAATATAATTAGAGCCGACATAACAATAATAGTGTAAGGGCACAACAATACAAATAGTGGGCTTCTATGGGGCACAATAATAACAATATGTGGACTACATGGGCACAATGATAGCAATAAGTGGGATACACTAATAATAACAATAAGGGGATATACTATTATTATAGGGACCTAACATGCCCCTCTCCTTCAAAAAAGTGTTGTCCTCAACGCTTGAGTAGTTATGGATGCTTCTATATAAAATTTGTTGGCAATATGATGCAGAGTGTTGTCCTTGATGGCAACCCACTGAATGAAGATGAAGACATGAGATTGTTGGCATGTGTTGTCCTTGATGGAAATCCACCTAATGAAGTTATTCTTGACCTGATGGACTTGGTAAAGGATGTAAATCTGATGTGAAATGATGTTTGTTAAAGCAATATGATGCTGAGTGTTGTCCTTGAATGGCAACCCACTTGATGAAGATGATGGCAACTTACTTGATGAAGTTGTGCTTGATAGAATATGTTCTTGATGAAGTAAATCTGGTGTATCTACAGTGAGTACAGAAGAGAATGAAGAAAGGAATTCAATATATGCCAAATCTATGATGAAAAGAGTATGTCTCAAGGCATACGCGGATCTGTCTAGGGGAAGTCACGTATGCACGTGGGAAACAACGTTCCAAGTCGCGTATGGGAAAAAACGCTCATAAAGTGCAAAACCAGGGGTAACCACCATGGTATTGACCCATTGTATTAGGTAATGATTCGTCTAAATGACCCCATCCAGGAATACCATCGGAAGTAATGTAGTTTTGGCTCATGGTATTGAAAAAGGATAATCATATAAAAGGAGAAGAAATTCATTGTGCACAACATGAGGGTGGGTGCAAGATGTCTGAGCTTGAATGAATACTTCTCTCTAAAGTAGATCTGATTGGAAAGGGTTACACTTGAAGATAAATATGAGTGTATGATGCTCCAATGAAGAAATGATGAAGAAGGGAATCTAGATCTGGAATGTATTTGTATCTGCTAGATCTGTTTATGGAATGCTTAGATCTGAGATGAGGCGAACGTCTGTCTGAAGTAAAAGGGTTAAATATGAACTGAATATTTGATCTGAAGAAGTATGTTGCTCTATAATGACTGAAGATGTATACGCTAGTTCGGAACAGTGGAAGAGCGTATATACGCGGGTTTGGTAAAGAGAAAGCGCGTATCTGCCCTGAAGTATAAACAGATGTATACGCTGGTTGATGTGAACGGAAGCGCGTGTATACGCGGCATCAGTGAAAGGAAGCGCGTATGCAAAACTAGGGTTTGTGGAAGTATGAGTATGAAATTTCGTACGTTACCAGCACAATATTCTTGCTATACGCTCGGGTTATACGAATTGACAATTATACGTGGTGATGTATGTTTGAGCTTAAAAGTATGGAGTGAGTCCAGTTATAAAGAAAATATGATGAAACGTGGCTTTTACCAAGTTGTATTCTAAAGGAAGCTTTGGATCCGGTGTGAAAATTGATGAAACATGGTCCAAGGTGGTGCGAGGGTTGTAGCCTTCGGTCGAGGGGTTGTAGCTCCCTTCCGGGTGAGGGGAGTAGCGAGATCGAGTGCATCAACTACTTCCGGAAAGTGAGTAAACGAGTCGGGGGGTTGGGCTCCCCTTCCGGGAGAGGCCCGGTAAACGAGCGCGAGGTGGGTGCACATCTTTGGTAGGAGTACGCACCGGCTTCATATGTTGTAAGATGTTTTCTCTATAATAAAATATTGAAGGCTGAGACAACGGCGGCGGTGGTTTTCTCCCGACTTGGGTTTCCACCTAAAATCCTGGTGTTCATGTGTGATGCTTATGTGTGATGGTTTATGTTGTTCTTCTTTGCACATGTTTACTAATTGTTGAACATCTAATGAATAAATCTTGGAATGATATAAGTGAAGAACTAATGGCATAATTAGATCTCTGTGTATACGCGAGTTTTATGAAGGATATCCGCATGTATACGCTACTTGGCTTCAGCAAAGTAGTGTATGGGTTTTAAGGAATGAAAAAGTAAAAAATTTTGAATATGCAGTAAATACTGATTCACCCCCCCCCCTCTCAGTATTTTTCCCAACAATTGGTATCAGAGCAGGTCCTTGTGCAGAAGCTTGATCGCTTAAAGGAGATGCGTCGCAATGGGAAGTCAAGAAGGAGTAATGTCTATAAAGCCACCTCTATTCAATGGAAGCAATCTGATCTTCTGGAAGGTACGTACAAAAGCTTATCTGCAAAGTCTTGGTGCGGATGTATGGGCAATCGTGGAAGAAGGTTATCAATACCCGGCAAGTATTCCTACTGATGCTGTTGAAAGAAAGAAGTATGAAATCAATGCCAAAGCAGTGAATGTCTTATTAGGAAGCATGTCTGAATTAGAATTTGCTAAAGTGATGCAGCTACATTCAACAAAAGAGATATGGGACAAAATCATTCTAAGCTATGAAGGAGATACAAAGGTAAAAAATACAAAACTCCAAACTCTTAGAATCGAATATGAAAATTTGAAGATGCATAGTGATGAAAATGTTGCCAGTTTCTTTCTTCATCTAGATGATATTGTAAATCGTATGAGAAATTTGGGTGGAACCATAACTAATACTACTCTGGTGGAAAAAGTCTTAAGATCTTTGACTTCAAAATTTGAGTCAAAAGTATTAGCTATTGAAGAAAGGCAAGATCTGCAAACTCTTACTATTGCACAACTACATGGTATTCTGACTGCTTATGAAATGAGACAAGGAGGTCCCTCTCAAATCAAAGAAGCTTCTTTTAAGGCGTGTGCAAAAGGAAAAGAAAAGAGTCGTCAAAGAGTCCAGCTATATGCTCCAGAAGAAAGAAGAAGAAAGCGATTTCGTGAGAAAGCTCCAACTAGGTACTGGAAGATTCAAAGGTAAGCTTCCCTTCAAATGTTTTGAGTGTGGAAAAGTTGGACATTATGCTGCTAAATGTCCTTATAGAGAAAAGCATGGTAAAGGGAAACAATTTGAAAAAAGGAAGAGTTATTATGCAAATGAAGATGATGACGAAGTGTCCAGTGAAGATGAAGAAGATTCTGACCATGATCTGAAAGTGCTCATGGAAAATAAGCAAAAGAAGAAGGCTACTCGAAGAAAGGAGATATCTCAGAAAAAATGGTTAGCAGAAATTGACGAAGATGAATCAGATAGTGATTGGGGTCCTCTTAATCGTCTTTGTGCAAACAATGGTGTAGATAGTGAAAGTAATGTTGTGGACTTAGAAGAAGATCAACAAAAATTATTTAATGAGAAGGAATCTATCGACAATGAGATGATCTCTAAAATGAATGGACAGATAGAAACAATGAAAGGATAGATAGAAATACATCAAAGACTGTAGGATGAAGTAACCAATCGAAGTGAAAGCCTTGAAGCTGAAATCATCTCCCTCAAAGAAGACCTGGATAAATCAAATAAGAAGAATGCAGAACTTGAAGCAGATAAAATATCTCTGAAAGTAAATCTCGAAGCTTCAAATAAGAAGAATGAAGAATCTCTGTCATTTGAGAAGGAAGGCCTTGAAGCAGAAATCATCTCTCTCAAAGAAGATCTGGAAAAATAAAATAAGAAGAATGAAGAGCTGCAACAAACATGTGAAGAAAACGAAAAATGGTTGAAAGAAGAGATTCTAAATCTGAAGGATCAAGTAGAAGATGGAAGAAGGAAAGAGAAGAAAGCATGAAAAAGCAATTTCAAGCCTTGAGGAGTTGAAATTAAACATTCTCAAAGGTAAATTAGAAGAAAAGGTTAAACTTTTGAGTTTCGGAGAATTAGTACTAATATTTTGGACAATGATACCGAGTAATCAAAAGGTCTCCTGCTATCAAACTTGGTCTTGGTTTCCATGAAGCTGTTAAAGGATAATCTAGTTCACAAGGAAGTGCTAAAGAATCAAAGGACATCAATGCAAAATCTGAAGTGTTGAAAGAAACAAAAGGTCAACCGACAATCATGAATTCTCAAAGGAAATCATTCAATAATGTTGAATGCTTTAAATGTCATAATCATGGACATGTTGCAGCCAATTGTAGAAGCAAATTGTTTCAGCCACAAACAAACAGATCCTACATAGAAAGGTACTCTGGTTTCTTCAATGGATATTGTTTTTCATGTAACAAGTATGGACATAAAGCAGCTGATTGCAAAAGAAGGAAGATTAGAAATACTCATTATGATTCTTATGCTTATTTCTCTGGACACATGAGATGGTATTCTTGTAACAAGTATGGACATGTAGAAAAAGAATGCAGGTTGAACAGATCTGAGAAAGTGGATAACTTCCGGCACACAAATAGAAAGTTCAAACAAATGCGGAAAAGATGGAGGACGATCGAAACGTAAGGAATATTGACCCTCTCTACGCAGGTCATGCTCTGGAAGCTTACTTCTCTTATTGACTGCAGGAATGATGTAGGATACATTATGAGATTTAGTAATGTATCGTCACAGGGGGAGCAATGTATGATGACTCTCATGGTTGATTTGATTATTATGGTTATATGTATTTCTGACAGAGCATCTGATATGAAGAAAACAGGTACAGGAAGTAAAATTTCAGGGGGAGATGAAGGAATGTGAAAAATTTCTATGCTTCACTTTCCATACGCGGGTTCGATGAACAAAAGTCGCATATACACGCGAGTTCCAGCAGACACAGTCGCGTATGCATTTATGATAAGAGAATTTATATGATAGTGAAGATGCGGAAATGAGAGGTTAGGAGAGACATCGATGTTGTTAATATTTGTATTATTGACTCGGTATCGGCAGTTTCTCAGTTCTAAATAATGATGAAATGATACATGGTTTCTTATGTTGAAGATTATGGATGAGTCTTGTTTGCTTCTTGATGAAGAGTATTCGTTCTTTGAGAAGAAAGTCTTAAATTCGGAAGATAAGGACGGTTCATACGGTGTGCGATGACTGCTGATGAACGTATTCGGGTTGCACGAAGGTTAAGGAGAGGCAACTGGTTCGGGGGGGGAGCGGCCCGGTGAATACTAATGATTGCATTGTTGGCAGCACAACAATTGCTTATTCTTTGGTTATTGTGATACTCATATAGTGATGTTTGACTTGGTATATGGATTATTATGATGAGATTTTGAGCCTGTTCGGCTGAAAAGTATCTTTTATGCTCACACATGGATGAGTTGGAAGCCATTTGATTCGAAATAAGAATAGATCATGCAGAGTTTGGTACTATGGTTGAGATCTTTTGCCTACATATGTTACTTCATGTTAAATCTTAAAGATCATGGTGATATTGGACCACATGGATGATTGACACATATTTAAAGATGTTGTTCTGGTATGATAATTTCTCTTGGAAAGATTGTATTGATGTTGCAAAGAATCTGAAGGCTTGGTTACTAATGTGCTTATGCTACAACCGTTGGATGACGCTTGAAGACACAACGACACTGTTCTATCTATCTGCACTCTAGGGAAGCATTCAAATATCTCAGAAAGAAGCTGAACACTGTCTTTTTCTCACAGAGGATCAGATCTGGTTAAAATATAGAAGATGGTATTGGATACGCGGATTTCCTGAAACATAGTCGCGTATATACGCTAGTTCATGCACATAAAACCGCGTATGTCTGGTTGCTGACAAATTTCTGTTTGGGGTCAGTTTTCTTCAGCACAGCTGCAGTGCTGTTTGGTATCTCTGATACTGTTTGGTATCTCTGGTGGTGTTCCAGTTCTCATAATTCTATTTCTAATGTTTTGATAAAGATTCCTTGATGATTTGTTGGTGAAAGTGTTCAGGATGCACAAACTAAGGGGGAGCCTTAGTCATATGGAAAGGTTGCTTGGATGCGCAGATTCAGGGGGAGCATTAGCTTTGTTGAGTATAATGCATTGTTGGCATTATGATGGTTCCGAAATATGTTCTCTTTCTTGAGGATTTTTTTTTGGTATTGGTCATGTAAAGTCATATTTGTAGCTTGATGAAAAGGTCATGTTGAGACCCATGATGTAATTTTGTAATTTTCAGTCATGTAAGGACTTGTCAATTTTGTAAACCCACTTGGTTGGGTAGCTGAGTCAATTTTGTAAACCCACTTGGTTGGGTAGCTGAGTCAAATTTTCTAAACCCACTTGGTTGGGTAGTTGAGTCTAATTTTGTAAACCCACTTGGTTGGTGGGCGATTTGTTGTTGTTTATTCCGAGTTGGTTGGATATTTAATGTAAGTATGAGTCTTTGGTGATAGGAAGTTCATAGAGTCATGTACTTCATTGGAAAATATGGTTGAAGATTCAGCATGAACTCAGGGGGAGCTTGGTCACTTCAGTATATATCAGATCTGCAGAATGCTTCTTCTACATGAGGAGAAAAGGGGAGAGTGCGTTGGTTTTGATCCGCCCTTTGCCCTTGATGTCAAAGGGGGAGAATGACATGGTGTTTGAATGAAGAAAAAGAATGGTGTTTTGAATGAGAAGAGAAAGAATGGTGTCAAAGAATGGGGAGAGTGACATGGTGTCATTGTATTCTTAATGTATCTATCTATTGTAGTGATCAAACACCATCGTGGTTGCCATCAAGTCCAAAGGGGGAGATTGTTGGCAATATGATGCAGAGTGTTGTCCTTGATGGCAACCCACTTAATGAAGATGAAGACATAAGATTGTTGTCATGTGTTGTCCTTGATGGCAATCCACCTGATGTAGTCATTCTTGACTTGATGAACTTGGTAAATGATGTAAAACTGATATGATATGATGTTTGTTGGCAATATGACGCTGAGTGTTGTCCTTAATGACAACCTACTTGATAGAGTGTTGTACTTGAATGACAACCCACTTGATGAAGATGATGGCAACATACTTGATGAAGTTGTGCTTGATAGAATATGTTCTTGATGAAGTAAATCTGGTGTATCTACGGTGAGTACGAAGAGAGAATGAAAAAAAGGAATTCAGAATGTGCTCAAAGTATCATAAAAAGAGTATGTCTCAAGGCATACGCGGATACGTCTAGGGGAAGTCGCGTATGCACGCGGAAAAGAACGTGCCAAGTCGCGTATGGGCAAAAGCGTTTAAAAAGTGCAAAACAGGGGTAACCACCATGGTATTGACCCATTGTATTAGGTAATGATTCATCTCATTATTACAAGATCCCGAGAATACCATCGGAAGTAATGTAGTTTTGGCTCATGGTATTGAAAAAGGGGCTCATGGTATTGAAAAAGGGTAAACCTATATAAGGAGAAGAAATTCATTGAGCAAAGGGTATGAGAGTGGGTGCAAGATGTCTGAGCTTGAATGAATACTTCTCTCTGAAGTATATCTGAATGGAAAGGGTTACAGTTGAATGATAGATTTGAATGCATGATGCACCAATGATGAAGAAGGGTATCTAGATATGAAATGTACTTGTATCTGCTAGATCTGTTTATGGAATGATTAGATCTGAGATGAGGCGATCATCTGTCTGAAGTAAAAGGGTTAAATCTGAACTGAAAATCTGATCTGAAGAAGTATGCTGCTCTATAATGACTGAAGATGTATACGCTAGTTCGGAACAGCGGAAGCACGTATATACGCGGGTTTGGTAAAGAGAAAGCGCGTATATTCCCTGAAGTATAAACATATGTATACGCTGGTTGATGTGAACGGAAGCGTGTGTATACGCGATATCAGTGAAAGGAAAGCGCGTATGCAAAACTAGGGTTTGCTGAGTAACAATTATGAAATGTCGGTACGTTACCTTTATGTTACGCTGTCTTGTCTGCGGGTTATCGGAGTGACAAGTATCTGTTGGTGATGTATGTTTGAGCTTAAAAGTATGGAGTGGGTCCAGTCTGAAAATATGATGAAACGAGGCCTGCAAGTTGTGTTCTAAAGGAAGCTTTGGATCCAGTGTGAAAATTGATGAAACGTGGTCCATAAAGGTGCTGAGGGTTGTAGCCTTTAGATCAGGGGGTCGTAGCTCCCTTCTAGGTGAGGCTAGTAAACGAGATCAGGGGGTCGTAGCTCCCTTCCAGGAGAGGCTGGTAAACGAGTTAGGGGGTTGGAGCTCCCTTCTAGGAGAGGGCTGGTAAACGAGCGCGGTGGGTGCACCAACGTCTTTGCAGTGAGTACGCACGGCCTTTTATATGTTGTAAGATGTTTTCTCTATAATAAAATATTGGTGAAACTGTTGCGGCGGTGGTTTCTCCCGACTTGGTTTCTACAAAATCACGGTGTTCATGTGTGTGATGCTTATGTGTGATGGTTTATTTTTCTTCTTGCCCACATGTTCTTTGTTTGTTGAACATCTAATGAATAAATCTTTGGAATGATATAAGTGAAGAATTAATGGCATAATTGTCAGATCTCTGTGTATACGCGAGTTTTATGAAGGATATCCGCGTGCATACGCTAGTTATATTGACAAAAAGTAGCGTATTAACAATTAAAAGTGAGTAAAAAGTTTTGGGTATAGGTAAAATGCGGATTCACCCCCCCCCTCTCATTATTTTCCCAACAAAAATTCTCATCCTCCCATGTGGAATCTTCAGTGGGTAAGTTCTTCCACTTGATGAGATACTCTGAAATTGATCGATTTCGTAGCTGTCAAGTTCTTGTTTCCGTGACTGCTTTAGGTTCCAATATGATTTTTCCTTCCTCATCAAGTTCTGGAAATATTGTTTGAACTGGAATTTTGTCACCTATAACTTTCTTTAAGCATGAAACATGGAAAACCGAATGCACTCGCGAAGAAGCAAGAAGCTCCAATTTGTATGCCATAGTACCAATCTTTTGCAACACCTTGTAAGGACCATAGTACTTTGGCGATAATTTATTATCCTTCTTAGCTTGCTTGAGGGACATTTTTTTGTATGGTTGTAACCATAAAAATACCTAGTCTCTTAAATCAAAACTTCTCTCGCTGCGATGTTGATCTTCTTGTTCTTTCATTCGATTTTGCGCCAAAGTGAGGTTATCCTTTAAGAGTTTCAAAACTTGTTGTCGATTCTCGATGTGATATTCCACTACTTGAACCTTGGAATTTTATCTTAAAGGTGATGTGATGGATGGTGGATGATATCCATAAAGTGCCATAAATGGGGTCATTTTTGTTGTAGTATGGAAGGAAGTTTTATACCACCATTTAGCCAGAGGTAACCACTTGAACCATTATGCCTGTTTATCAAATACAAAGGAATGAATATATCCTTCCAAACATTTTTTCATTATCTCAGTTTTCCCATCATATTGAGGATGATAATATAAGCTATGAGCTAATTGAGTACCAAGGAAAAAAAAAATTGTCCAAAAATTTCCAATGAAAATGAGATCTCTGTTGCTTACAATAATATTTGGTTTTCCATGTAGCCTTTGAATTGTTTCCATAAATCCAGTAGCAAATGTATTGGATTTAAAGGGATGAGATAATGCACAAAAGTGTGCATACTTGGTAAGTATATCAACTACCACTATGATGACACTCTTTTCTTTGGACTTGAGTAAACCTGTGATAAAATCCATTGAAACCTCCTCCCAACATTGAATTGGAATGGATAAGGGTTGTAAAAAACTTGAGGTCTTAATTGTCTCAACTTTATTTTGTTGGAAAACCAAATATTCCACCAAAAAATTTTGAATATCATATTTAAGGCCATCCCAAAAAAATTCCTTCTTAATCTTGTGGTAAGTTTTTAAAAATCGTGAGTGCCCTCCTAAGGGAGAGGCGTGCAATTCCAGAAGAATATTTTTTTTGAGTTGGGAATTATTACAAATGTATAAGCAATAGTTGTACCATAATGAATCGTTTTTATAGCTACATGTATAAGATGTACTAGGATCTTGCTGCAACTTTTGAATGAGTTCCCACACTTATTCATTATTTTTCCATCCATCCCTTACTTCGGTTATCCAATCTAGTTGAATAATAGAAATGGAAAAAAAAATGCTTCCACATCCTCATCCTTTCTTGAGAGTGCATTTGCAACAACATTTTTCTTCCCTTTTTTGTATATGATTTCAAATTCATAACCCAACATCTTTGTGACCCATTTTTGCTGCTCTTCTGAAGATAATATTTATTCTAAAAAGTATTTAAATCTATCATGATCCATTTTTACCTTGAAGTGTCTTCCCATTAAGTACGGTCACCATAGATTAAGTGCATGTAGTATTACCAACATTTCCTTCTCATAAATAGGTTTGTGTAAACACTTTCCTTTTATTGGATGAATTTCAAAATCATTGGGTCATCCTTCTTGCTTTAAAATGACACTAATTCCATTTCCTTAGGCATCACATTCTACATTAAAGTTTTTTGTGAATTTTGGCGTAGCTAAGATCGGTGCTTGGAAAATTGCCTCTTTAAAATGTTCAAGGGCCTTAGTTTCTTATGGATTCCAATAAAATGCATTTTTCTTCAGTAATGTTGTTAGAGGTGTCACTATTCTCCCATAATTCTTAATAAATTTGCGATAATACCTTGTCAACCTGAGAAATCATCACAGTTTCTTTATGGTTTTGGGGATTTTCCATTCCTTAATGGCTTTAATTTTTTTAGGGTCTATCGTAACACCCTCATGAGATACAATATCACTGAGATATTCCACCTCCTGTGCTCCAAATAAAATTTTGAAGGTTTTTTCATATAATTGTTTCTCCTCCAATAGTTTGAACACCCTCTCAACATGTTGAACATGATCCTTTCAATAATTGTTGTAGATTAGTATATCATCAAAAAATACTAACACAAATTTTCTAAGGAAGGGTTTGAAAATGGAACTCATAAAACCTTGAAATGTAGAAGGTGCATTGGTAAGGCCAAAAGACATGGCCAAAAATTCATAATGAACCTCATGAGTTCTAAATGTTGTTTTCAGAATTTCTTTAGTCTTCATTCTTATTTGATGATATCCGGAATGAATATCCAACTTGGTGAATTAAATTGTTCCATGTAATTCATCCAATAATTCATCAATGACAAGAATGGGAAATTTATATTTAATAGTGAGCTTGTTGTGATCCCTATATTCTAGACACATGCACCATGATCCATACTTCTTGTGAACCAATACTATTGGAGAAGAGAAAGAACTTTGACTAGGTTGAATTATACTGGCTTCTAGCATTTTTGCAACCATACATTCAATTTCACTCTTTTGGGCATAGGAATATGTATAAGTCCCGATGTTTAGAGGAACACTTCCTCGAATCAAATGAATAGCATGATCATTCTCACAAATAGGTGGAATGCCTTTTGGAGTCTCAAATACCTTGGAATTATTGTCCAATACTTTTTGGATATCTGGAGAAATAGATGATTTTGATGCTTGAACCTCTACTGATCATAAATGTACAATTACACCCCGTTGTTATTTATTTATAATATTTGTCATGAAATTAGAGTTAATTATATTTCCTGTTTCCCCTGTGATACCCCTTAATTCAACTTCATTTCCTTCCCAAAAAAATTTCAAGAAAATTTCTTGAAAATTAAAACCTATCGTACCTGTTATACGATATTTATGATTTCAGATAAAGATATCTCCCCTAGGTTTATTGGTCGACCTAGAACAACAGAGAAACAAAGAACCTAATGATATTCCTTAAAGTAAATAGATGATGGAGTGAGGCCTATTTGGAAACTAGCACTCATCTCTCTCCTTCTTTAGCTTGGAAGCTCCAATTCCAGCTTCAGTCACAAAAATTAGATCTGGCACAGCCAGATAACACAAGCCAAGAAACTACGAGATGTATGCAATATCATAAAAATACTTTATTCAATAGATCAATATGGTATTTAAATAAGTGAAATAACCACATCACGTATAGGAAAAAAGAGAATTCTTTACATTAATATAAATGGAAGGAGATTACAACCATAAGTGGTAGTTGACCCTGTACAATATCTCCTCCAAGTTTTTGACTCGTCCTTTCATTGTCACAATATGCACCTCTAGTCACCCTATGCATGAGATGATAACTACTTACTGCAGCAACATAAGAGCAAAATTAATCTCCAAATCCAATAATTACCTCTTGCATATGAGAGGGTAAATATGTAGGAGAGAGGGGTATGTTGGGAGTTCTTATCCAATTACCCTTCTAAGGCTTTAGATCCACCTTTGATGGATGGATAATATCAAACGATATGTGGAGGAAACTCCAAAGTAGGGTAATATAGGATCTGAATGTAAATCCAAGGTAAGTAGTTGAAACAAATTCTGGAAACTCCTAGAAGGTGAAGCTTCCAGAATCCTGATCATTCTCCCAGATTTCTAGAACCAATGCAGGTAAAAAGGAGGAATACCTGCTAGTGACCAACATTGACCATAATGGAACAAACTATAGGTGAACACACCCCAGTAGGCTTGCAAGAAGCGTTGGTCCTCAAACTGGCTCAGATAGGGAAATTTAGGGTTGAAATTTTGAGGGATGAAAGGTACATGCTTAGAGCTTTGTGCAAGATGATGACAAGGGGAATAAAATGATGATTGATCCCATTAAGAGGCTTGCTTTGATTGAATGTGAAAAAATTTCCTATAATAGAATCCCCCCTAACAGTGCTTTACCTTGTGACAAGTAGGGATCAAGGACAACTAGAGAGCTTCATTTGTTACAATACATTCGTCATGACTTCTGGATGTTGAGGGAGGCATACCCATACTCAGCTCATAAGCTAACATAACATGTATAATGATCAAAAGATGCATCCAAAGATGCAACTAGTGGACCCATGATTGGATGACCTCCTATATAATCATGGCCATCATACATTCTGATATTTTTATAACTCCTGAAATCACAACCCGGATGGATGAAACTAGATTTGGGTTCTTCTATCTTGTTCACACAACCAGCTAATGTATGAGTCTATCCATGCGAATCAATGAGCTGGAGTTGAACATGATAGACACCATCTTTTACGGAATAATACACCCTAAGTTCTGGGTTGGGAACCCCAACAGAGCAAGAGACATACAACAACAACAAGCATACAAACTTGTAGTCCTAATGCTTAAACTAGTAAAATGGGAAGAAGGAGTAGTACCCATAGGTCCTATGTTTGAAGGTGATCCCGCAGGGTTCAAACCCTCTACTTCTCCTAGTGCTCCAAAACCTGCAACTCATTCAAGAAAATCACATATACTAGTAATAATTCAAAGCATGTTCAATATATTAGCATTAGATCATGTAAGAATTTAAGCATAAAACATGAAATCATTCATAACAAGATCATAATCATGTATAAAACAGAAAGATCATAAATATCAAGAACATGACATAGCTTCTTTATTGATGAATGTAAAGAAGTGTGGAGGACTCACCACCTGATTTAGCCACGGCTCCAAGCAAAACCGTCCTCTAGATCCGTCCAGCCCAATCCTCAACAATTTCTTTCCAAATGCATAAACATGGATTTCATATAATATGGATGAACATATCTGTGAGGGAAATAAGGGTTTACACAATCTAGGAGTGCAGGAGGCACAGGGATAAATCAGACTTGATCAGGGAAAAAATGGCTATAATATCAATATCCTATCTTTCTCCTCCCTTTAGGCCTTCCCATGAGGTGTATTTATACCACCAAAAAAAAATTGTTTCATTTGAGCTACAGTTAGGCCATGGGTTGTTGTAGGTAGGCTTCTGGCGTAACCCGTAAACCCCGCCCAAAAAATAGGGATTTTTATATTTCTTCATATTTCAAATTATATATGCAAGTTGGGTATAGATGGACCCACGTGTGCATGCACTTTTGAGAGGGTAGAGTCACGTATGGAATTTAAAATAATGTTTTTTAGATAAAGGACCGAGTCTGAAGGGAAAGGGTTGCCCAAGGCCATAACTCAGAGCATCAAGTATACAGAGGTGGAAAATGATGCTATAATAGATGCCCCCTAATACATCTAATACATAAGGTCAGAAGGGGTACATGATGGTCGAAATGTATTAATTTTATAAGACGAATCATGCGAGGACTTGGGAGGAGTTCACCGGATTTCAGCCTGCCAAAAACCAATGGAAGAGATCAAAAAGAAAGCCCATGTCTGAGGCAGGCATAAACATGCTCAGAGATAGTAAATCATGTCCACATATCAAGTATAGAGAAAATACAATATGTATACAAGTACAAAGGAAACTGAGAAATACATAGTGGATCATATGATCATAGCCTCAAAAGTACATATCAAGGTCATGTCATAATATCACATATAGAAGAACTGATCAATGATGCTGAAAGAGATATCTGATAACTGATGTCACATAACTAATCCTCAAAGTTCCAAGTCATAAAAGTGTAATAATGGTGCCAAAATATAAGATGTTGTTGTGATGAAATGCAACATATAAGGTGGATGGTGTCACTGGCAGAAAAATGAATGAGCTGACAAGTGAACCAAAACATGTTGATGCAAACCCGAGATCTTCACCGACTGCCATTGTACATTTCTACACTATGGGAAGAAATGAGTTGAATTTGACCATGTGAGAAATTGTTTGATTACTGGTCATTGATTTATACCTTTAACAAATGTGAGACAACTCACCGATAATGATGATGAGAGTCAAGGTACACCAGTACAATCTAACAAGTGAGAATAAATGAGTTGAAGTCGAACACTTGAGAGAATATACCAATTAGGAGACATTGATGTATTTTTACTATGGATAGCGAAGGAGTTTGCCATTGATGACTGCAAACCCTAAGGTACTGAAAAAGGACTCTAGACCTTATTCCCATAGCAATGAGTTGGAGTTTATGGGAAACGATCTGTTGGAAGGAATGCATTAAGGCATCCTTCATCAATCCAGTGTGAGTGTAACCTGCAGGCCAATAATTTGGAAGGAATCAGACGAAGAAAGATGAAGTAACCAAATCGAAGCACGTTTCTAGTGTACAAAATATGTGGCTAGCGCACGAAAGAAACCCTTTGAACCAACCAATAATGAAATCTAATACAGAGGCGAGGAATCCACCAATAGGGTCAAATAGAAACCAAGGTACTGCATGAATCCTAATGTGTAATAATGTAAGCTGATGTCGAACACAAGGGAAACCACTCAGTCAGAGGCCCATGATTTTGATCGATGTTGAGCACAAGGTCACCTATCAATGATGGAAATAGTGCCAGGGTGTAACTTTAGGCCTACTCTCAGAGAAAATTGTCGAAGTCGATAAGAGAAAACCAGCCAACAAGAAGTCAATGGAGACCTTCTTAACTAGCACGAGCAAAGGACCAAATATCTGATGTGATAGAACATAAATCTAACATACCTGGTATGGCTAACTGAAAAATGAGTCAAGAGACACCGCAAAAAGGTTGAATCGGGTTTACTTCCCTTGAACAAAAGCACGACTCAAATGTGACTATTGGCAGCATATGATAGCTTTGTATAAGTTTGTCATGCAAGAGGCATAAACAAAATCTCCATATGATTGGAAGATATAACCAAACGGGGGAGTACTTACTCAATAACAAGGTTATGGCTCTCCTAGGTCAAACTAAATCCCATCCCAATGGAGGAAAGACTTGCTTTTGAGTGCCTTTTTCAGGGGCAACACAACTGACTTTAGTTGCCATCAATTATTGAAGTAATGTCCCGTTCTTGCTCTTTTTTTTAAATATATATATTTTTTGTATTTTTCATATTAAAAGCCTGAAAAGGAATAAAAGAATGTTGGGAAAAATACTGAGAGGGGGGGGGTGAATCAGTATTTTCAGCATATTCAAAACTTTTTACTTTTCTTTACTTCAAAACCCATACGCTACTTTCCTTTATTAAACCCGCGTATATACGCTGATATCCTTCATGAAACTTGCGTATACCCAAAGATCTAATTATTCCATTAGTTCTTCACTTACATAATTCCACCATTCGATGTTCTATAAACAGTAAACATGTGCAATAAGAACAGAATAAACCATCACACAAAGCATCACACATGAACACCAGGATTTTTAGGTGGAAACCCAAGTCGAAAGAAAACCACCGTTGCAGTTGCTCAGCCTTCAATATTTTATTATAGAGAAAACATCTTACAACATATCTGCTGGCGCAGACTTGACCAGCACGCAGGCACCCACCTGCGCTCGTTTACCAGCCTCTCCTGGAAGGGAGCTCCAACCCCCTGACTCGTTTACCAGCCTCTCCTGGAAGGGAGCTACGACCCCTGATCTCATTTACCAGCCTCACCTGGAAGGGAGCTACAACCCCCTGACTGAAGGCTACAACCCTCAGCACCTCTATGGACCACGTTTCATCAATTTTCACACTGGATCCAAAGCTTCCTTTAGGACACCACTTGCAGGCCATATTTCATCATATTTTCAAAATGACCCTTTCCATACTTTTAAGCACAAATACATCACCGACGTATACATATCAATCACGATCGCATAAATAAAACACAAATAGCATCGATCGATATTTCATACCCCTTGCTTCGCTTGCATACGCGCTTTCACTTCACTGATGTCGCGTATATACGCGCTTCCGTTCACACAAACCAGCGTATACCTCTGCACATATTTCATTGCGCATACGCGCTCTTCTTTGTCAAGTCACAGATATACGTTTCCTCCGTGTGGCTTTAAGTAGCTGAGATAGGATCTTCAATCATTACGTATAAAGATACTTCATCAAATCGATGTCTCGAGCTCAGATTTATCCTTTTCCTCAGATGTATTGCTCCGCCCAGATGTTCGCCTCATCACGTATCTAGGCCTTCCATGCTGCATCTAGTAGATATAAGTGCATTTCAGATCTAGATCCCCTTTTTTATCTTTGGTGCATCATACATACAGATTTATCTTCAAGTGTAACCCTTTCCATTCAGATCTACTTCAGAGAGAAGTATTCATTCAAGCTCAGACCTCTTGCACTCACACTCATGATTTGCACAATGAATTTCTTCTCCTTATATAGGTTTTCCCTTTGTTAATACCATGAGCCCCCTTTTTTAATACCATGGGCCAAAACAATACCATGAGCCCAAAACTACCTGGACGGGGTCAATTAGGCGGATCATTACCCAATACAATGGGTCAATACCATGGTGGTTACCCCCGGTTTTGCACTTTTTGAGCGCTTTAGCCCATACGCGACTTGGCACGTTATTTTCCGCGTGCATACGCGACTTCCCTCAGGCAAATCCGCGTATACTTAGAGACATACTCTTTTTATCATACTTTGAGCACATTCTGAATACCTTTCTTCATTGCCTTCTGTACACACTGTAGATACATCATATTTTCTTCATAAATAACATATTCTCTTAAGCACAACTTCATCAAGTAAGTTGTCATCATCTTCATCAAGTGGGTTTCCTTTCAAGGAAAAAACTTAGAATCATATTGTCAACTACTCTGTAGACACATCGCATTTACATCATTAACTAAGTCCATCAAGTCAAGCATAATCATCGTGTGGATTGCCATCAAGGACAACACATGTTGATCGCATGTCTTGATCTTCATTCAAGGTTGCCATCAAGGACAACATCCTGCATCATATTTCCAACAATCTCCCCCTTTGGACTTGATGGCAACCATGATGGTGTTTGGTTACCACAACAAATAGATACATTAAGAATACAATGACACCATGTCATTCTCCCTATTTTCGATGTCTCTCTCTCCATTTTTGGCATCATTCAAACACCATGTCATTATCCCCCTTTGACATCAAGGGCAAAGGGCACATCATTATCTTCATTCAAACACCATGTCACTCTCCCCCTTTGACATCAAGGGCAAAGGACAAAACCAGCAGATCAAAACCAACACACTCTCCCCCTTTGACATCAAGGGAAACGGGCGGATCAAAACCAGCATACTCTCCCCCTTTTCTCCTCATGTGGAAGAAGCGTTCTGCAGATCTGATATAAAATGAAGTGACCAAGCTCCCCCTGAGTTCATGCTGAATCTTCAAACATATTTTCAATGAAGTACATGACTCTATGACTTTCCTATCACCAATGACTCATACTTACATCAAATATCCAACCAAGTGGATTTACATATGAGACTCAAGTACCCAACCAAGTGGGTTTAAAAATTTGACTCAGCTACCCAACGAAGTGGGTTTACAAACATGACTCAGCTACCCAACCAAGTGGGTTTACAAATTGACAAGTCCTTACATGACTGAATATTACAATTTTACAACATGAGTCTCAACCAGACCTTTTCATCAAAGTGAAAATATGAATTTTCATAATTAATACCAAAAAGACCTCAAGAGAGATCATGTATCAGAACCACCATAATGCCAGCAATGCATTATACTCAGCAAAACTATTGCTCCCCCTGAATCTGTGCAACCAAGCAATCTTTCCAAATGACTAAGGCTCCCCCTTAGTTTGTGCATCCTGAAAACTTCCACCAACAAATCATCAAGGAATCTTCATCAAAGCATTAGAAACAGAATTATGAGAACTGGAATACCACTAGAGATACAAAACAAAAAGATCAAAGATACAAACAAAGATCAAGAAACAGGCCGAAGAGAGTCGAACCAACCAAAATTGTCAAGAATCGTATACGCGTTTTTCTATGCATGAACTCGCGTACATACGCGACCGTGTTTCAGAAAACCGCGTATCCCAAGCCATCTTCTAAATTTCAAATCCGATCTCGAATCGTGAGAAAGACAAAGGTTCAGCCTCTTTTCCGAGATATTTGATCGCCTCCCCGACTAGATAGATAGAACAAGCAGTAGCTGCCTTCAAGCGGCCATCCAACCGTTGTAGCATCAAAGACACTAGTAACCAAGCCTTCATATTCTTTGCGCATCAATACAACCTTTCCAAGAGAGATTGTAATACCAAAACAACATCTTCACATAGGTGTCAGGCAATCATCCATGTGGTCCAACATCACCATGATCTTCAAGATTTAACATGAAGTAACATATGTAGGCAAAAGATCTCTCAACCATAGTAACAAACTCTGCATGATTTATTTCTGAATCAAATGACATCCAACTTATCCATGTGGGAGTACAAAAGATACTTATCAGCAACCAGGGCTCAAAATCTCATCATAATAAACAATGTACCAAGTCATCATCATTTGAGCATGAGTATAACAAAACCAAAGAATAAGCAGTCATATTGCCAACAATGCAATCATTAGTATTCAACCTGCTGCTCCCCCTAAACCAGTGCTCTTCCTTAGCTTGTGCAATCTGAAGCACCTTCAACAGCAAATCATCAGCTACAATCTCTGCATGATCTATCCTAATCTCTGAATTATAAGACTTTCATCTCAACTACGAATGCTCTTCATCATAAAGCAACCAGGCTTCATCCATAATCTTCAACACCAGAACCCATGTATCATTTTATTATCATGAGTATAACCATAATGATGCTAACAGTGCAATCATCAGCAGTCAGACTGATGCTCCCCCTGGACCTCTGCTCCAGATCTTCAGCAATCAGATAAACTTCCTTATCATCAATGCATACGCGGCTGTGTCAGCTTGAACTCGCGTGTATACGCGACTTTGGTGAATAGAACCCGCGTATGGAAAGTGAAACATAGAAATTTTTCACATTCCTTTATCTCTCCTTGCACATTTACCTTCCCCGTCCTCGTTTTCTTCACACCCGCATGCACTCTAAGCCGTAATACATATAACCAGAATAATCAAATCAACCATGAGAGACATCATACATTGCTCCCCCTGTGACGATACATTACTAAAACTCCTAATGTATCCCACATCATTCCTGCAGTCAATCAGAGAAGTAAGCTTCCAGAATCGGATGACTGCAGTAGGGTCTGAATTCCCTACGTTTCTGATCAGTCCTCCTTCTTTTTCCAAATTTTCTTGAGCTTTCCAACTGCGTGCTGAAAATTGTCCACTTTCCCAAATCTGTTCATCCTGCATTCTTTTTCTACATGTCCATACTTGTTACAAGAATAACATCTCATATGTCCAGAAAAATAAGCATAAGAATCATAATGAGTATTTCTAATCTTCCTCCTTTTGCAATCAGCTGCTTTATGTCCATACATGTTACATGAAAAACAATATCCCTTGAAGCTACTAGAGTACCTTTCTGAGTAGAATCTGTTTGTTTGAGGCTGAAATGATCTGCTCCTGCAATTTGCTGCAACATGCCCATAATTATGACATTTAAAACATTCAACATTCTTGAATGAATTCCTTTGAGAATTCATGATTGTTGGTTCATCTTTTGTTTCTTTCAACACATCAGGTTTTGCATTGACATCTTCTGAATTTTTGGCACTTCCTTGTGAGCTAGATTCTCCTTTAATAGTTTCATGGAAACCAAGACCAAGTTTGATAGAAGGAGACCTTTGACTACTAAGAATATTATCCAGAATCTTAGTACTATCTTGAAACCTCAAAAGTCTAACCTTTTCTTCTAATTTACCTTTGAGAATGTTTACCTCAACCTCCAAGGCTTGACATTGCTTTGTCATGCTTTCTTCTTTTCTTCTTCCATCTTCAACTTGATCCTTCAGATTTAGGATCTCTTCTTTCAGCCAATTTCCGTTTACTTCACATGTTTGTTGCAGCTCTTCATTCTTCTTCTTCGATGCTTTGAGATCTTCTTTTAGAGATATGTTTTCTGCTTCAAATCCTGCATTCTTCTTATTTGATTTATCTAGGTCTTCTTTGAGGGAAATGATTTCTGCTTCAAGTCCTTCCTTTTCAAATGATTGTATAGGTTCCTCACTCTTCTTACTTGATGCTTCAAGTTTTGCTTGTAGAGAGATGATTTCAGCTTCAAGACTTTTATTCTTCCTTTTTGATTTTTCCAGACCTGTTTTTAGAGAACCGTTTTCTGCTTCAAGTCCTTCATTCTTCTTATTTGCTTCTTCAAGATCTGCTAGTAGAGAGATGATTCCAACCCTTTGATATCCTTTACTCGACCGTACATCATCGAACATCCTTTCGCCTAAATACCGTGCTTTGAGGCAAATAATCTTCTCATTAAATATTCTTCGTTGATTGTTGGTCTTCGATAACCTTCTTTAAATCCACAACATTAATTTCACTATCTACATCATTGCTTGCACATATAAGATTACAAGGATCACCATCAGATTCATCTTTGTCAACTTCTGCTGTACCGGTTTTCTGAGACGTCTCCTTACTTTGAGTGTTTTGCTTCTTTGCCATGAGTACTTGTAGAGCTTGGTCAGAATCTTCTTCGACTTCTTCTAGGTTGATAGCATATTCTTCACTATTGTTTGTACCACTAAGATCTTTCAAAGGATGATCCCAATCACTATCAGATTCATCTCCTTTGATTTCTGGTACCCATGTTCTCTGAAATATCTCCTTTCTTCGAGTAGGCTTCTTCTTTTGCTTCTTTCCCATTGCGACGGATCTCCTTTAAGCGATCAAGCTTCTGCACAAGGACCTCCTCTGATACCAATTGTTGGGAAAAATACTGAGAGGGGGGGGGTGAATCAGTATTTACAGCATATTCAAAACTTTTTACTTTTCTTTACTTCAAAATCCATACGCTACTTTCCTTTATTAAACCCGCGTATATACGCTGATATCCTTCATGAAACTTGCGTATACCCAGAGATCTAATTATTCCATTGGTTCTTCACTTACATAATTCCACCATTCATTTATTAGATGTTCTATAAACAGTAAACATGTGCAGTAAGAACAAAATAAACCATCACACAAAGCATCACACATGAACACCAGGATTTTTAGGTGGAAACCCAAATCGGGAGAAAACCACCGCTGTAGTTGCTCAGCCTTCAATATTTCCATATGTAGAAAACATCTTACAACATATGTGCCGGCGCAGACTTCCACCAACACGTTGCACACCCACCCGCGCCGCTTACGCCTCTCCGGAAGGGAGCTCCAACCCCCGATTTCGTTTTTTACCAAACCTCCCCGGAAGGAGCTACGATCCCTGATCTCGTTTACCGCCCTCACCTGGAAGGGAGCTTCAACTCCCCCGACCGGGAAGGCTACAACCTTCAGCACCACCTTGGACCACGTTTCATCAATTTTCACACTGGATCCATCAACTTCAATAGAACAACACTTGCAGGCCACATTTCATCATATTTTCATACTGGACCCTTTCCATACTTTTAAGCACAAACATACATCACCAACAGATACTTAACAACACAGATCAGATAGCAGAAACACAGCAGAACATATCAGATACCTCATACCCCTTGCTTCAGCAAACCCTAGTTTGCATACGCGCTTTCCCTTTACTTATGTCGCGTATATACGCGCTTCCGTCCACACAAACCAGCGTATACCTCAGTGTATATTTTATTGCGCATACGCGCTTTCTCTTCGCTGAAGCCGCGTATATACGCGCTTCCTCCGCGGCGAAGTAGCGTATAGATCTTCAATCATTACAGAACAGCATACTTCATCAGATCAGATATTCAGTTCAGATCTACCCTTTTGCTTCAGACAGATGTTCGCCTAGATGCTCGCCTCATCACAGATCTAAGCCTTCCATAATCAGATCTAGCAAATACAAGAGCAATTCATATCTAGATCCCCTTCTTCATCATTGGTGCATCATACATTCAGATTTATCATTCAAGTGTAACCCTTTCCATTCAGATATACTTCAGAGAGAAGTATTCATTCAAGCTCAGACATCTTGCACCCACACTCTTGTCATGCACAATTAATTTGTTCTCCTTATATAGGTTTATCCTTTTTCAATACCATGAGCCCCTTTTTCAATACCATGGGCCAAAACAATACCATGAGCCCAAAACTACCTGGACGGGGTCAATTAGGCAGATCATTACCCAATACAATGGGTCAATACCATGGTGGTTACCCCTGGTTTTGCACTTTTTGAGCGCTTTTTCCCATACGCGACTTGGAACGTTCCTTTCCGCGTGCATACGCGACTTCCCCTAGGAAAATACGCGTATACATAGAGACATACTTTTTTCTTCATACTTTGAGCACATTCTGAATTCCTTTCTTCATTGCCTTCTGTACACACTGTAGATACATCATATTTTCTTCATCAATAACATATTCTCTTAAGCACAACTTCATCAAGTAAGTTGTCATCGTCTTCATCAAGTGGGTTGCCTTTCAAGGACAACACTTAGCATCATATTGTCAACAAACATCATATCACATCAGATTTACATCATTTACTAAGTCCATCAAGTCAAGCATAACTTCATCAGGTGGATTGCCATCAAGGACAACACATGTCAATAGTCGCATGTCTTGATCTTCATTCAGTGGGTTGCCATCAAGGACAACATCCTGCATCATATTTCCAACAAAGAATGCCTATAGTACAGTGGAAAGAACTAGTGTCAGAATACATATGTGCTAGTTCCTGGGACTGGAACATTCCTATGCTCAATGCAAGGTGATGAAACTAGTTAATGACACTCAAAGGGATGTTCTCTCCATGGGCATAAGGTTTCAAGTTGCAGAGGCTAAGTGATTACAAGGTTGATTTTGCAGAAAGACATGGTCAAAAAGTGGCTTATACACGAGTTCAAGTGAATTCTACTTGAGGCCAAGAGATATAAATGGTCGACGTGCAATGCAACAGTACAACTCAGCAAGTGGGAGCCTCTAGGATATCAATCTAGAAAGATAGAGAAGAAGGAGGAGAATGAAGCTTCATCACAAAGGTCATGGCGGGACTAAAGAGGACACCTTACCCTACTCAATCTTTGCAGCATGGGCAACATATTCTAGCGAGGATCTAACCAAGAAGCCCGTGTAAAGGATGGCTCTACCATCACGTCATGATTTAATAAGTCGGCGAGTGAAATTTTTTTAAGAATCATAACATGATGGGATCGACCCTAAGGAAACATATCACAGTATGAAAGCTAGAATGCATAATGCAATGGAAAAAGTGATCTTCCCTAACCTATATTCCAGTGACAAAAATGATACTTGCCATGACGGGTCAACGGTCATGGAATTGAAGTGATAGGAATGCCTCAAAGCCTTAAATTTGTCCTAAAAAACAACCTATCCTAGCACTTAAAGCCAAAATTTTCATAACGTTTATAAAGATTCCAAAAATAGACATAAAATTCATAAAAGTGGGTTTTTGAAATTTTAGAAATTTCACTATAAATAGACCTTTTGACTTACAATTTTTCATTTGTGTTTTGGATATTTGAGAAAACTTAGCTCTGGAGAAAAAAATCGGCAACCATAATCCATCTAATTTCTTAGCCAGATCAGCCATCAAAGTTTCAGGTAATCCCCTAAATCGATTTCTTGATGAAATTTTATTCATTTCAAGTAATTTTCATGAATTTTGACCGTAGGGATTTAGTTTTTAGATTTTATCTCTGTGTATATGTGGTTTGGATATATTACAATCGCATATATGGAATCCCTATACGCAATTGTGTATGAAGGTAACCCGCATATGCGCAGTCCAAGTTTTTAAAACATGGTTTTAATGAATGAAAACACTTGAATGTGCATGATGTCAATTATTTGGAGAGAACGAAGAAAAATTCAATTGATAATGAGTTTATGAATGACCCATTGGCATTGGATTAACTGAGAGGATGTGGATTGTTGAAATTTTTCAAAAGGGCGAATATGAAAACCAATACAATATTGTTGGAAATGCTCATTAGTTACTGGGATCCAGAAGATGATGCTTTTATGATTGATCATATGCCCCTGCACATCGAAGTAGAAGATATATATTTCATCGCTAAACTTTCCCAGAGAGGAGAGCCAACTAATTTGAAAGGGAAGGCCCGAAGAGGCCTTAATGTGGAGGACTATATTCGTATTTACTGCCCAGCTAATACTGAAATGGTAGGGACACAGATCCCAATCAAATATTTGGAGGGACTGTATATGAGGATTCTCCTTTTTACAATGGTCAGGGTAGCTAGATTAGCCTCATTACACCAAGCATCATGTGGTACAATGAGTTTGGTAGTAGATTTCCTTACCATAGTATATGACTAGTGTACACCCCTTTTTATCAATCTGAAAAATAAAAATAAAATATAAATATAAATTAATTAATTAAATAAATAAATAAATTAAATAAATAAATAAACAAATAAATAAACTAACTTCTCTCAGGAAGAACAAGACAAATCATTTTGGATACGCACAATACTTTGTACTTTCTTATTTGAGAGATTACCAGGTCTTCAACCCAAGATTATTTCCACCATTAGCAACCCGAGAGATCCACGGATATCTAGATGGGTTGGCTTGATGAAAAGACTAGGTGGTGGTCATGAGGTCCCTACAACTGCATTCGATGACGAGTTTTTCCTTTGGGAGGGACAACAAGTCATCTCCATTGAGGACTACCCCTACGCAGGCATGGATTTCATAGAAGATCCAGATCTGGTACTTCCACCTGGTGTTGCATGGGGAGGCATTGTTAAAATTGTTTTTAAGAATTTTAATTATTTGATTTTTTTTTATTTGAAGAATATTAATTGAAATTATTTTTGATGAGACAAAAATTATTACAAAATTTGTTGATCATGACACAGATGTGGGACCAGTAAGACCTGAGGGATTGCCTAGGCATAGGTGCCATGGAAGAGAGGCAGAAGAAGCCACTACTAAGACCGAGAGAGTTCTTCATGTTGTACAAAGGAACTTAGATTTCTTAACTCGCCAAGTTCCTATAGCAGCAGTGGAGGATCTACCAGAGGCCATACAGAGACGTGTGGTAGGAGTACCATGAGACCGGGTGCGGCTTTTTTGACGTGTGGAAACTACCATAGCATTTTTCCGAGATGCACATAAAAGGCATGGCCCTCAGACATAGATTAGAGATGACTTGGTCTGCAAAACCAGAGATTCTAGGTTTGGTCCCCAGTAGAGTCACCAATTATTTTACAGGATATTACACCCTAGGGTATGGGTTGGGAACCCCAACAGAGCAAGATTCATACAGCAAAAATAAGCATACAAACTTGCAGTCCTAATGCTTAAACTAGTAAAATGAGAAGAAGGAGTAGTACCTGTAGGTCCTATGTTTGAAGGAGATCCTGCAGGGTTCAAAGCCTCTACTTCTCCTAATGCTCCAAAACCTGTAACTCATTCATGAATAGCACATATACTAGTAATAATTCAAAGCACGTTCAAGATATTAACGTTAGATCATGTAAGCATATGAGAATATAACATGAAATCATTCATAACAAGATCATAATCATGTACAAAACATAAATATCATGAATATCAAAAGCAGGACAGAGCTTCTTTATTGATGAATGTAAAGAAATGTGGAGGAATACATACCACGTGATTCAGCCATGGCTCCAAGTGAAACCGTCCTTTGGATCTGTCCAGCCCAAGCCTCAACAATCTCCTTCCAAATTCATACACATGGATGTCATATAAGAGGAATGAACATCTTTGTGAGGGAAACAAGGATTTCCATAATATGGGAATGCAGGAGGCACAAGGATAAATCAGACTTGATCAGGGACAAAATGACTATAATATCAATATCTTATATTTATCCTCCCTTTAGGCTTTCCCATGAGGTGTATTTATACCACCCAAAAACAGTTGTTTTTTTTGCGATATAGTTAGGCCATGGGTTGTTGTAGGTAGGCTTGTGGTGTAACCCGTAAAACGCACCCAAAAAATAGGGATTTTTATATTTTTTATATTTCAAATTATATACGTGGGTTGGGTATAGATGGACCGAAGTGTGCACGCGCTTTTGAGAGGGCATAATCGTGTATGGAATTTAAAATAACATTTTTTAGATAAAGGACCAAGTCTTAAGGGAAAGGGATACCCAAGGCCATAACTCAGAGCATCAAGTATACATAGGTGGAAAATGATGCTATAACACCATCTGATTACCGGATGATGATGTAAGCCATTAACAAACGTGATAGAAACCACTTATGATGTTAACGGATCTCAAGGTACAACGATACAATCGGTATGGTGCAAGTAAATGAGCTAATGTCGAGCACCACACATAATCTCTCGGTAGAAGGCCATTGATGTAGCAGAGATCAAATTAATGACTTCTCTTGAACACATAACTACACTGAATGGAGTTGACAGCATTGATCCAAAACCGAAATGGAGGCTCTGAAAATGGTATGATAACCAAAAGATAAGCAGATTACCCAAGAGCGACTCGCTGCCATTTAGAAAAAATGGACTTCCCTGTTTTCCCAATCTCCCCAACCATACTAGTTAGTACCTCTTTATTTTTTAACAAGCTTGAGGTGCATAACATATTCTTTTTTGTGTAATTTCACCCTTCGGATGAATCCCTCTGAGTATATTTAACGAACCTGTTGAAGCCTCGAAAATAGTTGCCTCAAACATTGGGGGAAAACCACCCGGTCCGGACCTTAAGACAGCTCCTTTTTCGTTTGGTGTGGTGGCTCCAACTGGATTTATAGGACCAGTTTCCTTATAATAAATGGATTGGTGATGGAGTGTTTGTGCAAGTGGATAAATGGAAATAGCTAACTGAGCTAATCTATCTAACTTAATCTATAACTTGCAAATAATTCTAAAACTAACCCGGGTATTAAATATGAATACGACTTAAAGATTGTTTCAATTAAACAAATAACCATGAAAATGTATTATTGTTCAATAGAAAGATGCAGTATCATATAATGATAACTCTGTTTAAGAAATTAAACAGATTTAGAATAACACATCGCATTCATAATTCTATATATCATTTTCACATACTATGATAGATGAATATTTCTATATCTTCAGAAATGATATGATAAAGAAATATTTGAGAAACAAGCATATATAAATGATAGCAAATTTCAAAGAGAATACTTCATTACATAAAGAAAATAACAATAAATCGATAGAAATACCAGATTCATTAAGATACTTTCTTGATGCAATTCAATATGCAGATCCTGCGCTTTAACTTAGAAAAATCTTCAAGGTACAGAAATGAAACTCTCAAAAATAATTCACCATGAAATCACAGAATGTGATCCTTTATAAAAAATAAGATAGTCAATGGAGTGCAGAAATGTATTATCCAAAGCCAAAATATTACAAATTCAGGACCCCTTTCTAAATGCTTGAAATGGGTTTAAATAGGAAATTAACAAAACAAATTAACTATAACTTATGCTAGAAACTATCATCGGAGATCCGAGAAAAGACTTGAAATATCAAATAAAACATATTCATTGAATTTCTTCTGTATTCAATGTGCTGAGGTGGCATATTTTAAGCATATCTTTAAATTCGGTTGGATGACTCAGCCTCGAATGCAACTGACTAGTGTATGTGGCATCGGATAGCTCTGGAATGATGTAATTGATGGCATTAGAAAGGCATTTGATTGCCATCTGTTGACTGTGTGGTTTGATCAAATATGTCCATAGGACATCCCATGTAATTTCCTGTATTTTTCTGATCTTTTGATTCTTGTTGATTAATTCCTGCTTCCATCTGGTATCAGTTTCTTGCACCCTTGGCAATTTACCTGGAGTACAATCAGAAATTAAATTAGTAGCATATAAACTATCATTAACTAATTGTGTCAGATTGTTCATTATGGCTCTGGCCCTTGATGTAGCACGTTCTTCTTTAATCAACTGTGTTTCCCATTCAGCAAACAAAATTTCTTTATGCCTTTCTTCGATCCTGGGAAGATTTGCACTCTTTCCTTGTTCTGAGTCCTGCCATGAAATAAATTCTGAAATCTTATCATCTGCATTTTCAAATTCAATTCTGGTGCTGACTGATTCATCGATAAGAGATGATGTTATTTCACATAAAGTTTCATCTTGTGAAATTTTTTGACACAGATCATCCAACTGCTGAGACAATAGCTTACTTGTTTCCAGAGCTTCTATTTTAAATTGGTTAATTTTAGGATAATCCTTAAATTTATCCAATCTTGCTTGAAATATTTTTTCTTGCTCTTCTTTGGCAGTTTTCTCATTTTTCAGCAAGGTTTGTAATTTGGATACCTCTTGAGACAACTGTTGTTGTTTATTCAAAGCTTGTTGATCAAGCTTCTTCTTTTCAATACTCAGTTGTTCTTCCAATTTTTTGGCTCTGAGTATTTCTTCTTCCAACTGCTGCTCCAACTGCAATATCTTTTGTTGATCACCTGTTGTTTTATCCTCTAGCAATGCTATCTGTAAGTCTTTTTGCTTTATCATTTGAGTGACTTCAGTAGCTTTATCTATAGTGGCTGCACTATAGGCACCTTCATATTGTGATAAGTTGGTAAGATCCTCTAAAGGATTTACCTTAGTATTCTTCCATACAACATTCATCAATTCAACTTGCGAATTTGCAAGTGGTCCTTGATCTATCTTCCTTATTTTCCTTTGTTTTCTGACAACAGCCCTATGCTTAGGACTATAAAAGATATCCAGAGGAGGAATGTCTTCAACTCTCAACACAATTTCTTCTGATGGATGTTCAGGAATGATCTCCATATCCTTATTATTCAGATTATCAACTTGAGGATTATTTTGTCCACTTATTTGTTGTTCAAATTGTTCATATTGTTTTAGAAAATGGGGAGTAACAATGGTTTCAGTAGAATTTCCCACTTTTTCTGTGGTCTTTTCTCTTTCAAGTTGATTATCGGGCTTATTACCTGTATATTTTTCTTCAGACTACATATCAGTTTTGGTACCTGTATTCTCTTTTTCTGTCTGCACATCAGGCTTGCTACCTATTCTTTCCTTCTCAGTCTGCATATCAATTTTGCTGGTAGACACTTCTTTTTCTGTTTTACTAGCTATATCTTCCTTTTTCTTTTGTTCTATTTCCATACTTTCATTTTCTTGTAAAGGAATCCTGAGCTGGTCAAGGGGAGCTTTCAGTAATCTCTGACTTCTGAACTGCATAAATTTGTTCATATCTTCTGCTTGAAACTTGGATTTAGCTAAGTCATAAACTTGGGAAAATTTCTTAATTGAGACAAATAAATCATCAAATTCATCAGGCTCATGCTCAAACTTAGCAATTTGGACCAAAGTTGTGAAATCAAAAGCCACTTTATTTGGATCATATTGTCTGCCTGGAACGGTTGCAAGCTTAAGATTTCTTATCTTAAGGGTTTCTTTTTCAGCATGCTTAAAATCATTAAGAGTATAGGTACCATAATGGAAAGGAAAAGTAGGCCACATCAATTTTTTGGAATTCTTTAAACACCTGGACATCCCTTTTTCTGTCAACTGGTAAGAAATCTCTTGAGCTAAGAGTTTATCAGGGACATATAGGGGCAAGACATGAGGCTCAATAATGCTTCCAAAAACCCTAATATAGGTAAACTTTTCTTCTCCAAACCAATTTCCGATTAGGGATATATCAAGCTTTTCCTTTTCAGAGAGCCAGGGAGGAAATTGCTAAAAATGGTTTGATAGATAGGTAACATGAAGCCATGGAAAATTCTATATACATGGTTCTTGAAATGAGCCTTCCACATATGTTTATGGTAAATGTTAATAGGAACAGGTTCCCGTGAAGTCCATTTCCAACCTAGGATAGGGAATTCAGAATTAAAACACAAAGCATCTAAGATATAGGCACAGAAATGAAATGGGGGTGTATTTCCACTATTTTTATTCTTTTTATAGTCTAGAATTCTGTTAGCCATCTTACCAGAAAGAATAACTAACCAATCCATAATCTCAGAATTTATAGCAGCATGAATTAAGGGTACCATCTGAATTGAAAACCTTGCAGAATTATCATATCCAAAAAGTCTACACATCATTGTAGCAGCATAGAAATACGGGGGTGCAAGAGACTCTATAGAATACATACCTGAGGTCTCATTCTTATGCTTTTCTAGAGCTCGTCTCCATTCTTTAATTGGGTCTGATTCAATTTCATTGCTTGAGGTAAAGTCTGCTATGAAGGCTTTGTTGTAGGTCTTTTGAGGATCTGACAGATGGTACATTACTTTGATGTCTTCTGCTCTAAAAGACCCAAACATCTTTCCTCCAACTATCATGAATGTTCTATTTGTGATGGTGGTTTTGTCTATCACCCATCGTATTATGTCATAATATGGGAATACATTCGCCCGAGCTGCAATTCTATGAAGAAAAGAATTTGCGAGTTCTTTAAGGGGATTGTCATCTGAATCTGATTCTTCATCTGGCACTGTTGCCTTTACCTCTGTAACTGTAGGGTCTTCTTTTTCAAGAAAATTATAGAATTCTTCCCAGGAAAGCTTCCCGAGACCCTGGAATGCAGTATCTGTAACCAGCTTGATTTTAGCTGTTTTTTCTTTTGGCATTGTGGTTGTGGCAATGGTCTTTGAGGCAGCAACAATTCTTGATTTTTTAAGCTTCTTAGACATCTTCTTCGTCTGGTATCGCTTCACTAGTTCGGTGAACAAAAGGGCTGGATGTTCTATAGCTCTACAAATGAGACAAACCTTTCAGTCATGGGAAAAAATGAAGTTAGGAGAAAAATTATGCGAAAATATTTTTATTAATGATGCCAATTGATTAACTCCGTGTTAAACTTAAATGCCCTCAATGAGAGTCACATTCACGCATTCATATTAGAATCAATTACCATAATTCGTTGATTTTCCAATTAATGATGTTCGTACAATCGGAGATCGGCGATATTGAAATGTTAATGTAAAACTTTCCTTTTGAATTTTCCGATTGCGATTGATCGATAAATATATGCGTAGCGCAAAATAGCGATTAATAAAGACTGAAAATTCATCGCATCAGAGTTCTTGAAAGGGAAGCGAAAGATATCTTATATTTTCCATCGATTTGCGATTAGCGATAAAGGTATATCGCATCGGATATTTCCAAAGGGATTGAGTTGTTCATGATTTTTACTGAAATGTGATTGCGATGATGGTGGGACCCATCGCATCGGAACTTTTATAAAACAAGTAATATTTTCTTTTACAAAATGTGATTGTGATATGTTGTATCGCATCGGAGTTTATAAAATAGACCGAATGAAGGATAACCTTTTCGAAATGTGATTGCAATAAGTTACATCGCATCGGAGTTTTGCAAAACAAATGTGAAACCTTAAGACTCTACCGATTTGCAATTGCGATTGCATCGGACTTTTAACATAAATACTTTTATACTTTGCGCCGATGCGATATAAGACTTATAGTTGATCGGATTGGAATAAATTCAATGTCACTTTTGTTCATTTGTATTTGATATATGTGATATGTGATGCATGAAATTTAAACAATGAATCTTTCTATAATCGGATTTCCTCAAAGTTTTTATTTCTATCTAAAAGAAAGGGGACCTATTTCTAAAATAAAATTTATTCTAAAATTATGAAATGGGGAGGGTTGTTGTACCATACAACAATTGGTGATTCACTGGAAGAAACAGTTATCTCTGAAAAATAAAATGAACACTATACTTTTAGTAAGTAAAAAGTTTTAAAGATAATGAAAACTATCTTGGAGAAATTTAAATAAAATCCAACTCTGAAAAAGAATAAAAATCACTTACAATTTCTTTCTAATTTCTCAAGAATAAAAACATTTTTGGGTTTTCTCAAGCCTTGATTGGTTGATAATAATAAAGTAAGGGGCCTTTCCAATTTTAGCTTTTGTAATATACTCTATTGTCATAGGCATTGCCTCTGCTGCCCGCAAACGTTTATAGTCTCGACAGGGTTACCTTTTAACCATCAACCATTCATTGTCCCATCCAACTAAAATCATGACTCTTTAAAAGATAAATTCATAAGACATATTATCTCATGTTTTTCTCTTTTATTTTTTAATTTAAAAGCCATTGTTCTGGTTTGGCAGCCAGTTAATAACAATGCCACTCACTAGTTGTAATTAAACTGAACAAGTTGGCTCGTGATGAGACCCCTTGTCTTATAATTATAAGCCATTACCCTGTTTTGGTATGTAGTGTCGGTAATGTCAGTTTTATTACTTCTTATGATCATGGTAAGCAGGCTCGTGATGAGACCCCTTATCTCTTAATTTTGACAAATAATTTCTTAGAATTACATTCTAAAAAATCACAACCTTAATGGATGGGGTGAAATGATTTTTCTCCTTAAGAATCAATGGATGACAAATTTTTAGAGTTTTGAATGCCAAAGCTTGAAAAAGTCTTTACTTTTTATCGATAACCTTTCTCTGCTCAATAAACTTATAATGATTTACAATTTTCTCAAGGTTTCAAAAGATTTCGTAAATGTTTAAACAAATTTTCAAAGTTTAATATTTTATTTTTAACTACCCAAAAATTGTAATTATTTCCTTAAAAATTCTTATTTACATAAAATAAGTATTTATAATATTTTCTTGAAGATATTTTCAAATAGTAAAAAGCCAATTAAAGACTATTAACAACCTTATTTACAAAATAAACAAAATTGCAGAAAGGAATATGTACAGGTAAGAAGGGGTTACCTCTTTAAGAAAAGAATTTCTTTAAAATAAGCCCATTCACAGGAAGAGATTCTCTCTTTCCTGTTAAATCTTGCAATATGAATGTTGATGAGCCTATCTTTTCAGCGATCTGAAATGGTCCAAGCCACATTTTTTGAAATTTGGTATGCTTACCCTTATCTTCATGTGCTTTGTCCCATTTCAGAACAAGACCACCAATTTGAAAATTTTTGGATCCGGTGGAACTTGAATCAAAAGAAGATTTTACATGAATAATTTTTGCTTTCTCTCTATCTTCTTCTAATTTAAGAATTTGATCAAATCTCAATTGAATAGATGATGAAGGATTCTCTTCAATAAATTGAACTAGGGCTAATGATGGGAGAACTAGATCTGATGGTATTATAGCTTCTTTTCCATAGACTAGATTAAAAGGTGAAGTACCTATTGAAACCTTATGAGTTATGCGATCAGCCCATAATGCAAAAATTAAATATTTATGCTAGTTCTTTTGATTTTGATCAATTGTTCTTTTGATGATTTTGACGAGATTCTTATTTGTTGATTCAACTAAACCATTACCTTGTGGATAAGAATTCGCTGAATATTTCAATTTGAAACCTCTTTTGATTGTGAATTCCATTATACTATTTCCAGAAAAATAAGATGCATTGTCAAAAACAAGAGCGCTAGGTACACCAAACCTGGTAATGATGAATTGATTAATGAATTCAATGATTGCATCAGAATTGGCTACCTTTAAAGGAATTGCTTCTACCTACTTTGTAAAGTAATCTGTTGTTGTAAGGATGTATCTGTGTTTCTTGGAATAATGTGGAACAATTTCTCCAATAATATCAAGTCCCCATTGTTCAAATGGTTGCTCAATGTTTACTGGTTGTAAAGGAATGACGGTTTTCCTTTGTCTTCCACTAGCAGCTTGACAAATCTCGCATTTCCTTACATAATCATGTGCATCTCTGAACAAGGTAGGCCAATAGTAACTAGCATGGATTATTTTGTGAGCTGTGGTATCACCTCCAAAATGTCCACCTGCTGGTCCATCATGTAATTCCTGCAACACCTTGTGTGCTTCAGTTTTTTCAAGACATCTTAATAAAATTGAATCATAATTTCTTCTGAATAACACATTATCAATGATTTTGAAGTGTTTGGATTTTAATCTTAAAGCACGCTTGTTCTTATAGCTAAGATTAGAAGGAGCATACCCATTTTTCAAATAAAAGATCAAATCAGCATATTGAGATTCAGAATCTATAACACTTATCTTATTTACTTGAACAGTATTATCTTGATCTTGATGCTCTGGTATGTTGGAAGCTCCAGCTAACAATCTGCAAAAACCTTGTCCTCTAACAATTTTAGCTGGCTTAATATCAATATCATACTCTTATAGGGTTGTTACCCAATTAGCTCTCTTTTCTCCTACTTCCTTTTGTATTAAAAATTGTCTCACTGCAGAGAATGGGACAATAATCTTTGTATGTGTTTTTAGGAGAAAAGGTCTAAAATGTTTGATTTATTTAAATACAGCAAAGGCTTGTTTTTCTACATCGGAGTAGTTAAGTTCAGCTCCTTTCAGATTTGAGCTAAAGAAAGAGATTGGTACTTCCTCTTGTTGATCATTGGGTTGTGTCAAAACAGCAGCATAGGATGTTTTAGTAGCCAAAGTATACAGAATAAAATGTTTAGAAAAATCAGGAGTATTCAATCTAGGTGCATTAATGATTTCCTGTTTGATTGAATCAAAGGCTTCTTTTTCTTTATGTAACCATTTGAAAACTGAATTTTTCTTAATCATATTCTGCAAAGGTAAAACTATTTGAGAAAAATCAGGAATAAATCTCTTGACAAAATTGATCTGTCCCAAAAAGGATTGCATGGATTTCTTGTTATGTGGTAAAGAAATATCAGAAATTTCTTTTACTCTATCAGGATTAATATATATGCCATCTTTAGACACAACAAATCCTAGGAGTTTTCCTTCATTGAGAGCAAAGAAGGATTTATTTGGATTTAAATAAATTCCAAATCTTCTACATCGTTCAAATATTTGTTTCAAATCATGCAGATGATTAGCTTTTTTCTTTGAAAATACGGTTATGTCATCAAGATAAATAACAACTAATCTATTAATCAAACCCTTGAATGCTATATCCATGGCTCTCTGGAAAGTAGCTCCTACATTTATCAAACCAAAAGGCATCTTTTGGTAGGCATAAATTCCCCATTTGGTTCTAAAAGTATTTTTCAGCCTATCATCTGGATGTACCAATCTTTGGTTATAGCCTGAAAACCCATCAAGAAAATACATGAGTTCAGAACCAGCTACCTTTTGAAGTATTTGTTCCATCGTTGGCAATGGGAATTTATCCTTTTGACATGCCTTATTCAAATTTCTAAAATCAATAAAGATTCTGATATCTCCATTCTTCTTCCTTACAGGAACCATGTTTGAGACCCAACTAGAATGTCTTACAGGAAAATTAATTTTCGCCTTCAAAAGTTTGTTCAATTCTGACTTGATTTGTCCTTCCAGATTGGGATGAATTTTTCTTAACTTCTATTGAATTGGCTTTACATCGGAAAGCATTGGAATAGTATGTTGGATAACGGAGGTATCATAAGTTTTCAAATCCTCATAATTCCAAGCAAAGACATTTTTGTACTTATTCAGAAGTCTGATGAAAGCTGTCCTTTCCTCTGATGTTAACTTGAGTCCTAAATTAACATTTTGTGGTTTAGACTCAGTACCAAGATTTACTAATTCAAACTTCAAAGTATAACTTTGAATTTTAGCATTAGTAACCTTCTTGAATCTTTCTTTGATATCATATAAGTATTCAAGTTTAACTACAAATTTGGGAATAGAATTTTCATTGTCTTTTGATGTATTTTGAAGATCATGATCTCTTTCATCAATTATTTGGCCATCATAACATTTTCTGAAGTCAATAAATTTAAGATATCTTTATCATCATAAAATACTCTCCAATTGGTGACATTATCCGGCACATAAGGTATAAAGATTAATTCAACTGAAAACCTATCTGGACTATAATCTTTAGTTGGGAGGAGCTTGGAAGCAACATTAGCTAACAAATCAGCTGCTGAATTCTGATTTTTAGGGATAGAAGAGATGTTGAATGCTAGAAATTGAGTGGTAAGATCTTGAACAAGGGATTTATAATGTTTAAGATGATCTGAAAGACAATGGATAGTGTTTCTTACTTGTCTGATAACAATTTTGGAATCACCATAGACTTTCAGGTATTTAACATTCAACCCTATTGCTTTATAAAGCCCTTGGATCAAGGCTTCATATTCAGCAGTGTTATTCGTACACTCAAACTCTAGTCTGCATGACAACATAGTTTTTTCTCCCTCTGGATCAACTAAAATGCATCCATCTCCTGCACCATCCTTGGATTTTGATCCATCAAAATACAAATACCAAAATAAATACTTATCTATAGGTTTATCTAAAGATTGATCAGAAACATTAACAATTCTTGAAGAATCAGTTTGTGAAAAATTTTCAATTTGCGAAATAAAAGTATTTACAAAAAAAGGTGATTGCGGTGCTGTGAAATTTCCAAGAAATGATTCCGCAGAATAACCTCCGAGAATGTTGTTATTAAAAGCTACAGGTTCATTTTCTTGTTCAAATTCTGTTACAGTATGCATCATGTGTTTTTCTCTATCAACCTTGATTTGATTGGGTTTCCCTTTGTGGGCAAGCCACATGTGAGAATAATCAGTGGCGATATAGCCATTAAGCTTTGCAGACCAATCCCTGCTTAATATTAATCCATAAAACTCAGGAATATCTGCAATCAATATATCAATTCTCTGGACTATCCTGGGATCAAAGGCTAACCTAATGGTGACTAAATTAATTTCTCCCACAACTTGCACTTTAGTCCGATCTAATTGAACAATATGAACTACATATTTCTGGGGTTCGATGTTTAATTTTGAGCAGACTGAAGTAGGCATTATGTTAGATGATGCTCCTGAATCTATTAAGTAGTTATGCAAATTCTTGTTATAGATTTCATAAGTCAAAATAAAAGAAGGTGTTTGAGAATTTGATCTTTCTCCAATAAGAACAGTATCATTAGCATCTACTTTATCTGGTGGCTTACCTGATCCTTTGGCTGCTTTGGCAACTACACCACTTGGTAGAGGAGAAATAGGTGTTGCATTTAATTCTTTCAATAACAACTTCTGTTGATGCTTAAGTTTGTTGAGTTCATGTAGAGAGATATTCGCTCTGGTTTTCTTCATGTCTTCAACGATGTTATAATCCATAGGATCTGATACCACCAGAGTCTTAGATGTTTTTGTAGGAGGATTAGAAGATGATGGTTGATTTTGAGTAGGAAAAGAGGAAGTTTTCTTTACAAGGGATTTGTCTTTAGTAGTGGAAGTTGAACTTTTCTTCTTGAGAACTTTTTGGACAGGCTCTGCTGCAGATTTACTTCTTGTACTTACTGGCATGGCTTCTTGTTCTTTTTCACTGTCTGAATTAGGAAGAATGAAATCCCACATCCCATGTAATTCAGCTATTTCTTCTTCTTCATATTCTTCCGATAATAGAGGTGTATCTTCTTCTTCATCTTCTTCTAGATCTAACTCTGCATTGGATATTGAACTGGGTGGTTTAGATTCAGTTTTCTGATTCCTTTTGAAGTTCCTATAAGATCTATTGGTGGAAGTTTCTGCTACTTGTTTTTCGATTTCAATCATTTCATTAGACAAAGTCTTCAGAACTTTCTGTAAGCCTTCCATGTCATAAGGATCCCTAGGTGTTTTCTTCTTTGAATCATCCTTAAAGCTGACTTTTTTGGATTTTTTGTCTTCAATAGCATTCTTCTTATCCAAAGCAATAATCTGTCTTTCAACTGCAATTGCTTCTTTCATGTTTTCAGCCAAAGTAGGTTTAGCAGCTCTATCTACAAAAATTGCAATGTTTGAAGGCAAAGCTGTTATATACCATTCACTTCGGACTTGCTCACTGGGTTTTGAGGTTGTAGGAATTTTATTCAAAATTTTGTTGAATTGGGAATTAAAATCTTGGATAGGTTCTTTGGATTCTGCTCTCAAATTGGAGAGATCATTAATTAAAGTCGTTATTGATCTGTCATCTCCAAATTTGGTTAAGAAATGTTCCTGGAAAATATCCCAACTTGTAATAGATCCCGATGGTAATGAAAAATACCAGGATCCTACTGCCCCTTATAAAGTATAAGGGAATAACCTAACCACAACATCTTCATGTTGTACTGCATTTAAATTTACAAATAACATAAAGTTATTAATGTGTTCTTCTGCTTGTATACCAAGGTCAGGACTAAATTTTGGCAACCATTTTTCAGGATGATCTGGAAAATCATGCAAAGGTGCAGGCATTTCAATAGCCCCTGGATTAGTCCATGGTATTTGTGCCATTGTTTTGATAATGGTTGAGGGACTTGAAGAGACAACTGGTGTTTGAGTAGAGGTTGTTGGAATAACTATACTCTTCTGGGTTTTAGTTTGGGAAGCAGATGAGTGAGTTTGTGATGAAGAAATAATATCACTACCTGATTCCAATGGTGTTTTTTTGGTTTTAACTCGACTAGGTAAAGGAAATTCCTTTGGAGGAATACCAAGTTTTTCGCTTTGTGACCTAGTGAGAGGTTTGGAAGAAACGAATTGTGAAGTAACACTACCTTCGGATAATTTAGACTCTTCTAATGATAATGAGAACCCTTGGAGTTTATGAACTAAAGCTTGTATTTCAGGGGACTCAGGAGGTTGATTTTCTGACAGATCTAAAGCTTTGGTAGTGGGTGTATTGATGTTCTTCTCAATTTCTTCCCTAGATATTTGAGATGTAGAAGAAATTGAAGAAAGTGATGAGGGTGAATTGCTCTTGGAATGGCCTGTAGATTTGGATTTACTTGCCATTCATAGCTTAGGCCCTCCTTCTAGCGCCAAAAATGTTAAAGCCTCGAAAATCATTGTTTCAAACATTGGGGGAAAACCACCCAGTCCGGACCTTAAGACAGCTCCTTTTCCATTTGGTGTGGTGGCTCCGACTGGATTTATAGGACCAGTTTCCTAATAATAAATGGATTGGTGATGGATAAATGGAAATAACTAACTGAGCTAATCTATCTAACTTAATCTATAACTTGCAAATAATTCTAAAACTAACCCGGGTATTAAATATGAATACGACTTAAAGATTGTTTCAATTAAACAAATAACCATGAAAATGTATTATTGTTCAATAGAAAGATGCAGTATCATATAATGATAACTCTGTTTAAGAAATTAAACAGAGTTAGAATAACACATCGCATTCATAATTCTATATATCATTTGCACATACTATGATAGATGAATATTTCTATATCTTCAGAAATGATATGATAAAGAAATATTTGAGAAAAAAGCATATATAAATGATAGAAAATTTCAAAGAGAATACTTCATTACATAAAGAAAATAACAGTAAATCGATAGAAATACTAGATTCATTAAGATATTTCCTTGATGCAATTCGATATCCAGATCCTGCGCTTTAACTTAGAACAATCTTCAAGGTACAGAAATGAAACTCTCAAAAATAATTCACCATGAAATCACATAATGTGATCCTTTATAAAAAAAAATAAGATAGTCAATGGAGTACGAAATGCATTATCCAAAGCCAAAATATTAAAAATTCGGACCCCTTTCTAAATGCTTGAAAGAGTTTAAATAAATTAACAAAACAAATTAACTATAACTTATGCTAGAAACTATCAATACGGAGATCGAAAAAAGACTTGCAATATAAATAAAACGATTCATTGAATTTATTACTGTATTCAATGTCATGAGGTGTGATTTCTTCTGTATCTTTAACGGTTGGATGACTCAGCCTCGAATGCAACTGACTAGTGTATGTGGCATCGGATAGCTCTGGAATGATGTAATTGATGGCATTAGAAAGGCATTTGATTGCCATCTATTGACTGTGTGGTTTGATCAAATATGTCCATAGGACATCCCATGTAATTTCCTGTATTTTGCTGATCTTTTGATTCTTGTTGATTAATTCCTGCTTCCATCTGGTATCAGTTTCTTTCACCCTTGGCAATTTACCTGGAGTACAATCAGAAATTAAATTAGTAGCATATAAACTATCATTAACTAATTGTGTCAGATTGTTCATTATGGCTCTGGCCCTTGATGTAGCATGTTCTTCTTTAATCAACTGTGTTTCCCATTCAGTAAACAAAATTTCTTTATGCCTTTCTTCGATCCTGGGAAGATTTGCACTCTTTCCTTGTTCTGAGTCCTGCCATGAAATAAATTCTGAAATCTTATCATCTGCATTTTCAGATTCAATTCTGGTGCTGACTGATTCATCGATAAGAGATTATGTTATTTCACATAAAGTTTCATCTTGTGCAATTTTTTGACACAGATCATCCAACTGCTGAGACAATAGCTTACTTGTTTCCAGAGCTTCTTTTTTAAATTGGTTAATTTTAGGATAATCCTTAAATTTATCCAATCTTGCTTGAAATATTTTTTCTTGCTCTTCTTTGGTAGTTTTCTCATTTTGCAGCAACGTCTGTAATTTGGATACCTCTTGAGAAAACTATTGTTGTTCATTCAAATCTTGCTGATCAAGCTTCTTATTTTCAATACTCAGTTGTTCTTCCAATTGTTTGGTTCTGAGTCTTTCTTCTTCAAACTACTGCTCCAACTACAATATGTTTTGTTGATCACCTGTTGTTTTATCCTCTAGCAATGCTATATATAAGTATTTTTTCTTTATCATTTGAGTGACTTCAGTAGCTTTATCTATAGTGGCTGCACTATAGGCACCTGCATATTGTGATAATTTGGTAAGATCCTCTGAAGGATTTACCTCAGTATTCTTCCATACAAAATTCATCAATTCAACTTGCAAAGTTGCAAGTGGTCCTTGATCTATCTTCCTTATTTTCCTTTGTTTTCTAACAACAGCCCTATGCTTAGGACTATAAAAGATATCCATAGGAGGAATGTCTTCAACTATCAACACAATTTCTTCTGATGGATGTTCAGGAATGATCTCCATATCCTGATTATTCAGATTATCAACTTGAGGATTATTTTGTCCACTTATTTGATGTTCAAATTGTTCATATTGTTTTAGCAAATGGGGAGTAACAATGGTTTCAGCAAAATTTCCCACTTTTTCTGTGGTCTTTTCTCTTTCAATTTGATTATCGGGCTTATTACCTGTATATTTTTCTTCAGACTGCATATCAATTTTGGTACCTGTATTCTCTTTTTATGTCTGCACATCAGGCTTGCTACCTATTCTTTCCTTCTCAGTCTGCATATCAATTTTGTTGGTAGACACTTCTTTTTCTATTTTTCTGGTTGTATCTTCCTTTTTCTTTTGTTCTATTTCCATACTTTCATTTTCTTGTAAAGGAATCTTGAGCTGGTCAAGGGGAGCTTTCAGTAATCTCTAACTTCTGAACTACATAAATTTGTTCATATCTTCTTCTTGAAACTTGGATTTAGCTAAGTCATAAACTTGGGAAAATTTCTCAATTGAGACAAATAAATCATCAAATTCAGCAGGCTCATGCTCAAACTTAGCAATTTGGACCAAAGTTGTGAAATCAAAAGCCACTTTATTTGGATCATATTGTTTGCTTGGAACGGTTGCAAGCTTAAGATTTCTTATCTTAAGGGTTTCTTATTCAGCATGCTTAAAATCATTAAGAGTATAGGTACCATAATGGAAAGGAAAATTAGGCCACATCAATTTTTTGGAATTCTTTAAACACCTGGACATCCCTTTTTCTGTCAACTGGTAAGAAATCTCTTGAGCTAAAAGTTTATCAGGGACATATAGGGGCAAGACATGAGGCTCAATAATGCTTCCAAAAACCCTAATATAGGTAAAATTTTCTTCTCCAAACCAATTTCCGATTAGGGATATATCAAGCTTTGCATTTTCAGAGAGCCGGGGAGGAAATTGGTTAAAAATGGTTTGATAGATAGGTAACATGAAGCCGTGGAAAATTCTATATACATGGTTCTTGAAATGAGCCTTCCACAGATGTTTATGGTAAATGTGAATAGGGACAGGTTCATGTGAAGTCCATTTCCAACCCAGGATAGGGAATTCAGAATTAAAACACAAAGCATCTAAGATATAGGCACATAAATGAAATGGGGGTGTATTTCCACTATTTTTATTCTTTTTATAGTCTAGAATTATGTTAGCCATCTTATTAGAAAGAATAACTGAACAATCCATAATCTCAGAATTTATAGCAGCATGAATTAGGGGTACCATCTGAATTGGAAACCTTGCAGAATTATCGTATCCAAAAAGTATACACATCATTGCAGTAGCATAGCAATACGGGGGTGCGAGAGACTCTACAGAATACATACCTAAGGTCTCATGCTTATGCTTTTTTGGAGCTCATCTCCATTCTTTAATTGGGTCTGATTCAATTTCATTGCTTGAGGTAAAATCTGCTATGAAGGCTTTGTTGTATGTCTTTTGAGTATCTAGCAGATGGTACATTGCTTTGATGTCTTCTGCTCTAAAAGACCCAAACATCTTTCCTCCAACTGTCATGAATGTCCTGTTTGTTATGGTGGTGTTGTCTATCACCCATCGTATTATGTCATAACATGGGAATACATTCGCCCGAGCTGCAATTCTATGAAGAAAATAATTTGCAAGTTTTTTAAGGGGATTGTCATTTGAATCCGATTCTTCATCTGGCACTGTTGCCTTTACCTCTGTAACTGTAGGGTCTTCTTTTTCAATAAAATTATATAATTCTTCCTAGGAAAGCTTCCCGAGACCCTGGCATGCAGTATCTGCAACCAGCTTGATTTTAGCTAGTTTTTCTTTTGGCATTGTGGTTTTGGTAGTGGTCGTTGAGGTGGAAGCAATTCTTGATTTTTTAAGCTTCTTAGACATCTTCTTCGTCTAGTATCGTTTCACTAGTTCAGTGAACAAAAGGGCTGGATGTTCTATAGCTCTGCAAATGAGATAAACCTTTCAGTCACGGGAAGAAATGAAGTTAGGAGAACAATTATGCGAAAATATTTTTATTAATGATCCCAATTGATTAACTTCGTGTTAAACTTAAATGCCCTCAATGAGAGTCACATTCACGCATTCATATTAGAATCAATTACCATAATTCGTTTGATTTTCCAATTAATGATGTTCGTACAATCGGAGATCGGCGATATTGAAATGTTATTGTATAACTTTCCTTTTGAATTTTTCAATTGCGATTGACCGATAAATATATGCACGGCGCAAAATAGCGATTAATAAAGACTGACAATTCATCGCATCAGAGTTCCTGAAAGGGAAACTAAAGATATCTCATATTTTCCACCGATTTGCGATTAGCAATAAAGGTATATCGCATTGGATATTTCCAAATGGATTGAGTTTTTCATGATTTTTACCGAAATGCGATTGCAATGATGGTGGGACCCATCGCATTGAAACTTTTATAAAACAAGTAATCTTTGCTTTTACAAAATGCGATTGCGATATGTTGTATCGCATCAGAGTTTATAAAATAGACCAAATGAAGGATAACTTTTTCGAAATGTGATTGCGATAAGTTACATAGCATTGGAGTTTTGCAAAACAAATGTGAAACCTTAAGACTCTACCGATTTGCGATTGCGATTTACTTTATCGCATCGGACTGTTAACATAAATAATTTTATACTTTGTGCCGATGCGATATAAGACTTATAGTTGATCATATTGGAATAAATTCAATGTCACTTTTGTTCATTTGTACTTGATATATGTGATATGTGATGCATGACTTTTAAATAATGAATCTTTCTGTAATCGGATTTCCTCAAAGTTTTTATTTCTATCTAAAAGAAAGGGGACCTATTTCTAAAATAAAATTTATTTTAAAATTATGAAATGGGGAGGGTTTTTGTACCATACAACAAAACCCTGAGAAGGATTGGTTCGACCTTGTCTTGTTTGACAAGTCCATCACTCTTTAATGTTTTAACGAGTCTAGTGAAGGTGAAACACGACATATTTTTCATGTTTATAGAGTTTGAAAAAGGCGCGGAAAAGTAAAATCCACGTGTCCCTTTTCGTAGATAGTCTCTCGAGTTCGAAAAGGTTGAAAACAATACTCAAGAGAACCTCTTAGCCATGTTCATATAAGGTATTCATTTTTCTTAGTTAGTCTATTGCAGTCCGAAAAAGGGTTAATATTATACTAAGTAGAAGTCTTTTCATTTATTTTTAGGAGCTCGAAGGACAAGTGCTAGAAAATCTTTTCATGTTTTGGGAGTCTGAAAAGAGATGAAAGGGTGTTCCTTTTTCATTGGTTTATAGATTCTGAAAAAGAGATAAAAGTATACTCCTTGGTCAAATAACATGTTAAAACATAGTAAAAACTTGCTAATAGTTGTCAAACTACTCAAAACACCACAAGAAGAATTAAAAATACTCGTTTCACAGTAAAAATGAAGCATATCTAGGTAAAAATGTTAAAAATGAATAAAATAATGAAAAAATGACCATAAATATCCAAAATGACTTTTCATTTTTACCATTTCATACTTTACCTTCAACAGTGAGTATTTGGAGCCCTTTTTCCCTTGATATTTTGCTGCTAATTACAACTAATCTAGGGAACCATTTCAGGTGCCCTCAGATCCAGGTAGGAGCTAAGACCTTTCTCTATCTTTCCATGGTTCATTTTTGTGTTTTCATGTTTTTTCAAATTTTTGAGGCCCCTGGGTTTATAAAAAAAATCCCTGGGACCAACACATCCCCTCAGTGTCGAAAATGGCATTTCACCTAGGTAGAGGAACACTACAAACAGAGGTGCAATGCTCTGTCTAGGCCTTCTGGGGTGCATTGGGCACATTTATTCAAGTTTGTTCTCAATTTTTCTTCAAATTTTGTCAATTTCGTCGCATGGAAAAGAGCCTAATGAGTCCTTTGTTGATGTTTCAGGCACCCATTATCACAAAATGTCATTTATATAAAGAGAAAGAGAGCATGAAGCACAATATTTGGGTGTATCAAACAACCCTACTACAATCCAGGGGCTTAAACACTGTGGGTTGTTGAAATTATTCTGGCTTCTCGATATGAGGAAACAAATGGAGTTGTTAAAGTATCTTGCGCATTCATGGGATGTTCAGGCATAGGCGTTCAGGTTTGGGGAGCATCTACTTGAGATATAGGTAGATTATATTTACTTTCTAACAATATTTTCTAAGCGAGGTGCCCCCGTATCTTTTCTAGGTGGAAGAAGTGGCGGTGCGATGGTAAAATATTACATTGCCACCTATTGCAGACCTCGATCCATTCCAAAAAGGGAGAAAAATATTAAAATAAAAGATTTGACCCAACTACCTTTGAGAACGATCTTATTCATCATAGAAAGATTGGCAGGAAAATCGACATTACATGTGGCAAGCATATTATACATGTAGTATGGGGTAGAATTTCTAGCACCAACAATATTCAACTGGAGCGAGGGTGTCTTGGTCAACCTGAAGGAACAACTTACTAAAGTAAAGGAAGGGAAGTTGAAAAACTTCGGATATGGTGCCATATTGGTTTGTTTTTCCTTAGATTGGGTACCATTACTCCAACCTCATCAGATTGTACTTGAGCCCTTTGATCCGAGGGTCCCACGGATGAGGAGGTGGATAGACCACATGACCAGACATGCAGGTCCACCAATGATCAACTTTTCACCAGCCTTCTTTGGATGGCTACATAGATACTTCATCATGATAGATGAGTATCCTTACATAGGGATGGATTTCCGTATGATCCTGCGCCCGTGTTGCCTGAGGGAGAGCAATGGGGTGCTACAAGTAAGATAGTTTGACCTTTGAGTTTTTGAAAAGTTTTACAATTTTTTTTGTGTTTTCTCATGTTCCCAAGACTAAAATATTTTATATTTTCATGTAGACATTAGACCTTTTATACCATTGGGTGCTACATATCTCCATCGCACAGAGACACAACCACAAGAGGAGGTATTGAGACCAGCACAGGTCACTGCGGTGGGATAGGATGCGCTACGAGACCTTGAGGTAGCGAAGGTCCTATCATATATGGAGTGCCACATGAATGGATTGACTCACAGGATTGATGAGACTGTAGTCGATCAACTTCCATTACGACTTCAACGACATACCATTGGGGTACCTAGTCATATCGGTTGATTAATGCACAAGATAGCTCATGTAGTGTCGTTTTATCATGAGCACCACTGATTGTCTACTTAGATGTTTGCATGTAGTTTTTGTATATGGGCGATGTAGCCATATATGTTTCAGGGCACTCATTTTGTAAAACAAAACTTATCATATATATATTCAGTGTTTCCTAGTTCTTATTCTACTTTCAATATAATGTGATGTGAATTGAAAGTTACTTACATTCGTTGCAAATGTTTATATAAAAAAAATTAGCTAGGGCATATGCTAAAGTGTATATGTTTCTAGAAATGTGTTCATATTGTATGAAATTGAAATGTATTTCTAGAAGACGCACTCTCAAAACCATGCGAAGGATGGTGATATTTCTCACCAAATAGATATTTGCGAGTTATAGTACTACGAGCTGTGAGTCAAGCCTAATGACTATACGATGGATACCATGTGAAATAACATCAGATAGAAACTCAACCATTGTTCTATACTCAACAATGTTGTTAGTAGAGCTGCCAATGCAAATCCATTGCATATTCACTAGCTCACCATTTGGAGCATATATTTCCCAACTACGGAGTATAGGTTTCGATTACTATAGCTATCAAATCGACATAACCAATGTACGGTTCGAGAGAGGTTGAAATATGCAAACCAAATTGAAGAAGGATCAATAGAAACCATGGGAAAATCTGAAAAACACATTGCAAACACACTCAACACAACTATAGATAATATGTAAACAATGTACTACGCATGTGATCAAACATAGTATTTTTTGAGATACAACCCATTTCTAGGCTGGGACAGTGGAATTCCATCAAGATATACTAACTCGTAAGCCCATTTTGCAAGGACACGCTTGAAAATGTTTGGGCCCTGCCACATAGGCTGGAACTTTCTTGGGCATAACTTATCGGCCTCCTGGTCACATAAGAGTACCAAATCTCCCTCCGAGATGACTCTAGGCTTTACACTTTTGTCATATTGCACTATGATGCATATTTTATGAGCTTTGTTGGCCAAAGCAGCATCGCATCGGGTCTCATCCAATCGATTCAAGTGTAAAATGCACTCTTCTTCTATAGAGGTAGCAGGGAGAAGTTTGATAGCTAGTTTCAGCGATGGAATTCCACACTAAATGGGAAGTATTGCTTCTAGACCATAAACCAACTAAAAAGGTGTGAATCTAGTAGCAGTCCCTACCAAGGTTCATTATGCCCACAAGTAAGCATAGATAAGTAAATTCCAGTTCGATTTATGGACCCCTATCATGCATTGAAGAATAGTCTTAAGAACTTTGTTGATAACTTCAACTTGTCCATTAGCCTGAGGATAATAGGGAGTGGAAATTTCATGTGAACTTCCCCAATTTGGCAGTTAATTTGGTCATCATATGATTCTGAAAATGCTTCCCATGATCTATGACTATCGCTTGCGGAACACCAAACCTAGCAATCACGTGGTTGGAAAAGAAGTACGCAGCCATTTCACCGATGTTATTGAATGTAGGCATCGCTTTGGCCCACTTAGTAAAGTAGTCAACAACGACAATGATATAACCATGCCCCCCGGTCGAATGAGGTTTACATGTCATAAAGTTTATACCCCATTTCACAAAGGGACCAACAACGACAAAAGGATGCAGTGGGTTAGGTGGAGCATGAACTTTGCAATCATATATATGGAACGCATGACACTTCTGTACTGCAAGGATACAGACATGGAAAATGGTGGGCCAAAAATAACCAGCACATAAGATATTTTTCATAGTAGCGTAATCTGATAAATATCTACCACATGCTCCTGAATGGAAATGATTCAGAACTTTCTCATCCTCCTTGAGGGTGAGGCACCATTGTAAAATCGTATCGATACCACGATAGTAAAGCGTGTCGATGATAATTAGATAATTTTTGGATTGGTAGCAGATACATCGTTGCTCAAAGAGAGAGGTATGAGGTCAAAAATTTTGGGTTTGGAGATATATCAGGAAATATACATACCACGGGTCAAATTATGATATCAGAAACAATGACGTGTCAGGGATGGAATCTTCATACGTAGATTCTACATCAAGGGAGGGAAGATCGCACATTAGTTCGACGAAAACTAGGGAACTCTTTGACTTGGTTTTGATGAATTCCAAGTCAAAATCTTGGAGAATAACTATCTATTTCAAGTACTTGGCCCCCAAAAATTGGCGTGACAGTACATATGTCATCAGGTTGCAATATGAAACAACCGTAGTTTTCTGAAGAAATATGTAATGGCGAAATATATTGATGGCTTGAATGACCACAAAAGCCAACTTTTCAACATGTATAATATCCCAAAATTGAAATTTTCTACAACAATAAGAATACCTTAAGGTATTACAAAGTTGGAGAACAGAAAGTAATCAACTCATGTAATGTGTTTTAACACATATCCATCATAACAACAATCACAACAACAAACTATGCATTTATACAGTTCACCAAGTGGGGAAAAGCAGTTATTTTTGCCTCAAAAACGCTATTTTCTGAATATTGAGTTAAAACAGTGGAAAATAACGGTTTTTTCCCTTATAATGGACAATATAGGACATGAATGAAAAAGAGTTTCAGAAACAAATTCCTTTATCCTAGTTAAACAGGCCTCCCATGCTCAAGGCAGCTAAAAATTGCCAAAACCCCAGGACCGCAAAATGCTGGAGCAGCTGCACAAGTGACTGCGCAGTCTAAAGAGAGGTTAACTCAGAAAATAGAGAAATATGACTGATAATATTATTATAATACTCAATGATGTACAGAAACAGAGATCTAATCTCTTTTACACAATTCCAAGAAGACCCGGCAAAGGTTTCTTGATAGAAAAGATATACAAGAGAAAGTTGCTACAAATCTGTGGCTGAATAATGTTGTATGGATGAAGCTCTACAATAGATGTCTAAACAAGAAAATAAATGGTTTTATACTCCTTCTCTAGCTCTCCCAAAGAAAGGTTGATCCTTCTCTTGGGAAACTAGCTCCTCAAAATGGAATTTTCACCCCTTCCACTGCACACCTTAAGAAATAACGCAGTTTTCTGAAGGGACTACGTTTTTTCTGAAGGTAAGTTCTTGGCCCAACACCAGGTAGTGGAAAATTCAGATCAAAAACCTCCTCTTAGATTTCTCAAGCAAGATCTCCAAGAAAGAGTGGGGAATCTCTGCCCAGGCAAACCCTTGCACTAAGCAGTGCAGTAACTTAGCTAAACAGCTAAGTATGCAGGAAGTCTAAGCAGACATCATGAAAATATAATCTCCAATATTTCCATATTCTTGCCATCTCTTTCATTATATAATTGATGAGCTTCCTCACCAAGGGTCCCACCCACTATGAGGTTGCTTCCATGCAAAGGCTCCTCCACAAAAACTGTGTTGTCCAACAAGATGGTGCAATGTATCTAGACAGTTTTGTTGAATTGGTCAACCTTGAATGATTATTCATGCCCCGTCCCTTTTCACACTCAAGGTGCCTTCATTTTATCTAACCGGATTGATCTCTATTCACATTGAGCTAGTTTTATGTAGGATCCACTTCTTTGAGAACAAATCATGTTGACTTGGTCAAATTTGACCTTACCCACATAGTTTAGACCTTGTTCACACATGTGGATGCTTGAACTGGTTATTACATGATCCCTTTTCACACTAGGAGGGATTTTTATTCATACTTGAGCAAATTATGAGCCTCCTTGCCCATTTATTCACCAATCTAAGTTTCAAGAGAAAAATTAATATTCCTATTAGCTGAAGCTAATTTAGGAATATTACAGTCTCCCCCTCCCAAATGTTTCTTGTCCTCAAGCAACCGCAAGGGTGCTGCAAAATCTCCCCTCTTCCTCTTGTGGCCCTCCCATCCGATAGTCTCCTCCATTGCTTCAGAATCTCTGCAAAAATTCCATCTCCCAGTGGCTCCTCCCAAGTGTACAAGTTGGCCTTTGGTGAATAAACCCAATGGCTCTCATCATGAAAGAATGGAAGGTTGTTATGGAAACCTTCTTGCTGATCCATGGCCTCCTCAAGAAAGAAATGATGACAATCATGGGGAATTTCATCATCAATGGAGGTCTCCCTCCTCCATGCTATCATCCAAATAAAATGAATCACCCTCTAGCTTGGTAATTCATAGAAAAGCTCCTCCCAATTTCTAATGAGAGGCATGCCCCAAGTGCTCCAACAAAACATATGGTCCACATCATAAAGAAACAAGTGATATGCAATGGTGGCCACATAGTTTCTCATGCTCCTCTTGGAACATGTAGTGCAGAAAAAGTAGGGACTCTCTTCCCCCAAAGACACATCCAATAAGTGTGTCTCTCCTCCAACCATGCCCCCAACAAAGATAAGAACATCTTCAGCATGGGGGATCATAAGTAAGATCATGCTAGTTGCCATATACAATAAGGGAGAAGTACAATGGTCCCTCATGTGCAACCAGCGCAGTTTTCCTCCTAACTACCATAGGATATGATATGAAAAGCGTTCTCCCAAACACTTTTTTTCTGCCCCATCCTTCTTGCATGCTTGGAGAAGGTGTATGATGGTTGGTGTTAAGGAATCACACCATGAAGAGTACATCACCTCTCCAAGATCTCCCAAGGAATGGCCAACATCACCATTGTTCATGGCCCAAAGTGGCTCATGAAGCCCATCAGCAAAAGTGCCCCCTCTTGGAGCCAAGACCTGCACATGAGTGTTAAGAAAATGCAAGTATATAATAAATACATCATGAGATTCAACAATACAATTTCTATCATACACTTGTTTGAAATCAGCAAAGTAGCTCATGGATGAGCTCCCTCTCATACTCAATGCATAAAGAGGTGATAATGATAACTCTTCCCAAGAGCTATGTTCCTCCTCAACCAGTAAATGATTCATGCACTTACTCATATGAGAGTGCACCTCCTCCTTGAAATTTTCCCACATAAATCCATCTAAGATAATATGATATGTTTTAATGAAACTAGTGGGATTTGAAAGCAAGACCTCATAAGTTGTATCAAGTAGTATATTCTTGAGTTTGGAATCTTTGGTTAAATAGATCTGATCATGGACATAAATGATTCCATTAACTACCTCATAATCTTCATCCATTTCTTGCCCATCAATAACCTTACATGTGAATAGGTCCTTAGAATATTCCATCAAGAGTTGGGACTCCCAATAAGGGTCTAGGCTTCCCAACATTGACAGCGTTGTAGAAATCTGAAATGATGCATTTTCCATATGATGGCTCTCCACCTTGACATGCTTGATGTAAAATTCACATTTTGGAGTATTCCCAACCTTCTTTTTCTGCCCCTCTTGCAGCTGATCTTGCTCAAGACAAGATTGAAATTTAGGAAATTCACCCTTCCCTTGAAATGTTATCTTTCTCAAAAACCTCCACCTTTTTGCTCCTGCATACAAAAATGAAATTATTTTTTTGTTATGTTCAGAAATCTTCATTATATATTGAAGTATCCTTTGCTGCCCCAAAGATATGGAGTAGCCTTTTGATACTATGCTCATATCAGCACAAATTTCTGAATCTATTCCCTCCAACACAAATAGATGAATGGAAGAAAGCAAGGTCAATTTCATAAATTTGCCTAGCCTTCCATCAATGGTTTTCAGCGCTATAGTGGCTCCTTCCAAGGTTCCCTCTTTAAAAAAATATGTTGCTGCTTCATATAGTTGAGAGAACACTTTAGTTTTCCTCCAATCAGGAGGTCTTCCTGCCAAAATGCCTTCTTGCAAAGAGGCATCAAGGCATAGATTAGGGTGTGAATGTAGGTGGACAGATTTGCCCCTACCTTTGTTGCATAGATCCTCTTGCCTTATTTGTTCTTTCAAACTTTGAAATAGAGAAGGGTACATTCTCTTCATCTTGTGATGCCATTCCTCCTCTTTTTCTTCTCCTATCTTCAAGATCTCATCATTTTGCAATGAAGGTACATGCTGCTCATGTGTTATGCCAAGAGCTCTATGTGTGAGACCTTTTGGAACTCCTTGCAAGAGTGCAAGAGTTCTTTTCCTTGGAGCAAGTGCTCCCTCCTCTCCTTCATGAGGTGCTTGAGGTGCTCTTGTCATGACTATGTTATCTTCTCTTGCCTCTCCTTTCCCTTCTTCACTAGTTGAAGTTGCCTTTCCTTCAACAAGAGACCTTAGCTCTTGGTCCTCTTTTGAAGAAGGAACCTTCATGTCTTCCTTTTGAGAAGGAAGTCCTTCATCTAAAGGAGATCTTGCCCTTGGAAAAGTATCAAACAATCTCACCTCCTCTTCATTGGTTTTCAGAAATGAAGTTGGATAGATAGATCCTCCCAACTCATGCAAAAGTTTTGTTTGATGTGGTTTGATAGTTGCAATAGAAGATGTTTCACATGAAATATCATCAAACCTCTCTACTAATCTTTTAATGAACTTTGCATAAGTAGATTTATTTGCATTCTTTAAGGAAAATGATTCAAACAACCACCAAGCATAGGCCTTACCCTCAAAATGCAGCGCTGCTACTTTGATGACCTTAAATTCTAAAACTTGATGTTGCTGCACAAAGGTGTCTAGCTCCTTCACCCACGCCCTAGCTAGACATAGAGGTGATCCATCAAAAGTGGATAGAAAGAATCTACCCTCACCCTGCTTCTTGCTCCTTGTGCTCTTCTCCTCCTTCATTTGGAAAAACCCTTGGAAGTTCAAGTGATCTTTGAACTCCTCGGATTGATCTTCATATTACTACAAATAATCACCAAGAGTATCTCTCTTTGGCACATCTCCTTTCTTCCTTTTCATGAAGAAATTGCTGATAGAACTGATGATATGGCTGAGTGCTCATATCCATAAGATGAGGATTTAGAATCTTCCTCCTGTATAGATCTTGTTGAGGGATCCTCATGTGTTTCCCTCCTCATTTCTTTGATGCCCTTGCCTTTGCCCTGCAGATTTGAAAAGAGAAGTTTTGAGAACCTATTTTCTCCATAAAACAAGGGTTTAATCTGATTTCTTCTGAAAATCTCCTCCTCCCCATGAGAATACTCCATAATTCTAGAGCTCACAGGCTGAGCCAAGATTGTTTCTCTGATACCACTGTAATATCCCAAAACTGGAATTTTCTACAACAATAAGAATACCTTAAGGTATTCAAAAGTTGGAGAACAGAAAGTAATCAACTCATGTAATGTGTTTGAACACATAGCCATCATAACAACAATCACAACAACAAACTATGCATTTATACAGTTCACCAAGTGGGGAAAAGCATCTATTTTTTCCTCAAAAACGTTATTTTCTGAATATTGAGTTAAAACAGTGGAAAATAAAGGTTGTGTCCCTTAAAATGGAAAATATAGGACATTCATGCAAAATAGTTTCAGAAACAAATGCCTTTAGCCTAGTTAAACAGGCCTCCCATGCTCAAGACAGCTAAAAATTGCCAAAACCCCAAGACTGCAAAATGTCGGAGCAACTGCACAAGTGACTGCGCAGTATAAAGAGAGGTTAACTCAGAAAATAGAGAAATATTACTGATAATATTATTATAATACTCAATTATGTACAGAAACAGAGATCTAATCTCTTTTACACATATCCAAGAAGACCCGGCAAAGGTTTCTTGATAGAAAAGATATACAAGAGAAAGCTGCTGCAAATATGTGGTTGAATAATGTTGTATGGCTGAAGCTCTGCAATAGATGGCTGAAAAATCAAAGAAATGGTTGTAGACTCCTTCTCTAGTTGTCCCAAAGAAAGGCTGATCCTTCTCTTGGGAAACTAGCTCCTCAAAATGGGATTTTCATCCCTTCCACTGCACACCTTAAGAAATAACGCAGTTTTCTGAAGGGATTGCATTTTTTCTGAAGGTAAGTTCTTGTCCCAACACTAGGTAGTGGAAAATTCAGATCAGAAACCTCCTCTTATATTTCACAAGCAAGATCTCCAAGAAAGAGTGGGGAATCCCTGCCCGGGTAAACCCTTGCACTAAGCAGTGCAGCAACTTAGCTAAACAACTAAGTATCCAGGAATTCTAAGAAAACCTCATGAAAATATAATCTCCAATATTTCCATATGCTTGCCATCTCTTTCATTATATAATTGATGAGCTTCCTCACCAAGGGTACCACCCACTATTAGGTTGCTTCCATGCAAAGGCTCCTCCACAAAAACTGCGATGTCCAACAAGATGGTGCAATGTATCTAGAAAGTTTTGTTGACTTGGTCAACCTTGAATGATTCTTCATGCCCAGTCCCTTTTCACACTCAAGGTGCCTTCATTTTATCTAAACGGATTGATCTCTATTCACATTGAGTTGGTTTTATGTAGGATCCACTTCTTTGAGAATAAATCATGTTGACTTGGTCAAACTTGACCTAAGTTTAGACCTTGTCCACACATGTGGGTGCTTGAACTGGTTATTACATGATCCCTTTTCACACTAGGAGGGATTTGTATTCATACTTGAGCAAATTATGAGCCTCCTTGCCCATTTATTCACCAATCTAAGTTTCAAAAGCAAAATTAATATTCCTATTATCTAAAGCTAATTTAGGAATATTACAACATGATTATACTAGATCTCGGTATCATTGAGGTTCCGACTCATATAGTAAATGGGATGTTCAATCCCAATGTCGTCTTCTTGGAACAACACCATAGCTATAGTAGAGATGGCAACAACGAGATACAAGAAATAGTCTTGCTGATAGTTAGGGGGATATAAGAGATATGCCCGAACCAGTACTTCTTTCAAGGCATGAAACACTTTCTGTGCAGCATCATCCAAATTGAAGGGAATCAATTTTTTCAGTAAGCGAGTAAATCCTTTGGTCAACTCAGCATAATTAGGGACGAATCTCCTCAAGAAGTTAGCTTTCCCTTGGAATCTATATAACTGAACTAAGGAGGAGGGTGCAGGAAAATCAACAATTTTCTGGACTTTAAGAGGGTCAATGCAAATTCCTTGCAAGGAGATAAAAAAACCAAGGAGTCAACCAAAACCAACACAAAACATACATTTGTGCGGGTTAAGTCAAATGTTCTAATGCCTAAAGCAAAGAAAAATGGCCCGTAAATGTAGGGAGTGATCATCCCGATGCTTGTAATGAGCAGGGATATTGTCCAATTAGGGTTGCATGATATGATTAATACCATGAAAAGAATAATTCATCACATGTTGAAATGTAGCCCATGCGTTCTTGAGATTGAATGGTAGATTTTTATAAGCAAAACTACCCCAAGGACAAATGAATGATATATTGGGTTGGTTCACTAGGAGAATGTTGATTTGATTGTAACCCAAGAATCCATCCATAAATGAATAGATCTCGCAACCAGCGCAATCATCAACAATTTGGTCGATAAATGAATCTTTCAGACAAGCTCGATTAACATCCTGATAATTGACACACACTCGAATCGTGCCCTATTTCTTCATGACAGAGACTACATTTGATACCCAATTGGTTAAAGGAAAGGGGTATATTAAACCATCTTGAAGAATATTTTTAACTTCAAATTTTATCCCAACAGCCTTCTTAGGATGGACTGGATAGAGGCATTACTAGACAGGTTTTGCATCAGGATATAATTTAATTTTGTGCGCCACTATGTTTGGGTCGATACCTCAATTTCCTTCATATGTCTAGGAAAATACATCTCTGAACTCACAAAAAAGGGCTTGGTAGGTCTCGACTTCACATGAAGAAAAAGATGCTCCGATGTAAATATTTTTGAATTCCTGGTTTGATCGAAATATTGAGAAGGATGGTTTCTTCAATATTAGAGAGGTTCTGTTTAGAGTTGATCTCAAGAATGGAAACAAAATTCAAGAGGATTCGATTAACTTAGGTAGGTACAAACCGCCAAGATTATCTTCTATGGAATAAGGAAGGGAGGAATGATGGTGATGCTCGTCCCATGGCATGTCACTTGACGTCATGATCTCCATAATGATTTCGCCAGTTGAAATTATACGTGAGAAAGGATCAAAGGGCATGCCATAATCCAGGGATCGGTCTACCCAATTGATTGAAGAAAAATTATGGGCCACACAATCCGAGTAGATGGCTTCGTAATATTTCTCAACAGAGTTAAGCGACATCTGGTCACAAAAACTTTGGATGTCAGTTTCATCCGGTACAATCCATGGATCCACCAGAATCACTGAGGATGATATCATATTGATATAAGAAACCAAAGTTGGGGAGTTGGAATGGGGAGGAGGGGGGAGGGAAAAACTCCCCATAAGCGATGAATCCTTTAATAATCGAACTCCAACATGCTGATAGGAATGTAGGGCTTCCCCTACAGGAGGGACACTTCTGGTAACACTGGAATCAGAGGAAAATAATTTGAGTTGATCTATGGCTACTATCTTGCCTTTATGAGGAAAGGTGATCATGCGGAGTAAGTTGAAACAACGATAGCCACAACATAAAACCAAGTATGTCCCAACAGAAGATTATAATCAAGAGGTACATCAATAACTTCTATTTCTACAGAGATTGTTTTTCCCCCAATTTCCAGAGATTGTTTTTCCCCCAATTTCCACTTGGGGGGATATATGTCCTTCCATCAAAGGCTTTTAATGTGGTGGTCGATTGATTCAGTTGAGGTGAACCAATGGCCTTCCAGAAATACATAGACATGATGCATGTCGATTCTCCCTTGTCCACAACAGAGCGATGGATGTTCTTACCATGGACAGTGACCTGAATCATAAAAGGTAGTTGAGCCAAAATTCGGGAGTATAATTATCATGAGATAAAACCACTAGGTTGGAATCCGATGGGTCCATCCATCTAATAACTAACAACAAGGCCTTCTTTTGGGCGGGGCAGTTTTGCAACACCACAAAAGGAAACTGTCGATTAAAGTATGGAGGAGTATGTCCTGGGTAAGATGGAATAGCCTAAGAAATAGGTACTTGCATGCTTAGATAAGGAGGGTTCTGATAATAAGGAACTTGGTTAACAAGATACAGAGGATTCTGATAGCCAACATGCAAGTGAGTTTGTTTCATAGCCCCAGGATGGCGATAAAGTTGTTGGAATGGTTGGGTCTGGATTTGATGGCCTTGAAAAGGAACGTGATGAGGTCCATACTATGTACCAATAGAGGTTTGTATTACCCCCCTAGTATGGTGGGTTCGGTTGAGACTGCACCAAATTTTGAATAATTTTTCCTACCGAAACTTGAGGAGCATTTTTCGCAAGCGATTGAGAAGGTGAGGCACCTTGTACATTTTGACTAAGTGGTGCCTGGGAAGAATTAGATACCATAATAATAGGCTGTAAAGGTTGGCTTAAATGCATTTGAGCTTTTTGAGGTGCTTATGGACAGATAGGAATTTGCAATGAGGATGGTGTAGCTTGAGGATTTAACAATCGATCCCAAAACGAACCAAGTTGAATGGGTGAAGTAGGTTGCCAAACACTTACAGCCATTCTAGGATAAGGCAGACCATAATTAGGCGGATTACCATATTGAGGTATACCAACAACAGGTTGCCCCCTATGTAAGGAGGAGAAGATAATGGATTCAATTGCGATCCAAGTGGATGGTACCCAACATAAGGAGACTTAGGATGTTGAGGGTAGCTTTGTCCAATGATATAAGGACCAGCCAGCTACTTTATTGTAGGTGTAGATAGATGAAGAGGATAATACTTTGTTACATTTATAAGAGAAGTAACAAACACTATTCTTGAATTATATGACATGGGAGATGTCCAAGGACTGGAAGCTGCACTAGAAAAGGTACCAGATAATGACTGATAACAAGGTGGGATGGATGGGCCACCATACTAATGAGCTTCTGGTGATGTCACGAACATAGATGAGGAAGTGACACTTGATGTATCAACCATAGAGGTGGACACATGTTGGGAACTTGAATCAGTTCCAAAGATCCTCGGGTAAACCCAAAGAATCAGGTAAAGGAGGTTGTATTGGAGTTTGAAGAGATGAAAAAGGCTCATGTTGATAAAAATGAAGTCCATCCGATCCTCAGTATGGTCACCAATTTTTTATACGAGATTTACGATTGTAGACAAAGGTGTCTCCCTAGGTTTGGTGGTCAACCTAGAACAACAGAGAGACTAGGAGCCCAATGTTTTTCCTTAAAGTAAATAGATTATGGAGTGAGGACTAATTTGAAACTATCGCTCAATTCACTCCTTCTTTAGCTTGGAAGTTCCCATTACAGCTTCGATCGCAAAAATTAGATCCTACACAGTCAGATAACAAAATCAAAGAAACTACGAGATGTATGTAGTATAATCTACATACTCTATTAAATATATCAGCATGGTATTCAAATAAGTGAAATAACAACATCACACATAGGGAAAAAAAATTCTTTGCATTAACTTAAATGGAAGGAGATTACAACCATAAGTGGCAGTTGATCTTGTATAAGAGCCCCTCCAAGTTTTTGACTCATCCTTTCCTTGTCACAATATGCACTTCCAGTCACCCTATGCATGATATCATAACTACTTACTGCAGCAGCATAAGGGAAGAATTACTCTCCAAATCCAACCATTACCTCTTGCATATGAGAGGGTAAATATATAGGAGAGAAGGGTAAGTTGGGAGTTATTATCCAATTACCATTATAATGCTTTAGATCCACCTTTGATGGAGGGATATGATTAAAGGATAAGTGATAAAAACTCCAAAGTAGGGTAAGATAGGATCCGAATTTCAATCCAAGGTAAGTAGTTGAAACAAATTCTGGAAACTTCTAGAAATTGAATCTTCCAGAATCCTGATCATTCTCCCGGATTTCTAGAAACAACACAGGTGCAAAGGAGGTAAAACTATTGGTGACCAACATTGGCCACACTGGAGCAACCTGTAGGTGAACACACCCCAGTATGCTTGCAGGGAGCGTTGGTCCTCAATCTGGATCAAATAGGGAAGTTTAGGGTTGAAATTCTGAGGGATGAAAGGTACATGCTTAGAGATTTGTGCAAGATGATGACAAGGGGAATAGGATGTTGATTGATCCCACTAGGAGGCTCACTTTGATTTGATGTGACAAAATGGCCTATAAAATACCCAAAGATTATAACCATTGGACACCTAGTACAACATCAACACCACCCACTGGAATGGAAAGCACTGGACGATTTAATACATATTCTCCCATGGATAGCTTGATATTATGGAACTTTCTAGAGAAATTTATAGTTCCTCCATTTGCAACCATCACTTGACACTCTAGTGTTGGATATAGGAAGCAATTCAATTCCTTGGCTATCTTACAATGAATAAAATTATGGGTACTACCTGAATCAATCAACACTATTACCTTTTTCTTCTCGATATGTCCTTCTATCTCAATATTTCTTCTCGGCACACTTATGACCTTTACTGCATTTGATATCACAATTGTAGCAAATCCATTTTTCTTTTTTTTCCTCCAATTTTTGTGGTGTCAACCTTGTAGGTTGAGTATCAAGGGTAGGAGAAACAACAATTCCATCTTTATAGTTGTGAGTGGTAGACTTGTTGCAATAATTTTGCTTTTAACTTTTCTTGCCACCCTAAATGAATTCTCTAATGAATCAGGTTCCCAAAGGCAAACCTCATGTTGGATTTTATCCTTTAATGTCCCTATGAATACATCAATCCTATGCTCCTCTAGAATATCATTTACCCTGATATTGAATTTTTGGAAGTCCTCAATGTGATCCACTATTGAAACCTTTTGTTTGAGATTTATTAATTGGCTACAGAAGGTGTTGCTCTTTGTATCCTCATAATGTGCTATCATTTCCTCCATAAAAATTTACCAAGCCACAATTTTTTTACGAGAACAAAACCATTGATACCATATAAATTGATTGGGTTCTAAATATAAAGTTGCAATGTGTACCTCTTGTCTGTGTTTCACATTATGGAGATCAAAATATTTCTCCATCTGTAGTATCCATGTTACTATATCCTTTCCATAAAACATCCTAATATTGATATTTGGAATGTGGTGGTTCTTAAACCCAACATTGGAGTCTCTAAAATCATAATTCATATTTCGTTTCTCCCCCTCATGATTTTCATGGGTTACCTTGTCACCACCAGGAAGCCTTTCTTGCAACAACTTTGTAAAACCTGTAGAAAATCTCTAACACGACTATAATACCATGTATAAATTATATCAATGGACTCAATCCGATCATGCAATGTACTAAAACAAGATATTGAATCCTTCTGCAATATTTTTGGAATATAAATCATGATCGCTCAATCACATGCAAGTAAGAGAAAGAAGTAAACCAATCGCACAACACAAGATTTTCTTGGGGAAAGCACCTTCTTAAAACCCCTCTATCATATATTTTACATAGTCAAAGAATCATGAAATAATACAATGCTTTCTCACACCGAGAAAATCCCGCACTATCCTGACTGTCTCATGCTGGTCTTGCTCAAAATTAACTAGCAATTCTTAGGCAAAATTGACCAACACTTAGCCAATTCTCAGCCCCTTCTTAGCCCAGCCTTTCTCACACAATCCCTAGGAAATTAATCCATATTAAATAGGATAATCAACCTTCCTTGACTGCGCAATCCCTATGGAGCCTTCCTCTGACTTTATAACTGTACCTAGGCAGATCGCCAAAAATACAACTAATAGTTTACTTGTCTTTAACCTTGGTCTCAATTGGGTCTCCATCAGAATTGACATGCATGCAGCTATTAATAGTGAATCATCTGTTACTTGGTAGATCACTACTTGTGAATTAAATCTAATTTAATTCACTTGATCTTCCACTAGCTCATCAATTAGTTAGAGCTAGTTAAATTGATTTTAACTCAATTAATGTGAGTTAACTTATCCCACTCACATCACACTAGTGCTACAACTGCAACTGGACCCTGTAAATAATAGAATCACTCTACATGCATATCCTTTGACCCTCAACTCGAAATTATTGAGCTAACTAAGCTTATCGCACTTAGTTAACTATTACAAGTTGTTATGAGATAAGATTACAATTTACTTTTAATTTAATTAAGGATAATTAAATCAAAAGCCTCACATGGTAACCATATTTTGGGTGCCATTTTCTAGATTTTGTTTCTGGATGTCAATTTCATTGTTTCTTGTTGCAAATTTCAGCACTCCCTCTCAACAAGAAAGGAATCAATCTGTCTCGATCTGGTACCTTTGGAATGTTCTTGCATGCAACACTTCTCTAGTGTTGTTCGCACATGCAACTCTCCTGAAACTGAAGAGCTTCCAAACAACTGAATCAGTATAATTCATCTGTCATCAGAGTCTTCTGAATACTACTAGCTACTACACATGTCTACTGGGCTTCCTGCATCACTGCTGACATCTGCGTCCATGCACTATGAACTGCTGCCAACTCTGATTTTCGCTACAGTATCTAACACCTGTCACTATGATTTATGTCCTCCTAAAATCTGACTGCATCAATCTAACTGATCCTTCCTGCTATTTTTTTATTATGGGCTCCTCATAGTTAGTTTCGATCCATGAGACACACCATCTCAATGGACCTTGCCCAAATTTCTTCTTGGGATTAATTCTGCACATCGCCCCACCTCACACTTAGAGGTATAGTTGCATGTACTCCTTCTACCCATCTAGCTCAAAATTTCTTCCTCTTGGAGGTCTCTGCTTGAGTGGACTCTTCCACTCAGTCTCCTCTCTACTTCTCCAATTGCGGTTGTTCCACAACCTTCTAAGACTGCATGTTGAGAGGAAATTTCTCCCTCTCAACCAAAAAGTCATTAACCACTACTTTTCTCCTCAAAGCCTTGCATGCATCCTCAAACTCGAGAGCTTACATGATCTTGACTCTTGAACCGATCTGCTTCACCTGTCCCGTGGCTATGTGTTTAAGGAAATTTTTTCATTTTCTAAACATCACCTCATAACCACGGTCTTCCAATACCACTATGGAGACAAGATTCTTCCTTAGGCCTGGAACATACAAAACATCTACTAGTCTGAGAGGGGAGCCAAACTCCCCCTGAAAGGTAACTATACCTATGTTGGTTGCGCTATACCTCTCATCATCTCCAAACTCTATTTATGTTGGAGGTCCTTCTCCTCCAAGTCACTGAAGAGATCTCTATTCCCTGGCATATGGAGTGAGGCACCGCTATCTAGATACCACATGCATCCCATTACAGTGCTATCCATGCATGAAATGAGAGTAAAATCAAGCTCGAACTGTGAAGCCAATGCTTCACTCGCTGCATCTGCAGACTGCTTCTTGCTTTCCTTCTTTTGTGGACAATTCAAAGCATATTTCCCATGCTCGTGACAGTGAAAACATATAATCTTAGATAAGTCTCTATTTCCCTCTTCACCTTGTGATTTATTTCCCTTGGCCTTCTTCTTTTTTCCCACTAATGCACAATCTTATTCTTTGTTGGTGTTGGATATCCTGTCTCTGGTGCTCCGCCTTATCTCTTCTATTACCAAATCCGACCATAGTCACTCCCAATCTGGTAACTTCTCCCTCTCGTTCACAGAGTCCTGGTAACTATGCCAGCTCTTGGGAAGGCCTAGAAGTGCTAGGCTCACCAAGTCATCATCGGCTACAGTCACACCAACGCTACCAAACTCATATCGACATTGAGTGAACTTCTCCAAGTATGTTGGTACCGTCTCGCCCTCCTCCTTCTTGATATTTTTCAGCTTGTCCTTCAGTGCCAACTTCCTTTGGTCACTGATGTTCTGAAACAAATCTGTCAAGACCTTCCACATAGCATATGGAGTTTCCTTCCCATGGAGACTCGAGACAATATGATCTCTAACTCCCTCCAACAAGATCCTCCTTGACTTTGCTACCCTCTTCTACCATGCATCAAGAAGTTGGGAATTTGCTGCTGCGGGCTTGGGAATATCATTATCTATGAATTCATTCAACCCATTGTCCTCCAATACTGCCTCGATTGTGTCCTTCCATGCAACATAATTCGAATTGCCCTCGAGTTCATATTCGAGTCTCAAGCCATTGAAAGACATCTTGATCCGCTTCTAGCTCCAAAAAAAGTATCTGCAAATTTGAATATTATTCAACACAAACTCAATTTATTCTCCACTATTTTTATTCCTGGCACTCTAATACCATGTATAAAATCTATAACACAAACATAATTCCATGTAGAAATTATATCAATGGACTCAATCTGATCATGCAATGTACTAAAACAAGATATTGATTCCTTCTGCAATATTTGCGGAATATAAATCAGGGTCGCTCAATCACATGCAAGTAAGAGAAAGAAGTAAATCAATCGCACAACACAATATTTTCCTGGGGAAAGCACCTGCTCAAAACCCCTCTATCATATATTGTACATAGTCAAAGAATAATGAAACAATACAATGCTTTCTCACAAAGAGAAAATCCTGCACTATCTTGATTGTCTCACACTGATCCTGCTCAAAACTGACTAGCAATTCTTAGGAAAAATTGACCAACACTTAGCCAATTCTCAGCCAGCCCCCTTGTGCACCAAGTTTAGTGCACCTCCAAATCTGGTTGGACCACTTTCTCTCTAACTTCAACACTCCCTCTTAGAGAGAAAAGGGTTCTCCACAACACCCAAATTATCTTTATGAAACAAAAAGTTTCCCTTTGGCAAAGCGTTAGTCAATATATCTCTTGTCCGCTCTGTTGTAGGGACATACTAAAGCTGGATTTTCCCCTTCTACACACAATCTTTGAGATGATGGTACCTGGTTTCAATGTACTTGGACCTGTCATGAAACACTAGATTATCTGAGAGCTTGATGTAGCTTTGATTATCATAGTGAATGCTTGTTGGTTCTAAACTCTGACTGAAGAGTTTTGCAAGTAACTTTCTCAACCAAATGGCCTCACAAGCTGCCATACTAGCAGACATGTATTCAACCTCTGTTGAACTCAGTGCTACTGATCTTTGCTTCCTGCTAAACTAAGAAACAATTGTGAATTCCACACTAAATGCGCAACATAAAGTGCTCTTTTTGTCTGTTGGACACCCTGCCCAATCTGTGTCTGCAAAGTATGTCAGCTTCACTTCATCTACTCTCTTGTACAACAATCCAAAGTCAATTGTGCCCCTAGAATCTAAGATACCTCAATAAATGATTAGCACTACCCAATGCACTTTTGTGGGTTCTACCATAAACTGTCTGAGTTAGTTTACTGCATAGCAAATATTTGCTTGTGTGTTCACAAAATACATCAACGACTCTATCAACTGTCTGTAAAGTGTAGCATCCACACATTCTGCCCTACTGGGATCTATCTTCCTACAGTTTGTCACTAAAGGAGTGACCATGGGCCTACAATCCTGCATCCTGAATTTCTTGAGAATTTCTAGAGCATACTTTCCCTGTCCCAAGAAAATTTGTCCATCGCCCTGCCAAACCTCCAATCCAAGGAAGTAGTGCATTAGTCCTACATCCTTCATGTCAAACTCTGATGCAAGGTCAGTCTTGTATTCCCTAATGAGCTTCTCGTCCCCTGTTAATATGATACCATCAATGCACAGTACAAGAATGAGAGGTTTCCCCCCAACCACAATAAAGTACAAGTTAGGGTCAACTTCACTCTTATTGAAGCCAAATCCAAGAAGGTAGTTATCTATGGGTGAATAGCACGCTCTTGGGGATTGCTTGAGCCCATAGAGAGCTTGCTTGATCCTGCACACGTGCAACTCCCTCTTTTGTGTCTCATACCCCTCTGGTTGTTCAATGTAAATTTCCTCCTCAACTTCTCCATTGAGAAAGATTGTTTTAACATCCATCTGATGGATTTTCCACCCCATCTACGCTACCAAGGCAATAATACGAGTAGCGAGCAACTGGAGTGAACATCTTGTCATAATATATGCCCTCAACCAAAGAGAAGCCCTTGGCCACAAACCTGGCCTTGTAATTTTCTATGCTCCCATTTTTTCCACACTTAATCCTATAGACCCATCTGGATCCAATCACTTTCTTATGCTCTGATCTCTCCAAACTTGTTGTGAGTCATCCTCTCTGAAGCTAGAATGATCTAATTCAACTTGCTCTGTAATAAGTGACATGTATCCAGAGTATATTTGTGGCTATTTTCTCTGCCTGAAGATAGATTTGGGTGCTCCAACCCTCTCTTGGGCCTCTCGAATCAGCTTCTTGGCCCACTTGGTTAACCTTCTCCCTGTATTAAGAGTCATTGGTTGAGTGGTTGTCTCCACTCTCTCATCTCTCTTCTCCTCATCCTGCATTGCCTCTTCATCATCCTAGTGTACGAATTGTCCACCGACTGACTGTGACTATAACTGAGAAGTTGGTTGAGCTTCCTGCTTGGGAGCATGTTGCTCCTCCTTCTGCTCTGCACACTGCTCACACTCCAAGGACTTCTTGAGAGCCCTTGCTTCCTCAAATTTCACATCATGTCTAAGCATTGTTTTTCTTAGTGCTAGAACGTACACCCTGTACGCTTGATATGGCTCGCTATAGCCCATAAAAATACCCTTTTTCAGCTATGGGAAATGTTTTAAAACTTGGACTTAGACTCGAAACCGGTCGAGGGTCAACTCTGACTCGGACTTTGACTTGGTATAGACTCAAACTAGTTGATTCCAATGACCCAGTATTTGTAAAAGGTACAATAAATATTTATTTCTTTTAAAGAAAAAATATATTTTTATGTTCATGTTTCCAAACTCAAAGCATTAGAGTAATAGAGAGAGGACAACATATGATCAAAGTATGCTCATGAATATATCTATTATATCAAAATAGCATCCATTGCACTTTCCAATACATATAATATATGGAGATCAGAACAAAAACACATAACCAACTCCTCAATGGAAAATGTTGCTCCAAAAAGAAACCCCTCAATGTTGCTCCAAAGATCGCCCAAGAACCTCCTCAATGCTACTCCAAAAACCAACTGCAACTGCTCACAAACTCCTCACAAATTCTCACACTAATGCAATGAGATAGTTGTGAGGAGATATGAGTGGGTTGGGTTATCTTTACAGGAGTGGGAGAAGGGTAGAGGGGCTAGGATTTAGTTTTTTAAAAAAATTGAGAGTTTGCAGCCCACCTATTCTTTTTTCCCCACCGAATTGAACCGATTTATATCAGGCTCAGTTGGTATGACTAGTCCGTTACCGGACCGGTCGAGCTGGGGACCAATTCAGTCGGTTCAGTAATGGACCGATCCCCAAACATGTTTAAGAGCCTAGTCGGACCGATGAGGGGTTCAGACCAGTCAACGAGGTCAAGTCTGAGTCAAACTGACTCAGTTTAAAAACTATGGCTACGGGCTCCAACCTCTTCCTGCTATCCTCAGACACATGGCAATACACCAAACTTCCAAAGAAGTGGAAGTGAGAAAAATTAGGTTTTTTTCCTGTGAATGCCTCTTCTGGCATAACTCGTCCCAGAACTTTGTCTGGACTTATATTATGTTGGAACATCCTTGTGTTGCATGCCTCTACCCACAAAAACATAGGCAGACCCTGATCATGCAGCATGGCTTTGGTTGCTCCAACAATAATGTGGTTCTTTCATTCAACAACCCCATTCTGTTGAGTAATATGGGGAGTTATGAGTTCTCTCCTAATTCCTTCCTTGGCACAAATTTCTTTGAAGGAATTTGAGATATACTCACCGCCAATGTCACTACTCAAGGCCTTGATCTTTCTGCATGGCTAGTTTTCAACTAGGGCCTTAAATTCTACAAATTTAGAAAAGACTTCCTGATTTTTCTTCATGAAAAAATATCCAAGTTTTTATAGAATAATCATCAACAAAAATGGCATAATATATATAACCTGTGAGAGAAGGAGAAGAGAAAGGACCACATACATTTGAGTGTACCCAATCTAGTATAGTTGCAGCTCTGCAGTCTCGGCTGGGAGAAGAAGTCTTCGTGTACTTTCCAAGTGTGCAACCCTTGCACACATCATGTTGGTCCATGTTGCAACTCGGCAACCCGGTGGCTATATCCTGCAATATCTTTAATGCCCCATCCATCTATGCCAAATTTCCCCTGCATCCTTGTTCTACTCACAACCAACCTTGTTGGTCAACATTGTTGTTGATTCAAACTAGAATTTCTAGAGCCTCGTCACCCTTACTCCAATCTACTTGGCCTCTTCTGCTAAATGAGAGGGTTTCAAAAGGGATTTTCCTTTGTTGAAAATGACACCATACCCTTGTCTTCAAGTATTGAAACTAAAACAAGGTGTTTCTTCAGCAATGGTACATAGAGGACGTCCATGAGAAAGAGAGGATTGTCTGAATCCCTTCAAATTTGACTGTACCCACACCCATGGTTGAGTATGTGCCATCATCACCGAGCTCTATGGTGATTCTCTAGTCCTTTTCAGTAAGTTGGCTGAAAAAATATTTACACCCGATCATATGACATGAAGCCCCACTATCTACTAACCAAATACTACTATACATTGAACTTTCCATTCATGCAATCAGATAGAACTTCTCCACAAATTTGGAGTTGAACTCACTTATTTCAGCAGCGGCTGCTACTTGGTCCTTCTTGGACCCTTTCTTTCTATGTGGACAATTGGTAGCATAGTGCCCAAACTTATGGCACTAAAAACACTTAATTTTGGATAAATATTTCTTCCCTTTCTGTCCTTTTGAGCTCAATATAACAGGTCCTGCATGTTTCTTTCCTTTTCCCTTGGTCCCCTTGCCAGCTAGGGAAAATTTATCCTCATCCACCTTCTTGACATGAGTGTCAAACCTTATTCATGTGTGCAATCACTCCATAGTTGCTCCTAATCTAGAAGCTTTTCTAAGTTTTTTTGTCTGTGACTACATCATGGAAGTTATCCCACGACTTGTGAAGCCTTGATAACACAAGATGTTGGAAAATCAGGAGACTTATGTATCATAGATGATTTTCCTTAACTTGATAATTACTTGTGATATATGTTGGCCTTTAATTACTTTATTAGTTCATGTTCATCAAGCAATTACCAAAACAATGAAGATCACAAGCATACAAGGTACACAAGATATAGGCTCCAACCCAGGGCAAAACCCCTCCAAGGGGAAAACCCAGAAAAATGTTTCTCTTCTTCTATTTTTCTTACAAAGGGACTTCCAGGACCCAAAGAACAAATTCAACAACCCTACCAAACACCAAGTCAACCCCCAGCAAGATCTTCTCCAAAACAGCTTCCAAACTTCGACCTTCTGCAACTTCGTCTAAGAATTTTTTCCCTGCAACTGCTTCACATAATTTCAACCCTACAATTTTGACCTCCTACAACTGCAGCTTCACAGAAACCCTAACTTCACACATGTAGAGAGAGAGAGAGAGAGAGAGAGAGAGATTTAGCCCAAGAAACTTAGATTCTTCCTTCTTTTCCTCATCCTTCTTGCTCTTTTTCTTCTCCGTTATTGCAAATTGAACTCGTCTTGGATAAGTGTCTCAAATGAGGTTGAGCTTCTTGTATTTATAGCCTTCTTGAGGGGTCGAATAGCCCTCCCTTAGGCCAACTTGATCTGCTCTTGGACCGACTTGGTTTTGGGATACAAAATGGCTATTTCTTGATAAAATAAATATCTTTTTTTATTACAATGAGTCAAAATGGGACTATGACACATGACCAATATTATACTATATCCTAAAAAGACCTAGAAAACCTAAAAGCATGAAGAACATGTTTTTGACTCAAACTTGAGTATGAAACCCATACACTAAAATAAAATGTAATTTCTCTTTCTTTCTTTTTTCTTTCTTTATAAATAATATACAATGTCATGATTACAATTAGGTCATTATGAAGGCCGAACCTAGTTACAATTTTCAACACAAGGCTCACTAGGTCATTGTCTGAAACAATCTCATTCACCCCAACAAGCACATCCCAGATTTGACAGTACCCACCAAGCTCTATGGTGATTCTCTGGTCCTTTTAAGTAAGTTGGCTGAAAAAATCTTTACACGTGGTCATATGACGTGAAGCCCTACTGTCTATGAACCAAACAATACTATACGTTGAACTTGTCATGCATGCAATGAGTGAGAAATCCTTCTCAAATTTGGATTTAAACTCGCGTATTTCAGTAATGGTTGCTACTTGGTCCTTCTTGGACCCTTTATTTCTCTATGGACACCTGGTAACATAGTGTCCACACTTATGGCTTTGAAAACACCTAATTTTGGATAGATCTTTCTTCCCTTTCTGGCCTTTGGAGCTTGATTCAGTTGGTCCTGGATGTTTCTTTCCTTTTCCCTTGGTCCCCTTGCCAGTTAGTGCAAAATTCTCTTCATCCTCTTGCTTTACATGAGTGTCAAACCTTGACTTCCTCCTAATTTATTTATGCATGCAATCACTCCATAGTCACTCCCAATCTAGAAGTTTTTCTTTGCGTGTGACTGCGTCATGGAAGTTATCCCACAACTTGTGAAGCCTTGATAACGCAAGGCTCACTAGGTCATTGTCTGAAATAGTCTCATTCACCCCAACAAGCTCATCCCAGACTTGGGTGAACCTCATCAAGTAGGACACCATGGACTCTCCCTTGGCCATGCGTATTGCACTGAATTTGTCTTTTAGCACCAGCTTCCTTGCTTCATCGATATCTTTGTACAATTTTAAGAATTTTGTCCACATCTCATGTGTTTTCTTCTTTCTTTGAGAGGAATAATATGATCTTTGACCCCCTCAAGGATTATCCTCCTTGCCCTAGCATCCCTCTTGCTGTGTTGAGCTAATTGTTGAGGGTCTTGTGGTTGAACCATGATATTTTCTAAAACTCCTTGACCCCTTGGTCCTCCAACACCACGAGCATCCTCTCTCTCCAAGTACATAAGTTGGAGGGTCCCTCCAAACTATGTTTTGGTCTCAAACCCCGATATGCCATCCTCCTGGTTAACTTTTTCTCAAACCCTTGCGCAAATATCGTTGATTGAGCGCACTTTTAGTGGCTAGAAGCTGACTACGCCTTGAGCCTTAACGTAGTTTCCTCTTCCATGTTGCTCTTTTTCTACCTGGTGACTGGTCTTTATACAAAGCCTCGCTCTGACACCATGTTAGTTTCTCTAAAAACCCAACTAACTAATTTCTAGAAATTGCAAGTAAATAATTGAAAGTGAAATTTAACCTTTTCCACAAATATGTTGAGTTTTATCTAACTAAACATGCAGCGAAAATTTAAGAAAAAACCTAGAAATGAAAACACAATCACATCACCATAAAGAGACAAAATTTACCCAGGAAACCCAAAACGGGAAAACCTACTTGTCTAGTGGCTTCTATTAGGGTGGCCTCAGCGGAAAAATCTTTAGAAAAATTTACAGCGAGAAGGAAAAACTTTCTTTTTGATAAATCTGACTCAGGAAAACAAATTGGCCCAGTTGAACGGCCACCCTGCGTAGGTTGCTCTGTACAGGTTTCGTACACGTTGTACAGCCCCCCTGTGTGCATGTTATGAACTATTTTTCGAGAGTGTTGGGCACTGCTACTTGGTCCTGTAGTTGTTATGCCCTCTTACTTTTGTGCCTAATGTGTTGTTGAAGCCTTATCTTTGTCGTAGTTGTGCTGCCCTAATTTCTGAAACCTTCACCAAACAATCTGATGCATAAATGATTCCCTTCAGCGCCTTTTTCCCTCTTCTAAGTCGGCTTGGGCCCACCAACAAAATATCTGGGGAGATTCCAATGATCCAAGGGTTGAGATCAACTTAGATTTAACTTAAATAAATTTAAATATTTCCAAATTTAACTTTAGAGAAAAATATTAAAAAATTGTGCCTTTGTGAAATGTGGGTCCCTTGCCAAGCTTGGTGCACCTCCAAATCTGGCTGGACCACTTTCTCTCTAACTTCAACAACATGCTCCTTTAAATTGCAACTCATTAATTAAATAACCTTCGAATTTTAGCACTAAACCCTTCAAAAAAGAATACCCTTCGAAGTTTAGTTTTCCTATAACCTTCTCACATGTGGAGGATCTTCTAAAATAACTCTACTATCTAAAAATTGTATTTCATGATATTATCTCTAAAAATCAAATCATGGATGTCATGACAGTATTAGAACTGCTATTTTGTTTTTACCATGGTGAATCAGTAACTTTTTAGACTAATCTAAGGGAGGTCCCAGGATCCATCCTCGTGGCTGCCTTATAACACCAAGAGTATATCCAACAACCTGCAAAGTAACTTCCTAGACTAATATAAGGGAGGTCTTAGGATCAATCCTCGTGGCTGCCTTATAACACCAAGAGTATATCCAGCAAGGGAGTCTACTCCTTGAGCCAAGCCATATACTCAATGGGATTTGAACCGTGGTCTCGTTGGTTTCACCTAGCAAAACTTACCATTTAACCACATATCACTGTATGACAATATTAGTACTTCTATTAACAATTGAATATAGAATGTGCTTTTGGCTTTCTTTGTGGCAATTCATTCAATTAATCACACACGACGTCCCTTGGCTATTCACAGAAGACACTTATAGAAATGTTTAAATTAAAAAGCACTACAGCCATGTTTAAATGAAATCCGTTTGGTCAGCTCAACTATTATTTTAAATGAGATCTCTACACTCGTTTCATATTCAAATATTTCATGACAGATACTCTAACTGGAGAAACAAAATTTTCCAGGTAATTGAGAGGTTGTACCTATAAACTAAGAAAGAAAATACCTTGATATAAAGACTATATCATTTTTTAATCTCAGGACTCAAACATTGACTTGTCCTTCTTAGATGCCAATATTTAGCAAATTAATTAATGATATAATTTTGGTCAGTTAACTAACATACACATTGACAATGGTACACATTGACAATGGTATTATTTTCAGTTTGGCTAATCAGTTAACAATATATTTTTGGCCAATTAACTAAACATATCCAGTGAAAATAGTATATTTTTAGTTTGGGTTCAAGTCAAATGAATTTGATTTTGATTTTCTATTTTAATTTTAATTCCTAAATCATTGCTCAAACTTCATCACACTTAAAGAGATACATGACACATCAAATCATAAACATGAAAAATGCTAAAAGCCATCATAACTTTGAGTAATAAAAACTACTACATTAATCTTCTAATTTACATATCTTACCATGGAGAATTTCTGACAAAAACCTCATCAAATGCCACTACCCAAAAAAACGCTTCTTTATCACTAGACAGGAAGATTTATAATGGATAGCATATGACCATTTGCTTTCAGATTAAAGACTAGATTCCCTATAACGTTTCTCACCATTCAACAAGGTTTTCTAAGGGATTGGACAACTAGCTTAGCAATACCTTTTTGAAAAGTGGAGACATTAATAATCCATCTAACTATAGAATCATTATAATCAATCCTTTGTTTGCAAAGTTTTAGGTAGTATGGTAGAAAATAGAATCAATAAGTGCGCAGAAGTAAAAGAAAAGAGGACAAAAAGACAAGCAGATTTTAGGCAGAAGCATTCTACAGTGGTTGAGACACATTATTGAAAAATTTTAGGGATAAAAAAATATATATTATGCTGTTTTGTTGACTTCAAAAAAACATTTACACAATCCTACTATACAAGACTCTGCTTCTGAAAAATTCAATCTGGATTAAGGGACATCAACTCCATGTTGACATCCTGTATCAGGTAACAGGATTGAGCATCTTCTCTTTTGTGAAGAAGACATTGCCATGTCCCTGAAACAAAGACTCCATTAGATACCATCCCCCGATTGGAATTCAAAGACATGTAAAACAACCCATCAGTAAGAGCTCAATCAGATACTATGCTACCCCACAAGCTCCTCTTCTGATACACAGCTTCATCTCCGTTGCAAATTTTAAAATTATTGTCATGGCATTCTTAAGAATCTATGATTTGCAGCAAGGGTTACTCATCAATGACTTCGCTTGATGTCATCTGCAATTTACCATCTGCATAGCCTCCAGCCAGCTGCTGGGCTCTCAACGCCTCAAAATCCCAATCTGTCTTCAGAACAACAAACAGAATAGAAAGAGCACAAGCAATTTGGGCAAATAGCAAGCCATAGCACAAACCCCCAAAGCCAATCTTGTACCAGAATTCCCAAGCCACGGCGACAGGAGTGCCAAGGAAGTATAAGGAGCCCAGGTTGATCCGGACCCAGATAGCAGGCCTTCCGTTGTCTCTCAACACACCACAGCCTGTTGTTTGAGGGCAGTCCCCAGCTCACAGAGGCCCATGATGGGCATAATTTCCGCTGCCAAGGCTAGGACACTCTCATCCTTTGTTAGCCCATCTATCCCTCAGCAGAGCAGCCCGAACTTTATGGCTTGAAATGAGGGCAACGCGTAGATTTCTTATTTAAATGTCATTTGGGCGGGTTTTCAAATTCTGAGAATTAGGATATTGAATTTGCTATGGCCCCAAAAATGCGATCCAGTATGTACAGTGGCAGAGCACAATTTTTACCAAAAATCTCTCTTCAGGTAAAATATAGCATGAATATCTAAATGTATTTTCTCTTCCTGAAGTGATTTGCTAACAGTGCAAGCGCCTCAATACAGGGATGAAGCTCTTCAAAGCAACGGAGCAGTGATCCAAATTGAACACGTCAGAGCCCTTCAAAGGGCCTCTGGCACGTTAGAGAAGTACAGAAAGAAATTTACCAGTAAAAAAAAATTTAAATTTAGATTTTTACAAGTATAAAACTTCCCCCGAAGTGTTGTAGCCTGTCAGCTCGTCAGATTTTTTAAAATTCCCAAATATAGTGAGTTCCATCGGTGATTTAATATGAAGTTTTTCGGGGACTTCCGGCACTCAATGCCATGTGTCGAACGAGTAATTTAAGCCGTAAAAGGCGCTAGGTTGTGCTGGTTGGCGTACACTGATCACATGTCAGTAAGTTATTGCGTAGTAATTTTCCAAAACACCATTAAAGAGATTGAACCAGGCAGTTCCCTCACAGGCAGAGCCTTCCAAGTTCCCACGGCCATTGCCAAAATTAAAACGAAAAAAAGACGCCTAAGATAAGAAAGCCTAAATCCCTAACAAGCCTTCCGGCGGCCGCTACGAAACTTACAATTTAAAGAGGGCCTAATGCGTGCACGCCTGAAACCCTCAACAGCCTTCCGGCAGGCATTACCAGAGATAAAATTATAGATATCCTCGACTGCAGACATCTATCAGTGACACAGGAAGGAACAGCTCAAACCTGACTTCCGCTAGAAGATTATCTTTCTTCAACTTCGCCCTTTGCAGCCGCTTTTTCATTGCCCGACTTTCCTGAGAAAGGAAGGTGTTCTGTTCCTTTAAAGTGTAATGGAGTTTTCTGGGGTAACTGTAGGGGGAATGACGCGTGGTTTTTGTCTGTGAGCTGTGGAAGACTTGTCCGCCTTTACAGGGAACGTCCTGGGACTGTTTTTGACCAAGTCATACTTCGATGGAGCTAGGTTTTGAAGCAAATTTCTTCGTTGAGCTCCCTCACCTCCACTCCGGCGTTCTGAATTTTATATTTCTCAAGTGGTATTCTTTGAAATGCTTTCGATCTATGAGCAGAAAAGCTAATCAACGATGGAGGTTACAAGTATTTGTAAATTAAGGTTTTTCAGAGAATAACCAATCTCAAACCTTTCATGAATGCTGCGATGGATTCGAAAATGCAGGGCTAGCGAAGTTGTGATTATTCAGTGGTTTCTGTTAGATGACTTGTTCAGAATGTTCAGTAAAATAGCCTTGGAGCGCAACGGGTGAAAGGTCAGTAAAATAAAACCTTTATGCTCTGATCTAGCCTTTCTGATCTCGGCATTCTCTTACCTTTGGATTCTAATCAGAAAATAATGTCTTTCAAAAGTTTTTTTCCGGATATTTTCTTTTGCAATAGTATTTCCTGCGGCTGCCTTGTGTTTTAACCAGAAGTGTAAATTGTCTTTGAAATGAGGTTATACTAAACTTCTGTTTAGAAAATAAAAGAGTGGATGTTGTGTATGTGCTATTTCGATGAAAATTATGAATGGAATTCTGATTCCGATAATTGAAGCAGAAAAATGGCTTCCCTGTTTTCAAAATGATTAGATATAGAGAGAAAAATGGATGCTGATTGTATAGAGAAAGTAAGATAACATTGACGGTGAAAGGATTTTTGTTTCCGTGGACCTCTCCCTCGCTTCTGTGACATAATGTTATTTGAATTGATGGGAGTAACTACTACTAGACTCAAATTCTCACTGAACATGATAAATGCGCCGGTTAATACTATCTGGCGTGGCTGTGGCCCATAAGTTTTTATATAAAAATAATAATTTTATGTAAAAATGTAACATATTTTATTTATATTTATATATAAATTTAATATTGTTTTAATTTATTTTTTCAGCCATTCATATAATTTTATATTAATTATGTACGTTCGCAATATCCTTTATCAAAGTAGATATGAAAGGCATCTAGCTGGTGCAACACTATATATGTAGAAAAATACATTAATATGCATGTATTAAATCTTTACATTCACCAAACTCTCCACGTGATTTGTTGTTAGGTTGCTGAGAATTATTAGTACTTAGTTCGACATTCAAGAGAATATGTATATTAGTTGTATGTAAAAATATTTCAAGTTATTTGTATAGGCAAACGCCGCTCAAGAAAATGAATGACATCTTCTTTCTTTGACGTCTAGGTGGTAAAAAAGAAAGAGAGAAAGGCCATGAAAGCAAAACAGATTTTGCAAGTAATCCATGTGGCTTTAAAGATCGTATATATATGATTTAAACACTGTCTTTTTAGAACATATATGACTCAAACACTATCCTTTTAAAACATGAAGTGGAATTAGGTATTATATTTTAACTTTGATTAATTTGGTATTAAATAAATTGAATTGGATTACCAATTTTGAACATATTTTAAAATTTAATGGATAGATGTGGAAACAAATTTATATTTGAATGTTCATAAAGAAAATCATTAATTTTTTTTTAATTAAAGTAGAAATTTTAAACCTAAAACATTTATCAAATTAAACAATTTATATATCAAATTCTATCTTTATATCTTACTCGTTAACATATGCCAATTATAATTGTATAATGGTTATACATAATTAAAATATACAATATATTATGTATTGAGATGCCAATATATGGGAGAGATTTACCATTGAAGTAATTTTTTTGTATTTGAGTGAATTTGAGGGTGCGAAATGTGTGGGGAGATTTCTGGTAATTTTTTTGTTATTTTATAGGGATAATATAGCCGAGGTTGCCGTGGGACCCAGGCAGCTTTCTGGGAAAAAAATTGAGTTTGAAAAGGCGCACGACAGGCTTTTCCTTTTTCTCTTTCTCTGACAGCTCCGAACATGAGTTTGGCCAATTTTGCGAAGGAATTTGGACTGGTAAGGATCAGATCTGTTGATTGAAATTTTCTGTTTAATATTTGCTTAATTCTTCGGATCGTTTTGCAAAATGCCTTTCTGCATTCATTGTGCTTTGTTTTAGCTAAATGCCTTTCTGCATTTATTGTGCTTTGTTTTAGCTGTTTATTTGCAGACATTATGGTATTTTAACATATATGGGTTTATTTTGTGTTTTTAGGTTTGAAATTTGCCATTAAATGGCAGTCTTAGTTGCGTATTTCTGCTACATTTGATTTTACTTGAAAATTTCCATTAAATGTCAGGCTTAGATGTCTAATTCTTGGGATCCCTTTGTCAAATGATTATCTGCTTTAATTTGCCTTGTTCTCATAATTTCATAGTTGTATTCATATCTGTAAACAACGTTTCAAATATATAAAAAAGAGTTCTATAAGAAAAATCGAGACCTCCATGTCGCTGCTCCTTGCTCTTGTCAGAGAAAGTCAAAATTACATTACACAACAGTCTTTTATTAACATAAAGATGGATGGTTTTGTCTTTCTGAAAATGAAATGTAAAAATAATTTATTGTGGTCAATTGAAAAGCTTCTTTTTTTTAAGCTTTTCATCATGGAAGGGCGACATAAATATATGCCCTTCTAATTGAAATTCGGACGTGCCCTTCAAATTTGATCACGGCAACGGAGACCTTCAATGGTGTCGTACTGGTTTTTAAGTATGACATCCTGGATTTCCTCTGTCATTTCAATGCGTATGGCAGCAATCGTGGACTCTCCCCTGAGGAAGGTAGAGCCGTAGCAAAAAGCTACCAAAAGTTCCAAGCATGACAGAGGTGTTTGTACGAGAATCAATTTCACTCCAGATGGAAGCCTTCAGTACCTTGGGCACGGCCTCAAGATCAGTAGCAGTATACAGAGCTTTAGGATAAGCAATTGATGTTCCTTTTTCAGCAGATATGATATCTTGCCTGAGATGTTATCAGAAGATAACCCATTTGCCTGAGATGTTATCTTCCAATAAGTTATTTACAGAACTTATTTGATGAAAGGTTATTGAATTATCAGATAAGTGAACTGTGTGATAGATTATCAGCAGATAAGTTATGGGTAGATAAGTTATCAGTGATTGCAGATAAGCTATCAAGAGATAAGTTATTTGTTAATAACTTATCAGTAGATAAGATATCAGTTATCTTTCCATAGCTTATCTACTCAATAGCTTATCTGCATCCACTGATAACTTCTCTTTCGATAGGTTATGACTGATAAGTTATCTTCCAATAACTTATCGGTTAATAAGTTATCTTTCGATAGATTATCAATGATAAGTTATCTTTCAATAATTTATCTTATTTGCTAATAAGTTCTCTTCTAATAACTTATCTAATAATAAGTTATCAGCCAATAAGCTCTCTTTTGATAAGTTATCATTGATAACTTCTCTCCAAATAACCTATTGCTATATAACTTATCGTTATCAAATCAAGATAACTTATCTACTATCACTATATAACTTATCACTGTCTACATAACTAACTTATTGCCGTAGTCTAACTAGACTGCTTTTTCACCCTGAAAATCATGGAAATTTTGATAAGATTTTAAGAAAATCCCGCAGAGATTTTTGTAAATCCAGGTTATAACTATCAAACTTTAATATTTTGGGTGTCCTAAAGGTTTTTGATGGTGCTGAATCCATTTCTACCATCAAAATCATTTCTACCATCAAAATCATGATTCAAACACTGTTACTGTAAGATTTCTTAAATTTTTTTTACCAGAATTCGCCAATTTTAGCCGTCCGGCCAATTCCTCCGTTAAACAACTCCTAACTTATTTGATGATAACTTATCCAGCAATATCCACTAATAACTTATCTTCCTATAAGTTTATACCTTTTCTTCAACTGCACAGTGCGGAATCGCATCTTGACCTCTCTGCAACTATAGAGCTCCCTGTGTGCAACTATAGAACGCCTCCCCGCAAGGGCATGACCGAGAATACACGCAGATCGTGGGCAAAAATGGGTGAATTTTTTTTTTAATAAAACCATATATCGCATATTCAGATTGCAATTACAAGTATTAGAACCAGATTTTCCGCTTCGAGAGCCACAGAGATCAAAAATCCAGATAAAAAACCAGACAGAGTTTACAGAACATCGAAACACCAAGCCCAGGGACAGTTACCAGCATATAGCTCTACCGCCAAATTCAATTTCTGTGCCTTCCCTGTAGATCAACTGTCTGCTCGTTCGGGCACGGCAAGAGGGAATTATGTTCAGAGAATTTACTCCAGGAACCCTAGATTTGTTTGCTGAGAAATTTCCTGTCACAGCTTTTGAATGGAATTGGGCCTGTAATCAAAAGAGTTATTTATTAATTAGCACTCTAATGGTGATGCCAAGATTATTTGGATTTTGTATCAATGGTGAAATTATGGTAAATGGGAAATTATTACGGCAGTAGGCAGCAATTTATAACTGGGAAATCTCGTTGCAGAGTGCAAGATATTATCCATCTGCAATCCCATTAAGAAGACAGTGATGTAACTGCCTCCCACTAGCAGAGTTCAGCAGATACACAAAGCACGCATTTGTCTGAACAAGGTCCCTATAAAATTGTAGTAGCAGGGGAAGAGAATAACATTATGTCTGCTCTAACGAACCTGAGAGTATATAGGCTTTATACTGAGATTTACGATTTCATTGCTGGTTATTGGAAAATGGCGGGAAACTTATTACCCCACGCGACATTTGGGTTCGAACCAGGAGTGTGATGTAAAGGTTTGTTCTATACTGAATTACAGAGATGCAAATTGAATGGAGGCCCGGGAGGAACTTTGGGAAAAAGGAGGCACAATGAACGGAGGGCTTGGAGGAATTTGGGAAAGCCTGGAGTGAAGGGCCGTGGAAATGGAAATGGATGGCCAAATGATGGATGGTCCATGGGGAAATTTGGGAAAAGGAGGAAAGTTTGGAGTGAAATGGGGAGGGGAGAGGAGAGAGAGAAAACTAATGGCACCAAGAGGGCATTTGGTCGTGGAAATGGAGGGCCAAACGAAGAGAGTCCTTGGGGAAATTTGGGAAAGGAGGAAACTCTGGAGTGTCCCTTGGTGGAAATGGAAATGGAATTGGGAGAGAAGGGAAAATGAATGGCCACTAGAGTGAATTTGGGGAAAGGAGGGAAAACGAATGGAGGCCCTGAAGGAAATTTGGGAATAGGAGGTAAAACAAATGGAGGCCCTGGAGGAAATTTGGGAATAGGAGGAAGCCCTGGAGTGCTCGGTTGATGAAATGGAGCAAAGCCATAAGTTGACCCCTCATCATTTTCAATATATCTGAGCCTTGGAATGTGATGTGTTCAAAGATATCAAAGAAAGTTATGGGAATACATCAGAGAAAGTTATGGGAATATGTTAGCATTAATTTCTTGACATTGTTTTTTTTGCGAGGGGATTGTTGGAAGGTTGGGCCAGCCCGTCATCAATTTGAATAAGAGAAAGATTGAATTGCAAAAGGCGAAAAACAAGGAAGAGAAAGATTGAATTGCAAAAGGCTAAAATCAAAGAATTGATGGTTTCATAGACTATTTTTAGTCTAATGGACGTTAAAATATCATTTCATTTCATTTGATATTGATTTTTCACATGGAATTATTTGTAAAAAAAATATAATCAAGTGATTATGTGAAGTTTATATATATATATATATATATATATATATATATATAAGTAATATCTTATAATAACCATTTTTGATGTAATAATTGATATTATTAAATTTATTTTTATCCTATTAATTTATATTTTTTAAAATATATTGAATTATAAAATATTATTAGTAAAATTAATTAGAGAAATGGCTCTTTCTCATCAATCACGTCAGTATTTTTGGAGTAAAAATTATGGACCATTTATCATCAAAAACATAGATGGTGAACTTAAATATTTTCCACTATGATTTAATATTTTAGATTCAACCCTAAATATAAAATTATCTTGGGCTACCTTTGAATTGTGTTGAAAAGTGAAATATTTTCCACACTGATTTAATATTTTAGATTCAACCCTAAATACAAAAAGCTCACACCCAATAGAGCAAAGAAATCTCAAGATTGAGGTGAAATTTCCAAATTCACGTTATTTTCACATGTCAAAATTTCCATGATATTGCCACTCCTCTTAGCCTTAAAATGAGACCAATGAAAACAAGTCTTCAATGATCTTCTATTGCAACTTATTTATAGAAACCAAAACCTATGCTATATAAGCCTTCTACTATGTAGCATTTGCATAAACTACAACTTACACTCTCTTATGATCTTCTACAACCTACACCAAAACCTTTACTATAGGCTCCCAAAAACCTAACCCTTTACTCTATGATCATACTATGACTAATCAATGAAACTCTACACCACCCACACTATAGCAATATCAACACCTAACTATACTGATAAAAGGTGCTCTCTCTTAATTCGCATTCACACTCATTTGTATAATAACAACTCTTCTAACAAATCATTATTGAAGCATAGGTCACAAAATTTTAGATATCTTCTCATTAATAACATTATTTAAATGAATGAATTATTGAGCGCACTGCAACATCTAAGTTGTTGATTGCAAACATTCTTTTGTTCAATTTCACTTATTGTGTCTATAGTGTTCATCACGTGTGATTCTTTCTTGTGATTAATTGTTCATATCAACCAAACTTTTCTTCACATTTTAGGGCAATACTTTTTTTCTATGTGGAGAAAAATGTTTTTATGAAAGGGAAATACCCCTATAATGTGATGTTTGAAGCACTCATCTTCTCACTTTGAAGTGCTTTTGTTGTTCTTTCCCTCTTCCCCTAATAGCACCTGCATCAAATCTTCTCAAAGTAACTTTGTCTCTTGTTTTGTGAGACTCAAGCATTCCTATTCTTTAACACTCTTTGCCTAATAACATCATCAAAACACTAGTTTATTGTGCACTTTGGCATCCATCATCATTGATATTTTATAGACTATTTACTCCTTTATTGTGCACTTTGTCATCCATCATTATTGATATTTTATAGACTATTTACTTATTTATTTTGCATTGCCATTTATTTATGCGAAGATTTTTAGAAATTAAAACTACCAATGTAGTTCAGATTTAACCTCAAACCCATTAAAGACCGAGAGAGAGAATATAAAGACAAATATCACGATTGAGATGAATCTACACTAAAAGTGTATATTAAGATCAAGTATATATTAAAAATTGAAATTGTATACTAAGATCGAGCACATATTAAAAAATGAAGTTAGAAAGATTCAAAGTATATTAAAAAGTGAAGTTATATGGTAAAATTGAGCATATACTAAAAGAAAAGTTAAAATGTAATAAATACTAAATCAAATAAATTGAGGGGTTATTTATGAACACCTTTAGTGAATACATATAATCCTAATAGTTATCTTAGTCTTCTACTTTTCCTTCTTTATGTCTCTAGTGATCAAGTTTGAGATGGTTGTGTTCATGTTACAAAGGTTCATCTTATCTTGTTGACTTAACTGCTTTAAAAGGCATCTTCTCAAGACATCAAGTTTTGATTGTCCGCATTTTTTACCATATTTTGAATTAGATTTAGGTTGGTCAAGTTAAATAAGGTGATGTTAGAGTCATTGTGGTTCATCTTGTCTTGTTGACTAATATCAGATTTTTATCAATTTGAAATAAATTATTTGGGTTGGTCAAGTTAAAGAAGGTGATGTTATTGTCAGTGTGGTTCATCTTTTCTTGTTAACTAATATCAGATTTTTATCATTTTGAAATTGATTATTTGGGTTCATCTTATATTGTTTACTAATAACGGATATTCATTGTTTTGAATTAGCTTATTTGGGTTGATCAAGTAACAAGAGGTGATGGTGTCATTGTGGTTCATCTTGTATTGTTGTGTAAAACCCCTTGAAGGGGCCTCTTATCATATTGTGTTACACATGTAAATATTTCCTACCAAACCAATGATTTTTATTATTTTGAATAAAGATCATTTGGATTATGATATTTCTGAATAGTTCCATCTCCATGTTTTTCCAATATTAAACTTGTTTTCAGATAATAACTTTTGCACTTCTAGTAGAAGCTCAACTTGAACACTTCCGATAAATATAACGGTTTAATATTTTGAAATTAACATTGTGATTCCAAATAAACTGTGTTTTATTTTCAAATCAATCTAATTCCCCAAATTTCCAAATTTTCAATCAAATCTAATTCCCCAAAAGAAGAGCATGAATAAAAAAATTATAATTTGCTAAAATTACTTTCTCCTCATTTATTATGTTGTTTTCAGAAACACTTCTAATAGAATTTTGTATTTTTCTTGTTCCCTGTTTTTCCATAATTGGTCCAAAAAATCGTCAAAAACATACAAAGGCCCTCCTGTCTACAAATCAAACTAATGAGAGCATGAGTCAAAACAAGTTCGTCATACAAGGATATATATCTCTTGAAGAGTGTTAGACATAGGAAGACATCTGAGTGAAAGCAAGTTCATCATACAAGGATATAAATCTCTTGAAGAGTGGTAGACATAGGGAGACATTAAGAGATAGTGCCTATCATAATTCGACAAATCTACTTCCTCTTTTATCATGCAGGTTTTAGAAATACATTTAAGTCATTTTCATTTTTCTCTATTTCATATACTAGTATAACTAATCCAAAATCTCCTTTAAAAAAAAATCCCAAAAAAACATCCTATCTACAAATAACATTGATGAACATGTCACCAAACATGCCTCTTTTGCTATTACAAAAGTTATATACAAAATTAAATCAAACAAAAGATAGTCTACAACTAAAAAATATACATTTCAAATCAGTATCTATATCGATTCCCAAATTTAATATCACTGCATTCTTTTGCATTACACAACATTCATACACAAAATAAAATTAAATCAAAAAATAGGTAACAATTTTACGTATTAAACTTCGATGCAAATTTTGTTAACAAAAATAATATCACAATATAATCAATATATACCTTCTGTGCCCTCCCCATTACGATGAGCAAAAGAATTCATCTCAGAATATCGCTTCTTGTATAGAAGTTTGAATTTAAATACATTTAAACAGGAATCAATCACATAAACAAATGTGACCCAAACAAAAAGTGATTTTGGTCAACTGAAAGACTAAGATAAAAATTGCAATGACCATCTTACAAATGTGCACCAAAATCATTACATTTTATAAATGACTCATTGATAGCTCGACAGATCTCCAAGTATGAGAAAATGTGGCTGTAAATAATGTATCCATTATCCATAATATATAACTAGCACTAAAAATATTAATTGTACATTAATAACTGTCTTCTGTACAGTTGATCAGATGTTCAAATTTTGCTGCATTATTCTACACAAAAAAGGGGAAAGCCTTGATCTTATTAGGTGCCTTGTGGCAATTTGCACGGGCCCAGCCAATCTGATTTCTGGCATTGTCGTAAACAATCAGGTGTCCTTGCAAAGAGATGTATCCAATTATATTTGTGGCACCATTGTTCTGTTCATTGCCATTGAGGATTCCCAGACAAACATTGCCTTGAGAACGGATGACCAAATAACCTTCTGGGGGAATGTCAAACTGTCTGGTCTTAATAAGCCATGGGTTGCCCCAAAACCCACGGTTAATTGTTCACATCTGCTATAGACCTGATAGGATGGCTCGCCCGCCAACACAATGGTAAAGTTTTATCTGACATATCCTGTACTAACCCTCCTCCAAAAGGGTTCTCTTTTAACTGCTGAGACAAATGCCAAGTAAGCTATATGTGTGAAATATGTAAAGGAGCTACCACTATGAAAAACCATCCCTCCTAAGTTGTTTTTTAGGTCATTAGCAACGAGCGACCTGTTTCCGAGTTTCATATTTGCATTGCCCACGTGATATAATTTCATTGCAGGCTTGCCAAGCATGGGAACCATGTCATTCCCCACGGTACAAGATCATTGCCAAAGAACATATACCCCCACCTCTTTCATCTCCAGCAATGGAATGACCAATCACATTCTTCGATTTTGATTAGCTAATTGTGATGGCAAACTAACCTGACCACTGCTAAAGCACATTACTACATTTTTCACTGCAGGAGAAACTGCAAAAGAACACTGCTGGTCATATGCGCATCCAAACACACAATTTGTTCGAGCTATAGAGCCATTTGTCAGTAACACTCTAATATTGTCTCATTCTTAGTTAGACTTTGATTAGCTAATTGTGATGGCATACTAACCTGAGCGCTGCTAAAACCCAATATTCCATCTGTCACTGCAGGCGAAACTGCAAAAGAACCCTGCTGGTCACATGCACATCCAAACCCAAATATTTTCGAGCTATAATCATTTATCAGTAACACTCTAATATAGTCTCGCAACAACTCCCATAGAGGATCCATGATCAGCTTACTTCATCTCAAAGTCACCGTTCAGAGGTACTCGTGCATTCATAGCTGTGACCCGCTTGCACATTCACACACATCGACTCCCTACAGGATACAAGTTGGCTTTTCTTGGGTTTGTACAGAGGGTGTGGTCCCTTGGCACAACTTCTGATAGGAGCATCACACTGGATCCAATTCAAATCACTCCCCGTGTCAACATCAAGGTGATAGGCCTATGGTGCATTCCCAATGAGCATCGACACATAATAAAGTCCATCTAGATAGACATTGCCTTGGATTGTAAAAGTAGTAGAACTAGTAGAAATTGCAGGTGACACTGTACACATTATTTCTGATGTCTCTCTCCACAAATGCCCCCAATTTTAGAGCAGGTTTGTCCTCCACAGGCCCGTGATAATTATTTCCATACTTTGGATACACAGTATACACGCCAACTTTACTGTCATCCTCATTCTTGTTGGGACTGCTATCAAATCCAGAATAAGGCGTTCAATGCCAGATTACCAGGGCCAGTGCAGCCACAAACAAGATAGCAGTGGCCTTAATCAAATGCACCCTCTCCTGATCCATCAAACACGCCCTCTCCTCTTGCTGAGAAAGGGCCTACTGGAATTTGGATTGGGTATTTGCTGCTGCTGAACTGAGCCTCGTCCTCCTCCTCTGGCCATGAAAGCTTCACACACAGTTTTTCCCTCATTTGGGTTGCCCACCCCCTGGGATTTGGAATGGGTATGTGCTACTGCTGAACTGAACCTCCTCCTCCTCTAACCATGAAGAAAGTTGCACACACAGTTTTTCCTTCATTTGGGTTGTCTGGGGGGTGGTGGGGGATGCCACGGAAATTATGATCGCGCCTTTCAATTTAGGCTGCATTGATGCAGTAGCCATGGAGACCTGATACCAACTCGAGAATTTCTAGGTGTCCCATATGAACAGGAGGAATTTCCAGATCATTTCTTTCAGAATTTGTTAAAGGAAAATGAGGAAACAATGCTGGAACTCCACTGAAGTCAGGCACATTCAAAGACTTGTTAAAACCATTTCCTCCCATGGAAGTCGGGCTGTTGTTAAATCTGCCACACAACTCGTTCACCCAACCACTGATAACAGAGTTCATGTAATTGAAATACTCATCATCTTCATAATCCATATCAAATTAAAATTGCTCGGGCAAATATTCCTCTTCTGAAGAAGGTTCTGAATAATTTTCGTCTCCCTCAGGTTTAATGACACATTTCCTGATCAACCTCCAACTTTACACATCACTTGACTAACAATAGTCATGTAAATCCCTTCAAGCTCACTGGATTCCTCCTCTACTCCACGAAACTCATGACTCATCATTGCACTGATTTCTGCAAGACAAACACTGACTTCAGCAGCCTTTTCAAGGACAATAGTGCACAACATCAAAACCCTTGGGCCTCTCGTACCATGCGTTGTTGTCCTTTAGTTGATAGACAGTTTTGTAATGTCAACAGTGTAACAGATACCTCAAGATGGATAAAACTAGAAATACACTCCAATATGATACTGAATCCCGGCCAATTAAAATGAGAGGCCCCTCATACCATGCGTTGTCCTTTAGTTGACAGACAGTTTTGTAATGTCAACAGTGTAACAGATAACTCAAGATGGATAAAACTAGAAAGACACTCCACCAATATGATACTAAATCCTGGCCAATTAAAAAGAGAGTCCCCTCAGGCCTACGATAGCGTAATTTTTGAGGAAAAGGAGTCTGTAAAAAGAAAATGGCAAAAAGGGCAAGCATCCATATTAAAACAACAGCTTATGCACAAATACTCCCATATCACAAAAGAAATGAGAAGCCCCTGCAAAATAGTTGGCCATGCTATGAAGAATCGAATCTAGATAAAAAAAAATACCTTGACAGTCCAGCATTTCCCTTCGTTGTTATGAAGGGCATCTATTAAACGAGTGTAGTTCCATTTCTTTACGGCATTGTATCGTACATCATGATTTTTGGTCTGTACAGTGTATCCCCAATTATTAATCAGAAATGATAGTATTCTGCCCTTGTCGAAGCATGGTAGACACATCCTGAGCTGTGACCTGCTCAGATAAGGAAGACTACATTTAGAGATAAAACTGGCTAATTTCTGGACAAAAATCGATAATTCCAAGGAATTAAATATTTCAAAATCTTATACAAACCTCTCGTACTATGGGTAACTCCCGTCTCAACATTTCTGCATCCTTGATGGCATCAAGGATATAAATGTATTCCAATTCATCCTCTGAGAAGGGTATGCAAGCCTGAGGCCAATGGAGCCAGTTAATGTAAGGATCCTCCAGATTATCTGGGAGGCAAAGACCATGATATATAGGTGTATTATCAATGGATTCTCCTCCAACTGAGGGATATCTTCCTATTCTTCACTAGAAGATTCTGCATGGCAAAGACCATGATATATAGGTGTATTATCAATGGATTTTCCTCCAACTGAGGGATATCTTCCTATTCTTCACTAGAAGATTCTGCATGTCTGTCAGTATTAAGTATTGTAATATATCGTATTCCAATCCTATGTACATCAACCATTCGGAAACTATTCCAATCATATGTACAACAACCATTCGGAAACTATTCCAATCATATGTACATCAGCCACTAGGAAACTAGATGTTCCATGGTCATTGGCATCAAAATAATGTGGGACAAACTGCTGAAAATTACGTAATCTTACTGATATTTTGTCTCTTATTTCGTTTCTTACTTGTAGTCGCTTTACATTAAAATTGAATGCGCTATTTTGACAAACACAGTAGGGGGAACATTTGCAAAACGATCATGATCTAGAAGATATACTGAAACTTATTTGATACCTGTTTCTCCAACTCTAACCCGTCTCTTTAAGCCAGGTTGCCCCAGAACTTTGCCAACAACGGCTTTTGGATTGTTGGGAGCAAAGGGATCCTCATCTGTTGGTTTTATGATAGCAACAATTCCACATCTATAATTTTTGAAATAGTAAGCCCCACACATCCCACCTCGAATAAGGATTGGATCTTCACTACGGTACTCAAATCATTCTTCAACATTGTCTCCAAATGTAAGAGGTCTTTTTTCAGTGCGTACATTCAAGGCCATCTGCATCTTCTTTTTAAGAGTGTGTGCATTGTCTTCTCTGTCCAGTGCACCACTGAATACACTGCCCATGCCTGTTGAGGCACCATCTAGAACAACAACAACCATTTGTGCTTGTACTAGACTATCCTTGTTGGAAGGCATAAATTATAATCTGCTTTCTTAAAAAATCCAAAATTTCTCAACAGTGGAGATCAACACCAAATTCCAGCCTTGAGCATAAAACCGACTAGGAAATTATGCAACGAAGAACTATGGAAATCAATCAAACTTGACAACAAACATAGTTGTAGTTTTGTTGCACATGTTCTCTCAAAGCCTTTACATTTGTAAGGTACTTCATGTTAGAAAATTAAATATTACAAAGCAATGAAACACATAAAATATGCGGAAAACACAAGCACACAAAACACATAAAACCATAGAGACACAGATATACGTGGTTCACCCAATTTGGGCTACGTCCACCTCGAACAGCCAATCATTCCTTTCTATTATCTAGCAAAATGAAGAGACACAACATACAACAGATCCACTGTAATATCCTTTGTTCTCTCTCACAGTCTCCCTCTGTGTTTCTCGCTCTGAGAATACACATACAATACACAGCCGTAATACAATACCCTAATACAAGCAAGGGGTTGCCTTCTAGGGCAAAAAACCCTAAACTAAACATAACTTCTACCGTCAGATCATCCGCCTAATGAACGGTCCAGATTGACTAGAAATTACTATAGTTTTACAAGGCAATTTTACATCTATTTTTAGCTTCGGGGGTGCTGCCTCCGAAACCTCCCGCCGGGGGGGGGGGCTCCATAAAGTTGCAGCCGCCCCCCTCGGACCCCCCAAGCAGCATTTAATTTCGGGCGGCGTTGCCACCCCAATAAGGTACAGGGATCCAACGTTGTGATACAAAATAAACAAGATAATCAGGCTCCACACCCAACACTTCAAACAGCCAGGCTCACAGCGGTAGCTGCATACAAGAAACATTTGCAATTAATAAATAGATTACAAACCAAAAAATTGTTAAAAATATCAATAACATACTTTAGTAAATCTTTGCAAGCAGTTGTTGAAGCGATGCTTTATCCTCTCCACACATGTTTGGCTTTCATGAATCGCTTGTACCTTTTGATATATTTCTTCAATTGTTGACTCCCACAAACTTCACAACAAACATAGATGTAATTCTGTTTCACATGTTCTCTCAAAGCCTTTACATTTGTAAAGTACTTCAAACAACCAGGCTCACAGAAAACAACCTGTACATATGTTGTAGCTGCAGACAAGAATAATTTGCAATTAATATACAGATTCAAGTCTTTTAGCTAGAGGGACAATGCTTCAAACATTAAAAGGAATCCTACAACACAAAAATTATGGAACCCTACAACACAAAAATTACCAGTGCAAGAAAAGCTTGGTGAAGTACATGCAAAAGTGACATCAATGATATTGTTCTGAAACAAACCTTGGACACAGTCTACGTAACAACAAGCATAAACAATATATTTCATTTAGCACTAGATTTCACCAAGTATAGCCAGGGTTGTTGAACTACAATGCACAACTTCAGGTTTCAGATTTTACATCTTTAGACTATTTCAAATAAAGTTCATCTATCGTACATATATGATAAAATCATAGACACCAGAAACATTAATATTTCGTTCAAGAGATTATTCCCTTGCCATCATTATTTTCAATAGATATTAAAGCAAGAATACCTGCAACAAAGCCTCACCCCAAGAAATGAATTTCCTTGTTAAACGATGATGGTTGAAATAGTCAAATGCAAATTTCAATAAGAAATAAGAAAAAGCAAAAATTTGAGCAAGTGATTTAATCTGGCACATTTGAAAATTTGAGAAAGCGGTTTAATCTGGCACAACGAAAAATTTGAGAAAGTGATTTAATCTGGCACATAGGAAATTTGAGAAAGTAATTTAATCTGGCACACTGGATTTAGTTTTGTTACAATTTACTTCCAAAAAAGCCACTTAAAACCAATTAAGATCGAGTATATTTGATGTTTAAAGCCTCCTAGACATCTTACAAGACAAAGATAAGATAATACATTATCATGAGACTATTTTCAATGCAATGTATATGGCTTTCTCTGATCATTCTATGAAGCAACTATACAGTAGAATCCATTCTGTGACACGACTATATGGTAAAATCTTTCACCAAAGGCCATTTTCCTGCAATCAAAGGCTTATTTATCCATATTTACTTCTATTATTCCAAAAAAAATAAAGATTATACACATGTTCAGTTCAAACTCCCCCTCCACACAAAAAGTGGGGGAATTTGTAAAGACCCATGTTGATTGACGACACCCATGGCTTCATGGTACATATAGTTTATGCACATTGTTTATTCTGGCCAGGGTGTTGGAATTTGGGTAGCTCAGAAGGTATTTCCTAGAGAAGGAAACCCATCAAAACTAAGTTGGTTGGGAAATTTACCCAAAGTTGGGGTTTTGGACCCGAAGGAGTGGGTTTGGAATCTAAAGAAAATAATTGCCTATTCTAAAGGGAAAAAGAGTGAAAACCCCAAATATCTAGAGTGTTCCTAAATAAACCCAAGAGAAAAGTATAAAATTTAAATAGAGAGCCTAAGAAGAGGTTCAATGTACACACTTGAGCTATGACCTCATGTGTGAAGCAAGATAGCCCTAAGGAGGCAGTAGATCTTAGAGAGATAGATGAATATCTGAAGAAGATGAGTCTGGCTTAAGGAGGTCGAGTGGACTATCTTGCAAAGAAAGGTCGCAGACATGGACACTAGGTAGAGATCCTTTTGTGGTTGGAAAGAGGTCCAAGACTACTGGACCAAGTTTTGTAGTCGCTGTAGGAAGCCCAAAAGAGGTCGAGAAAGTGCTACAGACTAGGCAAAGGGTTGGCCGCACCCTGTAGGCTTTTACCCACCACTAGTTTGTGACCCCATAGGAGAAATTTTTCTCATAGATTTGTCTTCAGTCGACAGCCAACAACCCTGACAGCCACCAATGTAGCCAGTGGTATGCATGTTGGCGAGAAAACAGATCTCGCAGAGAAGACCCGGGTTCAGGTTTGAGGGCCAACAAGGTTTTCCGTCGTAGTCTAGATTCACGCCGGCATTTACACTCTACTCCGAAGGGCAGAGAGTCTCACCCGAGGCGTGCCGTGACCCTACTGTGATTGGGAGTAGATCGGTATCATCCCCCCAACATTCAAACAAGTGAACCAACGCTAGACTAAGGAATTAAACAGTCATGACATAATATTCCGTAACATACACTCTTTAGGGAAACTGTTAAACCAACGATAAACAAAATTTTAAATACACCTAATAGCAGCACTCATTCATAGTCAGAATCACATAGCATAACAACCATCTTGGATATATTAGTCATCAGCCGTCAGAGGCAAACTATTACAAGGCTCTTCTACATAAGAGCATAGAACAGAACAAAATACAACACGTCCCTAGGGACAGAGAGAAGCTACAGTAACCCGGAAGACAGGAGAACAGTGCAACCCGATAGAGCTCTCCTGTGGCTCCCCGTTGCCTATTCCCGTCTATGCCAACCCCTTCCTCCATTGGCTGGTTGCCTATTTGTTCTCCCGCCCACGCGACTGACAGTTCTTCCCCCTTTCTTGCTCGGCTGTCTTTCGTTTCTTTCCATTCATCGAGAGTTCACTGCTTGTTTCCTTACGCGCCCTTCCGCTGTCTATGCTTGCTCCTGCAACCACCGCGATACCTGTCCTCTGCTCCTCCGCAACCTTGACACCTTCTTGCCTACTGCGGTTGCGTTCCTCCGCGTGCTCGCCACCACTCAAAATCTGCTAATTTCCAAAACAAGGGCCCCAACAGGCCTCGACCACATCCTTTTGACTCGTCCCGAGTCAATTGTCCTGAGCCGTCTCCACTTCCATGGGACCGCCTGACCCTGTGCCCTGTTTCGGTTGCACGCCTTCTCCTTGTTGTCCAAACAAGGGCCCCAACTCGGGGACCTTGGTCAGAGCCAAAGCTTTAAGCTCTTGGAAAGTTGCCACGACCTGCTGCCACCCTTGCAGCAACTCGTCAGTCTCAGCCATGACTTTTGTGACAACTTCCTCCCCGACGATTGCCGGTACAGTGCCAAATACTGTGTTGACTTGGGTACCGGCCTCAAAGGCCAACTGCTGCATCATTTGGGCGCTGATATTTATGGGCTGTCGAAGCTCTCAGATTTCCTTCTTGGCTGCCGTCGAAGTCTCCTCTATTTGTTGAATTTGGACCTTTAGCACATCCGTCTGGGCATACAATTGGTTCAACCTAGTTGGGTCTGTGGCTTCCTGTATTTCCTTGGAGATTTGTCGCAGTTGGGCCGAAATCGGCTGTGCCTTCACTGTGAGGGCCGTTGAGCATTCTTGAAGACCTTTCAGGAGGTCGTATGCATCTCTGGCTACAGTATTGAGGACTTCCTGCATCTTTGTTACTTGGCCCTGTTTCTCTGAGATTTGTGTTGTGTACATAACTGCTGGGTCGGGCAGTGCGGGTCGTGCTGCCAATGCTGCCTTGAGTTCCGTATTTTCCTGGTGGAGGTTCGAATATGCCACCCTGAGGTGGATCTCTTGCTCTAGTACTGCCGTTTCTTGCACGTCCGCTGGTATCTGACTGTAGTGGGCCGTCACTGCGGGCCATACTTCCCTGAAAACCCTGGCCACTGTTTCCAGCTATCCCTGTAGCTGCTCCTTTTCCATTGTTAGTTTCTCACTCTGTTCAGTAAGCGTGCATATCTGCTGCTGTTGCTGAACGTATTTCTGTTGTAGCTCTGAGTAGAGCTTCTCGTCCTGATGTGCTGCCCTTTGGATGAAATGGTACAGCTGAGCTGTCCCCCACGTCTCCATGCTCTCGGCACCGGAGGTACCCTGATCTGGCCACCGCTCCTGAAGTGGTTGCCCACTGGTAACCGATCTTGCTGACTGGTCTTGAGGTGACTGTGGCGGAGTTTGCTAGGGTGCAGAGTCTGCCATGTTTAGGTCTGGTCGCTCCTCTTGATCTGCTTGGTTGGGCGGTTGGAGCAGAGTAGGCTCAGGGAGTGGCCCAGCTGTGCCTTCAACTATCTGTTCCATTTGAGTGATGAGGTTGGTAAAATTAGTCTGCGAGTCCACGGTGGGGTTGGTTGGGGGTACCACTTCCGTACCCGAGTTAACCTCTGTCCCATGGTCCCCATTGAGTATTCTCCGGATAACTGGATCAGACACGGTGGCAGATGAGGTGGATGGTGCGGAGTTGTGGGGTTCGCGGGAGACAGATGAGGTGGTAGGTGGTAGTGGATCTGTATGAGGTGGTGATATGCAGATTTTTAGGAAATCGAAGGGGTTAATGGGGTTGTGGGGTGGCAACCCACTTGCTTCCCCTGTCTCAACCATTGGCTCTTCTTGGATTAGTACCCCTGTGCTCATTTGCTGGGGTGGATCCTCTCCTGTGAGGTCAACCACCGGACTTGATTCCACACCTTTGGCCCTCTTGTCCTTGGGTGCCACTATGGGTTTCGCAAACCTACTCTTTCTCGCCAGTGGTGTGGTTGCTGGAGTTGGTGAACTGAACAATACATTGGAATGGGTGTGGAGATGGAGGTCGTGCTTGGAAGCAGGGTCGATTGAGAGACTTGGAATTCTGAAAAAACTGGAAATGGAGTGGCACTACTTGATATCACCTGAACTAATTCATTAAAGCTTCGTACCTTTGTGTTCAGTTGCTGAATGATCGGGAGGAGCTGCATTTTTTACACCCTGTTTGCTGCCTCCTTCGCTGTTTCTCCTGGAAACCGGTGTGGTAGCATCCCGTCGAAGATGTACGTGTACACCCCGTTTTTGACTTCCATCGCAACCCCCGGCCACAAACAAACTTCTGTATGAAAAGCTGCTTCATCAATTTGGAATTTCAGTGGCCTCATCTGGAACGTTGCCTCTGGTACACAAGTGGGTGTGAGGAACGTGTGCTTGTGCGTGATCCCAAACCAGACTTGCTCACTATATCCGTCCAGCAGGTTTCTGGGGATCCTCTGTTGGCTAATTACAACATCGACCATTAGGCCATACCAACTTATGAAGGCCTCTGCGTTTACTTCCTTGGTGCTGGGGTCTCTAGACACCTTCCATGGGGTAAACTTCATCGCCAGTGGCTGATCTTCCACTATCTCCACTGGTATCCTGATGAGGGGGAAAGTCCACTTCCACATAGCTAGTGCTACTATCAAATACCCATAGATAAATCTCGTTTCCCTCTTGCAGTTGTCTTCACATGCCTCGAACAGCTCCTTCAGCAGGAAGGAGCACTAGTTCAACTTGGTCCCCTGGACACAGTGCTTCGCGACCGAAATTGTGTCTAAGGTACACTTCCCTTTGGTGTAATGCCTCGTCGTCTTGCTGGCAATGAGGTAGCATGCGAATCTGATCTATGGCTTGTTGATTAACTCAATTTTTGCCCCCTTTCCTCCCCTTCGGGTGCCATACTTAGCATAGTAGTCTGTATCCCCTGACTTCTTCGCCTATTTGGATATGGTCTGGAATGCTGAAGAGACGTCCCTTCCTTCCTGCGAGAGCCCTGTCAACCTATGAATGTCTTCGGCGTGAATTGGGATCTCCTTCCCCAGCCACAAAGAGCCATTCTGAATTCTACTCAACATGAATTTGGTGCACTGCATTGCAGTGCCTGTCGTCCCAAATATTGGCAAGTTCCTCAAATTCATTATCGAGGACTGCTGGATACCTCTGAACTCAGGCAGGACTCTTGCTGCCGCCCGTCCTGTTTCTGTTGTATAATTATCAATGTATACCTGTCTTTTTAGCGCAGGAAACTCAAAGGAATCTGTGAGGTCTGCGTCAATTAAGGTGGCACTGTCATATTTCCCGATGAGGGACTCTATTTTCTGAATCCTGCTGTCCAGCTCCTGTTCTACCACTGCTGGGCTTACTTTTGTCATCTTCGCTCGCCGCTGATACACCTGCAAAACAATTCTCTTCCCCTTCTCTTGCCTTTCTTCTCCTGGACACCTTCTCTACTCTGGCTCTGCTCCAACTTCCCTTGCTCCTTCGGAGGTTTCTAACTCTAACTCAGATTTTTCTGGCTTTCTTGCACTTTTCTGCATGCAGGTTATGTCAGTAACCGGCACGGGTGAGGTTGATGAGACCCCATAACTAATTAATGTTTCCCTGGCTTCTCCCGCGGCTACGATCGTGAAATCCGTTAGCTGCTGAGGTGGGTTTTGACACTGCTGACTGTGGTTCTGGGATTTGGGCAGACGCGACGGGTGGTGGTGATGTCTAATTATGGAAAATTTATTACAGTATGGATAATGCTAATTATGGCCATTATTTCTAAATCTTGGTGATTCTACGGACTTACACTAGTACTATGTTAAATGATGGTGGATTGATGTTCGGCACACTTTTCTTCCTGACGTGGACAATACGGCACGGAGCGCTACCCCCGACCACTAATGGTTGCGTTGTGGTCTCTGCAACTAAGCTAATGTTTATTGCATTATAGTAAACCTATCTATGTAATCTCAGGTGCCAGAGACTTATTGACCCTAATATACCCTACATACTCCTCTCGGGTGCGAGAGTTATTGAAATTGAAATGAACAACTTACTCGTGGTAGAGTTTCAGGCATGCACCGTTAACCCATCCTTGTAGAATTTGGCCGTCTAACTGTGCCAAGCGAACTGCTCCTGACGGTTTGATCTGTATGACATGGAATGGTCCCAGCCAATGCATCTGCAACTTCCTAGGGAACTTCTGGAACTTGCTGTCATAGAGTAGGACCTTGCCTCCAATATGGAAAGTCTTGTGTTTGATGTGTCGATCATGCCAAGCTTTCTGCCTCTCCTTTTCTACTGTCTGGTGAAATTCCGGAAGAAACCGTCCTTCCTCAAGCTTCTGTAGCTCGTGTAATCACTCATTTAAATATTCCTCTTCAGATAGCTGCATGTTGGCGAGAAGTCAGGTCTTGCGGACAAGACCCAGGTTCGGGAGTTGTGGCCAACAAAGGGGTCCGGTGTAGTCTAGGAACACGCCGGCATTTTCACCTTGCTCTGGAGAGCAGTGCATCTCACCCAAGGCGTGCCGCAACCACATGCAAAAGGAGATGGGATCAATGGCAAGGAACAAACCCGCAACTAAAGAAAGACAGTGCATCCATTACATATACAAAGTTATATACGCAAGATCACTTAATAAGCATTCAGACATTCGCAAATAAAATTTTAAACCAGCATAGACACATTACATGCACATGAACATCTTATTGAGACAACAACCTTCCATTGTATTAATCTCTTGGCCCAATACATGATTACATGGCACTCTTCCTGATAGCTCACAAAGCTGATACAGATGAATCTCAGAACAGAAGGGCAGTATAAGGAAGATAAGAAACCATAGGAGGAACATGCATGATTCCTCCGCAGCTACTCTATGCGTCTTTCCCTGGCTCGAGCCTCGCGACCTCTTCAGCATGCGTCCAACATTCTCAACAACCTTCAGCATTCAACAACCTCAACAATCTTCAACATTCAGCAACCTTTTCAGCCGGGTGACTGTTATTTATTCACCCGCTCTTGCGACTATCGGCTCCTCTGTGTCTTCACTTCGGCTTCTCCCAGCTTCTCTCCTGATGTCTGTGTGTTCCACTTCCTGTTTTCTGCTGTGTTTCCTTCATCTGCACTTATCCATGTTCTATCTCCAGCTATCGAGTGCTTCCGCGCCACCTTGGTAGCTCCGCAACTCCTGGTAGTTGCGGCGCGGTCGCGGTTGCCATGTGTATTTATTCCGCAACTCAAAAAGAGTCAAAACTCAAAATGTCTTGACCAAGATTTCAAAACTTAAACAAAAACAAGGGCCCCAACAGGCCCCAACCACAATTCCTTGACTCGTCCGCGAGTCAATCACAAATAAAAATTTCTACTTCCATTGCCCCGCTGGCACCCGCGCTCTGTTCTGCTGTGCTTTCACCCTGCGCCCTTTCCTGTTGTGCTCCGCCATCTGGTTGTTCAAACAAGGGCCCCAACTCCGGGACCCGGCGGAGCGCTGTATCTCTCAGCTCGATGAAGTCCGCCACCGCTTGCTGCCATTCCTGCATAAGAAAGTCGGCTTCTTGAGAGATCCGGGTGGTGGCGGCTTCGTCTATGGGCGTCGGGGCAGCCCCGAACAACGTGGCGAGCTAGGCTTCGGCCTTGGCATCCAGCTGGTGCATAGCGTCAGCATGGGCGTGAAGGGGCGGACGAATTTCCCGGATGACATGTTTGGCCGCTGCCGAGTCGGCCTCAGTCTGTTGCATGTGAAGTTCAAGCTCGTCCGACTAGGCGTAGAGTTGATCAAGCCATGCTGGGTTCGTGGTTGCCTGAATGTCCCGGGAAATCTGTTGCAGCTGGGCAGCGATAGGCTGCGTCTTGACAGTTAGCGCGAGTGAGCACTCCTGCAGACTTCGCAGAAGGGCAGAAGCTGCGGCTGCAGTGGAATGGAGAGTTGCTTGCATACTGACTGCCTGCGTCTGTTTGGCAGTCACCTGTCCTGAGTGGTCACTGGGTGGATCTGGAAGGGTAGGCCGTGCGGCTAACGCCGCTTGGAGTTCCTGGTTCTCCTTGCAAACAATAGTGAAAACTTCCCTGAGGTGGTGAGCCTATAGTGCTATACTGTCCTCCTCTATACTAGCAGGAAGTGGGGCATAGTGAGCCCTTGCAGCGGGCCATACACTGGAGAGCGCCTGAGTAGCGATGTTGGCCTGCTCCTGAAGGTTGGTTTTCTCCCGCAGCAGTTGATTGCACTGTTCAGTAAGCGCCGTGATCTGATTCTGCTGCTCGATAAACCGCTGCTCCAGCCCTGTGTGAATCTGCTCGGCCTTTAGGGCCGCCCGCTGAATAAGTAGGTACAGTTGTGCTGTAGTCCATGGTTCTGCATTAGTTGTGCTGGGTGCACCCTGCTCCGGTCTTTGCTCCTGCGAAGGCTGGCCATTGACCCCTGATCGGTTGGAGGTCTCCGGAGGATGGACCGGCGTCTACTGCTGCACCGAAGTGGCCATATCGGGCTCCGGCCGGTCTTGCTGCGTGGTCTGCTCTGGGGGAGGGGCAGCCGAATCAGCCCCAACTGTGGCTGGCTGGACAGATATAGTGGAGACCGGATCCCGGGATGTGGCCACGACGTCAACCGGCGGTACCACGACTGCAGTATTAGAGGTGACTTCCACCCCGTGGTCGCCTCCGAAAAGTTCCTGGATCAGAGAATCTGACACAGTGGCTGATGAGTTGGATGGATTGGGGGAGGTGGCAGGTGGTCGGCCGGTGGGGAGAGAGGTGGTGTGAGGGAGGCGAAGGTTGAGGAACTCTGCCGGATCGATTAGAGGTTCCTCTGGAATCAAAGTTGCTGTGGGTGGAGTGGCTGGTGGATCATCGTCAGTCAGATCCACCACTGGATCTGTGACAGCAGTGCGTGGCCTCTTGGATGGAGGGGGGTCAGAGGAATTAGGATCTGGGACCGGTTCGCCCATCGGGGTGATGATAGGGGTAGCAGAAGTGAATAGGTTAGTGGGGATGGGAGAAATGAGGGGGGTGGTAGTGGAGGGAACACGAGACCGACTGATATGAAATTCAACAAAAGAGGGAAATATAGGGGCACCACTCGAAGCAACTTGGGTGGCCACGTTAAGTCGCCGTACCTGGTCATTGAAGCGCTCGACGATCGGGACCAGCGCTTCAGGCAGGTCCGGTGTGGTCTCCGCTGCATCTTGTGGAGGGTCCGCCGCAACTTGTGAGGACCCCGCTGCGCCGGTTGCGGCAGGCCGCTGTGCCGGTAGCATCCGATCAAAATTGTAGCGGGTGATCTCGTTGCGGACGTGCTTGACGACCCCCGGCCATGCAAAGACCTCACGGTGAAAGGTGTCGTCATTCAGCTGGAACCGGAGGGGCACCATGTGAAAGGTGGTGTCCGGCACGCAAGTCGGCCAGAGGAAGGTGTGCCTGTGGCTGGCCCCAAACCACACCTGCTCATTGTACTCGTCCAACAAGTGCCTGGGCACTCGTTGCTGGTTGGTCACCACATCTGTCATCATCCCGTACCACGCTCGGAACGCCTCCGCGTTCACCTGTTTGGTGCTGGGATCCATGGACACCTGCCAGGGTGTGTATTTCATCGCAAGAGGCTGGCTTGCGGTCGTCTCCGCCGGAAACCGGACAGGAGGAAGGTGCCATTTCCACATGGTGAAGGCTAAGATCAAGTAGCCGTAAATGAAACTGGTGGTACGCTTGTAGTTTTCTTCGCAGGCCACGAAGAGCTCCTTCAACACGAAAGAGCACCAATTCAACTTGGCGCCCCGGGTGCAGTGCTCTGCAATGGAAATTGTGTCCAGGGTGCATTCTCCCTTCGTATAGTGGCGCATCGTCTTGCTAGCAATCAGGTAGCAAGCGAACCGGATTTCTGGTTTGTTGATCAAGTCAATTTTGGTGCCTTTGCCACCCCGGCGAGTGCCATACTTGGTGTATAGGTCTGAGTCGCCCGACTTCCGGGCGCGCTTGGAGGATGTCTGGCCAGCAGCGGAGACATCTGCACCGTTTAGAGAAAGCCCTGTAAGCCGATGAATGTCTTCGGCATGAATTGGAATCTCTTCGTTGAGCCACAGGGACCCGTTCTGTATCCGACTGAGAAGGAACCGGGTGCATTGTAGGGCCGGTCCCGTGGTGCCAAAAACTGGAAGAGTCCTCAAATTCATCAAGGACGACTGCTGTAAGCCCCTGAATTCTGGTCGCATCCGACTGCTGGAGCTGCTGCCTGGAGTATAATGGTGCTCCATGTAAGTCTACCAATGGAGGTGAGGAAACTCAGCCGGGTCGGACAAGTTGGCGTCCATACATGCTGCATTGTCATACTTGCCAACGAGCGATTCTACCCGGTGAATTCGGCTATCTAACACTAGTTCGGGGACTGATACGAGAGCTCTCGGCATCTTGGCGCGCCGCTGGTAGACTTGGAGGATTCTTCTGGAGTTTCCTTCGGGGTGCTGGGTGCTCTGATACTGCAACTGCTCTGGAGTCGCTGCAACTTCCAAATTGAACCGGTCCATCATTCTCGTGCTGATAGCCTTCATGCAAGTTAGGCCATCTGCTGGCACGCGCGGAGTTGATGAGACTCCATAACGGCAATTAATTCTTGCTATCTTTCTTGCCTGCGATAATCGTGCGATCAATCGCAGGCCTGTGTGTGGTCTGACAGTTGCTGACGGCGTCATGGGGAGATGGGCGGGCGCGACGGCTAAGGGAACTGCGGTTGATGACAAATGATTACGGTACAATTACTGTCTACTAATGGTAATTTATGACACAGATCTGAGCGATCCTACGGACTGACAAGAGGAATGACGGAAATGACCTGGACTGACACTGGCACGAGGATGGATCCTATGTGAACGACACACTGGACTGGCGCGGCGACATGTTAGACTGGCGCTGCGACACGCTGGACTGGCCCGCCCCGACCACAGTCGGTTGCGGTGAGGTTCCCGCAACTGACTGGTTATTTGACTGATTACATATGAACGAAAAAGACTACCTACGCTCATCCCGGTTGCGGGAGAGTTATTGATGAAGAGTGAGAAGGTACCTACTCTTGGTAGGGTTTCAGGCGTGCGCCATTCACCCACCTAGGAAGAACTGTACCGTCCAGCTGTGCCAACTGAACAGCTCCTGAGTCGCGGATTTCGATGACCAAGTAGGGTCCCAACCAGTGCATCTGGAGCTTGCCTGGAAACTTCTGGAACCGGCTGTCATATAAGAGAACTTTGCCGCCAACTTGGAAGGCTTTGGTTTTGATGTGGCGGTCGTGCCACGCTTTCTGTCTGGCCTTCTGAACCTTCTGGTGGAATTCCGCCAGGAATCGGGCCTCATCAAGTTCCTGCAGCTCCTGGAGGCGTTCCCGAAGTGACTCCTCTTCTGAGAATTGGAGGGACGTTGCGATCAAAAGACTGGGTACAGTGAACTCGGCGGGAATCACAGCTTCCCGACCATACACCAACTGGAATGGCGTCTGGTTGGTCAAACGTTTCACTGTGGTCCGGTAAGCCCATAATGCCGCTGGGAGGCGCTCGTCCCAATCGTCGCGCTAAGCGTTGCAGATTTTAGTCAAGCCCTTCTCAAGAATCTTGTTGAAAGCTTCCACCGTACCATTGGCCTGTGGGTGGTATGGGCTGCTTTTATGATGTTGAATCATAAATGTGTCTAGTAGTGACTTGACCGTGGCATTAATGAAATGCGTACCCTGATCGCTGGTCAAGCTCCGTGGGCAGCCAAAGCGGCTGATGATGTGTTCAAAAATGAACCGGGCAGTGGTCTCTGCCGAGCAGTCGCGTACCGCTGCTGCCTCAGCCCACCGGGTGAGGTAATCCATGGCGGTAATGATGTACCGGGCCTTGGAGTGTCTGGCGACCGGGGCGATGGGACCTACGAAATCAACAACCCACTTTTCAAACGGCCGCAACACATGCACTGGGTGTAGCGGAAGCTCGTCCCGGTGCGAAGGCCTTCCCGTCCGCTGGCAAACATCGCAACGCTTCACATAGGCCTTACAGTCAGCATGTACCGTCGGCCACCACAGGCCAGCTTGGAGCACCTTCCTTGCGGTGGGTTTCGCACCCACATGCCCTCCCGCAACACCACTGTGACACTCCCACATCACTGCTTCCCGTTCATGGTCGAGAACACACCTGCGCAACACCTCATCAAGGCCCAGTTTGTACAGCTGCCTCACGATCAATTGGTAGTCGGCCGCCCGGACAACCAGGTGGCGTCTCTGAAGCGGGGTGTAATCCTGAGGGCACTGTCCCGTGGTCAGATAAGTGGCAATGTCAGCCAGGTAATCTGGTACTGCTTCAACTCGGAAGAGGTCAGCATCCGGTAGCTGATCGTCCAACGAGCCTTCATTCTCTCCCATCTCCAACCTAGATAAATGATCGGGACCAACATTCAACCTGCCAGGCTTGACAATCACCTCAAACGTAAATTCCTGGAAAATTAGTAGCCAACGACAGATTCTTCCTTCCAACACAGGCTTATTCACCAGATATTTCAATGCAGAATGGTCCGTGAAGAATGTAAATTTGCCGCCCAGAAGATAGTGGCGGAACTTCTGGAGAGAGTACACCATCGCCAACACCTCCCGCTCGGTCGTGGTGTAATTCTTCTCCGCATTCGATAACCGTCGGCTGGCGAAGTATACCGGGTGGTCAACTGTCGTTTCCCCGGGTTGCGCCAATACAGCTCCAAGTGCAATTCCGGACGCATCAATGTGCACATGGAACTGCTTATCCCAGTCGGGATGAACAAGTATGGGTGCCATCGCCAACTTCTCCTTCAATGTGTCAAGTGCCTTCCTGCACTCCGCCGTCCACTCAAACGCTTCTGACTTCCGCAACAGTTTCTCCAGAGGGGCTGTAATCCTTGCGTAGTTGCGAATGAACCGTCTGTAATATCCTGTGTGCCCGAGCAATACCCGCAACTGCTTCACGGTATCGGGGGCCTCCATGTGGACGATGACCGCAACCTTGGCAGGATCAACGCAGACCCCTTGCTTGCACACCACGTGGCCTAAGAGCGTGCCGAATGGTACTGCAAAAATACATTTCTTCAAGTTCAAGGAAATCTGCAGCTGGCGACACCGGTCAAACATAACACGCAACAGAGAGGTGTGTTTCTTCAACAGACTGTAGACAGTCCAGTCATCCATGTAGACCTCCAGGAACTTGTGAATGTACTCCCGGAAAGCAGCAATGACAATCCGGGAAAACACAGCCGGTGCGTTCTTTAGACCAAACGGCATAACGTGGTATGCGAATGATCCCCACTCAGTGGTGAAGGTCGTCTTTGCTTTGTCTTCCTTGGCGATGTGCACCTGATGGTAGCCCGAGAACCCATCAGTGAAGGAATAAGCTTCGTTCCCTGCGACATGATCTAGCACTTCATCGCTGAAAGGAGTGGGAAACGAATCGTGGATGCAAGCATTATTCAGGCTCCGGTAGTCGACACAGACCCGGATCTCCGCTTTGTCCTTCTTGTTATGGATGACAATGGGACTCACCCATTCGGCTTCTTCTATTGGGAAAATAAGACCTGCAGCCAGCATTTTGTCAATCTCTATCTTGACCTTCTCTTTGATACGTGGATTCAACCGGTAGGGTCGGTGCTTCACCGGTCTGGCCCCCGGCTTCAACGTGATGCGCATTTCACCCAGATCCCCCTTGATCCCCTTCAGGTCCGCAACTGAGGACGGAAACAAATCTTCGTATTCTCGGAGGAGGCTGAAAATTTCTTTTGTTGTCTCCTCGTCCCAGTAATCTCCCACCGTTGCGAGCTTAGGTTTCTCGTCCGTTCCAATGTTCAGTTTTTTTGTCTTTAGCGGCTGTAAATGGACTCCTTCAGTCGTCGGCTCTTCACTGATTCTCCGCTCACCTTCCTTTTCGTCAAAATAGAGATGCCTGAGGTCCTCCAAACTATCGTCCTCCGGATCCCCATCAATCCGGTGACAAACCAACTTGCGCCTGACCTCAGGTCGTGACACAGCCGGGCCCTCGTCGGGCTCGGGCTGGCGGAAAAACAAGACCTCCTTGATTGCCTGTAGGGCCTGAGACTCCTGCGCCGTCTCCCCTTCGAACAAGAAGCTCAAAACGAACTTGTCCGCAACTGCCTGCCAAGAGCGGGTTTCCCGTTTCCGCTCTTCCTCCAGGTACCAGGCCTGGGGAATGGTGCCTAGGGAGTGGATAAACCTGTGGACCCACAGCTCCTTAGGGTATCGTGTGCTACGCCACTGTTCCTCACAGGCCCGCAAATGGTGTCGCGGGTCGGAATTTCCGTGATACTTAAGCGTACTGCACGGTCCTTCATCCTCTTTGAAGCGTGCCCGCAGAGCATCCGCCACGCACTCCCATCGCAACAGAGTGTTGCGGTGATTTTTCCACCACCGTGCCGACGTTGACTGCAAGGCCACATCCAAAAGTGGTATCCAGCTTTCAGCTGGGACCCGGTCTTCCACCTTGGCAATAAAAGTATTGACTGCTTGCATGTTTGACAATGTGGGATATCCGCGGATCTCAGTCCCTACCCACCGGACTTGAGCAATGGAGGCACATCTCCGCGTGTTAGTCTCATACCCCCCTTGCTGCCAGTCTTCCCAAGCGAGTTCGGACCCGAGCTCCGAGCTCTGCACACTCCGCCAACTGACGGAGCCAGTGGCGGTCGGGTTGATATAATCGTCCCGCTTTCCTGCAGTCATCTGATAGAGATAGTCCATCATCTGAGCATCCTCCCGACTGTCCACTGTCTCCGTATATTGCGGCCCTTGATACGGGTCGAGAGGCTGGGTGACCCGTACCTCCCCATCTTCAAAGATCATCAGCTCCTTCTTAAGGTCGATGATGGCATAATTCTCAAAAGCCCAATCAATGCCGAGTAAAGCAGGATAGGGGTCCTTGTCGCCCATGATATCAATAACCTCGAAATCAGTATATGTCTTCACCCCCGCAACATCAACCTCGACACCCTCGAGTCGGCCGATTGGCAAAATGCAGTACTGGTTCGCCATCCTGAGTTGGATTGGGGAGTAGGCGAGCCGTGGCCTTCCAAGAGCCTCCCATGTCTTCCAGGGCAGTATGTTAACGTCGGACCCCAAGTCCAACATGGTGTTGCTGATTTGGAACCCTGCGACCTGCGTGTTAAGCCGAAATTCTTTGCCTGTTCGTTGCTTGTTCCGCTTGACACGTTGCACGTATTGAGGGCCAGCGGGCGCCGAGTTTCTAAGTTCCGTGCGCCCCTGCAGTGCTCCGTCCAACGCATGCTTGAGCTGCTGCCGCAGCGCAGCGTTATCAACAATCCTGAGGAATAGCCGGAGCCAATCCTCGACCACAGTATCTGCGACGTTCTGTGCACCATATTCCGGCCGCATGGGCTCCTCCAACCCTCCCTCGTTCCGCAACTGGGCGAAGGCCTCAACTGCCTCCTGGAAATACTTCTTCTGGACCTCGGGCCTGCTCAACTTCTTCGGGGATGCCGGCTGAACCATTCGGGCTAGCTCCTTCTCGTGGGCATCCTCTCCAGTCTTCTTTCCGCCTCTTGTCACGATTGCGACGTTCTGCATGTCTGGGGTTGCGGCCCATCGCGGCTCTGAATTTATCAGATTTGCTCCCCTCTGCCTCGCCCGTTCTTCCCACTTCTTGATGAGCTCCGGACAGTCTTCTGTAGCATGGGCGTTGACCCGGCACTGGGAACACCAGGGTCGTCGCGGAAGGGGACATTCTCGAGCCACATGACCCTCCTGGTCACAGTTGTAACATTTTACCGGACCGCGTCCGCCTGTTCGGCCTCCCCGCATGCCGCCACCTCTTCCCCTCGGAGCCTCGTTCACCCTGTACGAGGGACGATCCAGTCGATCCGCAAGTGCGTCAAGCGCCCTGCACTGCTCAGTGTTGTGAGTCGTGGACACACAAAATTCGCAGTATACATTATTCGGGACCGTGGAGTACTTCTGTAATATCGGGCACATCCGAGGAGGATGCCCCATCGTCCGGAAAATCTCACAGTACTCTGCAGTGGAGGACCCCGGTTGCGGTTGGAACGCCGCAAAGGTCTGTTGCGGCTGGTAGACTCCCTGCGGGTTCATCCCCGCACCACCCCCTGGTGGTGGACCTCCCTGGATAGATGCGACCGAGGGTCCTGCTCCTGCGCCGCGCAACCGAGGACATTCGGTTGCGACGTGGCCCTCGACCAGACAATGTGTGCACCAAACATTCGGTCGCGTTGGCCGCACCGGCTGAAGTTCCTTGAGCTTTTCGGTCAAGCTGGCGATCTGGTGTTGCAACCCTACCAGAGAAGGGTCTTGCGGGGCCACCACCCCCCGATATTCCTGGGGGTAGCCCGCCATGGCTTCAATCTTCATGGCTTGCTCCAAAGCGTCCTGCAGATTATCAATCTTCTGCTGAGTAAGAGGGGTTCCTGTCAAGGGGAGCAGAGCCTTGATGAACTAGTCCCTCTGGTGGTTTGGATCGATCGGGTAGCTCAGTTTCCCGATCGCATCCTTGAATCGCCGCATCAACTCCCAAGTGGTCTCACCTTCCTTCTGCTTAATTTCCCACAGCTCTGACAGGCCCTGCTGGTCTGTCTGGGGAAGCTTGAATTCGCGGAAAAAATTCCGTTTCACGTCCGCAATTACAGGGTTAGGGTGTGCTTCAGACCACTTGATGAACCAACGCAGAGCCCTCTCTCTGAGCGTGGTTTGAAACTCTATTAACTTCCCTGCATCCGGCGTCTGCCGAGCCCCCCAGATGGCTTCGCACAGATACCAGTGTTGTTCTACGTCGTCGTTGCCCCGGCCAAAGAACTCTGGGTACCGGGTGAAAGATCCAGCCATGTGCACTTGTGGAGAATTAACCAGGATAAAACCTCCCGGTCCTGGTTGCGTAACGGTCCCTCTAGGGAAAATACTACTACTAGCAACGCTGCTGCTACTGGGCATTACCGACACCGCTGAACTACTATATGATTGACTTAATGCTTGTAACTGAATAAAAATATTTCTTAAAGGTTGATAAAGTACCAGGGGAAGGTCGGGATCCTGGCCATGCGGAAGGTGGGACGTAGGACTGCCTGGAGGGGTGGGTGTCGTCTGATCCTGGAACATCTGCTGCATCACATCGTGCCATTCATCATCGAAACTTTCTTCGGGCTGCATCTTTCCATTATCTTCGCTAGTCGTTACTTCTCTTTCTCGCGTCGCTGGGCTCCCATGCACCCACTGCACTTCCGCTGCTGTCCCGTCTTCTTTCCGGGTATCCAAACCCATAACTCCCGTCTTCTGAGGCGCCTCCTTCTGATTTTTCCTCTCGATCTCTCTTCTCTTCAAATCTCTCATTACCCTTCTTCGCCACCTATCGGCGATCTGTGCCCGCCGATGTGCACGTAGCTCCCGCAACTTGCATGCAGCCTCAGCATCCATTCCCCACTCCCCACTCTCACAGTCTACACAGCATCGGTCCCCTCAACCCTTCCCCCAGTACGGGTGGTTTACGCTTCCATACCCGTTTTGTGGAATTCAATCAACCCTTCGTCCACCATCAGGGCTTTGATCCACAGCGGAATCTCCTTCAACGGCTTCCCTCTCAGCCCTGAGTGGAAAACAGCCTCGGCCTTCGAGAAGGACTGGTAGCACTCAGCAGCAAACTCCACAGCGTATCCTTCCAACGTGGTCCTTACCCAAAAATCCACTGCGCGGGTTAGTTCAGTATCTACCCGATGCAGTGCCACCAGGTCTTCGTGCGTCCACCTGCGGTTTATCTTCCGCAAGCCTTCTTGGGGCAGCGTCGCTCGTAACCTCCGCAACCAATTGTAAAGGTCCGTAGGGAACCTTCCCCAGAAAATTTCGTACGTATCGCTGGCTGAGTCAGAGAAAAGAACAAGCTCCTTGATCGCCGCCTCCTTTTTCTTGGTCAGCTCTGCTTGCTGAGTAATGAACTGGTCAAGATGATCATCCCACCATCGCCGTATCGCTCCTTCAAAAATCCTCGATACCATGATCTAGATCCCCTCAGAACATGAAGGTCCCAGCAACGGAACCATTTGTTGGCGAGAAGTCAGGTCTCGCGGGCAAGACCCAGGTTCAAGAGTTGTGGCCAACAAAGGGGTCCGGTGTAGTCTAGGAACACGCCGACATTTTTACCCTGCTCTGAAGAGCAGTGCGTCTCACCCGAGGCGTGCCGCAACCACATGCAGAAGGGGATGAGATCAATGGCAAGGAACAAACCCGCAACTAAAGAAGGACAGTGCATCCATTACATATACAAAGTTATATACGCAAGATCACTTAATAAGCATTCAGACATTCGCAAATAAAATTTTAAACCAGCATAAACACATTACAAGCACATGAACATCTTATTGAGACAGCAACCTTCCATTGTATTAATCTCTTGGCCCAATACATGATTACATGGCACTCTTCCTGATAGCTCACAAAGCTGATACAGATGAATCTCAGAACAGAAGGGCAGAATAGGGAAGATAAGAAACCATAGGAGGAACATGCATGATTCCTCCGCAGCTACTCTGTGCGTCTTTCCCTGGCTTGATCCTCGTGACCTCTTCAGCATGCGTCCAACATTCTCAACAACCTTTAGCATTCAACAACCTCAACAATCTTCAACATTCAGCAACCTTTTCAGCCGGGTGACTGTTATTTATTCACCCACTCTCGCGACTATCGGCTCCTTTGTGTCTTCACTTCGGCTTCTCCTAGCTTCTCTCCTGATGTCTGCGTGTTCCACTTCCTGTTTTCTGCTGTGTTTCCTTCATCTGCACTTATCCTTGTTCTATCTCCAGCTATCGAGTGCTTCCGCGCCACCTTGGTAGCTCCGCAACTCCTGGTAGTTACGGCGCGGTCGCGGTTGCCATGTGTATTTATTCCACAACTCAAAAAGAGTCAAAACTCAAAATGTCTTGACCAAGATTTCAAAACTTAAACAAAAACAAGGGCCCCAACACTGCAACATTGTGGCGACCAGAAGGCTTGGTACCGTGAATTCTGCTGGGACGACAGCTTCTCTTCCATAGACTAGATGGAATGGTGTCTAGTTATGCAGTCATTTTATCGTTGTGCAGTATGCCCACAAGGTTGATGGTATTCATTCATCCCATTCATCCCGTTCCGTGTTGCATATTTTTGTCAGGCCTTTTTCCAGTATCTTGTTAAATGCCTCCACTGTGCCTTTTGCCTGTGGATGATACGGGTTACTCTTGTGGTGTTGTATCAGAAATTGCTGCAAGAGAGACTTTATTGTCTCATTGATGAAATGTGTACCCTGGTTGCTGGTTAGGCTTCTTGGACACCCAAATCGGCTGATTATGTTTTCAAAGATGAATCTAGCAGCAGTATCTGTAGTACAGTTCCTTACTGGCGCAACTTCTGCCTAGCGGGTCAAGTAGTCGGTCACCGTTATGATGTACCTTGCCTTTGAATTTCGTGCTGGTGGTGTAATAGGCCCTACAAAATCGTCTGCCCATTTCTCGAATGGCTGGAGTGTCCTTATGGGATGAAGCGGTAGCTCATCCCCGTGGGAGGGTCGTCCGGTCTGCTAACATATGTCACATTTCTGAACATACGCTTTACTGTCTTTGTGCACTGTTGGCCACCAGAGACCTGCTTGTAATACTTTTCACGCTGTTGGTTTAGCTCCCACATGCCCTATCACAACACTACTGTGGCTTTCCCATAGTATAGCTTCTCGTTCATGATCTAGAACACATCTCTGAAGAACTTGGTCCAACCCCATCTTGTATATCTTCCCTGCGATCAGTTGATATTCCGCAGCTTGAACTACCAGATGTTTCTTTTGTGTTGTAGTATACTCCTGCGGACACTATCCCGTGGTAAGGTAGGTTGCTATTTCATTCAGCTAGTCTGGGATGGCTTCTACTCTGAAAAGATCAACATCCGGTAGCTGATCATCTAGAGAACCTCCACTTTCGCCATTCTCTAGTTGGGATAAGTGATCAAGCCCTACATTGAGCCTTCCAGGCTTTACAATTACTTCGAATGTGAATTCTTGGAAAAGTAGGAGCCATCGGCAGATTCTCCCTTCTAAGACTGGCTTGTTTACCAGATATTTTAATGCGGAATGATCCGTGAATAATTTTAACTTACCTCCCAATAGGTAGTGGCGGAATTTCTGGAGAGAGTACACCATTTCCAGTGCTTCTCGCTCTGTTGTTGTGTAGTTGCGCTCTGCTGTCGACAACTTGCGACTGGCAAAGTATACCGGATGATTGACTGAAGTGTCCCCTGATTGATCTAGAACCGCACCAAGCGCAATGCCAGACGCGTCAATGTGTACATGGAACTTTTTGTCCCAGTTCGGGTGGACTAGTATTGGCGCACTCGCCAGTTTTTCTTTCAGCATGTCCAGCGCCTCTCTGCAGCTTTCTGTCCACTGGAATGGTTCAGATTTCTTTAACAATTTTTCTAAGGGTGTTGTTATTTTGGCGTAGTTGCGGATGAAACGCCGATAGTAGCCTGTGTGTCCCAAAAGTGACCTTAGTTGTTTGACAGTCTCTGGAGCCTCCATATTGACAATCACTGCTACTTTAGCTGGATCTACACAGACGCCTTGATTACATACCACATGCCCCAGTAGTGTTTCGAATGGTATGACAAATATACATTTCTTCAGATTCAATGAGATCTTTAGCTGTCTACACCTATCAAACATTACTCTCAGCAGGCTCACATGATCTTTCAGCAAGCTATACATCGTCCAGTCATCCATATAGACTTCCAAGAACTTGTGGATGTATTCTCGGAACGCCGCTATCACAATGCAAGAGAAAACTGCAGGTGCATTATCCAATCTGAATGGCATCATGTTGTATGCGAAGGAGCCTCATTTGGTAGTGAAGGTTGTCTTTTTCTTTTCTTCTTCTGCTATTATCACCTGATGGTAACCTAAAAAGCCTTCCGTGAATGAGTATGCCTCGTTCCCTACAACGTTGTCGAGCACTTCGTCACTAAATGGGGTAGGGAACAGATCATGGATACAGGCATTGTTTAGGCTTCTGTAATCCATGCAGACTCGTATCTCTGATTTCTCATTTTTTCTTTGTATAACAATGGGGCTTACCCATTCCGCCTCTTCTACAAGGAATATTAGCCCGGCTTTCAGCATTTTGTCGATCTCTGCTTTCACTTTTTCCTTCACCCTTGGGTTTAGCCGATATGGTTTATGTTTGATAGGCTTAGCATCAGGCTTCAATATTATTCTCATTTCCCCCATATCTCCTTTTATGCCTTTGAGATCTGCCACTGATGATAGAAACAAGTCCTCATACTCCTCAAGTAGACTAAATATTTCCTTTGTTGTCTGCTCGTCCTAGTAGTCTCCAATGGTCACCAGCTTGGGTTTGTCCTCTATCCCAATGTTTACCTTTTTAGTTTTGAGTGGAAAGAGGTGGATACCTTATGTAGTTGGTTCTTCTTTAATGTCCCTCTCCCCCTCTGTTTCTTCGAAATAAAGGTGTCTGAGATCCTCCAGATTTTCATCGTCCATCTCCCTATTAATGTTCTGACACGCCACCTTTTGCTGGATACCTTGGTACTGAAGTGACTGCTCGTCCATCTGTAGACTATCAGGGAAGAACAGTACCTGCTTGATAGCTTTCAAAGCTTATGTAATCTGCTCTGTTTGTCCTTCAAAGGTGAAACACTTTATGAATTTCTCCGCAACTTCCTGCCAATCGTGGGTCCCCCTTCTCTTTTCTTCCGTTAAGTACCAGGCCTTTGGGATTACATCCAAGGAGTGGATAAACTTGTGAACCCATAGTTCCTCGTGGTATCCATCAACTCTCCATTGTGCTTCACATTCCTTTAGATGGTTTCTGGGACTTGCGTCCCCTTGGTACTGGTCCTCCCCCCTGGGTTCATTTTCCTTTTGAAATCTGGCTTTCATTGCTGCCGCTACCTCATCCCATTGCGTTAGTGAATCGCAGTGGTTACTCCACCATCTTGCAGCTGTGGATTGTAATGCCACGTCCATCAAGGGTACTCTCTAGCTTTCTGGCACCGTGGTTTCTACTTTGGCTATGAAAACACTTACAACATTCATATCTGACAAGATTGGGTATCCTTGGAGTTCAACCCCAATCCAATTGACTCTTGCAACATTGGCACACCTCCTTGTGTTTGTTTCATAGCCTCCTTGCTACCAATCTTTCCATGCCAGTTCTGATCCTAGTTCTGAGCTTTGAATACTTCTCCAGCTTACCGAGCCTTCTGCCGTCCGGTTGATGTAGTCTTCCCTTCTTCCGGTGGTCATCTGGTACAGATGGTCCAAGAGCTGAGCATCTTCTCGGTTATCCACAGTTTCGGTATAGCTCGGTCCTTGGTAGGGGTCGAGCGGTTGAGTGACCCTGATTTCCCCGTCCTCGAAGATCATTAGTTCTTTCTTTAGATCAATTACCGCATAGTTTTCAAAAGCCCAATCGATTCCCAATAGTGCTAGGTACGGATCCTTGTCCCCCATGATGTCAATGACTTCGAAGTCCGTAAATGTTTTTACCCCCGCAATGTCAACCTCAACATTCTCTAGTCGGCCGATGGGAACAATGCAATACTGGTTTTCCATCCGAAGCTGGATTGGAGAGTATGTCAATCTTGGCCTCCCGAGCGCTTCCCAAGTTTTCCTTGGTAAGATGTTGACTTTAGATCCAAAATCAAGCATGGTGTCCTTAATCTGGAATCCCGCCACTTGCGTGTTTACTCGGAATTCCTTTCCCATCCTTTGTTTGTTTCTCTTTATTCTATGAACATATTTCTGGTCTGTTTCTGCTGCTTCTTTTTCTCCTGTATTCTGTTTTAGCACCCCTTCCAGGTTTTGCTTCAGCCGTTCCAGCATTGGTGCATTGTTAACAATCTTCAGGAAAAAATGGAACCATTCCTGGATTAAGGCTTCAGTAGTATTCTATGTCTCCTTATCTTCCTGAATTCTCTGTAACTCGATCCCTTTGTTTCCCCCCAATTGGGAAAACGTTTCTGCTGCTTCCTGGAAAAAAAATTTCTGTCGTTCGGGTTTGAATAGGAGCTTTGGGGATGCTGGCCGGTCTAATTTTATGGGGTCCATAGTGTGTGCATCCTCCCCCGTTCTTTTGCCGCCTTGTGTCACTATGGCCACGTTTCGCATCGTTTGAGTTCTCGTAAGCCTGGGTTCTGCATTTACTAGATTCACCCCCCTCTATCTGGCTCTTTCCTCCCATCTTTTGATGAGCTCCGGGAAATCTTCTATTGCGTGTGAGTTAACATGACACTGTGAGCACCAGGGTCTCCTAGGGAGTGGACACTCTCTAGCCACATGTCCTTCCTGGTCGCAGTTATAGCATTGTACCGGACCTCTACCTCCTGTTCGGCCCCCTCGCATGCCTCCTCCTCTTCCTCGGGGAGCTTCAGTTACTCTGTATGACGGCCGGTCCAGATGCTCCACCAGGGCGTCTAGTGCTCGGCATTGTTCTGTGCTGTGGGTGGTCGAGGGACAAAATTCACAGTATACATTATTTGGAACATTGGAATACTTCTGTAGGATCGGACACATGTGGGGTTGATGACCCATACTTTTGCATACCTCACAATATTCATTGGTGGCTGGACCTGGTTGTGCAGGGAACCCCGTATATTGCTATTGTGGTGGGTATATCCCTTGGGTGTTGATTTTTGCGACCGCTCCTAGAGGTGGGGCCCCCTGTGCTCTTGTGGCCGATGTCCCCACAGTTTGGCCTCGCAACCCGGGGCATTCTGTGGCTACATGTCCCTCCACGAGACAGTGCGTGCACCACACGTTTGGTCTCGGTGGTCACATGGGTTGAATTTCCTTAAGTTTCTCTGTCAGACTGGTTATTTGATGCTGCAACCCAGTATTGAGGGGTCTTGTACTGCTGCGCCCCACTTGAAATCTTGTGGATAACCCGCCATGGCTTCTATCTTCATCGCCTGCTCCAGAGCATCCTGCAGTGTGTCGATCCTTTGTTGGGTCAGTGGAGTTCGGGTCAAGGGTAATAAAGCCTTAATGAACCAATCCCTCTAATGGTTAGGGTCGATTGGGTAGCTGAGTTTCCCAATGTTATCCTTGAATCTCCGCATCAAATCCCAAGAAGTTTCTCCTTCTCTTTGCTTGATCTCCCACATCTCTGACAGGCCTTGTTGGTTCGTCTGAGGTAGTTTTAATTCCTTAATGAAATCCCTCTTTACATCAGCCATCGCTAGATTCGGGTGGGCCTCCGACCATTTCATAAACCATCGCAGGGCCCTCTCCCTAAGAGTGGTCTGAAATTATATCAACTTTCCAACATCTGGTGTCTGTCGTGCCCTCCAGATGGCCTCACAGAGATAACAGTGTTGTTCGACATCGTCATTCCCTTTCCCAGAAATTTTGGGTACCGCTTAAGTGATCCCGCCATGCTTACTTGATTGGGCGGTATTAAAACAAAGCCGTTGGATCCTGGTTGTGAGACAGGGCCACTAACAATCCTGCTACTAGCTGGTGCTCCAATTGGATACTGGATGTGGTGCAATCTACTTAATTCACGTAACTTGACAAAAATTTCACTTATGGGCTTGTAGAGCACCAGGGGAAGGTCGGGATTAGAGTTACTAGAACTGTGGGGACTAGGAATACCTTGAGATATGGACGCCGACCTTTTTTGAAAGAGTTTCTCCATTGCAACATGCATCTACACATCGGACACCTCCTCTGGGCACGCGTCTGTACCTTCTTCGTCAGACTTCCTTCCTTTCTCCACCTGGGCTAGACTCCTATAAACCTGCCGCACTTCTTTCATGACCCCTCCTATATCCTGGGGACCCACCTGACCTTCTATTCCCTTCATCTTCTGAGGTGCCTCTTCTTTTCCCTTCCGACTACTTCCTTGTCTCTTCAACTCCCTCATCACCCTCTCTCGCCACCTTTCTGCAATCTATGCCCTCCGATGTGCTCGCCGCTCCCTGAGCCTGTTGGCAGTCTCGAAATCCATACTCCTACTCCCCCTTCTCATGGTTCTAATAAAATCTCTCCCTCAGTCCCTTCCCCCGACACTGGGGTTTTACGCTTCCATCCCTGCTTTCTGGAATCCCATCAGTCCTTCGTCTACCATTAATGCCTTGATCCACAAGGGAATCTCCTTCAGTACTTTTCCTCTTAACCCAGATCTAAAAGTACTTTCTGCCTTTGAGAAAGACTGGTATCACTCGGCTGCAAACTCTACTATGTATCCTTCCAACGTAGATTCCACCCAAAAATCTACAACTTGGGTTAAATCAGTGTCTAACCGATGAAGCGTCACCAGATCCTCATGGGCCCACTTGCGATTGATCTTGCGCAACTTGCCCTTGATGGTCTTGGTCTGAAGCCTCTGCAACCAGTTGTAGAGTTCTTCTGGGAACTTTCCCCAGAAGATTTCGTAGGTATCACTAGCAGAGTAAGAGAATAGGACCAAGTCTTTAACCGTCTTTTCCTTCTGTCGTCTCAGCTCAGCTTGCTGGGCTATGAACTGATCTAGGTGGTTATCCCACCAGCTTCATATTTTTCTTTCGAAGATCCGAGATACCATGATCTAGCTCCCAGATATATTTTCAGGTCTCGGTAACAGAACCATTTGTTGGCGAGAAAACAGGTCTCGCAGAGAAGACCTGGGTTCAGGGCTGAGGGCCAACAAGTTTTTTCGCCGTAGTCTAGATTCACGCCGGCATTTAGAGTCTGCTTTGAAGGGCAGAGAGTCTCACCCGAGGTGTGCCGTGACCCTACTGTGATTGGAGTAGATTGGTATCATACCCCCAACATTCAAACAGGTGAACCAACGCTAGACTAAGGAATTAAACAATCATGAAATAATATTCCGTAACATACACTCTTTAGGGAAATAGTTAAACCAACGATAAAAAAAAAATTTAAATACAGCTAATAGCAGCACTCATTCATAGTCAGAATCACATAGCAGAACAACCATCTTGGATATATTAGTCATCATCCGTCAGAGGAAAACTATTACAAGGCTCTGCTACATAAGAGCATAGAACAGAACAAAATACAACACGTCCCTAGGGAAAAAGAGAAGCTACAGTAACCCGGAAGAGAGGAGAACAGTGCAACCCGATAGAGCTCTCCTGTGGCTCCCCGTTGCCTATTCCCGTCTGTGCCAACCCCTTCCTCCGTTGGCTGGTTGCCTATTTTCTCTCCCACCTACGCGACTGACAGTTCTTCCCCCTTTCTTTCTCGGCTATCTTTCGGTTCTTTCCGTTCACCAGGAGTTCACTGCTTGTTTCCTTCCGTGCCCTTCCGCTGTCTATGCTTTCTCTTGCAACCACCGCGACACCTGTCCTCTGCTCCTCCACAACCTTGACACCTTCATGCCTACCGCGGTTGCGTTCTTCCACGTGCTCGCCACCACTCAAAATATGCTAATTTCCAAAACAAGGGCCCCAACAATGCCAGTTGATCTCTGCTCCCTAGCCAGTCATATGTCCCCTCACCCATCTGTCAAGATCATGTTTGAAAGTGGGTCATCCAATCCTAAAGGTATGTATTTCATTGTGTAATTAGGTGCTTAAGCATGTTTTTCTTGGGCACACTTGGGTATTAATTATTGGGTGACTCGAAAGGAGGAAGGGTTTCAATTGTAGGCTTGTTCCCTCACCTTAAATGGGGTGTTAATCCTCAACCCTAGTCCTGTGGGATCCCCCCTACTAGCTTATAGGTTTGGGATGGGCATTACTTGGGAAACCCTAATTTGGTAGCACGATCTCATTTTCTAGTCTCATATTTTTTACTCCCCTCTGCACATTACATGCCCTATTTCATCATCTTCCCTCTCTGGGTCCACAAGGTTCTGGTACTCCCCTCCCCTTGTCGACATGTCTCGGTCGAGCCTGGAACGATGCACCGAAGGTTGATGCAACTAAAAAAAAGAAGATAAAATAATATCATAGCCACATACAAAAGGAAATCATACCAAAAAATGCAAAACATGGTCAGGACAATCAAATTTAGCACGTGGGAAAAATCCAAGCATGAGATCTACCCCTTATCATTATGGATATCACTATAGTTCCTAGGGGGCCCCTATGAGTGCCCCATGCGTCATTATAGAACCCATGCATATCGCAACCCTTGGTAGGCAATGAACTGCCCCACCTTAAGGGGGTAAAAACTACTATATCATACACGGTATGCTCCATCCCCTGGAGCCCCAAAAAGTAAAATAAAAGAAAAATCAATAAAAGGAAAAAGGCATATGAAGAAGGGTGGAAAAAAAAAGGTCAAGGTTACTCATGTACCATGATTTCTCCCTCCTACATTCATACACCCAAATATGTGGACATCCCTCATCATTACCACCCTTGAGCCCATGGTATTTAGCCTTGAGACCCCAGTGTACCACTCCACCTCATCATTATCCACATGACACCTACCAATTTAAGGATGTAACTTGGACATGTCGTTCCCTTTATGGGTTGGAAACATCGAATAGGGTTGTTTATTAACCTCTCCTACCTAGGGAGGTAACACCATTACATGCTCAAAGCCCAAAATTTGGAAGGCAAACCCATTATGAAGTCTCATATCTACCCTTGACTAACAAACTTGATTCTCTTAGATGCACTAATGAATTATTGTACTTGAAATTGAGGAGACACATTGGATCTTATACAGGATTCGTAGGTGGTTTCATCATGTTTCATGCAACTTAATCGGGGCCCGAGCCCACCAGAGGATGATATTGACACTAACAGGGGATGAATTGAGAGCCATGAGACTCTGTCAGGTGATATAGCATTGTCTCATCTTATGGGCACCCTCAACACCTTTAGCAGCTTTTTCATTTCCCCACATTATATGCGAGATGATGCACTTGGACCAACACTGCCCCCAGTCGACTTAGCAGTATATATAGGGTTTGGAAGCTAGTATGAGGCCCAGAAGAGTTTTCTCTCATCCTTGATACATGGGAGGGAAAGCACCATCTTTTGTGCCCTCATTTCGAGCAGCTTACGGGCTTATTTTTTATCGGGATACCCATGAGACCACTACTTGTGCCTTGAAGTCACTTTGGAGCATCGCATAATGATTTACTTAGACATCAAGGGGCCACCCCCTTGTCTATCATTCATAGAGCCCTCCACTCTCATAATGGAACCTTGAAGACTCAATGAGGCCCTCCAACAATCCTTCTACACCATTATTTCATCATTTCGCCTCACTTTTGGATGGCTTATTCTTCACTTTATGAGCTACTTGGTGGGCGTGTCACCAAGGAATTGTTATTTTCACCTTATTTAATAATTGTAGGGGCTATTATGCTAATTCAAATTAATAGGAGGATCATATAAATAAAGATGACTCTCATTTGTGAGAGCATAATCATCACTTCTTGGATGTGTTCTCTTGTACGAATTCTACACTTCTTAGATGTCTATTGGAGATCTCTTCATGTATTTTGATATATCTGGAAGCTAAAATTTTCATTATTTCTCGGAGTTTCTTCTTGATCTATGATTGGCTATATCTCTTGTTATCTTGTAAGTGCTATTTGTTGAAGATTTTTCTTAAATAATATCTAATGTGTGGAATCATTGCAATTAGGCTTTAGCTAGATCTTTGTGCCCTAATTTCATTGAATATCATTGTAAATATTGTTGGATTGTAGATTGCACATGTTATTCATTGAATAACAAGTAGATGAATGTTCCTAGTGGATTAAAATTTTAATTTCTTCCATGAAAATCCATAGATCTTGGATGGGTAAATGCTAAAGAGCGATTGCTAGGGCATCACCTTTTAGCCTCCTTGAAGACAATTTTGGAAAAATTTCGAATCATCATAGACTCCATAGCCCAAGGGAAGTTGGCATTGGTCCAAGGAAAAATTGTTGGTAAACTTCTTTCCTTCTCTTTCTCTCCTCTAAAAATTTGTAGCCCCTCTCATAGGCGGCTAACAAGGGTTGCCTACGAATTGCATTAGAGGTGTCTTTCAAAACCATTTGGATAAGCATCTGCGTTGGTGTCTCTTCTAGTGACCCTCCAAGTTTGGTGCAATTCCCACGGTTGGTTTGTGAGAAAAATCAAGCCCTAGCTCTGACTTTGAAAGCCTATATTGAACGGCATAGGTTGAGAGGTCTTCTTGAGGGTCATTTGCACATAAAATCTGACAAATCGATCATTTTTTACCCTTCCCCTATCCTTGCTTGACCTAGTGATCATATTGGAGGAGTTCCTCCCACGATTATTGAAAAATCCCTAGGTCTCGCATAGGTTTGTTTCTAGGTCTCACTAGTGGAGCAAAATCCCTATTTTGAAGGAAAATCATCTTGTAGAGCTCCTAGAGTAATCTTGCCTCACCTTGGAATTTTTGATCTTAGGTATACTCATCATCATTGAATATTCATAACCCTAGGTCTTAACTCTCCTCTTAGGTCTTTCTTGGAGAGCCTTTCCATCATCAATTCAAGAGGCCCCATAACCTTGAGGAGGATGAGAAAAGGTATCTCAACCAAAGAAAGATGTCAGCAAGAGTTGTATTTTGCGTTGGATGCTTTCTGAGAAGCATATCAACAGTTCATTCATAAATGGAGCTTTGGATAGGAAGGTTATGGATGAGTATACAGTGATTTGAAGGGAAAAGCCACAATGAGCAGTTGTTGTTTTGGGTTGATAAATGTAGTGTATTTGAAGGATTAAATGCACTGTGAGTAGTTGGTTGGATAGAGATCTGAAAGGACCCAGATCATTGTGTGAAGGAGGCAAAGGAAAACCAGATGCATCATGGGCAGTAAGGACTGAAAGATCTAGTTACAACAGAAAGTCATGTATTTTTTTATTGTTGTTTTGGGAATTTTGAAGGTCAAAAGGGATCAGACCTCAAGCCCTAATTTTGTATACTATGTATACTAGTTGTACTAGTGATTTGAAGGGCCATGATCCTGGTAAAAGATCCCTAATAATTATTTTATTAATGGACTAATAAATATCTATCTTTGGGCTCAATATATATGTGTACTCTATTGATTTCATTATTGTAGATATCCATTGTGCAAAGTGCTTGAAAGTTGGGGGTTCCTAGTGTGTTTGTGTGCTTCGTTAGCTAGAGACTGGATCTAGGGCCTAGGTAAATTTCAACATGATATCAGAGCGACTTTGAAGGCAAGTTGATTAGAGTGTGCAAAGAGAAGTAAAGTGGGCCAATGGAGGTTTTGTAGACTCAAAGGAAGTCTAGCTTTAAAGGGAGACTACAAAGGAACGCCAGCTGCCCAATGGAAGTCTAAATATTTAGGTTCAAACGAGAGAGAGGGGTTTCTATCTTATGAAAGGATAGTCATGATCCTTTAGAGAAAATTCATGGTGGTACAAGAAAAATACATGTTGCATGCAAGGAAAGACATGCACCATGCAAGAAAAAACTTGATCAAGTACAAAAGACGACGTGGCACATGCGAGGACAAATATGGCTACGTAAAGGAAAGTCATGAATCATGCAAGGACGGTCATGGGCATGCAAGGAAATTCATGGAGCTAGAATCATGAAGAAAATACCTTCCTCAATAAGAGGGTGTGTTGATATTTGGGTAGCTCGGAAGGTATTTCCAAGAGAGAGACAACCCTAAAGATCTAGAGTTTCCTAAACGAACCCAAGAGATGAGTATAAATAAAGAGTCTAAGAAGAGGCTCAATGTACACACTTGAGATGTGACCTCATGTGTGGGGCAAGAAATACCTAAGAAGGTCGCAGATCTTAGAGAGAGAGATGCATATCTGAAGAAGATGAGGAGTCTAGTCAAAGGAGGTCGAGTGGGTTGTCTTGCAGAGAAGAGGTCACAATCATGGTGCTTGGGTAATGATCCTTTTGTGGGTTGAAAGAGGTCCAAGAGTATTGGACCGAATTCTGTAGTAGCCACATGAAGCAACAATGAGGAAGAGATAGGGTTGAAAATAAGGTAGAGGGTTGGTCGCAAGCCCTAAGTGAAGTTGCATTTGTTTGAGGGAAGCAACAGGGCATTTGACTGGTTTTGTGTCTGCTTGGAGCAGCTGCAGACCTAGATCAAATAATTTCAGCTCCATTCTACTACAAACCATTCTAGTGTGAATACAAGCCAAAGAAGGAGAGCCGCAGATACTCAAGGGTAGCCACGGCTGGAAGGAGAGGAAGATTATTTGTTTCTAATTTGGATTTGTGCCCTAGGGAGGCCAAGTTTTTGTCTGCCCGATGTGGAGGTTAAAGGGCTATAGAATTAAGGTTTTTTTTTTTATTTTGAAGAGGACAAGCTTTAGTTTTCTATACCAGGAGGTGGGTGAAGTCCTTGAGTTTAATGCAGGTGGGCTGAAAAGGCCTTAAGGTGCTGGAAAACGCCCTAGATTAGGCCGCAACATGTCCATACTACCTCGCAGGCATAAGGAAACAAGCCGAGAGAACTTAGAACCTTGAGGAGGATGACCAAAGTTATCCCAGACTAAGAAAGAGGCCAGTGAGAGTTGTATTCTGTGTTGGATAGTTGTTGAGAAGCATATCAAAGTATGCTCATAAAAGGAGATTTGGTCAGCAAGGTTGTGGTTGAGTATACAGTGATTTTAAGGGAATATCCACTGTGAGTAGCTATTGTTTGGGGTTGATAAATGTAGTGTATTTGAAGGATTAAATGCACTGTGAGTAGCTAGTTGGACAGAGATTTGAAAGGAGACAGATCACTATGAAAGAGGCAAAGGAAAAACAAGTACATCAAGTACAATAAGTCTTGAAATGGTTGGTTACATTAGCAAGTCATGTATTTTTTTCTTGTTGTTTTGGCTAGTTTGAAGGTCAAAAGGGATCCGACCTCAAGCCTTAATTTTGTATACTATGTATAAAAGTTGTACAAGTGGTCTGAAGGGTGATGATCCCTAGTATGGGAGCCCTAATGATTCTTTTATTAATGGAATAATAAAGATCGAGCTTTGGGCTCAATATATCTGTGTACTTTATCGGTTTTACTGATGTTTTCCATTGTGCAAAGTTCTTGTAAGTTGGGGTTTCCTAGTGTGTTTGTGTGCTTGGTAAGCCATACACCAAATATAGGGCCTACAGAAATTTCAATATAGGGCTACCTATTTTGGCATTTCGAGTTGGCACATTGTATTTAGTTACAACATGTTATTGTCCATCAGTTACTGCATATTATTCACTGGAAAAGGATTGTTTGCACATAATCCCATTAATTCAATTGAATAATTTCAACTTGAAAGGTTGAAAGACTCACATATCCATGCATATGAAGGAGACTTGACTTACACATCTTCTCATGCTTGTGAGTTGTCCACATATCTTGTCTATCTTGATTAACTCTTCTAAAGGACCACATTTTAAAGTGGATTTGTTACCACTATTTGGAATATTTTACTTGGTTTAGGAAGCCATGTTCACAAATGCAAACAAATAAGAGAAATGGTAGCAGAAAAAAGAAAAACAAGAAAAGAAAGTCATCCTCTATTCCAAAATAACTCACCCTCTATGCCATGGCCACAACCTTTGTTGTAGTGTGCCAAATCTCTCTCGCACAAAGATATTAAATGGCTTCATCAATGCTTCGCCACCTTCCTTAACCTACATTTAAGCAACAAACGATTCAAATTAAAACAAGCATGGAACCATATAATTATGTATTAGCAAACAATAAAATTCCTCAATACATACCTCCATCGCCTTTGCTCACAACACTTTTGGAAATAGTGTTACACCATTTTTTGGTCATCTAACCTACTATCATTAGATGGACCCAAGTACACCACGTAAGACCAATTTTACCCTAAGTAAAATTGCTTTCACTATGTAAAATAACTTAATAAAACACATTTATTAGGTTGTTTATGGTCTAAACGGGAAACCCCAAAAGGAAATATTAAACAAACCTATATTTGTTTGATTTTCCTGGTCATGTTTAACCCAAAACAAAGAAATTAATTAGATAAATCTTTATTTATCCTATTATTTTCTAGGAATAATTATTTAAATCTTATTTAAATAATATTCCTTATTAAATATGACTAAATCACCCATAAATAATTAAATAAATCATTATTTATTTGATTATCCTTCAACCACTTCCTTAAAATGATAAATAAATCATTTGTTTATTTATTATTCACAAATAAAGGGATTTGACCCAAGTCAAATACCTTTTCCCTCCAACAAATATAATAAAATATTCCATAAAAGGTGGATCTAGATTTGGTTAATGTTTTCAATCATGCACCAAGATCTAGAATGACCCAATATTTTGTTATAAATAGGAGGGTTTTTCCTATCATTCTTCACCTTTTGTTGCCTATTAGATCACTCTGGATCTATACACTTGGTCACATTATTCATTATTTGCTGTGTGAGCTCCCTTTGAGTTCTATCTTTGTCTGGGTTTTCTACACCAACAAGAGAGAGAGATTCTAGATCTGAAGTGCCGAGGACTTCCAAGAACCCATCCCATTGAGGAGAATTGGATACGCCTTCTTGTTTTCCTCACAGGTGCCCTTAATACAAAAATTCTTTCAAAAATTGTTCTTGTCTTGTCTATTGGATATATGGAGCAAACCCTTCTTTTTACTGCTTAATGTCTTTCTATGCATAGATCTGGTTTTTTGCAGCTCTTTTCTTGATCAACTAACTGCAGATTTGAAGATATTGGCAGCCACTTTTGATGTTAGGGCTATTAGTTATGCGTAGCTAAAGTGGTCTTTTTTCATACACTTCGACAAAGGATTCATACTAACAATTGGCGACTCCACACGGGTTTTCAATTACGACCGCTGTCGTTTTTCATATTCCTGCATATCCAGCTACTTCAGACCCTAGGGTTTCTTTTCAACTTTTTTTTCCCTATTTTCATGTTTTTTTTCACCTATAAAACCCTAAAACATTAAAATTTCTAACTTCCGCGTGTTTTTGGCCCTATTGCGCAGGTGACAGACATCAGCCGCAACTGAGACGACAACTTTTTCGGAAATCTGCTGCTGGGGCACCCGGAACTTCAGGTTGCGCACCATTGGCTTGAAGACACCAGACCTCAGTCTGAATCATTATCGACCTACACGGAAAACGAGTCGAGAACTTGCGACGCAATTTTCTTCGCTGTTTTTACACATAATTTTTGCGTTTTAAACTTAAGTTTTCTCGACCTCTGTCTCAGCCCGTTTCGACCTGTTTCTGATCTTTTTTGCTCATCTAAGTGGGAAAATAGCCCCCTAGGGCTTCATTACCCTCCACTTTTGGTGGAAGAGTTTTTATCTGTTTCAGGTGTCTGTTTTTTCAGAGTTTCAGCTCCCCCTTTTCCAGATCTGATACCTCCTTTTCAGATCTCTTTTAATCAGCTCTTCTCCATTTCAAATCACCTCCTGAAGATTTGTTTGGATCTACCTTTAGGGCCTCCTCCTTGCCCCATCTTCTTTTTGCTGATTTCCTCCTTTTTTCCAGCCACCTTGCCTCTGCCTCTTGGCTGTGTTCTGCCCCTCTTTTCGATAGTTTTCTCCTTTAGATCCCTGTCCCTTTCAACCCTAGATCTATTGGCCTCTTTTTCATGTGTTTTGACTAGATTTTTTCCCTCTGTTAGACTAGTTTTGAGAGCCCCGCCTTTTTGGGTTAGATCGATGCATTGATTAGTTGTTAATTTTCTATTATTTCAGCATTATACACTATTCTTTGCAGCATTATTTTCAGTTACGCAGAACACTTTTTCTCTTGCTCTCAAAACGAAAAGGGTTTAAAAATTAAAATTAACACATGCCACACACTCACCCTAAGCGAAGAAGAGCTTGGTTTACACCGCCAGGAAAAGACTTTAAAATCAATTGACACTGCACCTATCTGCCCTTGTTTCGACATTGTACTCTCTTGATTCTGCACCTCCCTGCCTTTGTTAGTCGTTATTATTCCCCTTGTGCCGTGTTTGTGTTGTCGTACGTCGCCCCAAGGCGCATCCCACCGAACTTCTTGGCCTTCACCCTCAGTTTCCGGTCGGTCGACCTACTCCTTTCCGCCGTCGTCGAGTTAGTCCTCCTCCGAGTCCGCACTCCGACTCCTTCTTCTGATTCATTGGGTTCTCCTTTTAATTCTGGTTCTCCCCCTGTCACCTTCACTATGTCTGGTCCAGGGCCTAATGCTAGTGGTAATCCCAGCCCTAATGCCGGGACTCCTACTAGTGGAACCACCACAGGAACTACCTTGGCTACACCCTTGCTCCCCTTCATGGTAGGGCTCAGCCTCCCTGATTTGGACCGGTTGATAAATGACCCTATACACCATGACGCTAGTTGGCCTGCTATGCCGACAAAGCTCCCCTCCGACATCCCAAAATTTGAAGGCCTTGCTAGAGAAGATCCTTCCAATCATGTTCGATCTTTCCACATGTGGTGTTCATCTACTTCCATTACCGATGACTCTGTCCGTCTTCGGTTGTTCCAACGAACGCTTACAGGCGCGGCTTCTAAGTGGTATGTTGATCAGCCCACTTCCTCTCATACCACCTTTGTGACTCTTGCCCGGGCTTTTTTATCTTACTTCCAACTTCCCCTTCGTTATGACACTGGTATCGAACTTTTGACTTCTTTCTGTCAATCATCTGCGACCCGCCTATCCGATCATGTCTAGGAATGGTGGAGAAGAAAGAGCCTATGTCAATCCCCTACTTTCGAAGACCGTGTCTACATGGACTGGTTCCTTAGATCTCTCTTGCCTCCTATCGGGAAAGATGTCGCATCGCATTTTCCCCAAACCGAAGAAGCCGCCCTCCAACTGGCGTTAAAATATGACTTGATCTACGCTCAGATAGGTTATGTTTATACCGTTCTACTTGATCTCCCCAGACCCAGTGGTGTCAACACACAGGGGGCACCTCATGCCGCCGACGGTATCGTTGGAGCTCTCTCTCATACATATGCCCAACCTCCCATGGGTTATGGTTTTCCTGGGGGAGGGGGTAGCACCTCCCGCACTTGTTCCCCTCTCGGTAGCACGTATCCAGGATACAGCATGCCTCTTCTTTTGGCCCAACCTCCTGTTCACCATACTGTTACCCAACCCCCTTATTATTCGTATCCGCAGTTAGGTGCTCCAGCTCCTCCAGCATCAGCACCTCTGCCTCCCTTGCCTTCTCAACCCCTGCAACAGCAATCACTGCCCCCTCAAGCATAGGTGGATGCACCGCAGGGATTCGTGGCTACCCAACCACCTGACGGACAGGTGGCCACTCAACTTTCCCCTTCTGGTTCCTCCAATTACCAGATCCTCATGATGAACTCTAATCCACCTCTAACCGTCGACCTTAACCTTCAAACTCTGTCTCGCTAGTACCCCACGCCTTCCGCTCAGTCTGCCCCCGAGTCCCCTCCTTCAGGTTCTACAGAGCCTCTTTCGACATCCAATGGTCCCTTGCATATCCCTCAGCCCAAAGTTGAGGTTCATACCAAGATTCCTAAGGGACCATTACACCGAAATGCTGCTTCTGGTCGAGCTGCTCATTCGTATAGCATAGTAGATGATTTGGCGCAGTCTCCTGCTGCCATTTCCACATTGGAACTCCTCCAGTCGTGCCCTTCCCAAAAGAAGGCTCTGCTATCTGCCATGGGCGCTGTAGATCCTGCTGATGACCAAATGATTGTTTTCGACGCCCATCAATCAGAACATCCTCCTCTTCCTGCTTCCGTAGCCTTCCAAATCCCAGTCAAAATCCGGAACGCTAACGTTTCTCGGTGTATAATTGATGAGGGGGCATCCACCTGTGTGATGTCCGCTTCGGTTTGGAAGCAACTCAGATCTCCTGAGTTGGCCCCTTCCACAATCACCCTTCGAGCGTGGGATGGCCACGCCTCCCAGCCCATTGGCCTCTTCCGTAATTGTCCTATCACTCTTGCGGGCAAGACTGTTTGCGTTGACGTTGAAGTCATCGACGCCCCTCTTGATTATAACATTCTTTTGGGGCGTAGATACACTTATGCTATGTCTTCTGTCCCATCCACGGTCCACCGCAAGATGTTTTTCCCTCATAATGGAAAGATAGTCACCATTGACCAGTTGACGTATCATGAGCCAAAATCTCAGGCCTCCCCTGAGTCGACCATCTCTTCTGTAGCCAATCAACAAACTGTCGATTCTTTGACCAACGTCTCTCCCGGCGTCTACAAAGACTCCTATTTGCTTGGAACCTTCCCTGGTCTTCCTCCTCCTCCTGTCTCTGACCCCAGCTCATCGAATGTTTGCATGATGCAATCGTCTCGGGCTGCTCTCCAGCAACCTGCTTCGGCTAGTCAGCAACCGCGCTCTCCGCAACCTTCTCCTAGCCCTTCACCTCTAGCTGGTATTCATGAGCCTCTTTACCCTCCTGGAATGGTTCCTCCAAACCTTAGCCATTTAGGAGCCGTCCCACCTGGCCATTACCCCTCTGGTCAGATACCGTTCCTAGCTCCCCCACCAGGAGTGTACACGGTACCTGTCATGGCCACCCTCTCTCTTCCTAACCTAACCCTTAGGATCCCCGTCTGGTACCATGATCCTCCAGCCGCAACCCTGCCTGGTCAACCCAAACCTTATATTTCTTTGAACCTGGTTCAACCAGTCCCCATGACTTCTCCCGTTGCAACAGTGCCTCAGTCACCTCAACAGGAACCACCTCCTGTTGCGACCGCTTCGGGTAAGAAGGGCAAAGCTCACAAGGGGGCATCAAAGGACAAGGCTGCCCCGAAAAACCCTGCCCCTCCTCGGCCTCCAAAGCATACCATCCAGTGTGCTTTGTGTGATGTTGTCGGTCACGCCACCCATACCTGTCTTGAATTGCTTCATCTCAAGCCCATGGTTAATGTCGTGTTCCCTGAGTCCATGGTCCCGGAAGCCTCTATTCCTTCTGCGACCGCGACCAAGAACCCCAAGACTATTAACACCAACCACTCTTGTGCTTTGTGTGATCTCCATGGCCATTACACCCACCTTTGTCCCCACCTCGAGGACTTCCGCACCTCTCTCACCGCGGTCCGCCAATTCGAGGCCAAGCACAATGAGTCCACCTCTCCCCTATTTGCGCATTTTTATTTGGCAGAACTACCAGACATGACTGCTCCCATTGACATTCCCCCTCCTGATGTCGAGATGACGAAGCCTTCGTCCATCATTTTCTACCTATCATCATCCATGAGACCCTCGGGGAACATTCCCTCTGAATCCTCCCCTATTGTTTCGCTTGACCTTCCTTCAACAATCACCTTGGGCTCAACATCGGTAGATCCTTTATCTACTTACTCTTCTATCACCCCTTGTGATGATGCACATGTGAACCTCTCTTCTCATGATGATGAGTCAGGTAGCTTCGCCGCGTCAGGTGGTCTTTCTTCCACCCGTCACCCCATCTTCTATCATGATGACGACATTATGGAAGAAATCCCCACCCCTGAATTTATCTATTCCCCCTTACATCGAACCCATGCGTTCACACCACATACACCTTGTGGCCATTACATTGAAACCCATTGTTTGGTTAAGGGGGCACCCACATTTGAGAGACCAAGAGAAGCAATTCTCCACAACTCTCCTAATGTATCTGGTCGTGCCGACTTTAGTACCATTATTATTCCACATTTAGAAGAACCTCTAGAGTCCCATATCACTTCAGATCACTCTAGGGATGATACCCCTTATCGTTCCTTCATCTTCCATCAGCAACCCAATCTCTTAGACATTGTTGTTGACCAACCTATGGGTTTTCTAGGAGAGCATCAATTCATTATCTCCAAATCCTCTCTTTGGGATAGTGAAACCAGGTATGCCAACCCGAAACTTAAAGTCCATTTTCTTCATATATGCAGTCCTAAAAGAGATTGGTAATCCTCCATTTCCTTTCTCAAACTGCATAACCATAACGAAAACGAATGACACACCACATCATTAAAATGTGTTTAGATTCCCCTTTTTCTAAATACATTTTGGCATGACCACACCATGCTTGGGGGCACCTATGCCCCTCAACCATAATCCTCCTCAAAATCGAATTTCTTCACTTGCAACACTCATATTAGGGGCACCATTTGGCCTCCATACTTATCCATGCTCGTGTTGATGTTCGTCGTGAGTTACCATCTCGTACTCATGTTTTCATGGTCCCCCATTGGACCTTTACTGTGTGGCAGCACCATCGAGTCGCCCTTGTTTATAGCACCCAATTTGACTCATCATCACATTCATGGAGTCTATCCCAAGTCCCTTTGTACCCCGCTATAGTCCTCCATCCTTCATTGCTTGGTCTCTCTCTTGTGTCGCACATTATGGCCTTCAGTCCCACTGTCCCCTATCCCTTATGATACTGTGTCAGTCGCTGCCATGTCATTCATGCCTTTTATGCTCTAGCAAGGGAAGTCGTCCATTTGCTACTCAGTCCCCTCCATTCCATCATCATCATTGGTATTAGTCTGTCAGTCGCTCTACTATTTTCTCTCATGCCTTAGTTGAGGATCTCTCATTGCCTCACCTACGGCGGACCTCCTTCTGTCAATGTCAACTCCTTCATTCCAGAAGACAGGTCTAGAGAGCGGTGTACCTTGGTTCTAGCTTCCACTCTTGTTCGGTGCCTCAGATCAGGCAAAGGGATCTCTCATTTCCCTTTGACTTGATTGTTTCTCCACTCCAGCTCCTTTCAGCATGATCAAGATCCGTATGCTTGATGGTCCAGTGATGCAGCAGCAGCTATTGGTGATGCCCGGGTGTGTGTGAGATGTCTCAGCCCTCATGAGGGGGTGGCCCTGCAGGTAGCCCCCCACATGCCCGGATGACCTCTTCATTACAGCCTTTGATGCAGCTCCATAGATTTGATGATGTCGGCCTTAGCTGCTTGCAGCGCCTCTTTGATTTGCATGTATCAGTCAGATTTTGTGAGCCCTTCCCCGCTTGTAGGGGGCATTTGGGTTGTATTTGTATCTCATGTACTCAGATATTATTGTATAAGTCCTGGCTGTTATCCCAGGCACAGCATGTATATGGGATCCCTCATTGTATTTCTATCTAGCTCATGTTTATGTCAGCTGTACTTTATGGTTCGGTCCCATGTTTACTGGACACACTATTCTTTTGTACTTTGTCTCGGCGGGCATAGGTATGCCTCCCCCGCCGCCTTTAGCACAGGTAACTTTTCATAAAACGAGACTTGTTGCACCTGTAAGTCTCGTCTCCTCAGGGTCTAGTTCTTCAGCACATTAGTCTACCTCACATTTCTCTCTCTGACTTCCCTTTTGATGTCTGGTGATTGAGTTCTTACAACGTACTTCGGTCATATGATTTTCTCCTAACACTTGCACGCTGGGGGGCAATCGTTACACCATTTTTTGGTCATCTAACCTACTATCATTAGATGGACCCAAGTACACCACGTAAGACCAATTTTACCCTAAGTAAAATTGCTTTCACTATGTAAAATAACTTAATAAAACACATTTATTAGGTTGTTTATGGTCTAAACAGAAAACCCCAAAAGGAAATATTAAACAAACCTATATTTGTTTGATTTTCCTGGTCATGTTTAACCCAAAACAAAGAAATTAATTAGATAAATCTTTATTTATCTTATTATTTTCTACGAATAATTATTTAAATCTTATTTAAATAATATTCCTTGTTAAATATGACTAAATCACCCATAAATAATTAAATAAATCATTATTTATTTGATTATCTTTCAACCACTTCCTTAAAATGATAAATAAATCATTTATTTATTTATTATTCACAAATAAAGGGATTTGACCTAAGTCAAATACCTTTTCCCTCCAACAAATATAATAAAATATTCCATAAAAGGTGGATCTAGATTTGGTTAATGTTATTTTAATCATGCACCAAGATCTAGAATGACCCAATATTTTGTTATAAATAGGATGGTTTTTCCTATCATTCTTCACCTTTTGTTGCCTATTAGATCACTCTGGATCTATACACTTGGTCACATTCTTCATTTACTGTGTGAGCTCCCTTTGAGTTCTATCTTTGTCTGGGTTTTCTACACCAACAAGAGAGGGAAATTATAGATCTGAAGTGCTGAGGACTTCCAAGAACCCATCCCATTGAGGAGAATTGGATACACCTTCCTGTTTTCCTCCCAGGTGCCCTTAATACAAAAATTCTTTCAAAAAATATTGTTCTTGTCTTGTCTATTGGATGTATGGAGCAAAACCTTATTTTTACTGCTTAATGTCTCTCTATGCATAGATCTGGTTTTTTGCAGCACTTGTCTTGATCAACTAACTACAGATATGAAGATATTGGCAGCCACATTTGATGTTAGGGCTATAAGTTATGCGTAGCTAAAGTGGTCTTTTTTCGTACACTTCGACAAAAGATTCATACTAACAAATAGACCCACAGTAAAGGTTGTAAAGACCTATTTAATTTCTCGACCCACTCAACCCCCAAAAAAACAATGAACAAAAGTAAGAAAAATAGATAAAAGAGCACATAAGAAAAATAAAATATCATGTCACAAATTAGCATGGGAATGCTAAAAAAAAAACAAAAAAGATATAAGTTAAACCCAAAAAAACTACAACAATAACAAAATATGCAACCAACAATAGAAAAAAAACAACAAAACTAACAAAAAAAAAGAGCAAAGAAAAAGAAACTATAGATGGGGACACTAATTTGCATTCCCAACATGCGTCGATGGTCGATGGCCAACCAGGAACACCCTGCACACCAAAAACAATTATGTTATATTAAATATACAAAATATTGTAAGAAACATGAAACAAAAATCAAAATATCTTATGATGAATTTTAATTAGAGACCAACAATATTACAAATAATCTTATGCAATAGAGAGTACAATTTATGCAAACACTAAAAATCAATCCTAGATAGATAAAGAGGTAGAAATGTTGTGTTTGAAGTGAAAAGGATTACTTATCAAATCATATATGGATTTTGCAACAAAAAAAAAACTCACCTCACCTTTGTTTTCTTTGCACTCTACTACAATATCTATCTCATAAAGATATTTCGGTTGATTCTGTTATCACAAAATCTAACATGATAGGCTGCTCATCAAGTAAACCTTGTGTAACTGTTTCATACCAATATTTTATCTGAGGCTTAGCCTCCTCAGCTTGAGAGGGCTCTCTCAAGGGTTAATGATATGGAATAAAGATATAGATAAATGGCTAACTCTATGAATTAAGTTTTGATTTTGTATATTTGCAGGTTGAAAATATGAAGGGTAATACTACCATTGGACTTATGAAGTCAACAAGTCAGTAGTTTCAGTGGCAAGGTTCCTTGACATGGAAGCTGAGGAAAATAAGGGTTTTTAACAAAGACAATTCACTCAAGAACATAGGTCAACACAGTCATTCCATTACTAAAGGAAGTTAGAGCATAGAGTTATGAATTCTGAGTAATAGCAATGAAATCTACTGCTAGTGGTCCAAAGGCAATTTACTCATAAAACACAGAAAAACACAGTCATCTCATTACTAAAGGAAGTCAGAGCACAGGGTTATGAATTCTGATTAATAGCAATGAGATCTACTGAAAGTATTTAAACATAACATTTAGATCAAGAAAACATTAAAACCCCATGAGAAACTAAGATCTGTCAAGAAGAAAACCTCTCTGCATTACTGATCACAGTCCATTACATGAAGCATCAATTTTGCCAAAAAGTCTCCAACCCTTTTTGATTTCGACCTCATGCTCTTTATATATCATTTAAAAAATAGGATAAGCTTATCCTCCACTAGATACCTCGAAATCCTATTTCTTGACACCTTTCCTAACTAAAAACATAGTATTTATTACAAAATGACAGCTACTACCTAATGAGCAGTCCTATTTCAAATAGGACTAAATTTTTTTGAATCAAATCCTAAAAACCCTATCTTGACTTAATTGCATTATATGTCACTTTAATTTTAATAGGTTCTAATTATGATGATGTCCTTCAAGTTGTTGAGACCATGAGGTTGATGACGTTGTTCCCTTGAAACCTAGGAAACATGTCTTCCTGTTTTTTAGGCCTTTGATTCCCTTAACTGTTTGGAACACTTTAACCATTAATGAACCATGTTTACATGTATCTTGCTATAAAATATTACACCACATGTCTTCAAACATCCAGGTGTGCAAATTTTAAACTTTGAAATGTGTAAAAGGCTGAGAATAAACCTATGCTATGAAAGCAGCATAGTTTCGTAGCGTAGTGTTTTGGTTCGTTTTATTATGAATTTTCAATATTTTTTCTTTAAGGAAACCTTCATCTACACTTAACACACTCCCACTAGACATTTTAGAACAAAATTCACAAAATTTATCTCAAAATTTGCTTAAAAAATGATGAAAAAACTGCTTCAATAGTTTCGTAGCACATTTCATCAAATTTGCACTAACTGCGCTATGAAACTGCTGTGTAGGCAGTTTTGTTGAAAATTTCTTCAAAATTTGTAATAAAGAGATGCCCAGACTCAAGAACATCATTATTTTATCAAAATCATCAGCAATATGAACTAAAAACATAACTTTCAACCTTCATGAAGTACCTTCTCCATTTGCAAATTATTCCTGTTTTTTTCTTGAAAATTAGGTCTTGGGACAGAGCCTATATCTCCTCATCCATAATGAATTTTTAGAAACTAAAGGAGGTTTTTGTAGAAAATTCTGTCTTGAATAAAAACATCTTTTGGGTTTTTGAAATACCTCTCCTGCTGTCCAAAAAATATCTTTGGAAAACATGTGTAAAACATGAAAAACTCTGTTTTTGAAAATAGGGCTTCAAATAAAGCTTTATCTCTCCAATCTGATAACACTTGTGAGAAACGTGAGAGAGCTTATTGTATCTGGGGATGTGATGAAGAAAAACCTATTTCATAATTCCAAAATACGTTTGCATGTGGCCAGAAACTGATCTTGAAATTTACTGTTAAACAGTCATGTACAGGACAATTTGTAACATCAGTTTCGTAGCATATTTTAATTTATCAATGGCACCCACCTCCTAATGAATTTGAAGAAATTGAGAGAGGTTTTTGTAGTTAGGTATGTTAGGAAGAAAAATTTCTTTCAATTTTCAAAAATTTGTTTTCAGTTGCCTAGAAACCCCCTTGGAAGTTGACTACTAAAACCAGAAAACAAAGTTTTTTCTTCATGACTTTCAGTTGTTTCGTAGCGCAAATCAGCTTTTTTGAACTAGCTGCGCTACGAAAGTAAGGTTTCTTGGCTAATTTGACAAGTTTTGACATGAAGCTTTATGAAATGACTCACAAATTGAAAATATGAGTATTTTATCATGGAATGGACCTAGAAGGACTTTATTTGAACTTAAATGATGACCTTTAAACTTATAAAAACTATGACCTACCCTTAACCAAAACTTAAAATGACTTTCAGACCTATTTGAGACCATGATAAAAAACATAGTTGACATAATGATGTTTTGAGAATTTTTGGGTGATAAAAGTGGCTCCACTTGGGATAGTGTGCCCCTGTGGTATACTAAGAACTAGTAGCTCCAATGCTGCTATCCATTTTCTTGACCAAAACAGAAAGAACTTTGAAATTGCCAAACTTCTCCTCAAGCTCTAATGGCCTTCACCTTGGGCTCAAGCTTGATGATAAATATAGAAGAAATAACTTTGTACCTACTGAAAATATGCTCATTCACCTTTGAGCTTATTCACACACTCCTACCTACCCTAGCAGCTGCAATCTCCATTTTAACTCAAACAACATGAAATTTCCAATAAAGCCAATCATTTGTCTTATCTGATATTTGAAGCTCTTGACTACACTCGAAACCAAAGTAACCATGATACTGATATGACCAAGGCAATTTAGAATGTATATGATCTTCATAATGAAAATGAAATTGAAAAACTGGAGTGTAAAGCTCTTCCATGCATTCAGCTATATGGTCAAAGAAGACATGACTAGTTTGATGATTCTCATAACATTCTGTAACTTTGGAAAACTCATATATGCTTTTTTCAGCCACACAGGATTTAATTTGTATGCTATCCAACTACTGTTCCAACTAATTCTCAAAGATAATGTATTATTTCTCATTCTCAAAAGAGAAAGGAAGCAACACCTTATCTTTGTGTTCTAGCATGGAAAGCTTTTGAAAAGATTGATATTGATATTGAAGCCTATAAGATTGAAATTTATCCTCTAAAACTTCAATGTCCTTTTCAATGTTTTTAGTAACTTCATCCACAAACTGAATCTTATCTTCTGACTTGCACCCAAATGATTTCAGATTAGAAGACAAGGATAAGGAAAAGTTTTCACCCACTTCTTCATTAATGTAATCATCATTTGATGTAGGCTGATGCAAGAAATGACATGAAGAATCAACTTTTTCCTATACCTGAGGATTGTAGCAAGCATTTTCCAATATTTCCTCTTGCTGTTTGAAATGATTCTCATACTCTTGATGATCAAAGGATTGAAAAATCTGCTGCAAATTTTCCTCAAACTTAGAGGATGTAACATGATTTTCATAAATAAGCTCCTGCTAGGTTTCATTTTCATCCAAAAGAGATGTTATCCTTTCTTCTTGGTGTTCTTCTTGGTGATGAAAGGTATTGTCATGAAGGGCCTCTAAAATTTCTTCATCCATGAACTCGTCATCTTCATAACAATTCTCCAAATATCTAATAAAACTCATATAATGCTTACAACAGTCTTTAACCAGCAACAAAGATGGATGACAGTCTTTATACATCTCATAAAATGCAACATGGAAATAAACAAGAGAATATAATGAACCATTTAGCAAGATTTCATACCAAGACCATGCTTTTCCTTCTAAAGTGGCCATAAACATCTTCATGAGACAATCTTCAGAGAACTAAACCTTAAGACTGTGTACATGCATATGGAATCTAACTAAATGAAGGGCAGCATTGTCTTTCTTTTCATCTTTAAATATTTGAAGATCCTCTAACCACTCAACCTGTTATCACAAAATCTGACCCTAATAGGCTGCTCACCAAGTAGACTTCATGTAACTCTTTCAGACCAATCTTTTGGCTGAGGCTTAGCCTCCTCAACCTGAGAGGGCTCTCTCAAAGGTTTATGATTTTTGTATTAATGAATAGATGGCTAACTCTTAAATAAAAGGATAAAAATGTAAAACCGGTTGTATCACAGATTAGCAAACATTCATTGGGCTATGGAATCAAGATAATCTTCAATCAAAACATTGTGATATGTTAAGCATGGAAGTCAGGGCACTTGGAGTCTAGGTTAATGAATAAAATAGTAACACAGTGAAAACACAGTCTATTTGCATGTGAATAAAGTTAGATAATTTTCATATGAATTCTAAGTAACACATACAAATACTACTACAATTAGATAATTGAGGAAGGCCATAGAAAGATGATACACATAAACTCCTTATGAATCTTGGGTTGTCAAAACAGATCTCTGTATTAAGTTGAAAAAGACATAGTCAACTACAATAACATAGTCAATTGCTAATGAAAATTCCCAACTCTTATGAATTCGACCTCATGATCTATATAGAGCATTTACAATCTAGGATTCCTTGATCCTCCACTAGAGAATTCAAATTCACTTATTTTAACACCTTTCCTAATCTTAAACATGCCATTAATTACAAAGTGACAGCTTTATTGCCTTTGAAAAGTCCTAGTTCTAATAGGAGTGAAACTCCTAAATATGCTTGCAAAAACCTGATCTAAACTTTAATACTTCCTTTGACAGCTGAAATCCCATGTGAAATTTGATGATGCTTCCACCTTTGAGGTAATCCTGTTGATGATGCCAAAAACTATCCTAACAATAAGGAGACAAGTTTCCTATTTTTTAGCCCTTAACTTGCATTTTCATCTTCGAGCACTTGTTAACATTGATAGCTTAGTTTCATGTGTGTCACATGTGTCAATCATTGCCTTGAAACCTTTAATATTCTACTTGTGCAAAGAAAAATCTCCGAAATAGTGTAGAAGGGTATGAAATATGTTTGCGCTATGAAAGTACCCTGTTTTCGTAGCACAATTTGTAGGTAATTGTAAAAACTTTCCTTTAACCATTTTTCTCCTGTTTTACAATTTGAACCTTCACCTGTAATCTCCATGCTTCCACCAGCAACATTTAAACTCAAAACCCATCAACCTTATCTCCAAAATTCATATGTAAAAGTGAAAAAAGTCATCTTCAGCAGTTTCGTAGCGCACTATGAAACTGCTGTGTAGGCTTATTTCAAAACAGTCTTCAGAAATTTTTAAGTTGAGGATATTTACACTTCACAAGGACTGATATTTTTATCAAAAAAAACATAGTAACTTAAACTCAAAAAGATGATTTTCATTAAAATTGGTCTTCACCTTAATGAAGAACCGATTTAAAATTTATCATTTTTCTGCACTGTTCCATTACCCTGTTTCACTGTTGCTTTAGCTTTTCTTGAGATCTTGTTAGCTGGATTTATAAGTCTTCAACCTGTCTCCTTAGTCTCCTGTTGCTGGTCCTCAAATGAGTATTCATAACCCTCACAAATCTTGCTTCTTTTATGGCTGGTACAGTCCAAGTGAAATATTGTGCTTCACTGCTAATTATTTATGGTTTAGAAACCTTATCACCTTCCCATAGGGCTTTCATCCTCTTGAAATTTGTTTTTTCAATAGCATGCTTTCAAGATCTCTTCCTTAATCTAACAATTTCGTGATTGGATGATTTCAACTTTTCTTCCATCTCTTCATAACTGATTTTTTCTATTTGTGTGGAGAATACTCTGTTTTTGGCCTTTTCTAGTATAGGTGAAGAAAGATCTATAAATTCTTCATGAACAGTAGATGTTTCCTCTGTTTTCTCTAGCTCAACATTAAGCTCTTGCAATTTCTTTGATTGTCTGGTTACAGGCTTCCTAGCCTTGAAGACAAATGCTGCATCCTCATCATTGAACTCCAACTTTTTAGATGACTTCATATTTTTCTGTTTATCTTCATCAATTCTTATGAAGTCAACTTGTACCAAAGGGGACTCTTCTATGTCTATGGCTTGCAATATATCATCTAAATTTCCCTTTAAACCTATATTGTCACTTGTTACTGAAAACACTGCTTTCCCCTTTGCTTTTGCAACTTGACTCCTAGTCAATCTCTGTTGAACTTGTTTATCAACTGATAGTTTCTGTGCAATTTCCTCAATTTCATATAACCTTTGTTTTGCAGATTTAGGAGTTTCTTTAATGACAAATGATGTCTTTCCTACCTATTCTTTCACCTGTTTCCTAGGTTTTAACTTCACAAACCTTTTTTTCCTTGTCACTATAGGCTTGCTGGATTCCGCTGGTGGAGTTTCTTTTGCCTTAGGGTTACTGCCTGTAGTTTGAGCTTCTACTCCAAATCCACATAAAAATAAAAATGATGACCATTCTTTGTTAATCTTTTGGAGTTCGTTTAAGACCATCAATTTGATTAGACCATGGTGAAATAGAAAAGTTTCACACCCTTCAGATTTCATTTGAACCTTGTCTGCCATCTTAGCTATGCTTCTATACAGGAAAAATGACAAGTCTAAAGATATCATGCCTGTAAAGTGTAACAGAAGTTTAAAATGGTATGAATAAACTTTATGATACCTTCCCTCGCATGTAAAATACCTCTGGATATAGAAGAGTAGATTTGCATAGCTGTCTTTGATGCAGCTCCTGGGAATTGCATTGTTTAAATCCATCTCTGTGAATTTTGGCTTTAGAAACACCTTGCATGCCTCCATGTCAAATCTGAAACCCTTAAACCATGTTTCTTTCCCTCTAGGAATCTCAGTTACCAAGGCTATGGTCTCAGGAGTAACTGACAAATTTAATATTCCAATCTTTGTGTTTGAACCACTGAAATGCAAGGCAAATTCCTTTGTTACCTGACTGTGTCCTCCCTGTAGCTTTTCACAAAAATTAAAACACCCTGCCTTCCTAAAAGCCTCTAACACTGTTTTGTCTTTAGCTAGGGCTCCTGTGCTTTCAGGTTCTGACCTTAAGCAATGCCCTGACTTGTGATTTTTCTTTTCTTCTGTCATTCTTGCATTCAAAAATTTCTGTCTGCTTCCTGTAGAATCTGATTATCAGGCTCGCTTGAATTCAAAACAGTCAGCCTCGCTTGATAATGGATGAGGAAAGCTTTGATGTAAGATGACCATAAGCTTAACGCTTGAAAAAGATATGTTGAAGTGTTTTACATGAAAACTGGAATAAGTAACCAACCTTTTCAAATTCGAACTTGCCTTTCATAAATGAGAGCTCTACGATTTCAATCATGAGTTTGAATGGCTACACGTTTTTGAAATGACCCCTAACTGACTCCTAATGGTGAAAACCTAATGGATTCTGACTGATTTTATGATTTGATATGACTTCCCTACGCATCCACGTTTTCGTAGCGCGCTTAGTGCATTTTTGGGGATATGCGCTACAAAAGTAGCAACGCTTTCGTAGCACAAAATTGGTTTTTTCAACTAGCTGTGCTACGAAAGTGCGGTTTCATGGCTTATTGCAATTTTTTTTTTTCAAAGGTTAAAAACATGACTTCTAAATGGATGATGGGACTTTTAAACCATGAAATGAGACTTTTAAACTTTATTTGGAAATTAAAATGAGACTTTGAAGACTTCAAACCCTATCACTTATCCCTTTAAGAATGAAATGACTCAAGACCCATTTAACACCATAACTAGAAACAAGGTAAACTTTCAGAGTTTAGAATTTTTTTTTTTTATAGTGATAACAGTGGCTCCACTTGGGATAGTGTGCCCTTGTGGTATGCTAAGAACCCGTAGCTCCAGTAATATCCATTTTTGATAAAACACACAAAAAAAACTTTTATTTGAGTTGACAAGCATCTTCTTCAAACTGTAATGGCCTTCACCTCGGGCTCAAGCTCTCTGATTCAGCTTGTCATTATTAGAAATAAAACTGAAAAAGATGAAATATTTACAATGTCATGAATGATTGATAAAACTTCAACAAGTATAATGCTTTAGGAACCTGCCATTAACAGGCCCTCCAGCATATGATCCTCCATCAATTTCTTGCAATATATAAGTGTTGTTCCCATGAAAAGCAGGTATCTTAAAAGTACCCTTCCATAAATTCTCAAACTTACCATGTTTGCCCTTTTCCTCAATTTTGGCCTCCCATTTTAGCACTTTGTCTTGTATTTGGAAACTGTCTTCTTTTATCTTCTTGTCAAATGTACTTTTAATTCTATTTTGAGCATGCTGATGGCTGTCATAAACTTCATTTCTCTTTTCCTGCAAAGCTATCAGCTGATTAATCCTCCTCTGAATGGAATTTGGTTCCTCTTCAAGTCCTTGAATTAATTTCATAACAGGTACCCCAAGTGATGTCGGAAAAACAGCTTCAACACCATAAAATAATTCATATGGCGAAGTCCCGATTGACCTCTTTGTACATATTCTATCAGCCCATAAGGCATACTTCAGCTTCAAATGCCAAGCTTTCTTGTTCTCCTGCAATACCTTTTTAATGATTCTTATAATGCTCTTATTTGATGATTCATCAAGATCATTTCCTTGTGAATAGTATGCTATAGAGTGTCCAAGAGTGATGTGGTATTGATGACAGAAAATGATCATTTTCTTAGACTTGAATGCTTGAGCATTATCTGTTATAATCTTCATGGGGCAACCAAATCTAGACAAGATATTATTCTCTAGAAAAGAAATAATTACAGAATCATTAGCTTGCCTTGTTGGGATCGCCTCTATCCATTTTTTGAAGTAATCTGTTGCTGTGAGAATCCAGCGATGCTGTCTTGATGATGATGGATGTATCTCTCCAATAAAGTCTAATCCCCACTACTGAAAAGGTGCTTCCACATAGATAGGAACCAAAGGTAAAGATACAAGCTTTCTTCTTCCTTCAAAAATTTGGCATTCATAGCATGCAAAAATTCTTTTGTAAATGTCTTTAAACATTGTTGGCCAAAAATATCTCACTGTTAGAATCTTATTTGTTGTAGCCTTCCAATAATGGTGACCTCCGCAATCCCCTTTATGGAATTCTTAAACTACTTGATTAGCTTCTTCTTCAAGCAAACAATTTAGCAAAATTCCACCGGCATCCTTCCAAAACGGATTTCTGTCAAATATAAAATATCTCAAGGATTTCAGCTTAACAAACCTTTCTTTGGACTTTGTTAGATCAGAAGGAGCTTTGTTATGTTGTAGAACAAAAACCACCTCTTTATACCAATATGAAGTAAGGTATTTCTCATTAATAGGGACCAATTCTTCCTCATCATCAGAAATTTCTGATATTTCTGCATTCAGATTTATATCAAGACAGTCCAAGTTTGATTGTGTCATTAACTTTGCCAAGCCTTGTCCCTCACTAATTTTGTTGGTTTAATGTCTATGTCATATTCCAACAATTTAGCGATCCATTTTCCTCTCTTACCATCGGGATCTGCCTGAGTTAAGATGTCTTTTACTACAGTACTTGGAACAAATGCCACAATGTGAGAATGCAGAATGTAAATTCTGAAATCTTTGATAGCCTTCACCAAAGCATAGGCCTACTTTTCTAGAATATTATACTTCAGCTCAGCATTTGCTAATTTTCTACTAAATAAAGAAATAGGCTGTTCAATACCTTGCTTTCCTTTTTATAGCAAGATTCCGGCAATTGTATTTTCTGAAGAAAATGTAAAAACCAGAAATTCTTTGAAAAAATATGGACTGATGAGTACCAGTGCTTTTGTGAGTGCCTTCTTGATTTCTTCGAAAGAATGCTTTGCCTCTGCTGTCCATTTAATCTCAACTCCTTTCTTTAACATCCTTGTTATATTTTTTCCAATCTCAACAAAGTTAGGAATAAAACACCTAACAAAATTCACTTTTTCGAGAAATGATTGGATCTCTTTCCTACTTCTAGGAAATTCTACCTTTTGAATTGCATTAAATCTATTAGGATCAATCCTAATTCCATCTTCAGAAATAATATGACCAAGTAATTTTCCTGTAATTAAAGCAAAGATGATTTTGGTAGGATTAAGAGAGATACCAAACCTTCTACATTTTAGCAGAATTTTCTCTAGGTGTTTCAAATGATCTTCTTCTTTCTTTGAAAAGATCGTTATATCATCAAGATAAACAACCACCGTCTTGTCCTTTTCTTCAGAAAAATAAATGTCCATTGATCTTTGAAAAGTAGCTCCCGCATTCATGAGACCAAAAGGCATCTTGGCGTACATGAATGTGCCCCATGGTGTTGTGAAGGCTGTTTTTTCCTGATCATCTGGATGTACAAGAATCTGATTGTAACCTGAAAAACCATCAAGCATAGAAATTCTTTGAGAACCAACAATATTTTGCAGAATTGAATCCATCTTGGGAAGGGGATAGTTGTCCTTTAGTGAAGCTTTGTTCAAATTTCTGAAGTCAATACAAATTCTGATTTCTCCACTCTTCTTTCTAACTGGTACCAAATTTGCAAGCCAGTTTGAGAATCTGATTGGGACAATGATTTTAGCATCAAAAAGCTTCTTAATCTCTTTTTCAATCAATGGCATGAGAAGAGGATTAATTCTCCGCAATTTTTTCTTGAAAGGTCTTTCATTTTCTTTGATGGGAATAGTATGTTGAATAATGGAAGGATCATACTTTTTTAAATCAGCATAACTCCAACAAAAAACATCAATAAACCTCTTCATCAGCTCAATATATTTAAATTTCATATCATCTGAAAGAAACTTTGAAATTTTGATCATTTCAGGCAAAGCTAATGTACCAAGATTACAACTTTCTACTTCCTCTTCATCAGCTTGTATCTTTGGTGATTTGAAAACATCATTCTGATCAAAACGCTTCTCAAGGGGAATAAGACCTTTTGGTATTGAATTATTCTTTAGTTGAAAAACTTTAGAATTTCCTTTTGATTCAACAAGCATGTTTTGTTGGTCTACTTGTGTACTTTCAAATTCTTCTTTCAGCTCAATAAAATTCTTTACCTGTTGATCATTTTCAAAAAATTTCCAATTGGTTATATTATCTAGTATAGCTGGTCTATGACGAACTTCAATCTCATATTTTTCAGAAGAATGAATAAAAATTATGAAAATACTTGCAGAGACAGCAAGAGAATCAACAATGGAATTTTGGTCTCTAGTTTTGACAGTGAAAGAATAGGCTTGAAAATTTTCCAACATGTCTAAAACTAGATTTATGTATGCTCTCATTCTTACATCCTTCATTTGTTAAACACCTTCAATTTTTTTAATAACTAATTCTGAATCTCCAAAAACAGAAATATTTTGAGCCTTCATTCTTTTCAAAACATCTAGACCCAAAATCAAAGATTCATATTCAGCCATGTTGTTTGTGCAATCAAAGTTCAGTTTGTAGGAGTAAAACTTACTCTCATCATTTGGAATTGTAATCCAAATCCCTGCTCCAGCCCCTTCTTTTCCTACTGATCCATCAAAGTACAATGACCACCATCTTTCCATCTCTTTGTCATTTACTTGTTGATTTTCTGTTTGCTGATTTTCGGGCTGCTGAATTTCAGAGTGCTGATTTTCTGTTCTCATTTCTTATTCGACACTATCAGCTGAATCATTGAAAAGAATAGCAGATCCAAGTTCAGTATCAAAGGCATAAATAGGAAAGTTTTTAGGTTTTTCTTTACTACTTACCATGTAAGCCATTCTAGTCTCTCGATACAATCTCCTTTGCTCACCAAAAACATGAATAGTAGCATAGGTAAGGTCCATCTGAATTGTGCCTTTGATTTTTGTTGCCCATGATCTTGACAATAACATACCAAACTTTGGCGGAATGTCAGCCACTACAATGTCCATAAAAACTGTCTTTACTGGGATTTGTGTTAGACCAACAACAACATCCTTAATTAGACCAATGCATTGAACTCTTTTGAATCAAAAGAAAACAAATCCTTATATGGTCTTGTTATTTGAAACCCCATCCTTTCCATGATTACTTTGGGCATAAGATTGTGAGAAGCCCCTGAATCCAACATAGCATTATGTAAAGTCATATCATGAATACTAATGCTTACATAAAAAGGAGGAAACTATTCATTTTGTTCATCTTCTAGCCTTGGACCCAAATATATAGTAGGATTATCTTCTTGAACATTCAAAATATCAGCAGTTCCTGGTTGTGAATTCAACATCTTAATAATCTTGCTTCTATATTCATTTACCTTGAGAATCTCACCAAATGGGACTGATATTTTAATCTTTGAAATTTCATTCTCAAGGTTGAAAACAGAAACAAATTTTTCAGCTTCTTTGATAGGAGGAGGAAGTTGAGTGTCTTTCTTACCTTCAGCAATATTTGGAGTATCCTTTTTAACTTCAGCAACCTTTGGAGTATCTTTCTTAGGCTACGTTTTGTTTGCAATAATAGGTACATTTCTGTTTTTGAGATTATATTTCTTTTGCATTTCAAAAATAGCATGTTGATAACCCTTAAAATAATCTGATGGTTCTTCTCCTTGATTAGCCAAATCTAACTCATCATGCTCTTCTTTAGTCAAGAAAATTCTTGACATCTCTTCGTCAATACAATGGATAGATTCTTCAGGAATTTCAAACTAATATTCTTCATCTACCAAATTCTGCTGAAAAGGAGGTCTCACTAGAGGATCAAGACGCTGATTTCTATTTTCTCTTAGCATTTGTTGATTTTGAGGTCTCTTGAATTGAGGGTTTCTAAATTGAGGTTCATGTTGCACAGGAGGAGCAAAAGTGTTTCCAAGAGCTAACCTATCCATCAAATTCTCCATAGTTTTCATCATTGAGTTAAATTTATCATCAGAAGTTGAGGAGGAAGGTTTCTCTTCTTCTTTCAATTTAGTTTTTCCCATTTTTTACATTTTAGCAGCTATCATGTTTACCTCTACCTTTACTGCATCATTTTGCATTTCAGCAAGTGTAGGCAATTCTCTTTCTCTCAACAAAATAGAAAAGTCATAATCAAATGCTTTAGCATATCTCATTTGTGCTAAGGCTTCTGGAGGTTTCAAATGAGCTGGAATTGAATCAAAAAATTTATTAAATATTTTTCAAAAGTTTTGGACAGATTCATCAACTGCCCCTCTAAGACTTTTATATTCAGTAAGTGCTTGAACTGGATTGGTTCTGTTTCCCCATTTTCTCAAAAAATTGTCTTCAAACTCATCCCAACTTCGAATACTTCCCGGTGCAAGAGCTTTAAACCATTTTCTAACTTCACTGGTAAAACTTTGTGCAAACAGTCTTAACTTCACATCTTCATCATCAACCTCTTCTCTGTCTATAAAATCATTAAATTGATCTACATGTTGCTCTGCTATGCGTTCTTCATCACTTCCCCAAGTCTGAATCTTAGCAGCATATTTACTAGGGATATCATGTAAAACAATAGGAAGGACAAGTGGTGCATACCTAGTAGGGCCAGCCATGTTTAAAGGATGAACAGTAGTTTTAGGAATGGTAGAAACAGAAGATGAAGAACTGATATGAGAAGGACTATTTGGTTTTTGTAAGCCACTAACAATTGAGCTCCAATTTGGAAGGGGTAAACCAGCTTTGGATTTCAGCAAGACTTCAAAAGGGTCAAGTTCTTTCAGTTTATCTAAAGACTATTTTTCTAACAAAAGTTCAGAGGTAACAGCTTCCCAAAATTCTTCTTTGTCTTCTTGTGTTACTAGGGTTGAAGTGTCAATTCCTCTTTTATGCAAGTCTAAGATAATATCAATGAGTTCCTTTTCATTTTCTGACCTAAACAAAACTTCATAAATTTTATCATCAACTATTTTTTCTTCAGGACTTCTTAATATTTCAGAGGACAAAGATTTCGAATGAGATGGAGTACCTGATATTTCTGAAATTCTTTGACTGCCTCTTGAAATAGTGTTTGGATTGTCCACGATGGTAGGTAGATTGGGATCAGGATTGCTTCGTGTGTATCTCCTTCTCGAAGCCACCTTTTAAAATTTTGAAAATGTATGGAGTCACCAAGGTAGATGGAGCCTCGAAAAGCTTGTTGAACTCTTGCTACCTTCAAAAGTTCAACTTCTTGATTTCAGGAATGAGTAATCTTCAGGCTCCCAAAAACGCACCAAAATGTTATCACAAAATCTGACCTTGATAGGCTGCTCACCAAGTAGACTTCATGTAACTCTTTCAAACCAATCTTTTTGCTGAGGCTTAGCCTCCTCAACCTGAGAGGGCTCTCTCAAAGGTTTATGATTTTTGATTAATGAATAGATGGCTAACTCTAAAATAAAAGGATAAAAATGTAAGATTGGTTGTATCATAGATTAGCAAACATTCATTGGGCTATGGAGTCAATATAATATTCAATCAAAACATTGTGATCTGTTAAGCATGGAAGTCAAGGCACTTGGAGTCTAGGTTAATGAATAAAACAGTAACACAGTGAAAACATAGTCTATTTGCATGTGAAGAAAGTTAGAGCATTGTCAAATGAATTCTAAGTAACACATGAAAATACTACTGAAAATATATAATTGAGGAAGGCCATAGAAAGATGATACACATAAACTCCTTATGAATCTTGAGTTGTCAAAACAGATCTCTGTATTAAGTTGAAAAAGACATAGTCAACTACAATAACACAGTCAATTGCTAATGAAAATGCCCAACTCTTATGAATTCGACCTCATGCTCTATATAGAGCATTTACAATCTAGGATTCCTTGATCCTCCACTAGAGAATTCGAATTCACTTATTTTGACACCTTTCCTAATCTTAAACATGCCATTAATTACAAAGTGACAACTATACTGCCTTTGAAAAGTTCTAGTTCTAATAGGAGTGAAACTCCTAAATGTTCTTGCAACAACCTTATCTAAACTTTAATACTTCCTTTGAAAGCTGCAATCCCATGTATTCGAACTTTGATGATGCTTCCACCTTTGAGGTAATCCTGTTGATGATGCCAAAAACTGTCCTAAAAATCAGGAGACAGGTTTCTTGTTTTTTAGCCCTTAACTTCCATTTTCATCTTTGAGCACTTGTTAACATTGATAGCTTAGTTTCATATGTGTCACATGTGTCAATCATTGCCTTGAAACCTTTATTATTCTACCTGTGCAAAGAAAAATCTCCGAAATAGTGTAGAAGGGTATGAAATATGTCTGTGCTATGAAAGTAGCCTGTTTTCGTAGCACAGTTTGTAGGTAATTGTAAAAACTTTCCTTTAACCATTTTTCTCCCGTTTTACAATTTGAACCTTCACCTGTAATCTCCATGCTTCCACTAGCAACATTTAAACTCAAAACCCATCAACCTTATCTCCAAAATTCATATGTAAAAGTGCAAAAATTCATCTTCAGCAGTTTTGTAGCGTGCTACGAAATTGCTGTGTAGGCTTATTTCAAAATAGCCTTAAGAAATTTTTAAGTTGAGGATATTTACACTTCACAAGGACTGATATTTTTATAAAAAAAAACATAGTAACTTAACCTTAAAAAGATGATTTTCATCAAAATTAGTCTTCACCTTAATGAAAAACCGATTTAAAATTTATTGCTTTTGTAATATTCCAAAATTTGCACACAACAAATTGGAATATTAGATTTTGCTACTTTCACCTAGGAAAGGAATAAATGGGTAAGGAAGCCCATGAACAATAAAAATATGAATAATTTCCACCTTAACAAGGAAGGGGATCACTTTAGGAGCTGGAATTTACACTTACAAGTGTGAACAAGGGAAAAACAGATGTGGACATAGTCAAGTTTGACTAAGTCAACATGCATTCTTGAGGAGGAAGAGATCACCCAAGTAAACTAGCTCAATGTGAACAAGGATCAGCCTAGAAACACATATGAGAACTAGATTGAAGATCCCTTAGTGTGAAAAGAGGCATTGTAGGTGGATTAGTCTCAGTTGACCAAGTCAACAACGCTGCTACAAAGAGGAGGGAAGCCAACTAGCACAACGCAGTTTTGGAGGAGGAATCTTCACTAGGAAGTCACCTTAACAATGTGTGGGGTCTGGGGAGAGGAGGCTCACCAAAGATAAAAAGGAGGGCATAGCATCAAAAATATCATTGAGTATTCAACTATCTTTGGTCTTGTGACTACTTGCATGATTTAGCTGTTTAGCCGGAGTTGCTGCACTGCTTAGTGCAAAGAATTCTCATGCGGGAATTCCATCCTTTCTTTGGATCAGCTTGCTTAAGGGATCAAAAGGAAGGATCTGAGCTTCCATTTCATCATTTGGCTTAAGGCCACTCAACCAACACATCTACAGCGCAGTCATCTTCAGAAACTGTGTCTTTTTCTGTAGGGGTATTGTTGCTGGGTTAAACATTGTTCTTTTGTCCTAGTGTTTGAGGAGGAGGTGTTTATTTCCCTCCGGGAGTTCTAACAAGAGGGCCTAGGGCCATTTTCTGTATTATTCAGCTATTTTATGTTATATTCAGCCATGATTAATACAGAGCTGCAGTAAACTTCATTATTTTCTGCAGTGTTGCCTTTGGTACATGCATTTTTCCAGAAACCCTTGCCGTGTGTCTTTTTCATTATGTAAAAGAGGTTAAACCTCCATTTCTCTGATATTTGATTAATGAAACCCTCAAATCAGACTTATAAAATCATTCTCTACATAAACCCTCATTATAATAACGCATTCTTTGCTTCAGTACTTTCTGCATAAGCTAGGCTGTGGGGTTTGGGCTTATTTGAGTTGCATTGACTTGGGGAGATCTGTTTATATGAGCTAGAGTGATTTGTTTCACCTCTAAATATTCATGTGAGTTGTATATCATGTCTTCTAATGGATCCAAGTCCCATTTCTCACTTGTATAGAATTATTTTCTGAAGACAACTATTTTATGCCCTATATTGTTGCATTTCCCCACTTGGGAAGGTGAATATAGGCCATCTACTTGCTAAGATTCTCTCATATGCTAGTATGATGTTATTTTACATCTAATGAGCTGCTCTAAATTTTCATGCTCATTATTTGCTAAAGCTCCACATTGGTAATAACTCAAAATATTCCCAATGGTGTAGCTATTCCCATTTTGGGATATTACAGTGGTATCAAAGCTCTGCTCTTGGCTCAGCCTGTGGATTTCAGATCCAATCAGAAGATAAGAAGAAGAGGAGAACAAAATGATGGAGAGGATGAGATTACTCTCATCCATTTTCAGATCTAAGGAGAAAGAAGAGAAATGCGTTGAAACTCCAAGAGGGTTTCAAGGAGGAGAACGTTGCAGTGAGACCTCTAGAAGGTTTCAGGAAGAAGAAGGAGATGCATGCACTCCTTGTTCTCATAGAGGAAGTGGAGAGCAAGGAGATCACTTAGAACATAAGATCCTGAGTGGGTATTTGGCAGAATACAAGTGCCAACCTAGGGCTTTCAAAGAGACCCTAGATTTTCCTTAGTTTATTCAAATGAGAGAAGAAAGAAGACCCTGCAGTAAAGAATAAATCGAAGGAAATAGATTCCTATTGTCTACATTTGATGGGTCAACTACAGTAGGAGCTTGGGTAAGAAAGCTTGAGGCATTCTTCCTACTACATCCAATGGTAGAGAGGGAGGCAGTAGAAGTTGCAGCGCTGCACCTGGAGGGTGAAGCCAATGCTTGGTGGTTCAGTCACTTAATCCATACAAGATTGAATTATTTTTTTGAGTTTAAGGGCTGATTAGAACCTTTTATGGATAAAGATCAGAGGAGAGAAGGACCACACCACCATGGGAGGAGATAAGTACCAGCGCTGTCATAGCCTTGGAAGAGTAGCCTTCTACATCAGCAGTTGGGGCAACCATTACATTGGAGGGAGGAGCCTTTGCAGCTCTACAAGAGGTTCCCGCATCTCACCAAGGTATGGGAAGATTTCCACTCCTATTTATTACAGCAAGTCTTTCTAGGAATTGTGGGAATTTTTCTTCATATGACCCAGGATCAAACGTTGTTGCTGAGGTAGAGCATCAGGATTGCACTGCGTTGTGCAAGCTTGAATGGTTCAAGGAGAATATGAACCATCATTCTCATGGACCTCTGTTGAGTTACACATAACCCTTGAGGTTGGAGTGTGATCTTTTGGAGGGAGTCATGAACTTTGAGATGGAGTATGAGGCAGCAACTATGTCATGGGAGAGGCTATCAACGCTGTCAAACAATAGCAGTAAGAGGGCTTTGCCTTTATCACCTTTGGATCTTGATGGATTCAAGATGGCTATGGACATGAGATTTTCTCTAAGAGATCTCCAAGAAAATGCATTTCAACATCCCATGGAATGCAAGGAGAAAAACCTGATATGGGAGGATGGTAATCTCCTTTGGAGGAGTACCAAGATGAAGAATGGTAGGAGGTATCCATTGGTGGATAAGTGGATGTGGATAGAGAGCAAGAAGTTGGAGAGATACTTGCAAATCTATGATACTGGGTAGCAAGAGGCAAAACTACATTGGCTACTCTTGAGAGAGTTTGGCCATCATGAGACATATCCTTTTTCCAAGGGTATATGGGAGGAGAGAATTTGGCAGGGTACTTGCATCATGGGGCAGCAAGGAATGTGGATGAAATATGATGAGGTAATCATTATGTTTTCACCACATGAGTTGTATGATGGAGGTATGACAGGGCATCAAAGACATTTTTTGCTTTGGAGGATTGAGAGAGAGCAAGGGCAGAGTTTCTCTCACATTTTGCATGATGTTGCAATAGGAGGAGATGGCAACATTATGGGAGGAGTCTTTGACATTGGACATGTCAGAGAATGGATTTATGAGTTGGCAGGAGCCTATTTGCATAGGCCAACAATGCTGTCACTTTGGAGCAGGAATTTTTTGATGGAGTGTTCCCAGGATCACTCCACATCTGATGCGCTTGGTGAACATGGAGGAGGTGAGACTGATAGAGTAGTAAATGGATTCCTCCATTGTTGTGGTGTGCCCTTCTTGGCTTGGACTTCCAAGCATGAGGAGAGAGATCTTTAGGTAGCATATGGTTTATTCCTCTTCATAAGAGTATGTCCTATCACTATGAAGGGCTCATTTATGGATCCTGTCACCTTCTTACTTTCATTACATGGTAAGAATTCTGTTTTTGCATTTATTGATTGTTCAATACAATATTGGCATGCTCTTACCATTTCATTGTAGTACATCGCTCTACAAAGGGTCAAGTTTTTCTTTAGGCTCCATGGACCATTTTTGGCTAGCTATCCTGATGGAGACAACCATCTAATATATGATCGGGGGCAAGTGTTTGGTCACTCCTTTTATGCTCAGTTGATACACTCAACCACTTACTACTTGCTAGTATATGTGGTGACTTACACAACTAGCTATCTATCAAACAACAAGTTTCCATGCTATTGTCTGAAGCTACAGTGGGGAAGACTGTGCTATGACCACTTGGGAGACTGTTGGTACCCTACAGAACCAAATAAAACCCTTAGTCTTTATCTCATTATGATGATGATCATGATCCTACTTGCTGATATTATTCTTGCCTATATGAGGAGCATGATTGGAGGAGGAACACATGGGGTGGATGTGTTCTTTGGGGAGGAGGATCCCCACACTTTTTGCATTACATTTTCTAAGGGGAGCATGGGAAGAGACATGGCCTCTACAAAAAAATATTTGTTCCTTAATGAGGAGGACCATGAGATGGATGGGATGCCATATGGTAGTGATTTCTTGTCCATCATGTATGAGGAGGTTTGGGCCAGCTTGATTCACAACGCCGGGGAAGGGACGTTTGGAGGTCTAGCTTCCTTCTTGCCATTGGAGGGAAACATTATGGCAGCCCAAGATCATAAAATTATCTACACCTATCTCAAGTGGAGAGGAAGAAAAAATGGGGTAGGCTATCTTGTCTACCATATTCAGATTTTCAGCCCACCTATTCTGCATGGGCTCAAGGTGGAAGAGATCTTTCATGAGTTGCCAACCTGGAGGGTGACTCATTTTTCTTGGTTGATAGCTTGGGGAGGAGAGATTCGAATAGGGATGATGAATCCAAATATATATCAGCCTTCATGCCCCAAGAGGACCTTCAAACAACCCATTGTTGCCTCCATGGATGATCCACTGTCACATAATGCCAGCTATTTGGATAGCATACATACTTGGGAGAGGCAACTTGGAGATATGTTGATGATGCAACACCTTGATCTTTGGAGGCTTTCATCTTATGAGGTTACTACAGGGGGGAAGAGGATGCTCTTCAGTCCTATCCTTGTAGTTGCTTGAGGACAAGAAACATTTGGGAGGGGAGGACTGTAATATTCCAAAATTTGCACACAACAAATTGGAATATTAGATTTTGCTACTTTCACCTAGGAAAGGAATAAATGGGTAAGGAAGCCCATGAACAATAAAATATGAATAATTTCCACCTTAACAAGGAAGGGGATTACCTTAGGAGCTGGAATTTACACTTACAGGTGTGAACAAGGGAAAAACAGATGTGGACATAGTCAAGTTTGACTAAGTCAACATGCATTCTTGAGGAGGAAGAGATCACCCAAGTAAACTAGCTCAATGTGAACAAGGATCAGCCTAGAAACACATATGAGAACTAGTTTGAAGATCCCTTAGTGTGAAAAGAGGCATTGCAGGTGGATTAGTCTCAGTTTACGAAGTCAACAATGCTGCTACAAAGAGGAGGGAAGCCAACTAGGACAACACAGTTTTGGAGGAGGAATCTTCACTAGGAAGTCACCTCAACAATGTGCGGGGTCCGGGGAGAGGAGGATAACCAAAGATAAAAAGGAGGGCATAGCATCAAAAAGATAATTGAGTATTCAGCTATCTTTGGTCTTGTGACTACTTGCATGCTTCAGCTGTTTAGCCGAAGTTGTCGCACTACTTAGTGCAAAGAATTCTCATGCGGGAACTCCATCCTTTCTTTGGATCAGCTTGCTTAAGGGATCAAAGGGAAGGATCTGAGATTCCATTTCATCATTTGGCTTAAGGCCACTCAGCCAAAAACATCTATAGTGCAGTCATCTTTAGACACTGCGTCTTTTTCTATAGGGGCATTGTTGCTAGGTTAAACATTATTCTTTTGTCCTAGTGTTTGAGGAGGAGGTGTTTATTTCACTCCGGGAGTTATAATAAGAGGGCATAGGGCCATTTTCTGTATTATTCAGCTATTGTATGTTATATTCAGCCATGATTAATATAGATCTGCAGTAAACTACGTTATTTTCTGCAGTGCTGCCTTTGGTACATGCATTTTGCCGGAAACCCTTGCCGGGTGTCTTTTTCGTTATGTAAAAGAGGTTAAACCTCCATTTCTCTGATATTTTATTAATGTAACCATAAAATCAAAATTATTCCATCATTCTCTACATAAACCCTCATTATAATAACACAATCCTTGCTTCAGGACTTTCTGCATAAGCTGGGCTATGGGGTTTATGCTTATTTGAGCTGCATTGACTTGGGGAGATCTGTTTATATGAGCTAGAGTGATTTGTTTCACCTCTAAATCTGAATGTGAGTTTGATATCATGTATTCTAAGGGATCCAAGTCCCATTTCTCACTTTTATAGCGTTATTTTCTGAAGACATCTATTTAATGCCCTATATTGCTGCATTTCCCCACTTGGGAAGGAGAATATAGGCCATCTACTTGCTGAGGTTCTCTCATCTGCTGGTATGAAGTTATTTTACATCTAATGAGCTTCTCTATATTTTCATGCTCATGATTTTCTGAAGCTCCACATTGGTAATAACTCAAAATATTCCCAATGGTGTAGTTGTTCCCATTTTGGGATATTACAATTTTTCTGCACTGTTCCATTACCCTGTTTCACTGTTGCTTTAGCTTTTCTTGAGATCTTGTTAGCTAGATTTATAAGTCTTCAACCTGTCTCCTTAGTCTCCTGTTGCTGGTCCTCAAATGAGTATTCATAACCCTCACAAATCTTGCTTCTTTTATGGCTGGTACAGTCCAAGTGAAATATTGTGCTTCACTGCTAATTATTTCTGGTTTAGAAACCTTATCACCTTCCCAGATGGCGTACATCCTCTTGAAATTTGTTTTTTCAATAGAATGCTTTCTAGCTCTCTTCCTTAATCTGACAATTTCATGATTGGATGATTTCAACTTTTCTTCCATCTCTTCATAACTGATTTTTTCTATTTGTGTGGAGAATACTCTGTTTTTTTCCTTTTCTGGTATAGCTGAAGAAAGATCTATAAATTCTTCATGAACAGTAGATGTTTCCTCTGTTTTCTCTAGCTTAGCATTAAGCTCTTGCAATTTCTTTAATTGTCTGGTTACAGGCTTCCTAGCCTTGAAGACAAATGTTGCATCCTCATCATTGGACTCCAAATTTTTAGATGACTTCATCTTTTTCTGTTTATCTTCATCAATTCTTATGAAGTCATCTTGTACCAAAGGGGACTCTTCTATGTCTATGGCTTGCAATATATCATCTAAATTTCCCTTTAAACCTGGATTGTCACTTGTTCCTGAAAACACTGCTTTCCCCTTTGCTTTTGCAACTTGACTCCTAGTCAGTCTCTGTTGAACTTGTTTATCAACTGACTGTTTCTGTGCAATTTCCTCAATTTCATATAACCTTTGTTTTGTAGATTGAGGAGTTTCTTTAATGACAACTGATGTCTTTCCGACCTGTTCTTTCACATGTTTCCTAAGTTTTAACTTCACAAACCTTTTTGTCCTTGTCACGACAGGCTTGCTGGATTCTGCTGGTGGAGTTTCTTTTGCCTTAGGGTTACTGCCTGTAGTTTGAGCTTCTACTCCAAATCCACATAAAAATAAAAATGATGACCATTCTCTGTTAATCTTTTGGAGTTCATTTAAGACCATCAGTTTGATTAGACCATGGTGAAATAGAGAAGTTTCACACCCTTCAAATTTCATTTGAACCTTGTCTTCCATCTTAGTTATGCTTCTATACAGGAAAAATGGCAAGTCTAAAGATATCATGCCTGTAAAGTGTAACAAAAGTTTAAAATGGTATGAATAAACTTTATGATACCTTCCCTCGCATGTAAAATACCTCTGGATATAGAAGAGTAGATTTTCATAGCTATCTTTGATGCAACTCCTGGGAATTGCATTGTTTAAATCCATCTCTGTGAATTTTGGCTTTAGAAACACCTTGCATGCCTCGATGTCAAATATGAAACCCTTAAACCATGTTTCTTTCCCTCTAGGAATCTTAGTTACCAAGGCTATGGTCTCAAGAGTAACTGAAAAATTTAATATTCCAATCTTTGTGTTTGAACCACTGAAATGCAAGGAAAATTCCTTTGTTACTTGACTGTGTCCTCCCTGCAACTTTTCACAAAAATTCAAACACCCTGCCTTCCTGAAAGCCTCTAACACTGTTTTGTCTTTAGCTAGGGCTCCTGTGCTTTCAGGTTTGACCTTAATCAATGCCCTGACCTATGATTTTTCTTTTCTTCTGTCATTATTGCATTCAGAAATTTATATCTGCTTCCTGCAGAATTTGATTATCAGGCTTGCTTGAATTCAAAACAATCAGCCTCACTTGATAATGGATGAGGAAAGATTTGATGTAAGATGATCATAAGCTTAACACTTGAAAAATAAATGTTGAAGTGTTTTGCATGAAAACCGGAATAAGTAACCAGCCTTTTCAAATTCGAACTTGCCTTTCATAAATGAGACCTCTACGATTGCAATCATGAGTTTGAATGGCTACACGTTTTTGAAATGACCCCTAACTAAATTCTAATGATGAAAACCTAATGGATTCTGACTGATTTTATGATTTGACATGATTTCCCTACGAATCCGCATTTTCGTAGCGCGCTTAGTGCATTTTCGGGGATATGCGCTACGAAAGTAGCAGTGCTTTCGTAGCGCAAAACTGGTTTTTTCAACTGGCTGCGCTACAAAAGTGCGGTTTCGTGGATTATTGCAATTTTTTTTTTTCAAAGGTTAAAAACATGACTTCTAAATGGATGATGGGACTTTTAAACCATGAAATGAGACTTTTAAACTTTATTTGGAAATGAAAATGACACTTTGAAGACTTCAAACCCTATCACTTACCCCTTTAAGAATGAAATGACTCAAGACCCATTTAACACCGTAACTAGAAACAAGGTAATCTTTCAGAGTTTAGAAGAAAAAAAACTTTTATGGTGATAACACAACCTTTGGAATAGGATTTGGAAAGCCAGGGATATGAGACCGATTCATAGGAACATACTAGGAATTGTTTCTTGCAATGGAATTCATTCTGAAACTTCATCAAGCTACTGATCTTCAAGCAATGGAGTCACCTTGAATCTATGAAAAATTTTAATTCTTCAACAATGGAGTCGCCAAGGTAGTTGCAACTTTGAAAATATTCTGAGCTCCTGCTACCTTCAAGAGTTCAGCTTCATATATTTCGGGAAATGTATATCTTCAGACTCCCGGCAGACACACAAAAATGTTATCACAAAATCTGACATGATAGGCTGCTCATCAAGTAAACCTTGTGTAACTGTTTCATACCAATATTTTGGCTGAGGTTTAGCCTCCTCAGCCTGAGAGGGCTCTCTCAAGGGTTAATGATATGGAATAAAGATATAGATAGATGGCTAACTCTATGAATTAAGTTTTGATTTTGTTTATTTGCAGGTTTAAAAGATGAAGGCTAATACTACCATTGGGCTTATGGAGCCAACAAGTCAGTAGTTTCAGTGGCAAGGTTCCTTGACATGGAAGCTGAGGAATAGGGGTTTTTAACAAAGAAAATTCACTCAAGAAAATAGGTCAACACAGTCATTCCATTACTAAAGGAAGTCAGAGCATAGAGTTATGAATTCTCAGTAATAGCAATGAAATCTACTGCTAGTGGTCCAAAGGCAATTTACTCATAAAACACAGAAAAACATAGTCATCTCATTACTAAAGGAAGTCAGAGCATAGTGTTATGAATTCTGAGTACTAGCAATGAGATCTACTGCAAGTAGTTAAACATAACATGTAGATCAAGAAAACATTAAAACCCCATGAGAAACTCAGATCTGTCAAGAAGAAAACCTCTCTGCATTACTGATCACAGTCCATTACATGAAGCAACAGTTTTGCCAAAAAGTCTCCAACACTTTTTGATTTCGACCTCATGCTCTTTATAGATCATTTATAGAATAGGATAAGCTTATCCTCCACTACATACCTCGAAATCATATTGCTTGACACCTTTCCTAACTAAAAACATAGTCTTTATTACAAAATGACAGCTGCTACCTAATGAGTAGTCCTACTTCAAATAGGACTAAAACTCTTTGACTCAAATCCTAACAACCTTATCTTGACTTAATTACATTATATGTCACTTTCATTTAAATAGGGTCGAATTATGATGATTTACTTCAAGTTGTTGAGACCATGAGGTTGATGACGTTGTTCCCTTGAAACCTAGGAAACATGTCTTCCTGTTTTTTAGGCCTTTGATTCCCTTAACTATTTGGAACACTTCGACCATTAATGAACCATGTTTACATGTCTCTTGCTATCAAATATTACACCATATGTCTTCAAACATCCATCTGTGCAAACTTTAAACTTCGAAATGTGTAAAAGGCTGAGAATAAACCTGCGCTACGAAAGCAACACAGTTTCGTAGTGCTTTTCGTAGCACAGTGTTTTGGTTCCTTTTCTTATCACTTTTTAATATTTTTTCTTTAGGGGAACCTTCATCTGCACTTAAAACGCTCCCACTAGACATTTTAGAACAAGATTCACAAATTTTTGCTCAAAATTTGCTGTGGAAAATGATGAAAAGACTGCTTCAGTAGTTTCGTAGCACATTTCATCAAATTTGCACTAACTGCGCTATGAAACTGCTATGTAGGAAGTTTTGTTGAAAATTTATTCAAAATTTGTAATAAAGAGATGCCCAAAGTCAATAACATCAGTATTTTATCAAAATCATCAGCAATATGAACTAAAAACATAACTTTCAACCTTCATGAAGTACCTTCTCCATTTGCAAATTATTCCTGTTTTTTTCCTGAAAAATTAGGTCTTGGGACAGAGCCTATATCTCCTCATCCATAATCTATTTTGTGAAACTGAAGGAGGTTGTTATAAGAAATTCTGTCTTTAATAAAAACCTCTTTTGATTTTTTGAAATACCTCTTCTGCTGTCCAGAAACTGGCTTTGAAAAACATGTGTAAAACAGGAAAACCTCTTTTGGTTTTTTGAAATACCTCTTCTGCTGTCCAGAAACTGGCTTTGAAAAACATGTGTAAAACAGGAAAAACTCTTTTTTTGAAAATAGGGCTTCAAAGAAAGCCTTGTCTCTCCAAACTGATAACACTTGTGAGAAACGTGAGAGAGGTTATTTTAGCTGGGGATGTGATGAAGACAAACCTCTTTCATAATTCCAAAAGGCTTTTGTATGTGGCCAGAAACGAATCTTGAAATTTACTGCTAAACAGTCATGTACAGGACAATTTGTAACAGTAGTTTCGTAGCGCATTTTAATTTATCAATGGATCCCACCTCCTAATTAATTTGAAGAAACTGAGAGAGGTTTTTGTAGTTAGGTATGTTAGGAATAAAAACTTCTTTCTGTTTTAAAAAAATGTTTTCAGTTGCCCAGAAACCCCCTTGGAAGCTGACTACTAAAACCAGAAAATAGTGTTTTTTCTTCATGACTTTCAGCAGTTTCGTAGCGCAAATCAACTTTTTTGAACTAGCTGTGCTACGAAAGCAAGGTTTCTTGGCTAATTTGACAAGTTTTGACATGAAGCTTTAGGAAATCACTCACAAATGGAAAATATGAGTATTTGATCATGGAATGGACCTAGAAGGACTTTATTTGAACTTAAATGATGACCTTTAAACTTATAAAAACTATGACCTACCCTTAACCAAAACTTAAAATGACTTTCAGACCTATTTGAGACCATGATCAAAAACATAGTTGACACAATGATGTTTTGAGAATTTTTGGGTGATAACAGTTTCATTAGTGGTCCTCCACATTCCACTATTTGTATTGCATTGCACTCAACAAAATATTATGAAAAAATATTAAATACACAAAATGTTGTGAGGTATTATGAATAAGCACTAGAAAGTACATCTTAAGCAAATCCTAAAAATCATAAACCTTAAATAGATAAGGAGGCAAGATCATATATGGATATTTACACCAAAAGAGAACTCACCTCTATCTTTGTGTTTACCTTTGCACTCTACTACAATCTCTCCCTCACAAGTACATTTCAATAGTTTAGCTAGTGATTTCTCCACATTGTATTACCTACATTACATTTTGGTTGATAATTAAATATAGGGAAAACAATGTAAAACGCCTCAGTTAAATGCACACATGTAACCATACGTATCAACTCAACCTTATCCTTAACCCACTACATCTTTGGAATTATGGATTATTAGGACCTACCCTAATTACCCACTTAATGTACCAAATAGAAATCAAAATAGACACATATGGGAATACCATAAATGAAAAAAAAATGTCTTCTAAGCAATATTATGCAAAATCACATCTTATGCAATCACCAAAATTCATAATTTCTCAACAAGAATAGAGAAAGGAGAACCATTGTATTGAAATGAAAAGATATCCTTGAACTTGCTTTATGGCTCTATGTTCTCCTACACATCTACAAAGTCTCTCAGACAAAAGTATTTATGTAGTTTCATCAATGCCCCTCCACTTTCCTTTACCTACATTTTCATAGCATTCATCATATAAATAAATCTCCAATAATATAATATGCATTCAATTATACCTTCACTATAGTGCCTCACATCACAAAAATATATTAAGTAGTCTCACTAATGGTCCTTCACATTTATTGATATGTATTGCATCTAAATTTAAACAAATGCAAATGATATAATAATGAATCAACAAATGAGTTAAAGTAAAATGGGCATCACAAACACATAATTTAGTAATGAACAAGTTCCCTCATACATACCTTTTTCACCTTTGCCCACTACACTTGTGGACTCCTACACCTGCAATTCTCTTACACAATTTTTTTTTTTTGTAGTTTGGTCAATGCTTCTCCACCTTCCTTAACCTACATTTGCATACCATTCCTTATATAAATAAATCTCAAATAATAAAATATGCATTCAATTATACCTTTGCTATGGTGTCTCACATCATGCAAAAATATTTGGTAGTTTCACCAGTGGTCCTTCACCTTTCCTGATTTGTATTGCACTAAATTTCAATAAACATACATGATATAGTGATGAAACAACAAAAGAGTTCAGTTAAAATGGGCATTAAACTATATAATTTAGTAACAAACAAGTAACTTCCCCCATACATACCTCTTTCACCTTTCACTATAAACAAGTAAATTCCTCCATACATACCTCATTCATCTTTTCCCAATACACTTTTACACGCTACATCAGCCTTAAACCCACACTATGGGTTGTTAAGGTCTTTCTTAATTTCCCCAACCATTCAATCCAGGGAAAAAAATGAACAAAAGAAAATAAGATTGAAAGACATACAAGAAAAACAAAATACCAAACCATAAGTTAGCATGGCCATGCTCACAAATACAAAGATATCAGAACCACAACATTAAAAGAACAAAATTAAACAACAATAAAAACAAAAATGACCAACAATAGAAAAATACAACAAAAATAGAGAGATATAAGAGACACAACATTAAGAAAACAAAATAAAAGAACAGAAACAAAAATGACCAACAATAGAAAAATAGAATGAAAATAACAAAAACAAAACATGAAAACTCAAATAAGAGATAGTATTTGCACTGGAACTGCAAAAAGCATATATGGCCAACCAAGGGGACCTTGCACACCAAAACATAAGTAACTATTAAATATTCTAAAAATATTAAATACACATGAAATATTATGATAAAATGTAATAGATATCAAAATATCTTATGAGAATCTCAAATGGAGACTGAAAATATTATGGGTAATCTCATGCACTAGAACGTACATCTTATGTAAACACCAAAAATCGTAAACACTAGATAATGAGGGAGAAAATTATAGTATTTTCAACAAGAAATATACATAGCATATCATACATGAATTTCGAAACAAAGGAAAACTAACCTCCACTTTTGCTTTTGCACTCTACTACAATGTCTCTCTCATGAAAATATTTTAGTAGTTTCATCAGTGATCCCTCTCATTCCTTTACCTACATCGCATTGCATTCACTAATCAAACAAATGGCTAATATTGCAATACATCTCAAATTTAAATAAAAACAGATATGGGACCATACATATGCCACAACATTCATTTTTACCCACTACACCTATGGAATCATGGGTTGTTAGGGAAGGGCCTACCCTAATTTCCCACTCATGTCCCAAATAGAAATCAAAACAGACACTTAAATATATTATGAGAATAACATAAATGAAAACAAAATGTCTTCTAAGCAATATTACAAAAAAAAAAAATTGTTATGCGATCACTAAAAATCACAATTCCTCAACAAAAAAATAGAAAGGAGAACCATTGTATTGAAATGAGAAGATATCTTTGAACTCTATTTTTGGCTCTACTCTCCTACACATTTGCAACTTTCTCCCCCAAAAATGTTTCTATAGTTTCATCAATGCTCCTCCAACGTTGTTTACCTACATTTGCATATCATTCATTATATAAATAAATCCCATATAATATAATATGTATTTAATTATACCTTCGCCATGGTGCCTAGCATCACAGATTCAGTGATTTCACGAGTGGCCCTTCACCTTTGTTGACATGTATTGCATCTAAATTTCAAAAAATGCACATGATATAATAATCAATCAATAAATGACTTAAACTAAAATGGACATCAAAACAAATAATTTAGTAACAAACAAGCTTGTTCCCTCATACACCTCTTTCGCCTTTGACCATAAACAAGTAAATTTCCCTATACATACCTTATTCACATTTTCCCACTACACTTGTGGACTCCTACACATATGTAAGTCTCACACAAAAATATTTCTATAGTTTTATCAATTCTCCTCCACCTTCCTTTACATACAATTGCATAATGCTCAATATATAAATAAATCCCAAATAATATAAATGCATTCAATTACACCTTTGCTATGGTGCCTCACATCGCACAAATATATATGGTAGTTTCACCAATGGTCCTTCACCTTTCTTGATATGTATTGAACTAAATTTTAACAAACATACATGATATAATGATGAAGAAACAAATTATTTCAATTAAAATAGGCATGAAACCATATAAATTTGTAAACAAGTGAATTTCCCCTACGTACCTCTTTCGCCTTTCCCGATAAGCAAGTGAATTTTCCCCCACATACCTCATTTGTAGACTCTGCATCAACTCTAAACCCACACTCTAGGTTGTTAAGGTCTTCCTTAATTTCCCCAACCATTGAATCCAAAAAAAAAATGTTCAAAAGACACAAGAAAAAACAAAATACCAAACGATAAGTTAGCACGACCATGCTCACAAATACAATGATATAAGAGCCATAACATTCAAAAACAAAATAAAACAACCATAGAAAACTACAACAAGAATACAAAGATATATGAACCACAACATTAATTAAAAAAAACAAAATAAAACAACAATAGAAACAAAATTGACTAACAATAGAAAATTACAACGAAAATAACAAAAGCAAAACATAAAAACTCAAATAAGAGATAGGCTTTGCACTGCAACTGCAAAAAGCATCCATGGCTAAACAAAGTGACTCTGCACATCAAAAAATAAATGACTATTAAATAGAGACTAGAAAGTATTCTAAGAAATATTAATACACATTAATATTATGAGAAATATGAAACATATATCAAAATATTTTATGACAATCTTAAATGCAAACTAAAATATTACGAGTAATCGTATGCACTAGAAAGTACATTGTATGAAAACACGAAAAATAATCCAAACTAAATAAGAAGGGAAAAACAATAGTATTTTCAACAAGAAAGATTACATAGCATATCATAAATGAATTTCGCACCGAAATAAAACTGAGCTCCACCTTTTCCTCCACACTCCACTATAATGTCTCTCATATAAATATTTTAGTGCTCTACATCAGTATTAGTCAGGATATGGTTAGCCCTTAAACTTATTTGTTTTTTTATTCCAATTTCAAATGTTTTTGTTCCAAGCCAACCCTATATGCATAAAACTTGAAAGGGAGGTTACAAATCTTTTATGCAAGATGTCAAAACGTTTCTTATCAAGCTACACCGGGAGATCTCACCTACATCAAGAATTTATACATTAGCATAATCTACCATTAGCAACCAACATAATAAGTGAGAGCCTTGTTATCCACCAAAAAGTAGGTAACCCATAGGAGAAATTTTCTCCTTCCCTGACACGCGACCAACCGACACTTGACATGATGCCATGTAACCTCCACATATATGCTTTAGTCATATTTCTCTCTCCTATCTAACATTTCTTCTTGAAGGAAGGTGGGTCATCCATATGCAAGTACTTTTACTAGTTTTAATCATGTGTTTTTGCTTATTATTTTGAGGCATACTAATATGAATAAAAGGTTGATGTGAATGATTGACATATCTTTGACTATATTCTTTTTCCGTCACTTCACTTGGGTGGTTAGTCTTTTATCCCAATCCAGAGCGGCCTCCTCTGGGGCCTTAGAATTATAAGAGGGACAATAATAGGAGGCTATTATTGAAGTAGCATGTCCATGATATTCCATACTTACCACTTTCCATCATTCCCTCTATTTCATATCCATTCTTCAGGGAAGTGGTCATTGGTCATGGGCATTGGCACACTCTCATTCTCATCCTTGTGTTTGGGCCAGAAATCATTTCCTTAGAGGTTGATGCAACTAAAAGATTGATGAAAGCAAAGAATGCCACAAAAAAGAAAAAATGAATAATTCAAAAATGGCTCAGACAAAAATTAGTGTGTGGGAAAAATCCTGGCATGAGCTCTACCCACCCCCCCCCCCCCCCCCATTAACCATCACCCAATTCCTAGAGCACTTAATGCTCAACACATAAAAACGAACCCTGTATTATCTGAACCCTAATGAGTAATAAACTACGTCATCTTAAGGGATTATAAAAGTTAAATCTCTCAAATGCAAGATTGGGCTCCTGAGCCATGCACCCATATCAAAATATTTAGATAAAGAAGTAAAAGGCGCACTAGAGCAATGGAAAAAGCAAGAAAAGGAGAGGAATAACTTATGCCATGATTAATCCCCTTTGCATCTATATACCCAGGATGTTGGACCACCATTAGTTGGTCACTTGGCTATGGCCCTTGGCCCTAAAGTCTTGCCCACTCCATTACCACCATCTACACATGCACCAATAGTGATAGGTTGACCAAGGACATGTCACTTCCACTTGGGGGTTGGAAACACCTATTATGATTATCCATCCAGCCATCCCAAACATAAGACAGGAAACACCCATATGGGACTTAGTTTAGGTACAGTTAGATATTTGATGGTGATATTTGTCTAAAGTATTCGTTGTGCCCAACATTAAGTAAGGGCCACTGATGCATCTATGGTTTTAGTTACCTAATGATTGATTGATTTAGACTTGATCTTGATAGGTTTTTTTCAAGTGGTCCACATCACAACAGTAGAAATTTCTTAAGGTGATTTCCCACCTCCTCGACACAGGAGTAGAAGCAATACTATCCAATGCAAAGAGAGAGATTGACTTTGATGGTGCAAAATTTCCTATCTTTGAAAGAGTGTTGGGTTATTTGAGTACTTCACATGATGCTTCGCACTTGGAGGAACCCCCAAATGTTTAAACGTTGAGCCTTTGATGCTTAGTGTTGGAGATATTAATTATTTTCTTAGTGGACCCTGACACTATTTTGATGGTCATTACTTGATTCAGAGCCTAAATGATGATGAACATCCTTGATATGAAAAGGAAGGGCTTGTACATCACCTTCAAGCCCTAATAATTTGAGATATTTTAATTCCACGTCACACCTTTTCCTTTTGTGAAGGTGATATAGGGCACTTATAGGCATGACATATTGGTAGGGAGACTTTTGATCACTTTCACATCATCCATGATGCACTTCACAGAGTATGGAGCACTCCTTATCCATCATCTCACACTTGAGGGTTTATTGAGCTTATATGGAGGGCGACATCACACCATTAGAGCATTTATTCCCACACGTGTGGGATTATATAGCACATTTGTCTTTGATTTTTAGATGACATTGGCTTGTAACCTCTTTCTTTTAGAACACTCAAAAGTGATCTTGTCAATTGTAATTTTGGTGAGTGAAGGAAGGCTCATATAAATAAAGCCTCCCCCTCACTTCTACTTCCATCATCACACATGTAAATTTGGCCTTCTAGAAAGAGTGTGACTTGTTTTCTTATTTTCTACCTAGGAATTTTATGGATGTGTCTTGTTCTTGGATGTAATTTTTTCTTGGAGACACTATTTTCAGATTGAAAGAAGAACTATTGTAGAATATCTTGTAATTTTGTTATTGATTATTGATATTATGCATGCTTTAAAAGCTTAAAATAGGGTTTATATCACTCGATGTCTAAATGCTTATCATTGGTGATTTTTCCTTCATTATTGCATGTAGAATTGTCATCTCAATAGCCTTTAAGGAAATTCCTAGCATGCAAGCCCTATAATTAACTTCTAGGTTAAGAAGCTATCCTATAAGTGTGTTAATCAACCTTAATACTAAATTAAATTTCCCTAAACCCTCTCTCTCTTAAACGACTAGGGCAGCCACTAAGGGTTTTAAAAATATATTTGAGTGTAAGGTGTTATTTTATTACATAGGGGTGGCTCCAAAATGTAGGATAATTTACATAAACCATGTAAAAGAAAAATCTAACATCACAATTTGTCTTGAATAGCCTAGAAGGGATGAAATCATCTCTAATTATTGTTTTGCACATATCTAACAACCCAAAAATCGTTTTACTTGCATTGGGCTTAGTCTCTAATGGAAACACTTTGTTCCCTTCTTGTTGAATATCATTTAAAGGTTTTTTCTATGGTTGTTCAAAGCCATTGCATGCCCTAAAATTAAACATCACTCAAACCCTAACTTATAGCAACCTTGTCATTGATTTAACCTTATAGAGCTTAAACCCTAACTTTGAATATCTTGGTCATCTTTGGTCTTGCCAAAGCCTCTACCTATCTCGAGACCTCCAAAAAAAGCCATCTTAAGCCATAATATTAGAATACCTTGTAGGTGGCATAGGGAGGCCTCCCTTGCTATTGAAATCCCATTAAAAAATAGGAGGAAGGTTGTTAAGGTAACAATGGAAACTCTTCCTCATCATTGCCATGGGGTTTGGCCCCTTCCCGATGAATCCATTCACTTGACTTGCTAGATTTTGCGGCAACAAGCCCATGCAATACTTTTTTACACTAACAAGAAGATAAACCTATTTGAGGAGATTAAAGGAGCTTTGGGCAGAAACTTTATGGATGAGTATATAGTGATTTGAAGGGAAAATCCATAATCAGTAGTTGTTTTTTGGGGTCGATAAATGTAGTGTATCTAAAGGATTAAATGCACTGTGAGTAGTTGGTTGGATAGAGATCTAAGAAGAGCCAGATACTGTGTGAAGGAGGCAAAGGACAACCAGTTACATCAAGGGCAATAAGGACTAAAAGGGTTGGTTACATCAACAAGTAAGTCATGTGTTTTGTTCTTGTTGTTTTGGGCAATTTGAAAGTCAATAGGGATCTTATCTCAAGTCGCAATTTTGTATACTATGTATACTAGTTTTACTAGTGATATGAAGGGAAATGACCCTTGGTATGGGATCCTTAATGATTCTTTTATTAATGGACTATTAAAGATCGAGCATTGGATTGAATATATTTCACTGATGTAGATTTCCGTTGTGCAAAGCGCTTGTAAGTTGGGGGTTCCTAAAGTGTTTGTGTGCATGGTAAGCCATACACTAGATATAGGGCCTACGAAAATTTCAACATGGGGCTGCCTATTTTGGCATTTTCAATTGACACATTGTATTTAGTTACAACATGTTATTGTGCATCATTCACTGCATATTATTCACTAGAAAAGGATTATTTTCACATAATCCCATTAATTCAATTGAAGAATTTCCAATTGAAAGGTTGGAATACTCACATATACATGAATACAAAGGAGGCTTGACTTACACATCTTCTCGTGCTCGTAAGTTGTCCACTTATCTTGTTGATATTAATTAACTATTCTAGAAGGGCACATTTTAAGGTGGGGTTTGTTAATTTGGCAACTCTAGGATAAATTCCCTTCGTTGGACAATATTCCTCATCCAAAGAGACCTAAAATTTCCCTTGGAAGCACTTAATTTGGTTAAGGAAAAAATAATTTTTGAAGTGAAAAAACAGAGTGCACAAAAGTCAACGTCAACCTAAGAGACTAATTAGCCCTCCTCCAACGCCCATAAATACAAGTCAAGTTGCCCTCATTTGGACATCATCTCAACAAACATTCTTCTTCTTCTTGGAGATTTGATACATCTGAAATATTACAGGTCTTCATCCACACATACAAAGAGTAGAGAGGACAAAATGCAGGAGGCCGAAATCTATATTTGACCAACACTTTGACCAGCATTGAATTTTGGTGATTGGGCATAGTTTGACTTGATTTTACTTAGGGTTTGGACTATTTTGGAAGATTGAGTTCTTTGGCACAAAGATCGAGAATTTCTGAGCATTTTGACTGTGATTGACTTCAAATCTGCAACTAGGGTTTCAACAACCTTTGACTTTGACTAAGTTTGAAGGTGAATTTTGGGACTATTTTGACAACATTTTGACTAGCTTCAAAGGCCACATTCTTTGACTGTTGATCGAGCTCCCTTGGAGGATTGTTAACAATTTGATGTTGATGTTGTTGACTTTAACCAAAGTTGACATTGACCAAATTTGACTATTGGCTCATCATTTGGATTTTGGTTGTGTTGTTATGTTGGATAAGTCAAAAGCTCGACTTTGGCTCTTGTTGATGATATTGGAGCATTGTACTATTTTTTGAACATTTTATGACAATCTAATAAGAAGAATTTGAAAGGGTTCTCCCCTTTGTGGGGTTTTTCCCTAGTCTTTGACCAATTCTTATGTCTCTTGTCATTGCTTCTGATTGTCTCTTATTGTAAATTGCATTCTTTGTTCTATCTACAATTGTTATTGACTATTGGAAGATTGAATTTATTACTAATAGAAGTTAATAATTGGGCTAAAGTGATTGTAACAATATAAAAGAGTGGAAAAGTAACAGGGTTGTTACTACTATTTGGGATATTTGACTTGGTTTAGGAAGCCATGCTCACAAATTCAAACAAATAAGAGCAATGGTAGTGGAAAAAGAAAAACAAGAAAAGAAAGTGACCCTCTATCCCAGAAGATAACTTACCCTCTATGACATGGCTGCTACCTTTTCTTTAGTGTCCCAAACCTCTCTCGCACAATGATATTCAATGGCTTCATCAATGCTTCTCCACCTTCCTTAACCTACATTGCATTTAATTTAAACAAATGATATAATTATGAAGCAATAAACAAGATAAATTAAAACAAGCATAGAACCATATAATTATGTACTAGCAAAAAATTAAATTCCTCAATACATACCTCCATCATCTTTGCTCACTACACTTTTGGAATTTGATCCAAAATAAAGGTTGTAAAGACCTATTTAATTTCCCGACCCACTGAACCCCCCCCCAAAAAATGAACAAAACTAAGAAAAATAGATAAAAGATCACATAAGAAAAATAAAATATTAGGTCACAAATTAGCATGGCCATGCTAAAAAAAACAAAAAACATAAAAGTTAAACAAACAAAAAAAACACAACAATAACAAAATATGCAACCAACAATAGCAACAAAACAACAAAAATAACCAAAAAATGACAATCAAACAAAGAGAAACAATAGATGGGGACATTGATCTGCAATCCCAACATGAGTCGATGGCCAACTAGGAACACCCTGCACACCAAAAAATATTATGTTATATTAAAAATACAAAATATTGTAAGAAAAATGAAACAAATATAAAAATATCTTATGAGAAATATTAATTAGAGACCAACAATATTACAAGTAATCTTATGCACTAGAGAGTACAGGTTATGCAAACACTAAAAATCAACCCTAAATAGATAAAGAGGTAAAAATGTTCTATTTGAAATGAAAAGGATTACTTATCAAATCATATATGGATATTGCATCAAAAGCTAACTCACCTCTACCGTTCTATTTTTTTCACTCTACTACAATATCTATCTCATAAAGAGATTTCGGTAGTTTCATTAGTGGTCCTCCACATTCCATTATCTATATTGCATTGCACTCATCAAAATTTAATGAAAAATATTAAATACACACAAAATGTTGTGAGGTATTATGAATGCACTAGAAAGTACCTTTTATGAAAACACTAAAAATCATAAACTTTAAATAGATAAAGAGGTAGGATCATATATAATAGGTAAATAATGGATCATATATGGATATTTACACCAAAAGAGAAATCACCTCTATCTCTGGTTTACCTTTGCGCTCTACTGCAAGCTCTCCCTTACAAGTACATTTCAGTAGTTTAGCTAGTGATTTCTCCACATAGCTTACCTGCATTACATTGTGGTCAATAATTAAATAAAAAGAAAATAATGTGAGATGCCTCGAATTTAAATGCACACATGTAACCATACATATCACCTTAAGCTTTTCCTTGACCCACTACATCTTTTAAATTATGGGTTGTTAGGACCTACCCTAATTTCCCACTCATTGTACCAAATAGAAATCAAAATAGACACTTATGAGAATAACATAAATGAAATCAAAATGTCTTCTAAGCAATATTATGCAAAATTACATCAAAGGAAATCACCAAAAATCATATTTCACAACAAGAAAAGAGAAAGGAGAACCATTGTATTGAAATGAGAAGATATCCTTGAACTCGCTTTTTGGCTCTACATTCTCCTACACATCTATAAGTCTCTCACACAAAAATATTTATGTAATTTCATCAATGCTCCTCCACCTTCCTTTACCTACATTTTCAAAGCATTCGTTATATAAATAAATCCCAAATAATATAATATGCATTCAATTATACCTTCACTATAGTGCCTCACATTACAGAAAGATATTCAGTAGTTTCACCAGCGGTCCTTCGCATTTCTTGATCTGTATTGCATCTAAATTTAAACAAATGTACATGATATAATAATGAGTCAAAGTAAAATGGGCATCACAAACATATAATTTAGTAACAAACAAGTAGGTTCCCTCATACATACTTCTTTCGCCTTTGCCCATAAACAACTAAATTTCCCCATACATACCTCATTCGCCATTGCCCACTACACTGGTGGACTCCTACACATCTGTGAGTCTCTTACACAAAAATATTTTTGTAGTTTTACCAATGCCCCTCCACCTTCCTTAACCTATATTTGCATACCACTCATTATATAAATAAATCTCAAATAGTGTAATATGCATTCAATTATACCTTCGCCATCGTGCCTAGCATCACAAATTCAGTAGTTTCAAGAGTGGCCCTTCACCTTTATTGATTTGTATTGCATCTAAATTTCAATAAATGCACATGATATAATAATGAATCAGCAAATAATTTAAACTGAAATGGACAACATGCCATATAATTTAGTAGCAAACAAGTAAGTTCCCTTATACATACCTCTTTCGCCTTTTCCCATAAACAAGTAAATTTATCCATACATACCTCATTCACCTTTTCCCACTACACTTGTGGACTTCTACTCATACGCAAGTCTCACACAAAACTATTTTTGTAGTTTTATCAATGCTCCTCCAACTTGCTTTACCTAAATTTGCATAACACACATTATATAAATAATTCCCAAATAATATAAATGCATTCAATTATATCTTTGCTATGGTGCTCACATCACACAAATATATACAGTAGTTTCACCAATAGTCCTTCACCTTTATTGATTTGTATTGAACCAAATTTCAACAAGCATACATGATATAATGACGAAACAATAAATGAGTTCAATTAAAATGAGCATGAGACCATATAATTTAGTAACAAACAATTAAGCTCTCCCATACATACCTCTTTCACCTTTACCCATAAACAAGTAAATCCCTCCACACATATCTCATTCGCTTTCGCTCACTACACTTGTAGACTCTGCATCAACTCTAAATCCACACTCTGGGTTGTTAAGGTCTTCCTTAATTTCCCCACCCATTGAATCCAAAAATTAATATGAACAAAAGAAAATAAGCTCAAAATACATGAAAAAAACAAAATACCAAACCATAAGTTAGCATGGCCATGCTCACAAATATAATGATATAAGAACCATAACATAAAATAATAAAATAAAAAAACCATAGAAAAATACAAAGATGTAGAAGCCACAATATTATAAAAAACAAAATGAAACAACAATAGAAACAAAGTCATTATCAATATAAAAGTAAAAAAAAAAAAAAACGAAAATAAAACATAAAAACTCATGTAAGGGACAAACCCTGCACTGCAACTGCAAAAAGCATCAATGGCCAAACAAGGGGACCCTGCACACCAAAAAATAAAGGACTATTAAATAGAGTCTAGAAAATATTCTAAAATACATTAAATACATATGAAATATTATGAGAAATCACAAAAATATTTATGTAGTTTCATCAATGCTCCTCCACCTTCCTTTACCTACATTTGCAAAGCATTCATTATATAAATAAAGCCCAAATAATATAATATGCATTCAATTATACCTTCATTATAGTTCCTGACATTACAGAAAGATAATCATTAGTTTCATTAGCGGTCCTTAGCATTTCTTGATGTGTATTGCATCTAAATTTCAACAAATGCACATGATATAATAATGAATCAGCAAATGAATCAAATTAAAATGGGCATCACAAACATATAATTTAGTAACAAACAAGTAGGTTCCCTCATACATACCTCTTTTGCCTTTGCCCATAAACAAATAAATTTCCCCATACATACCTCATTTGCCATTGCCCACTACACTGGTGGACTCCTACACATCTGCAAGTCTCTTACACAAAAATATTTTTGTAGTTTTACCACTGCCCCTCCACCTTCCTTAACCTACATTTGCATATCACTCATTTTACAAATAAATCTCAAATAGTATAATATGCATTCAATTATACCTTCGCCATTGTGCTTATCATCGCAGATTCAATAGTTTCAAGAGCGATCCTTCACCTTTCTTGATTTGTATTGCATCTAAATTTAAATAAATGGACATGATATAATAATAAATCAACAAATAACTTAAACTAAAATGGAAAACATACCATATAATTTAGTAGCAAACAAGTAAGTTCCCTTATACATACCTCTTTCGCCTTTTCCCATAAACAAGTAAATTTCTCCATACATACCTCATTCACCTTTTCCCACTACACTTGTGGATTCCTACACACATGCAAGTCTCACATAAAAATATTTGTGTAGTTTTATCAATGCTCATACACCTTGCTTTACCTACATTTGCATAACACACATTATATAAATAAATCCCAAATAATATAAATGCATTCAATTATATCTTTGCTATGGTGCTCACATCACACAAATATATACGGTAGTTTCACCAATAGTCCTTCACCTTTCTTGATTTGTATTGAACTAAATTTCAACAAGCATACATGATATAATGATGAAACAACAAATGAGTTCAATTAAAATGAGCACGAGACCATATAATTTAGTAACAAACAATTAAGTTCTCCCATACATACCTCTTTGACCTTTACCAATAAATAAGTAATTCCTCCACACATCTCATTCGCCTTCGCCCACTACACTTGTAGACTCTACATCAACTCTAAACCCACACTCTGGGTTGTTAAGGTCTTCCTTAATTTCCCCACCCATTAACTCCAAAAGCAAATCCGAACAAAAGAAAATAAGCTCAAAAGACATGAAAAAACAAAATACCAAACCATAAGTTAGCATGGTCATGCTCACAAACACAATGATATAAGAACCATAACATCAAAAAACGAAATAAAACAACCATACAAAAATACAAAGATATAGAAGCCACAATATTAAAAAAAACAAAATGAAACAACAATAGAAACAAAAATCATTAACAATAGAAAAGCAAAACTAAAATAATGAAAATAAAACATAAAAACTCATGTAAGGGATAGACCCTGCACTACAACTCCAAAAAGCATCCATGGCCAAACAAGGGGACCTTTCACACCAAAAAATAAACGACTCTTAAATAGAGTCTATAAAATATTCTAAAATACATTAAATACATATGAAATATTATGAGAAATCACAAAAATATTTATGTAGTTTCATCAATGCTCCTCCACCTTCCTTTACATACATTTGCAAAGAATTCATTATATAAATAAATCCCAAATAATATAATATGCATACAATTATTCCTTCACTATAGTGCCTCACATTACAGAAAGATATTCAGTAGTTTCACCAGTGGTCCTTCACATTTCTTGATCTGTATTGCGTCTAAATTTCAACAAATGCACATGATATAATAATGAATCAGCAAATGAGTCAAAGTAAAATGGGCATCACAAACATATAATTTAGTAACAAACAAGTAGGTTCCCTCATATATACCTCTTTCACCTTTGTCCATAAACAAATAAATTCCTCCATACATACCTCATTCGCCTTTGCCCACTACAATGGTGGACTTCTACACATCTGCAAGTCTCTTGCAAAAAAAAAATGTATTTTTACCAATGCCCATCCACCTTCCTTAACCTACATTTGCATACCACTCATTATATAAATAAATCTCAAATAGTATAATATGCATTCAATTATACCTTCGCCATCGTGCCTAGCATCATAGATTCAGTAGTTTCAAGAGTGGTCCTTCACCTTTCTTAATTTCTATTGCATCTAAATTTCAGTAAATGCACATGATATAATAATGAACCAACAAATAACGTAAACTAAAATGGACAACATACCATATAATTTAGTAGCAAACAAGTAAGTTCCCTTACACATACCTCTTTCGCCTTTTCCCATAAACAAGTAAATTTCTCCATACATTCCTCATTTACCTTTTCCCACTACACTTGTGGACTCCAACACATATGCAAGTCTCACACAAAAATATTTTTGTAGTTTTATCAATGCTCCTCCACCTTGCTTTACCTACATTTGCATAACACACATTATATAAATAAATCCCAAATTCAATTATATCTTTGCTATGGTGCTCACATCACACAAATATATACGGTAGTTTCACCAATAGTCCTTCACCTTTCTTGATTTGTATTGAACTAAATTTCAACAAGAATACATGATATGGTGATGAAACAACAAATGAGTTCAATTAAAATGAGCATGAGACCATATAATTTAGTAACAAACAATTAAGTTCTCCCATACATACCTCTTTCACGGCCTTTAGCCATAAACAAGTAAATTCTTCCACACATATCTCATTCGCCTTCGTCCACTACACTTTTAGACTCTGCATCAACTCTAAACCCACACTTTGGGTTGTTAAGGTCTTCCTTGATTTCCTCACCCATTGAATCCAAAGAAAATATGAGCAAAAGAAAATAAGTTCAAATGACTTGAAAAAAAACAAAATATGAAACCATAAGTTAGCATGGCCATGCTCACAAATACAATGATATAAGAACCATAACATCAAAAAATAAAATAAAACAACCATATAAAAATAAAACAAAAATACAAACTTATAGAAGCCACAATATTATAAAAAACAAAATGAAACAACAATAGAAACAAAATCATTAACAATAGAAAAGTAAAACGAAAATATCAAAAATAAAACATAAAAAATCATGTAAGGGATAGACCCTGCAACTACAAAAACCGTCCATGGCCAAACAAGGGGACCCTGCACACCAAAAAATAAATGACTATTAAATAGAGTCTAGAAAATATTTTAAAATACATTTTAAACTTCTGAAATATTATGAGAAATCACAAAAAAATTATGTAGTTTCATTAATGCTCCTCCACCTTCCTTTACCTACATTTGCAAAGCATTCGTTATATAAATAAATCTCAAATAATATAATATGCATTCAATTATACATTCGATATAGTACCTCGCATTATGGAAATATATTCAGTAGTTTCACCAGTGGTCCTTCGTATTTGTTGATATGTATTACATCTAAATTTCAACAAATGCACATGATATAATAACGAATCAAAAAATTAGTCAAAGTAAAATGGGCATCACAAACATATAATTTAGTAACAAACAAGTAGGTTCCCTCATACATACCTCTTTCGCCTTTGCCATAAACAAATAAATTTCCCCATACATACCTCATTCGTCTTTGCCCACTACACTGGTGGACTCCTACGCATCTGCAAGTCTCTTACACAAAAATATTTTTGTAGTTTTACTAATGCCCCTCCACCTTCCTTAACCTACATTTGCATACCACTCATTATATAAATAAATCTCAAATAGTATAATATGCATTCAATTATACCTTCACCATCATGCCTAGCATCACAAATTCAGTAGTTTCAAGCGTGGTACTTCACCTTTCTTGATTTGTATTGCATCTAAATTTCAATAAATGCACATGATATAATAATGAATCAACAAATAACTTAAACTAAAATGGACAAAATACCATATAATTTAGTAGCAAACAAGTAAGTTACCTTATACATACCTCTTTCGCCTTTTCCCATAAATAAGTAAATTTCTCCATACATACCTCATTCACCTTTTCCCACTACACTTGTGGACTCCTACACATATGCAAGTCTCACACAAAAATATTTGTGTAGTTTTATCAATGCTACTCCACCTTGCTTTACCTACATTTGCATAACACACATTATATAAATAAATCCTAAATAATATAAATGCATTCAATTATATCTTTGCTATGGTTCTCACATCACACAAATACATACGGTAGTTTCACCAATAGTCCTTCACCTTTCTTTATTTGTATTGAACTAAATTTCAACAAGCATACATGATATAATGATGAAACAACAAATGAGTTCAATTAAAATGAGCATGAGACCATATAATTTAGTAACAAACAACTAAGTTCTCCCATACATACCTCTTTCACCTTTACCCATAAACAAGTAAATTCCTTAACCTACATTTGCATACCACTCATTATATAAATAAATCTCAAATAGTATAATATGCATTAAATTATACCTTCGCCATCGTGCCTAGCATCACAAATTCAGTAGTTTCAAGCGTGGCCCTTCACCTTTCTTGATTTATACTGCATCTAAATTTCAATAAATGCACATGATATAATAATGAATCAACATATAACTTAAACTAAAATGGACAACATACCATATAATTTAGTAGCAAACAAGTAATTTCCCTTATACATACCTCTTTCGCCTTTTCCCATAAACAAGTAAATTTCTCCATACATACCTCATTCACCTTTTCCCACTACATTTGTAGACTCCTACACATATGCAAGTCTCACACAAAAATATTTTTGTTGTTTTATCTATGCTCCTCCACCTTGCCTTACCTACATTTGCATAACACACACTATATAAATAAATCCCAAATAATATAAATGCATTCAATTATATCTTTGCTAAGGTGCTCACATTACACAAATAAATATGGTAGTTTCACCAATAGTCCTTCACCTTTCTTGATTTGTATTGAACTAAATTTCAACAAGCATACATGATATAATGATGAAACAAAAAATTAGTTCAATTAAAATGAGCATGAGACCATATAATTTAGTAACAAATAATTAAGTTATCCCATACATACCTCTTTCACCTTTACCCATAAACAAGTAAATTCCTCCACACATATCTCATTCTCCTTCGCCCACTACACTTGTAGACTCTGCATCAACTCTAAACCCACACTTTGGGTTGTTAAGGTCTTCCTTGATTTCCCCACCCATTGAATCCAAAAAAAAAAATGAACAAAAGAAAATAAGCTCAAAAGACATGAAAAAAACAAAATACCAAACCATAAGTTAGCATGGCCATGCTCACAAATACAATGATATAAGAACCATAACATCAAAAAATAAAATAAAACAACCATAGAAAAATACAACAAAAATACAAATATATAGAAGCCACAATATTATTAAAAACAAAATGAAACAACAATAGAAACAAAAATCATTAACAATAGAAAAATAAAACGAAAATAACGAAAATAAACATAAAAACTCATGTAAGGGATAGACCCTGCACTGCAACTACAAAAAGTATCCATGGCCAAACAAGGGGACCCTGCACACTAAAAAATAAACGACTATTAAATAAAGTCTAGAAAATATTCTAAAAGACATTAAATACATATGAAATATTATGAGAAATCACAAAAATATTTATGTAGTTTCATCAATGCTCCTCCACCTTCCTTTACCTACATTTGCAAAGCATTCGTTATATAAATAAATCCCAAATAATATAATATTCATTTAATTATACCTTCACTATAGTGCCTCACATTACAGAAAGATATTTAGTAGTTTCACTAGTGGTCCTTCGCATTTCTTGATTTGTATTGCCTCTAAATTTCAACAAATTCACATGATATAATAATGAATCAGCAAATGAGTAAAAGTAAAATGGGCATCACAAACATATAATCTAGTAACAAACTAGTAGGTTCCCTCATACTTACCTCTTTCGCCTTTTCCCATAAACAAATAAATTTCCCCATACATACGTCCTTCGACTTTTCTCACTACACTGATGGACTCCTACACATCAGCAAGTCTCTTACACAAAAATATTTTTGTAGTTTTACCAATGCCCCTCCACCTTCCTTAACCTACATTTGCATACCACTCATTATATAAATAAATCTCAAATATTATAATATGCATTCAATTATACCTTCGCCATCATGCCTAGCATCACATATTCAGTAGTTTCAAGAGTGGTCCTTCACCTTACTTGATTTTTATTGCATCTAAATTTCAATAAATGCACATGATATAATAATAAATCAACAAATAACTTAAACTAAAATGGACAACATACCATATAATTTAGTAGCAAACAAGTAAGTTCCCTTATACATACCTCTTTCGCCTTTTCCCATAAACAAGTAAATTTCTCCATAAATGCCTCATTCACCTTTTCCCACTACACTTGTGGACTCCTACACATATGCAAGTCTCACACAATAATATTTTTGTAGTTTTATCAATGCTCCTCCACCTTGCTTTACCTACATTTTCATAACACACATTATATAAATAAATCCCAAATAATATAAATGCATTCAATTATATCTTTGCTATGGTGCTCACATCACACAAATATATACAGTAGTTTCACCAATAGTCCTTCACCTTTCTTGATTTGTATTGAACTAAATTTCAACAAGCATACATAATAATAAAACAAAAATTAGTTCAATTAAAATGAGCATGAGACCATATAATTTAGTAACAAACAATTAAGTTCTCCCATACATACCTCTTTCACCTTTACCCATAAACAAGTAAATTCCTCCACACATCTTATTTGCTTTCGCCCACTACACTTGTAGACTCTGCATCAACTCTAAACCCACACTCTAGGTTGTTAAGGTCTTCCTTAATTTCCCCACCCATTGAATCCAAAAAAAAATATGAACAAAAGAAAATAAGCTCAAAAGACATGAAAAAAAACAAAATACCAAACTATAAGTTAGCATGGCCATGCTAAAAAATGCAATGATATAAGAACCATAACATCAAAAATAAAATAAAACAGCCGTAGAAAAACACAACAAAAATACAAAGATATAGAAGCCACACTATTATAAAAAACAAAATGAAACAAGAATAGAAAAATAAAACGAAAATAACGAAAATAAAACATAAAAACTCATGTAAGGGATAGACCCTGCACTGTAACTGCAAAAAGCATCCATGTCCAAACAAGGGGACCGTGCATACCAAGAAATAAACGACTATTAAATAGATTCTAGAAAATATTCTAAATGCATTAAATACATATGAAATATTATGAGAAATATGAAACGATATCAAAATATCTTATGACAATCTTAAATGCAAACTGAAAATCTTATGAGTAATCTTATGCACTATAAATTACATCTTATGCAAACACCAAAAATCATAAGGAGAGAAAAACTATAGTATTTGCAACAAGAAATATTACATAGCATATCATACATGAATTTCGCACCAAAATAAAACTAACCTCTACCTTTGCCTTTGCACTCTACTACAATGTCTCTCTCATATAAATATTTTAATAGTTTCATCAACATTACCCTACATTTATTTACCTACATTGCATTGCATTCAATAATTAAACAAATGACCAATCATGTAAGATGGTTAAAATTTAAATAATAACACATATGGGCCATACATACGCCACAACATTGACCTTTACGCACTACACCTATGGAATCATGAGTTGTTAGGACTTACCCCAATTTCCCACTCAACGTACCAAATAGACACTTAAATATATTATGATAATATCATAAATAAACACAAAATGTCTTTTGAGCAATAATATGCAATCACCAAAAATCATAATTCCTTAACAAGAAAGGAGGAGAATCGTCGTATTCAAATGAGAAGATATCCCTGAAATTGCTTTCCAGTTCTACACTCTCCCAAATAATATAATATGCATTCAAGTATACCTTGGCTATGGTGCGTCACATCACATAAAGATATTTAGTAGTTTCACCAGTCTTGTTCCATCTTTCTTGATCTGTATTGCATCTACATTTCAACAAACACACATGATATAATAATGAATCAAAAAATTAGTTAAATTAAAATGGGCATCAAAACCATATAATTTAGTAACAAACAAGTAAGTTCCCTCATATATACCTCTTCCGCCTTTGCCTATAAACAAGTAAATTTTGTTGAAATGTGTAACTAAGTTCGGTCTTCATAATGTCTATTTTAATCATGATTTTATATATTTGATATTAAAGAGAAAATAAATTTATTATTGTCATTCTTGATGCATGGGTTTCATGCTCGAGATAAATTTATTTGTAAGCCAAGCACCCATTGAGTGTTCCTAGGTTTGTCATAGAATTATGAAATCAAAAGAGTCATTGTCATACATGTAAGACCCCTTTGGGCATCATGTTGTATCTTGTAAATAATTTTTTTGTAAAGTCAAAAGTGTCATAAATACCCTCCAAGACCTTGTGAAACAAGTCGGCCAACAAGAAGGGTCAAGTCGGGCCTAATGGGCAGCAATTCGACCTCCTCCTAAGAAGCCTATATATAAGGGAACCTTGACTTCATTTGGGAGACATTCATTGATTCAAGAAATAAGTTCGATCTCCTCAAGAAAGAAGTTGGAAGACATAAAAAAAAGGATGAAGCTCAAGGAAAAGAAGAAGAGAAGCAAGATTCAAGTTTTGGACCTCTCTCTCTCTCATGTTAGGGTTTCCAAAGTAGTTTCTAGACCGAAATTACAAAATTTGTTGGGAAAGTCGAAGTTGCAGAAGAAGTTATTGCTAGGTCAAAATTGCAGGAAGGTTGAAGTTGATGGAAGTTGTTGGGTCAAAGTTGCTGGAAATTACTGGATCGAAGTTGTTGGGTTGAAATTGCTGGAAGCTACTAGGTCAAAGTTGTTGGAGGAGTTCATCAAGAAGGAGAAGTTTGAATTAGTCTTGGACGGGTCCTTGAAAAGCATCTTAGGTCTTGGAATTCGTCATCCAAACATTCTATAAGAAGAGAAGAATTCTTGTGGGTTTTGGCCCTGGCTTGCAACCTACATTTTGTGTCCTCTTGTCTATTTGATCTTCATAGTTTGGTAGTTGTTTGATGATAAGAACATAATAATAATCATGTGAAAGAAGAATCTAATCAAGTTAAGTAAAAATACATCACAAGAATTTATCAAAGTAAAAGAAATAACCTAATTAAGTTGCACCTTGATTTCTCAACATGGTATTAGAGCTAAGTTGACTACATCAAGAAGAAGTGGTAGCTTGAAGATCACATAATTGAAGAAGGAAACATAAGGGTCGAGCACAAGGAAATCATTAAGGAGGACTAAGAAGCAGCAAGGAGGAGTAATTGCTCAAGGATCACATCATCACAAGGAGAAGAACACCTCAAGGATCCTACCTCCAATCAAAGAAAGAAGGCCTACACTTCTGAAGCATTTTGAAGCCTCCATATTCTACATTTCTACATCCAAAGAAAGCAAGAAGAAGCATTGCTATCACCATCAGAAGTCAAGGTGATATCCATATCTTTGAAGAAAGGATCACATCTCAAGCATATCATCTAGAAAAGAAGTATTGTCATATTTAAAGAAGGAAGACATCATCAAGGAAGAAATCATCTTCAATTTTCATCTTCATCAAGAAGACGTGAAGCTGAAGATATAATCTTCAAAGGAGAATATTCAATTGACAAGTAAGTATCTTTATATTTATGTTTGAATCTACCATCAATATGACTTCATTATGCAAGGCGAGCAACAAACTTGTTGCATCATCAAATTACCTTGCATGGAAGAAGAGGATAGATTTGATCCTCATAGAGAATAAAGTTATTGAATATGTTAAGGGTTCAATCTCCAAGCCTTCTCAAGAGAAATCTCAAGCACTGTCAAAGTGTTGAAATTTGGTTACCAGACGATAGGTGGTTCCCTAAGGATTTGATATTTGGCCTAGGGAAAAGTGTAAAAAAAAAAAAATTTAACTTTTCTCCTAAAGTGACTTTATAAGTTATAAAGTCAAATCTAATTTAAAAGTGACTTTAAGTGATAAAGTTACTAAGTCTAATTTTAAAGTGACTTTAATAAAGTCAATGTGAAATTAGAAAGTGAAAAGTGACTTTGGAAATAAATGACCAAGAGTGTCTTTATTAAAGTGGGGTGAATTAAAAAATAGAAAGTGAGATTTAAATGAACATTTAATCTCAGCCATAGATCTAAAGCTATCTCAGCCATTAGATTTAGGGATTCCCAAAAGTCACTTAGGGTTAGGTAAAAGGAGGAAAAGGAGAGAAAATATCATTCATTCTTTCATGAGAAGATTGAGAGAAGAGAAGATAAAGCAAGGGATCGAGAAATTTCAGAGCAGTGAGGAGAAGGAGGGTAGCAACTAGAGACTTCAGAAAATCCATACAGTAGCAAAGAGGCACAACTCCCAAGGCAAAAATCTATACAACATGAGTGGCACAATTTTCGAGGAAGGAGGCACAGTTTTCTAGGAATCCGTACAACAGTTTCAACACAGTTTTCTGGGAAGATTCTAGGGATGAAAATTGAGGAGAGGTACTGCTGTTTGGTAGCACAGATTTCGAGGAAATCCGTACAACATCTTCAACACAATTTTCGAGGTAGAAGGAGGCACATAAATCAAGGAGGAGGCTTTGGTGTAACTTCCATATTGTCCGTACAGTCGTACGGCCGTATAGCTGGGCACATAAATCGAGAAAGGCAGTCAGCATTTAATGCTTTAATAAATGATGTAAAAAAAAATAAAAAAAATAAAAAAATAAAAAAAAATAAAAAATAAAAATCTATTTTGATTTTTTATTATTCGGCATGTTTTCCAAGGCAAGGTATAAGCATGGAAATCGAGATAAGTACATTTGTTAAAGTTGTTGGAATTTTTTCTATAATTTCTGTCTCACTATAAAAGATATATTTAGAAATAAAGAGGAGCTTTCGAACTGGTTTTCCCCAAGAGTTGTAGGGGGTTTTTCTAGGGTCATATTGACCAAAAATCAGCTTGTCAAATTTTTGTGTGTGGCTGATTTATTTTTCTGAGTTTTTATTTCTGCATTTTCAGCACTGTGAAATTTCCGGAATTTGTGTTTTCAGAAAATATTTATTTTTCCAGCGTGTTGAATGTATGGTTATGAGAATGGGCATTTAACTATATGGGAGAAATAAGGAGAAATTGAAAACTGGGTTTGGGTCTTAAAATTTCTACATGGTATCAGAGCTAGTTTGTTGAAAAGTGTAGTTTGGGACAAGAAGAAGAAAAAATTACAGCAAGCTGATTTTACACATAGAATGCAAAACGTTTACTACAACAGTGTTATTTTCAGTTTATTAGGACATCAAGCATGTCTTTAGGCTTGAGGGTGGAGGATAGGTTGGATGGGCATAGCAACTACAATGTATGGAAGGAAATAATGCAGAGCATCTTTAAGGAGGTAGAAGTTTGGGGTATAATGGTGCATACCCAATAGCGCTCTGTTAATGTGCCTTTTAATCCTATTCAGTTGGTAGACTTTAATAATAAGAATAACAAGGGCAAGAGACTGATTCTGGATGGTATTAAATACCATTGTATTCCTCATGTGAGAGGAAAGATACTTGCTCATGAGATGTGGATAGCCCTTACCAATCTCTACCGGAGTACTAATGAAAACAGGAAAATGGTCCTAAGGGAGAAGTTGAAGACCATTAAGATGTTAAAGGATGATAGTGCTACTGCATACCTCACAAAGATCACTAATGTGAGAGATGAGTTGGTAGCAGTTGGAGAGGTCATTCCACCCACTGAGTTAGTGCAGATTGTAGTGAATGGCCTTCCCATTTCATGGCTGAACTTTGTTGATGGGATTTGTGCACGTGAGACCCTTCCCACTTGGGAGAGGTTCTGGGATGACTACATACAGAATGAAATCAGAAAGAACTAGCTTGGGGAAACCAAACCAATTGAGTAGGATGAGGATGTAGCACTGTTAGCAGGAGGCAAGAAGGGCAAGGGAAATAAGCAAGCTTCCACAAGTGGTGGTGGGGGAAAAGGAAAATGTAAAGGTAAATAGGGGAACACACAAAAGGACTATTCCAAGGTGAAGTGTTGGAATTTTTAGAGGATGGGACACTATACAGTTGTGTGTCCGGGGAAGAAGAAGAAGGGGAAGGACAAGACCATGGCAGCATCAGTAGAGATAAAGGACTTTTCGGAGAGCTTTGACTGGGAATTTGGGTTCATTTCTTGTGAGTCCACTAGTGTAGGATCACCTGCCATAGAGGTTGAGAGGGAGTGTGCATTTCCCTCCACTAGCAGAGCATCTTTAGGTATCTGGTATGTTGACAGTGGGACTTCACGTTATATGACAGGAGTCCATGAGTACTTCTCAGAGCTTTTAGAGAGTGGGACTGATATAGAGGTAGTACTCGGAGACGAAAGCATTGTTAGAGCAGTCGATGTGGGGACATTGACATTTGATAGGGAACCCAAACCTCCCTTGAAGGTGTCAGATGTTCTATATGTGCCAGGGATGAGGAAGAACCTTATATTCGTCTCAACATTGGAGGATAGGGGGTATGAGGTATTGTTCAGTAGAGGACATGTGCTTATATATCCCAGGGGCGCTCCAGCAGAGTCAGCTAGAGTGATTGGTGTACGCCATGCAAAGGTGTACAAGTTTGCATTTCAACCCCTTTTGGCATTGAGCAGTAGTACCGGCAACAAAACTAGAAGTTCAGAGCTGTGTGAGATTTGGCACTGCAAGATCGGGCACATGTATCATGGAGCCTCGAGGATATTGCGAGAGATCACTACAAGTGTGCTAGATTTCAGTACTGATCACATTGATACATGTAGAGGATGTGCTATGGGCAAGTTTTCCAAATCCCCTTTTCCCAGCAGTGATAATAGATCGACTGGGATACTTGATTTGATTCATATCGATGTGAGTGTTCAGATGTCTCATGTTTCCTTGAGTGGATATGAGTATTATGTGTTATTCATTGATGATCACTCCAGGAGGACCTGGATTTATTTCTTGAAGACCAAGAGTGAGGTCTTCAAGCGGTTTCAGGAGTTCAAAGCTCTTGTGGAGACTCAAATAGGTCTGAAGATCAAGTCCTTGAGGTTAGATAATGGAGGGGAGTACACCCTTGGTTATTTTGTTGAGTATTGTGCAGAGGAAGGAATCAGGAGGGAGTTCACAGTTCCTTACAACCCCCAACAGAACGGGGTTGCGGAGAGGAAGAACAGATCTATCGTTGGGGTTGCCAAAGCCATGTTACATGATCAGGGGCTACCATTTTTTTTGTGGGCAGAGCCCTGTAACACTACTGTATATTTGTAGAATAGGAGTCCGCATTGTGCCTTAGGTCATGTGACTCCGGAGTAGGATTTTTCTGGGAAGAAGCCTGATGTTGGTCACTTTCATATCTTTGGGTGTATTGCATACTCCTACGTACCCAAGGAGAAGAGGACCAAGCTAGAGCCCACTGCAGAGAAGGTTATCTTTGTGGGATACAGTGAGACCTCGAAAGCCTTTTGGATTTATATTCCTACACAGAGGAGAGTTGTTGTCAGGCAGGATGTGAAGTTCGATGAGGACATGGCTTTTCGGAGGTCACAGGAGTTAGAGTATCTAGATCGGCCAGAACCTCAGGAGCAGCTGAGTCAGGCACAGGGATCCAGTGGGTAGGGATCAGGAGGTACATCGATTACGATGTCAGGTTCATCAGTTAGCAGTGGCCCACAAAGTCAGAGGGGTGGTGCGTCGGGTAGCATGCAGAGCAGTCCGCAGAGCAGTCCACTAGGTAGTCCACTAATGGACAATTCACACGGTACTTCAGCATCTACAGGTTCAGGTTCAGGCAGGAGGACAACAGATAGACATTCAGGAGTTCAGGCTCCTGATGAGGAGGAGGAATTTCATTCTCCAGTGGGAGAAGTGTGCTCAAGGAAGAGGAAGCCCAAGTGGCTTCAGGATACCTTGAGAGAGGCCACATCTGTTGCTAGGCCGAAGAGACCGGTCAGAGAGAGAAAACCACTTGAGAGGTTTTGTAGCTATATGGAAATGGTTTCCAACATCGTTGAGTTTGAGCCTTCCACCTATGAGGAGGCAGCTAGCCAGCAGGTCTAGAGAGAGGCCATGTAGGAGGAGTATTCTTCTATCATGAAGAATGTTGTTTGGGAGGTGGTGCCGAGGCCTGAGGGCAAATCCGTGGTTACTTCTAGATGGATTTACAAGGTAAATCATGCTACAGATGGCAGCATTGAGAAATTCAAGGCAAGGTTTGTGGCTAGAGGGTTCTCCCAGGTAGAGGGAGTAGATTATGAGGAGACCTTCGCTCTCGTGGCTCAATATACTTTGATTCGCTCCATTATATCGATAGAAACAGAGATGGGTTCGAAGATCCACCATATGGATTTGAAGACTGCGTTTCTCAATGGATTCATACAGGAGGAGGTGTACATTAAGCAGCCACAGGGCTTTGAGGTGCATGGGAAGGATTCCCATGTGTGCAGACTGAAGAAGGCCCTTTATCGCTTGAAGCAAGCTCCTAGAGCTTAGTACTCTAGGATTGATACTTACTTGCAGGAGATGGGTTTCACAAAGAGTGATGCAGATCTGAACCTATACTTTATTGTGATAGGTGAGGAGCCTCTCATTCTGGTGTTGTATGTGGATGCCTTGGTCATTACAGGTGCAGATAGACTCATAGAGAGATGCAAGAGAGATCTTGTGTCGGAGTTCGAGATGAAGGACATTGGCTTGATGCATTACTTTTTGGGTTTGGAGGTGTGGCAAGAGGAGGGGAATTTCTTCCTAGGACAGGGGAAGTATATTGTGGAAATCCTTAGCAAATTCCACATGGAGGATTGTAGACCCATGTCGACACCTATGATCACCAACTGGAAGAAGCTTCATGCTTCAGATTTCGAGTTGGTGGATCCCACATTGTATAGAAAGTTGATTGGTTCCTTGATGTATTTGGTCAACACTAGACCAGATATATGTTTTGCAGTCAACACAATGAGCCAGTTCATGTGTGAGCCTAGGAGGGTGCACTGGGTTGCTGCAAAACACATTTTGCGGTACTTGCAGGGGACTATGGAGTATGGTCTGGATTATAGACAAGGAGATGGAGTGAGATTGGCAGGGTACACTGATTCTAATTGGGCAGGTTGTGCTTATGATAGGAAGAGCACTTCAGGATGTTGTTTTGGGTTGGTTTCGGCAGTGGTGTCGTGGTTCAGCCGAAAGCAACAATCAATAGCATTGAGTTCAGCAGAAGCAGAGTACATGGTAGCTATTTTAGCTAGTTGTGAGGCCATATGGCTTCCCAAGATGTTCTTTGGCTTATTTGGTCAGCCGTTGAGACCTTAAGTGATATACTGTGAAAATCAGAGTTGCATTAAACTCATGGAGAATCCAGTATTTCATGACAGGTGAAAGCATATCGGCATCAGATATCACTTCATCAGAGACTATGTTCAGAAGGGAGCTTTGAAGCTTGAGTATATTCCCATAGATGAGCAGGTTGTAGATATATTTACCAAAGCCTTACCACTGGGCAAGCATGTCTACTTCAGAGACAAGATGGGTGTGGTGAGGAACACCTTCCTCGGTAAGAGGGAGTGTTGAAATTTGGTTACCGGAGGACAGATGGTTCCCTAAGGCTTTGATCTTTGGCCTACGGAAAAGTGTCCAAAAAAAAGAATTTAATTTTTCTCCTAAAGTGACGTTATAAGTTATAAAGTCAACTCTAATTTAAAAGTTACTTTAAGTGATAAATTTACTAAGTCTAATTTTTAAGTGACTTTAATAAAGTCAATGTGAAATTAAAAAGTGAAAAGTGACTTTGGAAATAAATGACTAAGAGGTCTTTATTAAAGTGGGGTGAATTAAAAAATAGAAAGTGAGATTTAAATGCAAATTTAATCTTAGCCCTAGATCTAAAGCTATCTCAACCATTGGATTTAGGGATTCCCCAAAAGTCACTTAGGGTTAGGTTAAAGGAGGAAAAGGAGAGAAAATATCATTCATTCTTTCATGAGCAGATTGAGAGAAGAGAAGAGAAAGCAAGGGAGAAATTTCTAAGAGTGAGGATAAAGAGGGTAGCAGCTAGAGACTTCAGCAAATCTGTACAGCAGCAAAGAGGCACAGCTCCCAAGGTAGAAATCCGTACAACAAGAGTGTTTCACAATTTTCGAGGAAGGAGGCACAGTTTTCTAGGAATCCGTATAGCAGCTTCAACAAAGTTTTCTGGGCACAAAAATCGAGGAGAGGTATTTTTGTTTGGTGGCATATATTTTGAGTAAATCCGTACAACAGTCGTACAGTAGCTTCAGCATAGTTTTCGAGGCAAAAAATGCATGAAAATCGAGGAGGAGGCTTTGTTGTACCTTCCATACAGTCTGTACGGTCGTACAGCTAGGCACATAAATCGAGAAAGGCAGTTAGCATTTAATGTTGTAATAAATTTTGAAAATAAAAAATAAAAAATAAATAAAAAAAATAAAAAATAAATAAAAAAATATGTTTTGATTGTTTACTGTTCGGCACATTTTCCAAGGCGGGGTATAAGCACGGAAATCGAGATAAGTACATTTGTTAAGTTGCTAGAATTTTTGTTGTAATTTCTGTCTCACTATAAAAGCTATATTCAGAAATAAATAGGAGCTTTCAAATTGGTTTTCCCCAAGAGTTGTAGGGGGTTTTTCCAGGGTCATATTGACCAAAAATCAGCGTGTCAAATTTCTGTGTGTGGCTGATTTATTTTTTTGAGTTTTTATTTCTGCATTTTTCAGCACTGTGAAATTCCAGAATTTGTGTTTTCAGAAAATATTTATTTTTCCAGCTTGTTGAATGTATGGTTATGGAAATCAGCATTTAACTATATGGGAGAAATAAGGAGAAACTGAAAACCGAGGTTGGGTCTTAAAATTTCTACACAAAGTATATGAAAGGGGAAGTAAGGGCTCAAAGAATCCTCATAGGATCAATCAAGGATTCTGTCATCCCTTATGTATCAAAGTTGGAAAAATCAAAATATATCTATGAAAAGTTGGTAGAATTGTTTTTTTTAAATACTACATGAGAAGTCATATCATTGAGAACCGAATTATAAAAAATGAAGGTATCTAAGGATGAAGGGGTAGCCTCATGCCTTATGAGGATATCTCAAATAAGAGATCAACTACAAGAATTAGGAGAAATGATGTTCGATAAAGAAATGACCATCGTTGTGCTCAATGCACTACCTGGTGAATGGGGAAACATTGTATCGAGTATCTGTGGAAAGAGGGAAGCCACTCCATTCAGTGAATTTTGGTCATTATGTAAGATTGAAGAACCTAGGTTGAAGGTAAAGGGTGATGTTGGATCAAGTGAACAAACTCAAGCATATGTAGCTATGACCAGAAAGAAAGGGAAGTTTGGAAAGTTTGATCCTCGGAAAAAAGAAGAAGAAGCCTTGACATGTCAAAGATCCAATGCTATGAATGTAATGAATATGGGCACTTTAAGAAGAATTGTCCTCAACTCAAGAAGGACAACAAGAAAAGAAAATATAGAAATGAAGGCATTGTGGCCGAAAAAGTAGAAGAAGAACCTGACAAGAAGAAATCAAAGGAGGAGGAAGTGATATACCTCCACTATTAGAAGGTCTCTCACATAATGTCATAGAAGTTAAGTAAATGTAGGGATAATAAAGTATGATAGATAAGTTGAAATAGAGATGACATCATCATAAAAGCATGGAAGGATAGCTGAAGTAGAAAGTCTACGTGGTTGTAGCAGTCATCCTGATAGAAAGTAAGTATCTCATGGCATCTTCATTTGAAGCATATAAGTGCAATCGAAGTAGCAATATATATGGTTGGATAAATTCATCTAGAAAGATAGAAAATAAGAGAACACCATACATCAACATCATTAGAAAGGACCAATTTTAGAATGAGGATCATTAAGATCCTCAATTGGAATCTTTGTTATAATTGTCTTGGAATTAGAGGCACAACATTATGAAGGACAATTGTAAGGCCCTCCATACTTTAAGGAAGTCGAGATATTGTATGCATATGTTTGCAAGGTATGATTTGTAGCCTTAAAAAGACAATCAGTGGGCATCTTATGTCATTTGTATCAGTAAAATCAAGGAACCCTATTATGTGTATAGAAGAAGAGGTTGAGTCCTTATCACTGTTATAAGCGAGTTCCAATGAAGCTGACTTGCAAATCAATAAGGAATATGTGTGTGTGTGTGAAGCCTTCATAAAAGGTGCTATGAAGTCAATGAAAATATAGGATGCAATTATGAGAAGGGATGGTCTTAGACATCAATTTGAAAATGATTTTTGAAGAATAGTAAAAGCCCTCCATAATGTCACATTGTTGACTATATTGTTGATGTGATTTTGAGAAGGTTTAGTGGAAACCCTCCATGTGATCGTATTTTTGTCTAGGAGTTGAAGCAAAGGAAGTTCATCTAAGAAAAGCATGCAGCTCATTTATGTTGTCACCTTTGGATAAGGATGATAGTACCCTTGAAAGTTTGGCAGATAGAAGAAATGCAAGGCACTTTGGAGAAGACCCATGTAACAACTTCTATGAGTGTAAAATCAGAGGTATGGTATCTCTCAAGGTACGTGTGATGCATTTATTTTTTTATTCTTTTAAGAGTCTTTTGATGGAGGGTTTAATTTGAATAAGAACCCTTGATGGCTAATGGAAAACCCTAGCTCACATATGAAACCCTAACCCTATTATGTTCCCTCATAAGAAACCAATTCCTTTGATTCTTAGGGTTTGTGGATTCTAGGGCATGATTGATGAGGATGATGTTTTGAATTCCATCCTCCATTAGTGTATGAAAACCCTAGATCGCATCTCATGCTTTTATGATCACATATTGTGCTTGATAGTGCTTATCTATAGCTATTGCATGTGCCTCATGAAGAAAGCAATGGAAGAAGGGTGTGCATAGTAGAACATATGTATTGGCAAGCACGATGAGTAGAGGGAACTATGAGGACCCTGATTTTGGCATCTTTATTGGGTCATTAGGCACTTTGATGCATTGTGTCAGGATCGTATAAATGATAGTCTTATGAATATGAATGTCTGTATGCGAAGGACCCCTCCTCATTATGGATTGATTTAATACATTGGTTGCAGTCATCTAGCAATGAAGGATAATGCAGTTGTTTTGGGACAATCTCATGGGGAGGATTTCTTCAATCTGGTTGAAGAAGAACCATGATGATGCATCAAAGTTTACTCTTTGATCTAAAGAAATATTCCTAGAAGTTTGTGTTGCAGGTGCCTCGTGGAAAATCTCATCCCTTGCATGAGAAGTTCATGATTGAAAGCTAGATGATCACATGAAGCAAGGCTTTAGAGGGTGCTATAGAATCCCTGGAAGTGTGACCCGATGACTCTTCTTTCCCGATGTTTATTGATGAAGGCAAGTCATGGAAACTGATTATGATTATGATAACTCTAATGATGCCTTTATATATCCCTGTTACATGAGAGGCTACATGGAAGCTGCATGATTATGATTGATGACTTTGGCACATGGACCTAAGGGTCTATAGCAATAAAAGGGACAGGTTACAGGTGTCTCGATGATTATGTTTTGGCAAGGCGCCTTTCGCTATATTTAGAGGGAATTGTGGACAAGCCATGTTGATTGGATTGTAAAGATGTATCTATTGATGATGTCTTATTGATGACCCTCTCGTTTATCAATGTAAGAGGGAGATGACTTTTAAAGTCAAGATGGAAGACCTAGCCTTGATGCACTATTCCCTGCACTTAAATGTCTGATGAGATGGAGAAGTTGGTGGTTTGCATCCGTAGATCTTATGGGATCGGTCATATGCCTCGCTATGAAGACTCTGAGTCAATCTATGGATGAGCCTCATAGATTAGATAGTTTCTTATTGAGATATTTTGTGATTCTATTATCTAAAATATGAGGTACATTGTTGGAATCTAAGATTCCATTAATATTTTGATGTTGGCTCGGTTGGTAGTGTGATGGATGGAAAGTGCACATCTAGTGTTATATATCTTGATTTAGTTGCTCTGGAAGAACTATTGAGGTTGAATATATATAGCAACAAGTATGGATTATTATGAAGCCAATTGGTTGAGGAAGCTCCAGTGAGCCATTTCAACACTTGTTGGTAACCACCGTTGTATATTGAAATATTCTTAAGTAGGATTTATTTTTCAGAGAATCCATGTTCCACGACAGCTCCAATTATTGGGTATCACATTTTTTTGAAATGGTACATTAGAGAGCTACCAAGCTCCATCATTGTTGGTTGGATGAGAAGATTACTGTCATCCTTACATAAACTCTTGGTAAGGTCAAGATTATCTTTCTTCAGAGAGAGGCTGGGAGTCGTGGATAGACCCTACTATGAGGGTCCTAGTTAAACATTGAGCTTTGGGAGTCCTGAGGGCCTAGGGTACTTCTTGGAGCTATGTGCGACCATAGGGTGAGTGGTTCACCTTCCCCTATAGGTACGTTGTTGTTGGAGTAGGGTCCTCCAACAATTGCGAATTGGGACAATTTTGAGTATTTTTGTATATTTGGCACATTTTAGTCGAGCGTAGGGGTTTTGGGATGGATCAAAGCCCCAAAATCATTGTAACGGGTCAAGGGGTATATGTGGTTTGCGGGCCACAGGAAAGATTAGGCTAGATCATTATAAATAGAAGGACATTTTGAGTTGTAAGGAAGGAATGAATAGAGATTGATGCTAAGTGTAGACTGTTAGATCTGGGATTGGATTATTGGGGAAGGACTCCAGCTGGTTGTGTGCGTGGATATCCTTAGTCATTTTGTGTGTGGACCCTGTTGCTATGTGTGCAGGTTGGTTTTGGGGTATGTAAGATACTTTTGGATGAGTAATGTATGCGAAGTATTGCGGATATCTGATGTTGTTTGATCTGTCTGGTTATGGTTATTGTGGACTTGAAGTATATGTGATTCTGTTACAAGCTACGAATGATACGTGTTTATGAGCTACGAATTATCTGTGTTATGATAACTGTATCTGCAATCTGATTAAGTCTGCTGCGAATATATATTTTTATGCTTATACTTGGTTGTCCGCATGTGGATGCGAGCCTATTGTCTAATTTGGTAAAATTGTACTCTCGTTAATCATTGAAAGTCCTACGAATGACCTCTGACTGCGTAGATCTGATAGCTGCCGAACGGTTCAGCTTACCTACTCTCTCTCTCAGGGTGCGGAAACTTGGTTCCAGCACCCACCCATACTGCTTCAGGTGAGACTTTGGCCTGCGCAAGTAGGTCACTGCCGAAAGGGCCAGTAGTATAGGGGTTTGTTGGCAAACTTTAACCTCTGAACCTGGGTCAGGACCCCCTGAGCCAACAAATGGTTCCATTTCCAGGACCGGGAGAATTTTGAGAGAGGGATCGGGTAATGCCAAGGCCGTATTGGAAACCTAAAATAACAGAAATTGATGAATGGTTCGAACAGCAAGTTCAGGAATTCGCAGTAAAAGAAAACCGCAGTGCGAAGTTGACCACCGAAGAGTGGAAGAATAAGTATATTTTCACAGAGATCTACAAGATCTTCTTTGGAACAATCACGATCAAGCTTCAGGAGTGGCTCCCAAGGTTGGTCAAATTTCAGAAGTGTTGGAAGGATGAGCGGGTTACGCAGTGGACCCCTAAATTGATCCAGCAGTTAGAAAATACTGATAACACCATCACTCACACGGTGGACCACTGGGTCGACAGTGTACTGGGAGGGTTTGTAACATAATTTGCCATTGATCAGTTCGTATCCTACTCTGAGGCAGAGCAAATATTCTTCAAGGGTTTCCAGGGTAAGTGTCTAAGGTCCTTACCGCTGCTAATTAAGATATTACTATGCAAAAAGAGTATTCTGTGCAGCCACACCGAATGAATGACCTCTTATCCAGCCAGAAGTACGACACGAAGCGGCAAGTACTATCGGACCAATGAAGAAGGAGACAAATCTGCCTACAGTCCGGTAAGAGAAGTAGTTGTGCAGAGCCCTCCGGCCACGCCACTGTCCAATCAGCATAGGGGTAAGAAATCACCTACACCTCCGCCACCAGAAGGCGAGATGGCTGCGCACATGAAGTTGCCTACCTTAAAGGGTGTGGGGGATGAATACATGGATCAGTTTTGGTTTGTCGCAGGATCAGTCTGGACTGCGCAGAATGTAGCTAGTGATATGGTAAAAAGGGCACAATTGTCCTTGGCCTTTGAAGGAAGAGCTTTGGACTAGTACATGGGATATATTGGCAAACATGCAAACGCGACCATTGAAGAGATCAAGAACACCTTGAAGAAACAATTCAAGAAGCCTAAATCTTATTCCCAAATAGTGGTCGATCTAAAATATTTCAAGCAGGGGGCCTTTGAGTCGGTATGGGAGGTTGATCAACGAATAAAGAATGTGATCAGAGAAGGAGGGTTCCAGTATGGTGACAAACAACACACGGAGTGGTTCATTGCTATGCTGCTGCCTCACCTGCGCGTACCTATGGGTCATAAAAATTTTGAATCGCAGGAAAAAGCTTTGGAGGTCGCTATGAAATTAGAAGCTGCGCCCAGAGATGATGCCTAATTGGGCATCCAACAGATCTAAGGAAAATTGGAGGCAATGCACGTAGAGATCCCGAAACTGTGAAAGGAACGAGGAGCCAAAGCTAGCCTCGAAAAATGGTGCATACGATGCAGGACGAATGGTCACACCAAGGATAACTCTTAACAGACTATATTCAGGCTGGGGGACCTAGTCCGTTGCGCCCTAGGGAAGTTATAGGATCAAGTGGACAGGCGCTATGGTGCGAAGATTGCTGCGTTGTAGGACTTCACGATAGAAACCACTATCCCCGCCTTGCTGCATATGTCCCAGAGGTGAAGTAGCAATGGTGCAGGTTTTGCAGGTCTATAGGACACGATGAACAGAATTGCCGAACGTATGATTTGATGATCGATCGAGGGAACCTATATAGTGTATAGTCAGATCCATCCTCGCTAAGATCCCTCTTGAGTGCAGGTAGCTCCCCAGCTAGGGGCAGGGGAGGCGGGAGAGGTGGAATCGCAAGTCGGGGACGAGGGAAACTAATCTGTTATAATTGTGGGAAAGTAGGAAACTTTGCCAGGGACTGTCCAAATCCTACAAGGTAGTCCTGCCAGTATTGCAGACAGCTGGACCATACGATAGAAGACTGTCCAATCCTGATAGAAAAGATACAGGAGAAGCATATGACACCTATGCAGAATGTGCAGAGGGTTAGGGTTGAACTGCGAGACCAAGATCCAAGTGTAAATGTTGTAAAAAGCACTAGGATGGCCACCACCAGAGAAAAGACTGCGCCCGAACCTACGATCCGGCAAGCAGCTATCAAGCCGAAGGATTTGGACCTAAGAAAAGAAAAAAATATGTTGGCTGCTAATCGCACAGACTCTACGGAGGCAGGGCATCTAAATCACAGTTTCCAGGAGGCCTTAAGGCAGGTGAGGAGGTCAAGCCCTTTTTACAGGCATGTATGAAGCTTCTGTGCAACCTGAAGGCTATGGAAAATCTCTAGGAATTAATAGATAGTTGCGCAACATGACATAGCCCCCCTCAGGGAATCAAGGACGTACACAAACTGTATAGATATAAGAAATGCACTGGTAGGGAGATGAGGCTGACTGTGCAGATTGGTGATTACGAGATGGATCAGGTTGTCTTAGACCTAGGATTAGATGCGAATGTATTGCCCAAACAAACTTGGAAACGAATGGGGGAACCTAAGTTGGAATGGTCCACTATCCAACTGTGTATGGCCAATCAGCAAAAGATAATACCTTTGGGGAGACTATAAAAAGTCATGGTAGATATAGCAGGAGTTAAGGTCCAGGCTGATTTTGAAGTTATTCAAATTGTAGAAGATGCGAACCCCCACCCTGCATTTTTAAGGTTAGATTGGGCCATAGATATGGGGGGTATCATTAATTTGAAGAAGAGGAGCATGGTGTTTGAGAATAACAGTACCAGGGTGATAGTACCATTAGATCCTGTGGAAGGTGAATGATACACAGAGCCAGTGTGTGACGAGTAGGAGGTGGATCACATCTATAAGTTAACTGTGCAAGATGAAGATTGGATCAACCCCACGGTGGATGGAGTACTCTGCTGGGAAAAGGACAGTGAATGCTTCTCTGACTCAGACGGGGAGATAGAGAATTGGCAAAACCGATTGCATGACATCTCTGCGCTACGATATCTCCAGATCACGATAGACTTCCGCTGCGTTTCCTCAGAGGTAAGAGACCTACCTTACTTTGATGGTTCTGGTAATATTAAGGACTTTTTACGAGCATTCGAAGCTAAGGTTCCAAGGGAACGAAGGCTATGGGCCCTTAGGCTAGCCCTGTGTGGAACACTTGCGCGATGGTGGAAAATGCATGAGGAGACGTTCCAGGATTGGAAGGAGTGTCGGGATATGATGATCCTACGATTCGAGGCCCCCGCTGATGTACGAATCCAGACGTTCCTTGGGCTAGAAAACCCAAGCGAATATCTGTTCACTTGGATAGAACAGTGGTGTGACAGAACTATGAAAGAGTGGGTTCATCTTTTTATTCAAGCCCTAGGACCAATTCCCGCAGCTTGGTACTTAGATGCAGAGCTCCATCAGTGCACCTGCCACTGAGAGACCTTGAAGGATGAATTTCTAGGAACATTTGTGTTAATAGGATGGCTAGAGGCACTGAACGTGGCTCTGCAAAACATTGACATTGTGATATGGGGTGAATCGCACCTGAAGTACCCACGTGGGAAACATAGGTACTAAGTATGGTCGATTACTGCAGCCTAGGCCCAAAAGAGGGTAAGGATGATCCACGAGCTGCCTCTGACTCAGAATTGGAAGTGATGCGCACGGTAACCAGGCCGCTTAGGCTGCAAATAGGTAGCATTAAGACACACCCTACATTGGCTCATATTGAGGAAACATATACTCCTACAACAAAGAAACAGCTGCGTTCAATCCTTGGGCACGAAGGTTATTACAGGAAGTTTGCAGCACCTCTGAGAAACTTGCTTGCGAGGGAGGTTCAGTTCTATTGGGATGACGCATGTCGGAAGAACATGTCTTTGGTTTTGAAGTACCTAGGGAACAAGCCTGTGTTGAGGAAGGATACGCAGGAGGCGTAGGCATTTATTCCAAGCGTAGCAAGTACGGTGATCACACATAAGGAGCGGAAAATAGCATTTGAAACAGTAAAATCTGGTAAAAAGGAAAAGTTACCATTGAATGGAGCGGGCAAATGGCAATTAATGAGGCAATTCCTTGAGATTTTTTACCATTTACTTGATGGTAAGTTCCAGGTGAAGTTTACCCTACCGTTGGATGACTGCAGGCACTATAAAGTAGGAAGGATAGATTAGACAAGGGTTCCTTATCGCTTCCATAACCCGTATGTAATTTCTTTATGCTGCATGGTTCTCTGGGTCTGTAGCGTTATGTTCATGACTGATCAACCCACTCCCACTGCCAATAGTCCCCCAGAATCAGGATTCCTTTTTCACGCTAGAACGACAGCTACTAACCCCGTGAAAGCTTCAGCACCTATAGAGCCAGAAACTGTGGAAATCATGGAGATTTGGCTTGAGGACAAAGAAATTGATAGGATAATTATGCTCTGGCTCCCTGCGTAGAGGAGCACTGAAGGGACTAGTGTGACAAAAGTGACCCCCCTGTCAACCCCAAGAAGATCGCAGGACCAAGCTAGAAGGGCTCGAGCACAGCTATAGAAAAGGATACATAACCGGCGGAGACCACTGAAAAGGATGCCGAGGCCAAGACTCAGGTTGGTTCGCAGCTATACCTGAGCATGAAAGGGTTGAATGAAAAATATACCACCTTCCCCTAGGGTGCAAAGTGGCTAGGCGAGCCTGCAAAAGGGCCCCGAAAGAAGCAGCGCACCCAACACAAGGAATATGATGAGACGGTCACACTAACTGACGGTGACCTCGAGAAAATCGCAGACTCAGCTATACTGGCTATAGAGGATAAGTGGGTAGCCATAGAGGAAAAACAGAAGGTTGCGATCACTACCATCCAGGCCGAGCTCCGCACCCTCCAGTCGAAGACAAATACGTTGTAGAACAACGTAATTCAGGTATGGAATCCCTTGGTAACCAGCAATGTAGCGCTAGCTATAGAAGAAAACCGTCTCTGCTCTTTGCCTAGCACTGCCCTTGTAGGAATCCCACTCCAAGAAGGTACAGGGATACAGTTGGATCTGGATGAGTTGCCCCACGAGGCATTATAGGGCCTCCAAACCGCCGTGTTCCAGGAGATCCACCATCGAGACCAGCAAGTACACCAACAGCTCGGTGTGGCCGAGCAGACCATCACCCAGTAGAACGCAGAAGTGCTCCTCGCTGTCTCACGGTAGGCGAAGCTTGAAACAATGATCGATCAGATCTACACGGAGGTTACAAAAGAGATCCCGGCCGTAGCCACGCCCCGGGCTAAATTTGAAATATTGGTTGTAGCGTTAAAGGCGTCCAGGACTGAAATGCAGGTCATTAAGACGTAGCTGGAGCAACGAATCACCGACTTACAGGCCAAATTGCAGCCTAAAACTCCTCTGGAGATACGAACCCAGTGCGCTGCACTGGTGACCGAAGCTACGAACACTATTACAAGGCAGATTTCTCAGGGTGCCTAGTTGCTAGAGTCAGACATGCAGCTCTGGACCAAGGTCCAACGTGATCCGGTCCTCCGAGAGATCAATCGGGACTTGTGGTAGAAAGAAGAAGCTTTCGAGTAGGTCGAGGCTACACTACCCACCTTGGTGCCTGCATAACGCTTGGCATGTTTGAGGACCAGCAACGCTCTCCAGGATGAGATTGAGGAACTCTGATGCAAGAAGCACGTCATCAGGGAACGATTGAAGCCTTGGGCTGACGCAACCTTCCAGCTTTCACAGGATGCCAATGGTGCAGTCAAGCGACTAAACCATACAATGGAGAGTGTCACCACGGAAACAGAAGGACCGACATCCCAGAAGCTTGTGGACATTGCAGAGAGCGCTGCTGCTCAGAGTCAAGAAGTGTTGCCTCCGCTGATAGCAGCCATCAATGCACTGTGCACGCAGGTGGAGACTGCACCACCAGAGTGACTCAGGATGAGTCACAAGATTATGTTGGGGGAATGTTGGAGCAGGGTCCTCCAACAGCTATGAATTGGGACAATTTTGAGTATTTTTGTATATTTTTGGCACATTTTAGTCGAGTGTAGGGGTTTTGGGATGGGTCAAAGCCCCGAAAGAATTGTAACGGGTCAAGGGGTATATGTGGTTTGTGGACCACATGAAAGATTAGGGTAGATCATTATAAGTAGAAGGACATTTTGAGTTGTAAGGCAGGAATGAATAGAGATTGATGCTAAGTGTGGACTGTTAGATCTGGGATTGGGTTATTGGGGAAGGACTCCTGCTGGCTGTGTGTGCAGAGATCCTTAGTCCTGCTGTGTGTGGACCCTGTTGCTGTGTGCGCATGTTGGTTTTGGAGTATGTAAGAGACTTTTGGATGAGTAATATATGCGAAGTATTGAAGATATCTGATGTTGTTTGATCTGTCTGGTTATGGTTATTGTGGACTTTAATTATATGTGATTCTGTTACGAGATGCGAATGATATGTGTTTATGAGCTACGAATTATCTGTGTTATGATAACTGTATCTGCAATCTGATTAAGTCTGCTGCGAATAAATTGTTTTATGCTTATACTTGGCTGTCCGCACGTGGATGCGAGCCTGTTGTCTAATCTGGTAAAACTGTACTCTAGTTAATCATTGAAACTCTTGCGAATGACCTATGAGTGCGTAGATCTGATAGCTGTCGAACGGTTTGACTTACCTGCTCTCTCTCTCAGGGTGTGGAAACCTGGTTCCAACTGTTATCACTCTAGTAATTCAAAAGTTGTGAGATTTTTGGTTTTTAGTCAAATTATACTAGAGGTAACCACAAACCTACTTCAAACTCTAGGATCTAGCCTTCCTAGGGTTCAGAGAGGTCTCTCTCTTTAAAATTTATCTTTTTTTGATTTGTAAACGTTAGGATAGTTATGAATGGGAAGTTTTGGTTTGGTTTTGATTGATTTGGTGGGAAAAATCACTTGAAGGTATGGATAGTGGGAAATATACTTGTCCATTGGGCTATGGAGTCTAAATCAAGCTAACAGAACTGGGATCAAGGCCAAAAGGTCAAATGTATTCAGGGCAAGATAGATAACCCTTGGAGATCTTGGAAAAATGGTTTTTGTGAGGTGATATGATCGGGATAAAGGGCAATTAAGAATCCTTTGATCCAGAAAAGGGAAGTAGAAGGCAAAGGTCAAACGAGTGAGAGAGAAATTAAGAATTGTCTAGACTGGAAATCAGAGAAAAACATAAAAATGATAACTAGTTAAAAACGGGGTGTTTTTAACAAATCCTGTAGTAATACTCATAGTTATACATTCAAATTTAGAATAAACATAGATGGATGCATGTAACTAAGAAAGGAAACAGTGACAAGTTAGGAAATACTTCACTCCAGTTAGCTCATCATAGGGATCCTGAATTATGATGCCAATTGAATTGATCCAGCCTGCTACTTGAAATTCGAAACACAAAAGCCTTCAATGTCCAACAAAAATGACTATAACAATATTTAGAAATTTATTCCACACAAAAATACTTCTAAAGTTGAAGTATTTATACATAATTTTTACGAAATATCCTAGAGAACTTCTAGGAATTAACTTAGGAAAAGAAAATATCTTTACAACAATAATAGAGACAGCTGCTTAACAGATTAGCAAGCTGTCATTTTTTATCCAAAAGAAATAGAAACTGCTTTGAGGATAAGAAGTTGTTGGCTGCCTAGGTGTCCTCCTTGCTGGCTCTTAGATATTTTTCAAAATCTGATCTGCCTTGTGTGATAATATTTCTTTGATACTCTTTATTTACTGATACTCTTTAACTTCAGATACTCTTTAACCTTTAATCAACACTGTTTACTGTTGTAAATTAGATTGTTTTAGCAGTAAATTCAGCAAACATATTTTCATCCTTCTTTTCACCTACTTGTTTGTATCCTTCATAACAATTCTGTGAGTGCTTGCCAATCCTCGTTTTTAGGAATTTGTATATTTTTTAGTTTCCTAAAGTTCTCATCAGCTTCAGTATATCTAGCAAAGTTTGGCTTAATGACAAATAAATGTTTGATCTCATGCTGCAAGTAAAATAAGTCTTCAAAGTTCTTCAATAAGACTTTCCCTGTTGGAATGCCTTGTCCTTGTGGCTTATTTACATGTTCCTTGGAAAATTCCCTTATCTTTTTGTCATAATAATTTTGAGGCATCAACTTGTCATTAATAACCATGATGTCAGGCAGTCCTTTTTGCCTCAAATTTTTGAACTTAACCATGAATTTGGTTATGGTAGTATCCATAGTTTCACATTTTTCTTCAAGTTTCCTCATCAAATTTCTCTTTGTAGCGACTTTCCTAATTTCTAGGATAGTTGTTGTCCTATCATTGATTTTGAGTTCTTCTAACTCCTGTCTATTTTCGCTGTTGAGGAAATTGATAAGCCTTAAAGCTTGCTCTGTTTTATCAACTAATTCACTTTGTGTCTTTGTATTTCTACTTGGGTTGCTATTAATAACTCCCTTTGTTCAAAAATTACCTGAATTGAAGGCCATGCATCATGGATGGCTTCAATGACATTATTCCAAAGGTATTTTTTGATGTATGATATTTGTTCTGTTAAGGTTAACTCATCTTGCAATTTATTTAGCTGTTCATTTAATCTGATGGCCTTCTTCTCATGTGTTTTTGCATTTATCTGAGCCAATTTATTTGAGCTCTCAAGATTTTCTACCATTTTAGTCAACCTGTTAATCTCATTTGTCTTTAAAGACATGTCTTCCATGGATTTCACTATTTTACTGGCCTCATCTGCAGGCTGTAATGTTGTTGAAGATGACTCAACAACTGATGTAGTAGATGAAATAACTGGCACTGCAATTTCCAGTGGAGCTTTTGGTGCCAACTCTTCAGCTAGAGTTGAAGGCACAATAGTAGTGACCATGGAAATAACTGTAGGTGCTTCTGGTTCTTTTACTGTTTCCTTTTCTTGGACAAGTTTATCCATATGAATTTCCATCTCTTTGATCTGGGTTGTCAACTATAAGATGATATTCATCATGTCATCTTTTTCATTTTGTTCCTGTATGATCTCTTTTTTTTTAGGATGTTCACTTTGAGGAAGCTTGAGGTGTTTCCTCAAAGCTGCTATATCTTCATTTTTCTTTTTTACTAACAATTCTGTTGCTTTGATATTAGCAGGATCATATCCCACCTACAAAACTAATTCTTCTAAGGCTCTTATCCTTAGATCCTTGGCATACAATGAAGCTTTGTCCATCTTCATCTGACCTTGCATGTTGATGATAGTGTTTTCAAGCTTTTGAACACTCATGGCCTTTGTTGTCACAGTAGAGTATAACATCTCTGAGCTTTGCCTATGAAATTCTATCTGATCTAGTTCATAAATACTGTCTGTTGCTATTTCTAGATCCAATTTTTTATAATCATCAACTATTTTTGGCACTGGTACTATGGGTTGCAAGAATGAAATGATCAGCTTTTTTCTTGAATAGTCAAAGGTTGATAGAAATCTGTTTTGATTACCTGGTTTTTGCTTCAAAAACTGAGAATAAAATTTAGTTTTGATTTCTTCATTCTTTAGTTTGATCTGTTTATATTTCTCTTTGATATCCCAAGTCTTTTTCCTTAGCTGTTTGTGAGGAAGAAGCTTACGTGCTTTGTTGTCTCTCCATTAGCTGTGTAACTTCATTATTGAACTATTCTTCATTCTGATTATTAGGAGCTGATTCATTTATGATGACTGTTGCAGTATCAACATTAGTTTCTAGTGTACCTGTATCATCTATGTAAATTTTCACCTTCTCTTTACCAACTGAGCTTAGCTTGGGCCTTTTGTTGTAGATTATCTTGAATTTAGTCTCAGTTGTAGTTTCTGCAACATATGTTCCTTCTTCCCTGATTCTCTTGGTGGATGTCTCTGGCTGTTTGGAAATTTCCAATGTGTGATTGGTATCGCTTTGGTTTACTGCATCTGTTAAGGTGTTTTCAACCCACTCAATCTGATTAGCAAACTTCTCTATTTCTGGCTTTGATTCATGGATAAAGGGTGTTAATTTACATTTTATCCTTAGTTTACTCAAGATCCCTTATGGATCATAATTCCATGGGATACTTTCTTCAAATATGAATTCCAACAGTTTCTTAGTTACCTCTTTCTCTGCATCTCTGTGGTTACCTATGAATGGCTCTATCTGATTCTTTAACTTGAATTGGGTTTTCTTCTTAGCTGCCATGAAATTAACAGAATTAGAATTAAGGATATGCTTGATATACTCCAAGGAAAAGATCCTCATTGAAACATGCATGGACAACTTGTAAGGTAACAAGTTTGAACCAAATACCCTGATTTCAGTATGCTTCTCATATAGGTACCAATCACCAACCTTACTCTGTTCTGACAACTGAAAAATATTTTTCATTTCCTCATTAATTCTTGGCTGCTCTGCTTTGGTCAACATTGTTATTACTGGATGCAAAAATAACTCTCAAAAGTCTGAATATGTGAAATCTGTGCACTCTTTTCTGAGCAATGTAGTCCAAAAGATGAAAGATAGAGGATTTAACTCTATCTCTAGTTTTTGTAAAGTAACTACAAATTTGTCTGATTGAAAATATAGAAACATATGGAAAAGGAAAGACGTATATCTGAATACTCCTTCAATTGGAAAATTGGTCAACTAATAATGGATGTTGTCTGCAATGAAACCATCATAGTAAAAAATTACTGATGGAGGTTTCCCTGGGCTAAAGGTGGATAAGAACCCCAAGATGGATTCATCAGTATGCTCATCAGTAAAATATCCAAGGATGAAGGAGAGCATGGAGATTATATGTCTTGAACCTTCTGGGAATTTGTCAGTAGAATATGGGGGATTTATCTTTGGAATTTCTACATGTGAGGACATGAATGTTTGAAAAATCATGAATCTCTTAGGAAAATCTAGGCCAATATACAGTTCGGTTAAGGCCTCTATGGATAGAGGGACTGCTTGGGGATCAGGTTGAAGCTGTAACATTTGGTTGATAGATTGAGCAGTGATAGTGAAAAGTATTTCTTTATCAACATTCATTATGGCTCTTTGATCAGGTACATAATATTTTTGACACAATCTGTTAACTCCTTGGCCTGGGTGAGTTAATGGAACCACATATTTGGGCAAATGGGATTCCCAAATATGAATCTCTTCTTCCTTATCTAGAGATTTTTTAAAACACCAGTTATGGATATCTAACAAGTTAAATTCCATAATAGGATCAACTATCTTGTAATCAGTATCAGCTAGGGGGATATGTTCAACATCAAAAACAGGTGGTTGAAGAGGATTTACCACTATGGCAGTCTTAGAAGTGAGAGCAAGGGTTGGTTTAGGTATTGTGGAACCCTCAGGTTTTCTTGTACTCTACTTTTTAGGAATTTTTGGGCTACTTCTGTAAGTTTAAACAGTTTGCAGAAGTAATTTACTTTAGCAGAGGATCTTCTGGACAAATTTGTCTAAGGATGGATTTTTCTTTGGGCTTTCTTTCCAAATAGGTCTTTGAAAGAGGTTTAGAGGTTTTTTGACTGGTTTAAAATAGAAAACAGAGATTTCCTGAGTACTTGACTAAGAAATAGGGCTTCAGGGTACCTGCAGAGGTTTTCTGGCTTGTTTTAGAACTTGAAGTAGATCTTTAAACTGTAAAAGCTCATCAATTTGCTCAAAATAACATATAGTAGAGAGACGGGGTTTCTGGGAAAAATTTGCCAGAGTTTGGCCTATTGTTTGGGAATTTTTGGCAGTTTATTAATCAATTTCTTAGCTTTAACTGTGTTTTATTCCTTTAAAAATGTTTTTGAACTTGATTTGTAGGTTCAAATTCTAGAAAAATACCTTTTTTGATGCAGGTATCGACTTTGGAAGAGTTTCTGGGGTTTTGGTTGAATTGATGGCTTCAGTGAATTGTTTGGAGCAATGTGTAGCTCCTCAACAGTCTTCAAAGGTTTACTGGGCAAATCTAGGAGGTTTTGGGCATGAAAATGGAAAACAAGGGGCTTTAACAGGATTTTTTACAGTCGGGAGAGGCAATGCAGTGGGTTAAACATGCAAGATAGATGGATAAATGCATTACCAAAGGTTTTATTAAAAAATTTGGTTGTTTTAGTCTGGCATTGAATGCGGGTCGCATCAAGCGGGAGGGCGGCTTTGGGGTTCAATGGGCAGAAACCGCGAGTGGTTATCGCATGGCTATTGGGTGGTAAGCTGTATTGGACTCAACCCACACGATCCAATGATTGAATGGCACGTGGAGGAGAGAAGTCTTTACAAAACAACCCATTTCACGTGGCTTTGGAATTTGGGCGATCTTGCATCTTCTCTGCGCAATATTGAATGTCGACCATTAGATCTGGAGTTCATGCACGAACGGTCTAGATCAGTTCGAGAGTTGTGTCAGAATGGGAGGTGGGACCAGGTCTTTTATATAAGCGGAAGGGTTTTGGAAATTTACCAATAGAAATTTATTTAATTCAAAAACTTTGGGTTTAAAAAATATAGGCGGGCAGGGGTAATTTAATGTATTTTTATTTAAAACATTTATAAAAATATTTCAATAATACATATGCGGATGGGGGTTTTAGTTTATTATATAGTTTTTCAACCTTTGAATAGTTTAAAGACTATAGGGGTGGGGTATTTTAATAACAATAGGTTTATACCAAAGGGTTTATAGGCGAGGTTTTTATTTTATGCACGTGGGGATAATAAACTATGGTCTAAACTTTAAAATAGTGGGTTTTTGGGGGTTATTTAGATATAGGGGAATTAATATCTAAAGTTAGGTGTAGTTTTAAGGATTTATTATAATAAGTTAGGTGTTAATATGAAAAGGGAAACAAAACACATTTTATCTCTAAGTAAAGTATAAAATAAAGCATTTTCTCATTTTTTATATTTACTTCACTAATACTTAGGATAAATGTAATTTGAGGGTTTTTATGAATGGTTTTGAAGGGATGAAGTTAATTATTTGGGGTTTAGGTTTACTAAGTAAGAATGTGTCTTTACTTAGGAAAAAGGGGTTTTAATGTATGAATGAAGGGTGAATGATGATAAATCTGGGTTTAACATAGGAATTCAATATTTTAACTAATTACTCATTGAGCCTTGGGTCCGGTCCCGACAAAAGTCAAAGAAATGCTCTGAGCCTGTCTGACTGATAGGTTAGAATATTGAATACTTATAGGGGAGGGGAAATTAGTGATTTTTTCTAGATGATGCTTTATTACATGCTTGCTTCACTGCTGTCTACCTACCCAAGCTTATTTCTAACATTTTTTCTTCATTTTGTAGGTGCATTTAGGCTTGCAACCTTAAATTATTTTTCTTTCAAAGCATAAAATTATCTAAGTCTACCTTATTTCATCCGAGGGCTCAGATTAAACTGTTGAGCTCCTCATTATTCTCTACATATCTATTGATTTATCAAGTTTAAACTATTTGATAAATATTTATTCACTATCTAAAACATGAAAAGTTAAGATTAGACAGTTTAACTTATCATGGATTATGGCATTTATTGACACTCTGCACATAATCATAATTCTTGTAGTAAAAGTAAAAGTAGTGGCATTTGGAATTGCTCACTTTCAGGTCTTATTTTTATCTCTTTTTTCTTTTGGGGTTTATATTTTTCTAAGTCCTTTGATCTTTCTTTTAGGACTTTTTACCCTCTTTTCATTTTTTATTATTTTTCATTTTTTTCAAAATATGGGAAAACAACTTGCAGAAAGCAAGCTATGTACATATTTACAAGACTATCAAAGTCAATTCAAAATTTTATGAACCCTATTATTATAGGACCCTAAGAGTGGCTCCACATGGGGATGACATTTCCTAGTGAAATATCAAGAACTCTGAGACTAGTAGCATTTGAATTTTAACTATGATGATCTTGTAAGTGTCTTATGATATCTGCAACTTATTCATACTTATGATATTTACCTTTCAAAGCTTAGGGCCTTCTCTCCAGGCTTCAACTTTGTTAGGAAAACATCCAATCCAATCTAAACTCTGTAATGTAAATGTACAATGATTAAAGTGAATAAAAACTAACTATTTGTTAACTCAGATGAATAGTAGTGCTTCAACATTCTGCCATTAACTGGTCCTTCTTGCGGATCTGTTCCATCTAATTCTTTCAAAAAGAAAGCATTAGTACCTCTATATCCATAAATCACATAAGGTCCTTTCCACAGAAAATCAAATTTCCCATGTTTACCTTTGTCTTCTCTTCTAGAATCCCACTTTAGCACTTTATCTCCTATGTAAAAGTCATCCTCTTTAGTCTTTTTATCAAAAAATTTCTTGATTTTATCCTGGATAACTTGGGATTTAACATAAACTTCTTCCCTTGTTTGTTGCAAGTGAATAGTTTGGTTAATCCTTCTCCGAATATCATTAGTTTCAACCTGTAATTCTTGGATAATTTTCATCACTGGCACTCCTAAGGAGGATGGAAAAACAACATCCATTCCATAAACAAGCTGGTAAGGAGATGTACCAATGGATATTTTAGTTGTAAGTCTATCTGCCCATAGTGCATTGACTAAATTCTTGTTCCAAGATTTCTTGTTATCTTCCAGTAATTTTTTAATGATATTTACAAGAATTTTATTTGAGGATTCGGCTAGGCCATTACCCTGAGGGTAATATGTAGTAGAGTGGCCTAGGGTAATATGGTATTTATGACAAAAGGAAATCACATTTTTGGATTTGAATGCTGCAGCATTATCAGTAATTATCTTTAAGGGACATCCAAATCTTGAAAGAATATTATTTTCTAGGAAGGAATTAATGACTGTATCAGTGGCTTGTCTGGAGGGTATGGCTTCAATCCACTTTTTGAAATAATCAGTGGTAGTTAAAATCCACTTATGTTGGCATGAAGATGGAGGGTGAATTTCACCAATGAAGTCTAAACCCCATTGTTGAAATGACATCTTAGTTGAAATAGGCTTTAAAGGTAGGGGTAACAATTTTTTCTTTCCTTCAAAAATTTGGCACTTGTGACAAGAGGTCACAAACTTTTTGACATCAACAAACAAGGTAGGCTAGTCAAAACCAGCTCTCAGGATCTTGTCAGCAACAGTTTTCCAATATAAATTCCCTTCATAGTCACCTGCATGAAATTCTTCAAGTATTTTGTCAGCTTCTTCCTTTAGTAAACAATTCAATAAAATCCCACTATGAGCTCTCCAAAAAACTACATTATCTAAGATACAAAATCATACTGCTTTAAGTTTTAGAAATCTAGCTTTAGTTCTTGACAATCCAGGAGGAGCTTGTAAGTTTTATAGTACAAAGATGATATCTGAATACCAAGGTGAATCTGAGAAGGCTTCACTAATCATTGGATTCACCATCTCTTCCTGGTCATCAACTTGAGCAATAAAATTTATATCTAAAACATTACAATTAGATTCAGCCATAAGTCTAGCTAATCCTTGACCTTTGATGAGTTTTGTGGGTTTAATTTCTATGTCACATTATAGGATAGTGGCAATCCACTTACCTCTTCTTCCATCAGGACCATCCTGAGTAAGAATGTCTTTTACTACAGAATTTGGGACACAGGCAATTATGTGAGAATAGAGAATATAAACTCTGAAGTCTTTAATAGCCTTCACCAAAGCTAAGGCTTGTTTCTCCATTATGTTATAATTCAAAGGGGCATCTCTAAGGTTCTTACTAAAGAAAGCTATGGGCTGTTCAAATCCCTGGTCATTTTTCTGCAGTAGAACTGCAGCAATGGTGTGTTCTGAAGCGAATGAAAAAATTATGAAATCTTTCTTAAAATCAGGACTTATTAGGATTGGAGTTTTTGTTAAGGCCTGTTTGATGGATTCGAATGATTGTTTGACCTCAACAGTCCATTTAAGAACCGAGTCTTTCTTAAGCATGTTGTTTAGTTCTCTAATTATCTCAGCTAAATTTGATATGAATCTTCTTAAAAAATTAATCTTACCTAAGAAAGCTTGTAACTCTTTGATATTTCTAGGTGGAATGATGTTTAGAATTTCTTCTATCCTAGTAGGATCTATTCTGATTCCTTCTTTAGAGATTATATGTCCAAGTAACTTGCCTTCTTCTAATCCAAATAGAATTTTCTTGGGATTTAAAGAGATGCAAAATTTCCTACATTTAATGAAAACTTGTCTCAGATGATCCAAATGTTCATTATCAGTTTTGGAAAACACAGTAATGTCATCTAAATAAATTACCAAGAAATGATGTATTTCCATTGCAAAATCTATGTCCATAGCTCTTTGAAAGGTTTCTCCTTTATTCATTAGACCAAAAGGAATTTTTACATACATAAAAGTGCCCCAAGGAGTGGTGAAAGCTGTTTTGGCCTGATCTTCTTCTTGGAATAGGATCTAGTTATATCCTGAAAAACCATCTAACAATGAAATCCTAGAAGAACCAACTACCCTTAGTAATATGTGATCCATTTTAGGTAAAGGGTAATTATCCTTTAAGGATATTTTGTTAAGATTTCTAAAGTCGACACATAATCTAATCTCTCCTTTTTTCTTTCTTGTTGGAACTAGGTTGGAAACCCAATCAGAGTATCTGATTGGTGCAATAATCTGAGCATCATTCATTCTTTTAACTTCTTTTTCTATCAAAGGTAATAGTACAGGGTTAATTCTTCTCAACTTTTGTTTGAATTGCTTTTGATCTTCTTTTATTGGAATTTTATGTTCAATTATGTTTGTATAATAAGATTTGAGATCCTCATAACTCCAAGAAAAACATCTTGATATTCCTCTAAAAGAGAAATATATTTATCCTTTTCTTATTGAGGTAAAATTTTAGAAAGTTTTATCAGTTTAGGTTTTAACTCTGTACCAATGTTGCATTCTTCTATATCAGATCTTACTGGCTCCATTTTTGGTTTTCTAGATACCTCATTGGAGTCAAAAAGATCTTCTAAGGGAGTTAAACCTTTGGGTAAGAAATTATCCTTAAGATTTAACATGTCAAATTCATCATCAACAATTTCTTCAATCTCTACTTTCTCTAAGCTATCTATTTCAGATTGACTAAATCTAGTTGGTTTAACAAAATTTACTGTATTTACATCTAAGTTATTGAAATCCATTTCACAATCTAAATCTTTATCAATAGTACAATCTGTGTCTATCTTACAGTTCTGAAATTCACCTTTGTTGTTCATAAACTTGTAAATCTGTTCATTTTGAGAAAAAATATGCCAGTACTTAAGATTATCTGGAATTATTGGCCTGTGCTTGACTTCAGCAGTATATCTGTGATTAGGTTGGAATGGTAAATTGCATGTACTAGCAAAGGTAGCTAAACACTGAGCTTGTATATTTTGTTTTCTAGGTATAGCAACAAATTTACATTCCAATAAATCATCATTTAAATCTAGCACAGTTTCTCTGTATCAGCTTAGTCTAGGATTATAAACTGAATATACTCCATTTATTTGTTTAATGATCAACTCCGAATCTCCCATGATTAATATTCTTTTTCCTCCTAAGTTCCTAATGATTTTAAGTCCCAGAATTAAGACTTCATACTCAGCCATGTTATTAATACATTTGAAATTAAGCCTGAAAGCATGGCCTTCTGAGTGATTAGTTTCCTTTATCCAAACTCCTGCTCCTTCTCCTAATTTTTTCACTGAACCATCAAAGTCTAAATGCCATAAGGATTCATGAAAGATATTATCATTGATTGGTTTTTTATTTTTCTCTATTAGTTCAGTTTTGATCTCATTAGTTACAAAGTTACACAGGATAAAACAATCAAGGTCAGTTGGTGTAGAATAAATTGGGTAATTTATAGATCTTTCAGCACTACTGACCATATACTTCATTAAAGTTTCCCTATATAACTTTTTAGGTTGACCAAACACTGATATAGTAGCATAAGACATGTCCAATTGTAGAGATCCATGTAACTTTTCTCCCCATGAGCGAGAAAGTAACATTCCATATTTAGGTGGGATATCAGTTACTACAATGTTCATTAATATACTCTTACCAGGGTACTGAACTAGTGTTACACACAAATATTTGATTAATCCTAATCATTTAACTTTAATTGAATAAAATGAAAACAAATCTTTGTAGGGACTAGTTATTTCTAAATTTAGAGTTTCCATTATGGCTTTGGGCATCAAATTATGGGAAGCTCCTGAATCTAGCACAACATTATGTAGAATTTGATCATGAATTGTAAGACTGATATAAAATGGAGGGACTGCTCTATCTGTATGTTTTCCATTCACATTTGGGCCAAATATCAACTCTGGTTGATCATCATTCAAATTAATAGCATCTTCACCATCATTCATATTTAGGGTTTCCGTTATAGTTGATTTATATAAATCATGCTTTACCAATTATGTTAAAGGGACTGGTATTTTCAACTTTGCAATTTCTTTCTGAGTATTAAATGAGGGCTGAGATTTACTTATTTGAATTAATTCTTCTCTGGTAACTGTAGTTTGGCTTGGCCTGTCTTGGGTTTCTACAGTTATGTTTTTATTTTCAATTGGTTTATCATTCTCTGTCTGAGTTTCTTGAGTTTTACTGCTGCTAATTTTCTTTTCAGGTGTTGTTTGTGAAGCAATAGAAGTTTTTTCAGAATTAGAACTTTCAGCAAGTATTTTTGAAGTATCAGTTTTTGGATCTGCTGATTTAGGATCAGCAGAGGGTTTTTTAGGATCTAAATTTGTTGATTTAACAGAATTAGAAGCTTTTGCAGCAACATATTTCTGTGAATATTTTGAAGCTTGAGCAACTTCATCACTAATATCAACAATTTTAGGACTTGAATGCTTTTTTAGGATTGGAAATTTTTGGGGAAGAATTGGAGCTTTGCTTATTTTCCCTTGGGAGAATTTGCAGAACTTTTGTTTTTGGAGCTTCTACAATTTTCTTATTCTGATTTTGGGAAGTTTTTTTGGTAGAAGACTCATTTTTTTTCTTATTTCTAAGGTTATATTGACTGTGTATTTCATTTATGGAAAATTTATAACCCTGTTTATAATCAAAGGATTCACTGGAATCTAATTTGAGTTGTTGGAGCTCAAATAATTCCTGATCTTCCTGAGTGAGGAAAATAGTATTGTTTTCATCTATTCCCATTAGATGATTGATTGAATCCTCATCTTCATCATTATTCTGAGAACTTTTAGCATAGTTATCTTGGAATGGGGGCCTTATTGTCTGGTATGGTGTTGTTTCCTTTGCTTTTCCTTGGTTTTTGTTTTTTCTAAAATTGGGATTTCTGATTTGTTGTTGATTATCCCATTGTGGTCTTATTTCTATATTATCTAGTCTATCCATCATCCTATCTAAGGTTTTAGCTAAGCTGTCTATTTTTGCATCTGAATTTGAAGTTTCTTCTTTGATATTCACTCTTCTTTCATTCCTGAGTATAGCTTTTTTGGCTAAAATGTTTATTTCTACACTAACATCATCTATTTGCATTTTTTCTAAGGTGTCTGCATCTCTTTCCCTTAATTTATAAGCCATATATGCATAAATCCATCAGGGAATTTGAGTAGTACAAAATAAGGAGTAGGTTTAAGATTTGCATGAATGGAATTATAGACACTATTATACCTAGTATAGTAATCCTGAACTGACTCATTTGGGGCTCTTTTCATTGCATCAAATTCAGATAATATCTGAAAGGGGGTTCTTTTTATTTTCCCATTTATTTAAAAACAATCTATAAAATGTAGCTAAATCAGTTACACTACCTGCAGCAAGATCCTTAAACCACTTTTTAACTTCTCTTGTCAGAGTTTGTGCAAATAACCTCATTTGAACATCTGAGTCATCAATTTCATAAATTTCAAAGAAGTCTGTCATTTTAGTTATGTGTTGTTGAGCAGTATAATGTGTAGTGCCATCAAAATGTGGTATTTTATTCTGATAGTCTTGAGGCATATCATGAAGATGTTGTGGTAGGACAAGGGGAGCATACCTAGCAGCCATAGCTTGAGGTTTAGCTGGGCTAAGAGGCAAAGTAAAAGATCTTGGTGCAATGGAAGTGATAGTTGATGAAATAAAAACTGTATTTGAAGTACTGGGAAATGAAACTGGAATATATGTGGAACTACTAGGGAATGAGAATGATGTGTTTGAAAAATCAGAAGGTAAGCTAGTGGATATAGTGGATGAAGTGGATGGTGGAAATAATATTCTAGGCTGTAAAGGCAGTCTAGGGATAAATGAATTTGTGGATGAGTTGGTAATGGTATCTATATATGATGTAACAACATACATAGATGAATCTACAACTGGTATTATCGTGGTGTGTAATTGAGAAACTGGAGGTTTGTTTTCATAGGTTAAAAATTTAGCTAATTCAATAGCTTCATCAATATCCTTGAGAATAGTAACATTAATTTCTTCAATTTTAGTCTGATCTTGAACTTTCTTTGATTTAGAATTTACTGAAATATTTTTCTTTTTTTCATTCAAGAATGAAATAAAAATAGGGTCTACAACAGTAGTTTTCAAATCACTTTCAGATTTACTTCTAGATAAGGAATGCTCAAATTTCAAATCAAAATCAATGTCTTGCAGACTTACTAACTCCTTTGGTAATGAATTAACTCTGATTAATGATACTTCAACTTCTAAATTCTCTAACTATTTTTTCTTTTTTCCAATTCGGTCTGGGTTATCTACTATGACAACAGGCTTAGGATCCGGGTTAGACCTGGTATAGTAGGTTTTCCTAGAAGCCAGAATTACAATTTTTCAATACCCACAACTTATAAAAGTAATCTTAAAGTAAAAGGATGAATAAAATGATTTTCCTTCAAGACTAGTTTTATGATTGAGGATTGGCTAGGTCCCCAGTATGGTCGCCAGTAATGTTATCACTCTAGTAATTCTAAAGTTGTGATGTTTTTGGTTTTTATTCAAAGAATATTAGAGGTAACCACAAACCTACTTCAAACTCTAGGATCTAGCCATCCTAGGGTTCAGAGAGGGCTCTCTATTTAAAATTTATCTTTATTTGATTTGTAAATGTTAGGCTAGTTATGAATGGGCATTTTTGGTTTGGTTTTGATTGATTTGGTGTGGAATAAATTGCTAAATATTGTTATAGTAATTTTTGTTGAACATTGAAGGCTTTTGTGTTTTGAAATTCAAGTAGCAGGCTGGATCAATTCCATTGGCATCATAATTCAGGATCCCTGTGATGAGCTAACTGGAGTGAAGTATTTCCTAACTTATCACTGTTTTCTTTCTTATTTACATGCATCCATCTATGTTCATTCTAAATTTGAATGTATAACTAGGAGTATTACTATAGGATTTGTTAAAAACACCATGTTTTTAACTAGTTATCATTTTTATGTTTTCCTCTAATTTCTAGTGTAGAGAATTCTTAATTGCTTTCTCACTCGTTTGACCTCAGCCTTCTACTACCCTTTTCCAGATAAAATAATTCTTAATTTACCTTTATCCCGATCATATCACCTCACAAAAACCATTTTTCCAAGATCTCCAAGGGTTATCTATCTTGCCCTGAATACATTTTAACTTTTGGCCTTGATTCCAGTTCTGTTAGCTTGATTTAGAATCCATAGCCCAATGGACAAGTAGATTTCCTACTATCCATATCTTCAAGTGATTTTTCCCACCAAATCAATCAAAACCAAACAAAAACTGCCCATTCATAACTAGCCTAACATTTACAAATCAAACAAAGATAAAATTTAAAGAGAGAGCCCTCTCTGAACCCTAGGAAGGCTAGATCCTAGAGTTTGAAGTAGGTTTGTGGTTACATCTAGTATTCTTTGACTAGAAACCAAAAATCTCACAACTTTAGAATTACTAGAGTGATAACACCAACACCCACCCATACTTCTTTGGGTGAGACTTTGGCCTGCACAAGCAAGTCACTGCTGAAAGGGCCAGTAGTATAGGGGTTTGTTAGCAAACCTTAACCTCCGAACCTGGGTTAGGACCCCCTGAGCCAACAGTTGTGTACAATGTGAGTGGTTCACCTTCCCCTGTGATACTCCATGATGACATATGAGAGCATGGGGTGAGTGGTTCGCCTTCCCCTATAGCTCATGATATATGCATAGCATGAGTGGTTCTCCTTCTCCTATGGCATATGAGCAGGATGAGTAGTTCACCTTCTCCTACAGATACCCCGATGAGAGATGCATATAGGAATTTGTCGATTGTCACATGTGGACATGTCGGTGGGACGTAGTTCATCCTTTTCCCACATGTAGGTTGCTCATTCCATATGATCAATGGTTGACATGTCGATGGGACGTGGTTCTTCCTTTTCTAATGTGTAGAATCCTTCCTACGATTTTTGGTTGGCATGCATGTAGGACGTGGTTCGTAATTTCCATAATATCGTTGGTTTGTATGCGTGTAGGATGTGGTTTATCCTTTCCCTACGATGGTTGTGACATGCAACTATCAAATGTGGTTTATCCTTTCCCTACGTGTGGTTGTGAGAAGGATGTGATTTATTCTTTCCCTGTTGTTGCCCCAGCATCATCCTACCCATGTACCCATATAGTTCAGGATACGAGGGAAGTACCTCTCATCTAGCCAATGAGTTGGAAAAAGTGGATAGGGACCATAACACTACAGATGGACACATTGTGTACTGTCGTACTCCCTATGTCTAGGATGCCTGGTGTTCAACAACTTGATTTGGGACCAAGTCTGATTAGGGTTCTACCCCTGGACTGACTTTTGTCAGTGGAGAGTGGCAAGGTCTTGTCACTCACTCTCAATCAATTCTTCTTCATTATTACATAATTGTCCAGTAGAGTTGAGATGAGATGCAGAGATAGTTCATGATAACAAGATGGCATGATGGATGGGCAAGTGGAATTCTCGCTAGTTTAGAGGGAGTGTTAAAATTGGAAACTAGGGCCAAATTCCATTTTGGACAACTCATTTGATAGAGATGATTATTGCATTGAATTCCTCTTTTCAAAAGGACAAAAATTGACCTAAATACAATCAAATTTGGATAAGAAGAAGTGTTTTTTTGAATTTATGCCTTCACATGTGCAAATTGTCAAGGTCGGCCACATCATCATGTAGGCGCATGAAGCCCAAGAGACATGTCACTTCACCCTCAACGATTTGTATAAATAAGAGAGACCTCCAACCTCATTTGGCACTTCACTCACTCAAACAATCATATCTTTCATTCTCTAATTGGTTCCTACAACTTATTAGGCATATATTTTCCTCACACGTGTGGTAACAGAAGGGAAAATTGCAATACGAATTACAAGGCCGAAATTTCATGTTGTTGCATGTTTGACCAACGTTGACCAGGGGTGGTTTGATCTCTTTTGACTGCAGTTTTTGTGCCATAATTTCATTTTTGGTAGGCCACATCTATTGGCACAAGAACCAAGGCATTTTGTTGAATTTGGCTGCATACCAATAACAAGGTTGACCACAACGTTTGACCATTGTTTTCAGCACTGTTTTGGGTTGTTTTTGACCACCTTTGAAGGCCAAGTTTGATTGGGTATGACCATTAGAGAACTTTTGAGGTTTAAAATGGGTCTCCTAAGAAAAATGTACAACCAAAATAAATTTTATGAGAACCAATTGGATTCAAGATGATGATGTCAACCATGGGGGATGATTCACCATTTTTTGGGTAGAAAAGTAAAAAGATTAAAAAATAATAAAATAATAAAACTACTTTTTCAACTTGTATTTTCAACTTATCTCCCTAAGGTTTTACTCAAATTTCAAGCAAGAGTACTCCTTGGATGCAAAATTTAATCCTCATCCAAGGAGTACCTATGTTACATACTTTCGATGGACCCTGCTACACGAAAAATGAGAAATACCTGAAAAACATGATCGCAATCACATTTTTCAAGAATTTCTCATTTTTCGTGTAGCAGGGTCCATCAAAAGTATGCAACATGGGTACCCATTGGATGAGAAATCACATTATGCATCTAATGAGTGATCTGCTCGAAATTTAAGTAAACCCATAGGGAGAATAGTTGAAAATACGAGTTGAAATAGTAGTTTTTACATTTTTCCCTTTAAAATTTGATGATGTAATCTAACCTTATTTTATTATTTCCACTATTATTTTATTATTTCCTCAGGAGGCCCATTTTAGACCTCAAAATTCCCCTAATGCAAGTTGCATTAAGGACAGTTTGCTGCTACTTTAACCTATTGTTGACTTTCTGGTTAGGGAAGATTTTGAATTTTGTTGATTGCAAATTTTACAAGGTTGTTTTGACTTCAATTTGGAAAGTCAATTGTATTTTTTAATCTCTCTGTGCTGAACATTTTAATATAATAATAAAAATAATTGATCAAAGGTTTTTCCCCATCTTGGGGTTTTTTTTCCTTGGCATTCACCAAATCTGGTGTCCTCTTCTCTTGGCTTGTCTTCTGCATTTATGTTTGATGTTCTTTCATCAGTTACTGCCATATGATCATGGTTAATGTGATTTCCGATGGATTAATCGAATTAATAATGAGCTAATGGATTAATGAAGTAACTAACCTAAGCAAAGAACATGTTAACTCAAAATTAACAACTAACTTTAGATTTGTCATCAATAAGGAATTAGTAGAAAATTAAAATTTTAAATTTTTCTAATACAAAAACCTAGAACAACTAACTTTAGATTTGTCATCAATGAGGAATTAGTAGAAAAATGAAATCATTCTCACATTAACATATAACTTAAGTGTGGTAGGAAAGATCCAAGTATCTCAGTTGTAGGTGCCTAAGCTGATAGAGATATGATGTGGAGAAGGATAAAAAATGTAATAAGAAACCATGTGACATTTTCTTAGAGAAATCCAAGAAGGAATAGATTTAAGCGTGGGAGGAAAAAATGTAAAATAACCCACAGTTGCTAACCCTATAAGGACGTGCACCCTCCCATTCAGTCAACTTTCAATATAGTAAAACTGTCCTTTCCTTAGTAAAATTCAGACAATGATCTTTCATAGATGTACAATTTCATGTTATTTTGTTAAGGAATTATTGTAATAATAAAACTATCAACAGGTAAAACATTTTTGAAAGTTATAAAACTTACTGAAATTGATTTTCCATCAATGGAGATGCTTTACACATCCCAGGACCTAGGTACCATTTTCCAATGTCTAAAATCTCCTCTTAATCCTCTGCATGTGCTACCACTCCTGCACATTGATTGTATAAATAATAAATATGCATGTAAAAGCAATGGAGCAAATAATTATGCATCTACAAGACATTAGCAGCATTGTTGCTGCACATACCCCATCCCACCAAGTGGCACTCCCTGAGATGTTGAGGGTTTACTACGCTCTCGTGTAAATGGGTCAATTAGTGCCTTTTGAAATAACGTTAAATAGTTGTTAGCTCCCTGTTGAGCATGTATACTCTCAAATTTACAAGTTTGGAGTAACGACCTTGAACAACATTAATTAAAACACATTATGTGTGCACTATGAATAATGGATAGAAGAGAAAAAAAAGAAATAGCACAACAACATTCACAAGAATACAATATCATTGAAGCCCTTATTCAACTTACAGTCATAGGTACTTGTATATACATGTTCAACAATATGTACGTCTAATGCACAGTATATAACAACATGTCTCAAAAACTCAATTCAAATGGGTGGCCTATTTACATAGAGGTCTAATGTACTCAATAGTTGGGGAACAAAACAATTCATTCTATTAATTAGGATTTCTGAAAACATCTTCCTAATAATTTGTTTACAATGATAGCCCCATGAAAACTCATGCCCAACTCATGTAGTATGTTGTTATGACATCCCTCATCGAGCTGGGATGTCTAATGATAGGGGACCCTATACTGCAAAGAAAATATTATAAGGACCGCATGGACTATCAAAGCCCCCTTTCTAACATATCGGGCCTCTAAGTGCCTTTCGGCTTAAGCCCTTGGACCTCATTTATCATATAACCCCGCTTTATGACCGACGACTAAAATTCCTTAAGCCCTCTTCGGCCATCGGACTTCAATGATTCCCAAATCCACTCATTTTCTCTTTTGTTCACCGCCAAGGTTCATCTTTGCCGAAGAGATCCTGACCGTTGATCTCCTCCCGCAGATCCAATGGTCATCGCTCCATCACGCTGTGCCCATCCATCGCTCATCGCACATCGCAACACTCCAAAGTTCTCGCTCCTAAATTTTTTTCCGCCGATGTGCGAAACCCCGACACGATCCCGACTGTTTATTCCCTCCCACAGATCCAACAGTCATCGCTCCATCGCGCTACGTCCATCCATCGCTCATCGCACATCGTAGCACCCCAAAGTTCTCGCTCCTGAATTCTTTTCCGTCGATGTGTGAAACCCTGATGCGATCTTGACCGTTGATCCCCTCCTGCAGATCCAACGGTCATCGCTCCATCGTGATGTGCCCATCCATTGCTCATCGCACATCGCAGCACTCCAAAGTCCTCACTACTGAATTCTTTTCCACCGATGTGCGAAACCTGGACGCGATTCTGACCGTTGATCCCCTCCCGTAGATCCAACGGTCATCGCTCCATAGCACATCGCGCATCGCTCTTCCCCATTTCCACTCTATTTTTCACCATCGATGTTCATTCCCCGCTGATATAATCTAAGCCATTGATCTGGCTCCCCCAGATCTGAAGGTCATCGCCAATCTTCCGGTCTACCCGGGGGCACTATCAGCGCACGAGTTAGCACCTTGAGTGCCCCCGCAGTTGACCTGTTTGACTACGGAAGATCTCAGATCAATGGTTGAGATTTACTGTGGGGGAACAGGACAAGAATTTTATCCGTACCCCCAAGCGCCCCCATAGTTGATCTCCATTGTTGATCCCCCTCATGATCGGACGACTCTCATTCTTCTTCGCGCCCAAATCACCATTTCTCCCCATAGCGCATTTCTAATGTGAAATGAGTGGTTTTAGAGGGACACACATCACTCTCTAACCTGTATCATGTTCCCCTATTTCCTTACTGCTTACCACCCAAATCCTGCGCGAATACCACCTTCGGTATTCCCGAAAACCGCTATTGCACCTCTTTGCGCAAAATTCATTTTTGAACCCTGGTTTTCATGGTATTTTTTCCATGAGGCCCTTTTCCGTTGCATCCACTGCCTCCGCACTACTCTTTCACTTTCACCCGAGCCTTCTAAAGCAGTCAACCACTCACCGTAGGATTTATTTAATTGGTTTGCTGTCTGTGCAAGTTTTTCATGGCGATTTAAGTATGTAGGCCATCTCATAACCAATCACAGCGGCTTGAGGCCGAGGATGAAGATCCTCCATGCCCAAGAAGCAGAGAAAAAATATGCAGAGGGTCAATTTCATGTCCAAGTCAATGGATCATGACCATTGGCCATTCTATGGGACCCTCCAGCGCAGAAGGCCAACTTTTCCACTACTAGTAATACAACATTATCCAACATAGAAGGCTAGTCCATCCCATGACTAACGGTATTGCTTTCACCAGCAGCAGTAGGGGCTCCACCTCAAAAAATATCAATGATCATTCATGACTCGGCCTGTGTGGCCTTTTTACCTTATGTTCTTTCACTTTGTCATTTCGGGTGAAATCGTTATTTCACTCCTGCAGTTTTTACTTCCAGTTAGTAAATGGTTTACATTTCAGTTAGAACGGCTTTAGGCCTGTGTTGTAAGATGATGGGAAGCATTTCTACCTCATCATCATTTTTTTTTTATTTAGACATGAAACAACATACAAGCACGTGGGGAAGATATTTTCCCAAAATATCTTCTCGTACATAGGAATCAGAGGTTATAAAAACAAGAAGAAAACACTGAAAAAAGGTTCCTGATTTTCCAAAGGACTCACTAGTCTGAGTATTCTGTATGTGTTTGTATGAATTTTGATAGTAGATGTTTGAAGTTAGCGTAGGGATTCAGTAATAAGAAGCTTTGCTGGGATTGGGGATTCTGCTCTGGATGATTCACAGTTTGTAACTCTTCTCTATGTTTTTTTTTATACAAATGTTCATTTCGTATCTCTCTACATTTCTTTTATCTAATGTTTTGGAATGCGAGTGCTCCCATGTTTAAATATGAATTTATCATAGCAGATACTCATATTTACTCATCTATAGCTTTTTAAATATGGCTCAGGCATGATACTCTGTTCCATTTTCTATCTCTCCCGCTATTATTCCGATATTAATTGCAATGGATTCTTACCTTTGAACGAGTCTAGATGTATGGATTCTCATCTTTGCATGAGCCCAATATATATAGATTCTTATCCTTGAATAAGCCCAGTCATAGTTGATATCTCACTGCATCTTCAGCCATAGTCATCGCTCACATATTACTTGATATCTATGTATTCATTTTAGAAGTCGGCCCCCTTTACAGCATTCTATCTTAAAGCTGTCGATGCATTTACATATCGTAGTCTATACTTAGTTTCTATAGTTTTCTTAGTTGTTGTGTTTAACTTTGGGGTCTTGGTTCCACCCTTTTTTAAAACCATTCATCTGAGTGATAGTTGCATGAGAGCCAAACATTCCCAACTACAATTAGTTGATTCATATGCTCCTTGCATTTAATATGTCCTAGGCACTGGTATTTATACAACTCAAGGCTGTCTCTAGGAGCTACAACATATTTCTGCCGCCATTGTCGGGGAAATAATTTGAAGAACTAAATCCCTCGGCCTCGACAAATATCATCCACCCTTCAGAATAGGTGAGCAGGAAGGGTTAGGAGTTGTAGATCCCTCACCTTGGCGACTCCACTTTCATTAAAAGGTAAATCTATTTGCAGTCCTGGCTTTCCGAAAGCCACACCTGAGGTCAAATACATCCCAGTTGAGAACACCTTCAGTGTCTGATCCAGAGAATATTTTGCACAAGAGAAGTTGGAGAGAAAGAAAATCAACTTATACAGATATTCCCATATTCTCCCTGGAAGACTCTCCATCCTCCTTTCAATTAGCTCAAGATCAAGGTCCTGATTCTATTGTAAGAACCCTTGACTATACTTCAGATAGCTCCTCCCTTGGAAATATGGAAGTAAAAGATGAGGCAGAGTCTGTAGATACCACGAGCTTCTTTCTACATCCCACTCATGAAGCCGAAGAAGTTAGAGAAGTCACAGAGGTTTCCATTTCTCATATTCCATTTGTTCAAGCAACCCCACAAGAAGTTGTTCAGTACATCCATATTTTTATACACACTCATCTTCAACAACCCCCCTCAAATCCTGAACGACATGCCTCAGGATTACTTAAAGATCCTACCTCATTTCAATGGAGAAAATGATCCCGAAGCTCAGAAACACCTGGAAGTTTTCTGCGCCTTCACATAAAATTTCAATGTTGAACATCTGGATGTGGTGTTGAGATTGTTTGTCCAGTCTCTCAATGTAGAGGCTAGAAAATGGTTCAAGACCTTGGGGGACCGCTCCATTAATACCTAGGAGGAAATGGAAAATGCCTTCACCAAGAAATGGGGAGAGAAGAAGGACCACGGATACTGTCTTACAGAATTCAATGCACTTAGAAAGAGACATAATGAAGATGTGTCCAAATTCATCAAGAGGTTTAATAAATTATATACAAGTCTCCCACCCGAAATGAAGCCTCACCAGATCGCTACTAAAGTGGTGTTTGTAGCAGCCTTTGAGTCAGAATTTAGATTCTCCTTAAGAGAAAGGAAGTCTGCTATGCTGGATGAAACACAGAATGATGCATTGGAAGTAGAAGCTAACTTCACTTCTATGGGTAAATCAAAGGGGAGGTCAGACCATGATGCTAGACAGAGAGGGAAAGAAGAAGCATCTACCTTTGGTCAAGATAGAGAGGTAGAAGATTACAAAATAGAGGAGATGAGTAAAATGATCAAGAACCTTTCGAGCAAGCTGGTGAAGCTTGAGCTCGAGGCAAAAAAAATCACCCTCCAAGCCATTCCAAACTTCTCCAAACAGAGGATTTAACCCACAATATAGAAAGCCTCCTCTTAAAATATTGCGGAGAGAGCGAAAGGAGAAGCAAGACCACATACAACCCCCCCCTGTATCTGGAAGGGCAGATGGATGGCCATGCAGAAGATACCCCCGATGGGCAAGACGACCAATACCTTTCCTACTCGGAAGGTGAAGAAGTTGAGCTTTCCTTGCAAGAAGGTGAAGAAGTCGAGCTTTCCTTGCAAGAAGAAGAAGAAAAAACATGTGTTGTTGAAGATCCAGAGATTGATGATTACTGTAAACAGTTTGTAGACTTCATGCAAGCACAGTTCCATAGAAAATATGATCTCAGGTTCTCTAGAAAGAGAACGTGCACGCAAGAACAAGAAGAATAAATGCCTCAGAAGGAGACAGTTGTTCAGAAATTCGGAGATAAAGGTAAGAGACCTATAACTGAACCTTTACATTCTAATGACTCCATTCCTTCCTCTTCTAACTTGGCCTCTAATCCAAATGCAAATGTCAAGCCTATTCTAAAGGAAGAAAAACCTTCAGCCATGATAAATGAACCTGAGGAAAATACCATAGAGAAGTCTCCCTCTGCTTTTAATCTTCAAAAAGAACTGGAAAAAGTTAAAATCCCAGTCCCTTTGACTGAAATCCTGAATCAACCAGTCTATCAGTCTCAGGTGTCTTCTTTCATGCTTCCTCAAGGACCAGCCCCAATCCCAGATAGTTTAAACCTCCAGGAAGAAAGGCCTATGGTCATGTTCGGTCCTCATGTTGAGGAGTTAGATGCTTCAACTCCTCCTTTCTATGTCTCTTTAGTAATTCATGATTTGTTGTTGCACAATTGTATGCTGGACTCTGGAGCATCTCATGACCTTCTGCCTCTGTCGGTGATGGAGCAATTGGGGCTGCAGATCACTCGCCCATATAAATATCTCTACTCCTTTGATTCCAAGAGATTCAAATGCCCGGGAATGATCAAGGACCTGGTGGTAAACCTAGCCCAAATCCCAGCTAAAAGCGTGGTAATGGAAATAGTAGTGGCTGATATCCCAGCTCGGTTTGGGATGCTGTTATCTAGATCATGGGGTACAAAGATAGGAGGATCTATAAAGTTAGACCTAACCTATACGACCATCCCTATGTTTGGAGGCCAAGAAAGGAGATTATACCAAGAAACAAGGTTTGTGAAGATGGTCACTAAAGCCGATAATTCAGTAAATTCACCAGTGTACAACAAAGAGGGTGAGTTTTCTTGTCTAATGCTTGAAGAAGACCAAGATTACTTGTAGGAGCCATCTTTCTGTCAAGTAAAGACCGAGCAGTCTTCAAGTAATGAAGAAGGTGGGATTTGGACCTTGCACTTTGATGGAGCCAATTCAAAGGAAGGGAATGGAGTTGGGATTCTCCTTATCTCCCCTACTGGAAAAATGGTCCCATTATCTTTCAAATTGGAGTATGAAGCCACGAATAATGTGGATGAATACGAAGCCTTGCTTCTAGGTCTAAAAATAGCAAAGAACATGAATATTCAGAGCTTGAAGGTCTTGGGAGATTCAGAACTGGTGGTGAGACAAGTAAGAAATCAATGTCAAGCTAAACACCCTCGGTTGAGGGCTTACCGAAATGAGGTATGGGACTTGGTAGAGAATTTCTTCTTAGCATTCAATATTTAATTCATGCCAAGAGACCAAAACAGAATGGCGGACTCTCTTGCAGTAGATGCAAGCACTTTTCGACCACCTCAAAACCCCCTCTTGAGGTATGAAATAGAGGTTCGCTACCGTCCTTCCATCCCTGACAATGTAAAACACTGGGAGGTGTTTGAAGACGAAGAGCAAGTAAAAAGATTCAAGGAGACTGTTGGGAAATTATCCAATATGGACATAGATGTTGGCGATGAAGAGACTGAGGATCTTCCTCAGATTAAATGGCAGGATACCGTTGCTGGGCACAAGGTGCTGCAACTCAAAGGGAATGTAATACTAAGAGGACTGGTCCCCCTAGAGAGACTATTTGATAAGAACGATGTCCCCATCAGGCCAAACAAGATCATTGAAGAAAATAAAGTAGATGACCTAAACCTCAGCACTGAGGCCGATCCAAAGATTCTGAAGTTGTCTAGTAAGGTACCCGAAGAATACAAAGAGAAATATCTAAAGCTATTCAGACATATAAAGATGTATTTTCTTGGTCCTATCAAGATTTGAAGACTTTTGATATTAGCATTATCCAGCACAAGATTCCATTAAAGGGAGATGCTAAGCCACACAAACAAAAATTAAGACAGATTAATCCTTTACTCCTTCCTTCCATAGAAAAGGAAATCAAGAAACTGTTGAAGGCTAAGATTATTGTGCCATTAAAATATTCTGAATGGGTGGCCAACTTGGTCCCAGTTCAAAAGAAGAACGAGGAAATAAGATTGTGTGTTGAATTTTGGAACTTGAACAGAGAATCTTTGAAAGACAATTATCCGCTGCCCAAGATGGACCATATATTGCAGAAGGTGGTAGGATCTTCACGAATGTCTATGATGGATGGCCTTTCTGGGTATAATCAAGTAGCAGTGCTTCCGGAGGACCACAAGAAAACCGCATTCACTACTCCTTTGGGAACGTTTATGTATGCTCGAATGCCGTTTGGATTGATCAATGTGGGGGCTACATTTATGTTACACAGCAATTTGTCACCGTCCCTGCCATTCCCCATCCCGCACATTGGAGGGCTCATTCTGTGACCTGTGAGCAGAGACAAGACTTGAAAATACTTTCATTGCATCCCTCTGAAGATGAGCTTTCATTGCCCTGAAGAAATATCCCTGCAAAAAACCCTAAAAATATATCTTTTTCCATTGGCGCGGTTCCACAGTTCAGCCCTCACGCCAAGGGGGAAAATCCTCCAAAGAGGGCGCGCCAATTGGCACTTTGTCATAGAGCCACACCCACGCCAACCATATTAAGAGGTGTTTTTAAAAAATAAATGGCGGAAGTTTCGTCCTAACCAATTCCTGGACTGATATATATCTTGAGTTGGGAGGTTTGGCTACGGATTTCCATAGAGAGGAAGTGGTTTTCCACCTCTCATGGAAGCTTCCTTGATGATAGGGCCAATCCCATAATTATAGGGATCCCAAATCCCCTTCCTCCATCTATAAAAGCTTGCTCATCTCCTTTGCAAGCTAGTTCCCAAGAGCTTTCACATCCTTATGTTGCAAGAGCCTTTTTGATTCCCTTAAGGCCAAATCCAAGCAAGGAGACTATTGTCAAGTATCTAGAGAGAGAGGCTTGTCCCATCCTTGACAGGCTTTATTGAGACATGTTTTGCTGACGACCCGCCAAAGGAGAGTGCTGCGTCGAAGCTATGGTTGTATTCTTCTTTTGACTCATTAATGATAAGCGACTATTGGTTATGGTTCCACTCTTGTTCTTGATTATGTTCATGAGTTATGTCCTCTTCGACTAACATATAGTTGTATATACTGGATTTTATGCTTGCGTTTGTGTTGTTTCTTGCATGTGCAGGTGTCCGATCATGGAGATCGTGAGGGTTGTGATCTGCCAGGGCGAAGGAACAGGAGCACTACCTCTTCTACAAACGACAGTGTTGGATTCCAGGTAAGCCTTCATCACAAGTCGGTTTATTTGCAATTAGGAACCTGCACTGTAGCGTGTTTGATTGTTGCTAGACCCAATTTGGGCTAGTAGGGATCACCTCTATCTGTAGAGGGGATTTACGTCTTCAACAATTTGGCGACTCCGCTGGGGAACTCAGCTTGTTGTTTGATTTGTAAGCTATAGATGGAGCCTGAAGTGCAGCCAGATAGCCTTCAAAACGCTTTTGCTCTGCATTAGCGGAGTAGATCAACGATGCTTCAGTCGATCTCCGGTTTGGTTTATAGACTGAAAAACTTGGAGTGTTGTCTTCTCTTTTCAGTCAATTTCTTGGCCTTGCTTGCTTGGTCAGCTCTTTGGACTAGTTTTTTTTGTTTGTTTGGCTTTTTTTTAGCCTTGTCATCACTTGTCTGTGTCTGAGATTTCTTGTTTTTCATTCTCCCATAGTAAACTCGACTGGCGCACTTTTTAGTGTGACAATCGCGCCCATTGGCGCAGGTTTCCTGTGTATCACCCGTGCCATTGCCTTTCTGGCACTAATTTCAAGTTCACAGTCATGCCAATCCTGTGAGCTATTAGAGTTTGCTGTGTTTCATGCTTTCTGGGACTGACTTGTGATTTTGATCTTGTTTTTCGGCTGTTTGAGTGCACTGGAGTCTAGTTTGACTGATTGTAACCTCCATCCTTTGGTTGTTTGCCTATTTCTTTCGATTTTGCATTCAATCCCTAGGGCATCTAGGTGCTTTTGTGAGTCGAGCCTCCCTTGGGAGTTTTTGGTTTTCGTTCAGTCGACTTTGGGATTGCTTCCTTGCATTCATTTGACAGTTGTCTATCATCTTATTGCGCTTTTTGACTGACTAATTTCGTTTTCATTCAAATTTCTCTTTGCTTCATTTTCAGCCTAGATTACACAGCTCATTGGTGTCTTTGGGATTTTTCTTGGTTTTGAGAGACTTTTGGTCGATTTGAGATCTAATTGTTTGTGACATTGAGTGACATCTTCTTGTTTTTGCTCTCTTATTATCATTTCTCAAATTGCTTCTCATCTGTTTTTAGTTTGTTTAGTGCATCTAGCTCTCAAACATTGAAAATATAAAAAAATCTCTTTTGCTTTTAATTGATTAGTGAAAATTAAAATCTTTTCGGTGTTATTAGTAATTAGTGACTTTGAAAGGAAATTTTTTAGTTTAATTAGTTGCATTAGAGATATCACTGATTGTCTTCCGATCATTTTGTTTGTGTAAAAGGCTCTTAACTCTTTTGTAACTAGCTTTCATCGAACGAAATGATGTACTGTGGCATGTAGTTTTGCATTTAAGACATTTTTGAGATATCACATTCATTAGGGCCTGAAAACTGAAACGTAATTGAAGATAAACTTTAAAATTTATTCAATTTACACTAAGGTAGCATTGAAATCTAACGAAACACATTTAGAGGTCTAGGCTAGAGACGTGTTCCAGCGTCTTTAAACCTAGTAGCTGTCGTTCGCCTCTTGGCTTTAGACAGCACTAGTACGTACTTGTGCTCCCCGTACCGTCGCGTATATAAAGGGAGACCCCACTAGGTTTCAATCCTTTATCCGTAGGAAGCCGAGTCTGCCTTTCTATACCCGTGATACACCGGACACAGCATTCGGGGAGATTGCCTGCACGTACGGAAAGTCCTTGGTTGATTTCTCCTTCATTATTGAAACCAAGGTGTATATTGCAGTTCACGGTTATTTGGTACACACTTTTGCCTAGTATTCCTGAGTAGTCATTTGATATTTTCTGACTCCCTAAATTTGAAAGGATTACCAAGCGCTTGTCCTTTCACGCTTGTGTCAAATCTGAAAGAGATAGAGTCACCTTTTTGACCGTTTCTCGACTCTTAAAACATGAAACGGTGAAGTTTCTTATTTTTTCAATGTGGTAAAAATTAATCACCCACGATCACACGCCTTGTTAGATTCTTCTTGTTGACCGTTTGATTGTGTGTCTTGACTCTTTTTCAGCCCATGTGTGTGTTTGATCTTTTTCTCTTGTCGTTACTACCACAGTGGCAGAACCCTTGATTTCGTCTACTGGTAGTCCTTATACGGACGATTCATCAGAGGTTTCCCAATCCTCTGCTGAACCTCAGCAGCCCATTGTTTCCAAGTTTCCTGACGGGGGACCGGTTCTTTTTGAGCAACCCTTTGGGGGACCAGTTGAGTTCAATTGGCCCTTTTCTGACCCTTGTTCTGAATTAAGAGTAGGGGCAGAGTTCCTTTCTCTTACATCGGGTTCGCCTTTCATAGCTGTTGTTTTTCCTCCTAGTCCTCGCCGTCTATTACAAGATCTAGCGGCAGGCTCAAACATGAGTGATTCCAGTGAGGAAATCCCAACGTCCGGTGAAGACTATCAGCTCTTCCCATGAATATTATTTCCAGGAGACAACTCTGAACCAGCGATCATGTCATCGTCCGGTCTCTCATTGCCATCAGGGTATAGATCCCTGGGTTAGATCATTTCCGCCGCCGCCTCTATGGGAGTGTCAGCTCCTTCTATGAGGCCAGTTGCTCCTTCATTGGGGATGTCTCCTCAGACACCCGTCACTTCTGTACCCACTCGGCCCACTGTCTGTGTGGCCGCCTCTGCGCCCGATGTTACGTCATCCTCTATGAGGGCTATGCCGCCTCCTGAAGACGTTTATTTAGCGACTGCTATGCCGGAGAACATCTCTCCGGAGGAGTATCGGTTGTCCCTATAACATCCGAACCCCGAGGTTGGACCATCCTCCCAAGATCCAAACCGCTCTTATTTTTCGCATTATGCACATGATGGTACACCTGTGTATGCTTTTCCAGGTCAGTATGATGAACACGGGGACATTTTACGTCTACCCGCTCCTGAGGCTCACCTCCATGCTCAAGGTTTACCTTATAACCAGGCTTATAACCCACAAGGGTAACCTTTCCAAGGCCAACCTTTGGGCCAACCTGGCTATCCTTATGACCCACAGGGGAAACCCATGCACGTCTATCCTGCGGGCCAGCAAGGGCCATCATACGGTCCGTAAGGACATAATTACAACCCTTTTGGTCAACCTGTGCAGCCTCAGCCGGGGTACCAACTGGGACCATCCTATGGTCCTACTCCAGGTCAAACCGGTTACCAGCAACCACCTGGCTCTATTTCTCCACTAGGCCAACCGGCCCATCCGGTATAACCTGGTGTTCCGCCTCCAGGCCAACCGGCCCGTCCGACACAACCTGGGGCTTCGTTACAGCCAGGTCAACCTGCGCAACCGGCGCAACCTGTCTATCTGGGTCAACCTATTCACTCAGGGTAGCCCACTCAGCTGGGTCAACCTGTTCATTCAGGGTAGCCCACTCATTCCATTAACCCTGCCCAGCAGCCGATTTATTCGATGCCACAGCCAAATCAATAGCTGCGCCCTAGCTATCAGGCTCCGCAGGGTTCCACCTATCAACAACTGACTCATCCTCAGGGTGGTTATTATCCTCATGGTCAATCTCAGCCGAATTATAACCAGCCCCGAGGTTCTCAGTATTATCCTCATCAACCTGGGTCTACCTATACTCAGCAGCCAAATCCAAATGCTGCTTACACTGGGCCGACATATAATCACGGTCCGTACTCTGGTTATCAAGCCCCACACACTGGTTACCAGTAGCCAAATGAGTCTGGTTATATGACCTACACCCCCTACAGTCAGAATCCTACGGGACAGAACCCATGGGGGCAAGGATATTCCCAACCAGCGTGGAGTACAGGTACCAGTCCTCATCTCGGGCCTGACATGCCGGTCAATCCGCCATTGTCGTTCCTGGCTACCTTGGAGTTGATGGACGTTTCAAAACTGACCAATGATCCGATTTTACATAATCCTTATTGGCCTCCGGTTCCTACCAAGATACCAGGTGATTGCCCCAAGTTTGAGGGTAAAGCTGGGGAGGACCCCCAAGCACATGTGATGACGTATCATCTTTGGTGTTCGTCTAACTCTTGGGTCGATGATTCAATTCGTCTGCGCCTCTTCCAGTGCACTTTGACTGGAGCTGCTGCTAAGTGGTACATCGAGTTATCCCGTGGCATCTTCCAAGACTTCAATTCCTTAGCCATGGTTTTTCTGACGCACTTTCAGTTACCGGTTCGCTATGAAGCCGGGACGCACCTCCTGACTTCTTTGAAGCAGGAAAAAGCCACTCAAATTTCTGATCACATTCATGAGTGGCGGTGCCATCATAGACTGATCAAGTTTCATATACCTGATCAGATACTAACTCACTGGTTCACCACCTCCTTCGTGAACAAAATCACCCAAGATATTGCGATGGGAGCGTGTGTGACGGAGGAACAAGCCATTGCGCGTGCCCAATATCTGGATCTTGTATATTCTCAGTCTGGCATGCTTTATGATATCTTGCCTGATGCTCCACAGTTCGGAACCTCTAAGGCTCCACCTACCCCTGCAATGGATGGTGTCATTGGTTCCATCTCTCAGAATTCGAAGAAATCTTCGAATGGGAAGCAGAAGTCTAATTCTTCCAACAATACTCCTGCTCATCCCGCCCCGTCAGATTCTGGCAAAACCGCGGAGCTTAACGCCGTTCAGGCCAATCCTACAGAGAAAACCTCCAAGGGAAAAAATAAGGGCAAAGGTAAATCTAAATCCGACGCCCCAAAACCAGAATTCAAACCTCGCACTGAGGATGGTTCTTAGCGTAAACTGAAGTATCCCTGCCTCATTTGTGAAGGATACCATTATACCAAAGATTGTCCATGACGATCTGAAGTTAGTCAACTTCTCAAAGGCTCTAAAGGGACTTCGGCAGTTCTTAAAGAACCATTCCCATCTCAGCAGACCCAGATGGTTGAACAAACTTCACCATCTGCACCATTTGGGTCCCAAGTTTTTATGATGAATGGTGCTGCACCTATCTCTGTTGCCACACGTTCGAAGGATTACAACGAATCATGGCAGGCACTTGGGAAGGTAGTTGCGGATGGACCACCTCCCCCACCTGTCTCTGGTTCGTTGGAAATCGAGAAGCCTACTCCTGAACCTGTTGTGAAGCCACCTTCCAAAGGTGTTCTTCGAAGATCTTCTTACAATCTGAATGCCCGTGCCACTCAGCACTACAGTATTGTTGAGGATTTGGCATAGGCGCCTTCTGCTATGTCTGCACTAGAATTTCTTCAAATTTTTCCTTCGCAATGGAAGTATTTATTTTCTGCAATCGGTGGCATTGATCCCGCCGATTCGAGTCTTCTCGCCTTCGACTTAGAGAATTTCACCCCTCGACTTCCGCATCAGATCACTCTTGTTATTCAAGTCGGGATCAACGGTCTTAACATCCATAGGGCTGTTGTGGATGAAGGTGCCTCTACCTGTGTTATGTCATCCGCTTGCTGGAAAGCCATTGGCTCTCCAACCCTCTCATCTCTCCCAATGCCCTAGAGGCATTCGATGGTCGGGAATCTAAACCCCTGGGTGTTCTTGAGAGTCTAGCGATTACTTTACAGGGGAAGACAGTCAATGTAGAAGTGGAAGTGGTTGACGCCAGGCTCAACTACAATATATTTCTCAGCCGCAGCTGGACTCATGCCATGCTATGTGTGCCATCCACCGTCTTTCGACTCCTTAAGTTCCCTCACGAGGGAAAAATCGTTACGGTGGATCAGTTGTCTTTCTTCACCTCTACCTCCGAGAACAACGTTCCGTACGTGGATCAGATCCCAAATCCCCCTGATAGTGTAGGGCCCGATCTCTTCAAAGACCCCGTCCTCATGGGTATTTTTCCTGCACCGCCACCGCACACCGCTCAAGTTAACATGATCTCCAGGACTGATGACCCCTGGCTCATCCCTACACCTGAGCAGGTGTTTGAGTTTGGAGAATCGATGCCCTTAACTCCAGTAGAGATTAGCTACTGTGAAATTGTTGCCGCATCTGATCCTCCACCTCCTCAGCATGCTCCTTTGAGCATGGCTCTAGATGTCTACTCTCAATCCCCCTGGCTTGGTTAGGCCAACTCGTCGGATCCTCTTAAAGAGACTTTTCCTTCCGATGAAGCCATCATTGAAACTATGTCTCTCGAGGAGCTACCTTGGGGTGATGGACATCATCGTTCCTCTTTCGTGCCTAGCTTGGGGGCAATGTCAGATTGTCTAGAGCGTTATGCATCTCAGGTTCCTACTCCTCCTCTCCAAACGCCCATCTTGACGCACGAGGTTATTTCGGAGGGAAACCTGAGTAATATCACTCAAACCATCCCGATCAACATCTCCGTTAAACCGGGGTTCGTTGAGAATATACACGTGGGAGTGACTTGTTCTCCTGATGAGATTCAAGTTTATACTGATCTTTTTAAAGAATTCAGAGATGTGTTCTCCTGGTCCTACGAGGAAATGCTGGGGATTGATCCCAGTATCGTAGTGCATGAGATTCCAACCTACCCTGGTGCGAAGCCCATGCGCCAATGCTTACGCCCCATGCATCCTCATAAAGCCACTGCAATTAAGGCAGAAGTTGAAAAACTTCTGAACGCGGGCTTTATTTATCCCATCCCCCTCACAGAATGGGTTTCCAACATTGTCCCCGTCGATAAAAATCAGGGTACTATTAGGGTCTGTGTTGATTACCGCGACATCAATCGTGCCTGTCCAAAGGATAACTATCCCACTCCGTTCATAGACCAGATCATCGACGAATGTGCCGAAAGTGATATTTATTCCTTAATGGACGGTTTCTCGGGGTATAATCAGATCAATATTGCACCTGAGGATCAACACAAGGCTACTTTCATCTGCCCGTGGGGTACTTTCGCGTATAAAAAGCTCCCGTTCGGCTTGAAGAACGCTAGAGCCACTTTTCAGCGTGTGATGTCTTACGCTTTCCATGAAATTTTCCATATCATTCAGCCTTATCTGGACGACTTGCCAGCTCATTCAGCTAGGCGAGAGGACCACCCTGAACACCTCTGCCAGATTTTCCTTCACTGTAGACGCTACAATATTAGGCTTAATCCTCATAAATGCGTCTTTTGCGTAGATTCTGGCCGTATTTTGGGATTCATAGTCTCCAAAGACGGAATTTGCCTTGACCCTTTAAAGGTTGAGGCTATCATCAATCTCCCATCACCCTCCTCATTATATCAGTTGTAGAGTCTGCAAGGAAAAGCAAACTTCCTTCGTCGCTTTATCCCGAACTACGTGGAGGTGGCTAAAGGATTCACACGCCTATTAAAGCAGAACGTTCCCTTCCATTGGGATGAAATTACTCAAAAATCCTTTGAGAAGCTGAAGACGTTACTTGTTAATGATCCTTTGCTTCATCCTCCTGATTATCACCGCGATTTCACTTTGTATCTTGCCGCCGCATTTAGCACCATAGCTATGGTTCTGGTGCAGGATGATGATGATGGTAATGAACATGTTGTTTATTATCTATCACGAAACCTTCTCGATACAGAAACACGTTATGCTCATGTTGAGAAGTTAGCGTTAGCCGCAGTACACGCTGTGCAGCGTTTTCGCCACTACATCCTGTTGCGTACGATAACAGTGGTTTCGGATTGCAACTCTATGACATATATTCTTTCTCGAAAATTACTGGGGGGAAAATACTCCAAATGGATTGTTATCCTGTAGGAGTTTGACTTAGAGTTCACTATTTCTAAGTCAACCAAATCACTTGTTTTCGCGGATCTTATATGCTCGCTCCCGACAGATTCCACTCCTTCACATTCCGAGGATCATATCCCGGACGAAACTCTTTTCCTCTTCAATACTCGCGACCCTTGGTACGGCGACATAATTGTGTATCTTTAGACCTCTACATTTTGGTCTGAGTTGACTAAAGATGCCCGACGATGGATTTGGCATCAGTCTCAACCCTACCGCATCGTAGGAGATACCATATACCGCGTTGGAGTAGATTCGGTGCTCCGTCGGTGCCTAACCTTGGAAGAGGCTGAAAGGGTCCTAAATGACTGCCACAGTGGTGCCTGTGGTGGACATATGTCTAGATATGCCACTGCCCAGAAAATTCTGTGAGCTCGTTACTTCTGGCCGTCAATATTCAAAGACTGTATCGTCACAGTCCGTAAATGTCACGCGTGCCAGGTGTTTCAGCGCAAGATGCACGCGCCGCCTCTCCCTTTGCATCCTGTTATTACCTTCATCCCTTTTGAGAAATGGGGCGTGGAATTTATGACGTGTAACCCTCGTTCGGTCGGGGGGCATGCGTACATAACCGTCGCTGTCGACTACTTCACTAAGTGGGCTGAAGCGATGCCTACACTTGCTGCCGACGGTAAGATGGCTGCCCAGTTCATATTCAACCACATCATTGCACGTTTCGGGGTCCCTCAGGCCATCATCACCAACCATGGTACTCATTTCCGAGATTATATGATGGCCGAGCTGACTTCAAGGTTGGGCTTACGTCACGATAGCTCAACACCATATTACCCTCAGGAAAATGACCAGGTTGAAGCAGTGAAAAAGGTTTTGGTCACTATGCTTCAACGAACAGTTGGTATTCACAAATCCAATTGGCACCTCCAACTGTTCTTAGCTCTTTGGGCATACCGGACGTCTGCAAAGAGTGCAACCGGATTCACACCATTTCAATTGGTATATGGTCTGGAAGCAACTCTTCCGATTGAATGCGAGATTCCTTCTTTGAAATTAGCTGTGGAACTTCTGCCCGATACTTCTGCTGAGGAAGAGCGTATTTTATATCTGTAATGGTTAGATGAAACCCGTCACTTAGCTGCTATGGTCATTGAAGCACAAAAGAAGCGGGTCAAAGCTCACTTTGATCAATCAGTTTCTTCGCGTTCCTTTATCGAAGGAGACCTCGTCCTCCTATACGATCAAGTGCATGACAAGCTTGGGGCTGGTAAGTTCCAACCTGTGTGGCATGGGCCCTACATAGTAAAACACGTTTTGAAGAATGGGGCTTATGAGCTTATAGATTATGAAGGAGTTCTGCTGGCGCAGCCCAGAAATGGGTTGTACCTCAAAAAATACTACGGTTGAAGTTATTTTTGGTGTGGTGTGTGTACATAGGTGTGTATATTCATTTGTGTGCATGTGTGGTGTGATGTGTATGTAAACGTCTTTCTGCTGATCGGGTCTTCCTGATTGTGCAGATGTCCATTACTCCGTTTGTTGGTTTCGTGGATGGTGCCTTCCGTAGTACCAGGAACCTGTCTTCGGCAGCCTGGGTAATCTACGATCCTGCTGGTGAGTTAGTTAACCTACAAGGTGTGTGTTTAGGACATACTACAAATAACATCGTGGAATATAGTGCTGTGTTAGAATTATTAACCGAGGCTGTAAACCTCAGTATCCGTGAATTGCTTGTGTATCTAGACTTGCAACTTGTAGTATCACAACTGAACGGACACTATTTAGTAAGAAACCCATCCATTTTGCGTCTGTATCTACGTATTTGTTTACTGGAAAGAAATTTTGACTATATCACATATCAACATATACGCAGGTATATGAATACGTTAACTGATGCAGTAGCTAATTTGGTTCTAGATAGACATTTGCACAATTTGTAAATCATCATCACATGTAAAATGAAAATCCATCCAGAAATAGATTTGTATATATATAGATATCGAATGTTTGCATAGTGTGCGCCACATAAAATAAAAAATATACATGTTCATCTTAATACATCCGGAGACGACATGTCTCTCAAAAAATATGCATGATAAAAGCCCTAGGAGTCTAATCCGCATGGTGCTCATGATAACAAGTGACTGCACGCACTAAGCGTCTCTGGAGTCGATGGAGGCGACTAGGCACTCCCACCGTATGTCTCTGGTACGCCATCGGTACATCTGCCAGCCAGGCGTAGTCTGGGATCCCTTGGGCAATACCCTCGAGATTCTGGATCAACTCCCCCCCCCCTCTGCATCCTCTGCCTGAGGGTCAGGTACGGGAAGAGTCCTCCGTGCAATAGGAGACATACCGGTCGGTCTCTCTGGGCCCACATATGCATGCATATAAAATGTGTCAGAATGGACATGTATTACTAAAAAAAATCATAGAACATAAAAATAAAAAAGAGAAGAGATCATACCCAACTCCTCGTCCCAATCATCTCCCTCCGGCAATGGGAGATCTGGGTCTCCAGTGAAATCGGTTCCTGCATATGGCCAGTCTTCCACTAAAATTAACTGACCCCGCAACCACCCAAAAAACTCCGGCCTCCAGGACATCTGTTGGCCTCCTCCAGCTCTGGGCATCAATGCTGCCCAGCGAGCCATTCTTGGCTCTCGTGGGACCAGCTCAGCTACTATGGCCCCTTGGCCCTGGAAGATTGGTAATCATTCCAGAATGAACGATACCAGGATAGAACCGTAGCCAAACTATTTCAGTTTGGCCTGCTTACACTTCGTGAGCTGTCTCTTGATGTTTATTGTCACTGTTGTGGCCCAGTTGAATAAGAGGGGACTCATGCACTCTGAGGCCAGTAAGAGTTGGGCCTTTGTTGCCTCGTGCGGTGCCTGCGATCCTGCAGCCCACGTGATGGTATGAAGCACTACCTTGAGTGCTAGATCAGGAATAGTATGGATGTCCACCTTTCCACTTTCTAATCCCAGTCGTGCCCCTTGGCACACTCGTGCCATCACTTGCTCCATCTTCTCACCAGATGGTCTGCTCCCTGTCAATATGGGTACCGGACCTCTGCGCGATAGTCCGGTTATGAAGTATACGTCAGAAACCTCCAATTCCAATACTTGGTCCTGCAACTTGAACACCTGTTCATGTTCGTCCCATATGCTGATCAAGTACTGTAGGAGCTTAGGCTGAGCTCGTAAGCAAGGTTTCAGGAAGAAATTTTTAAGCCCACAGTTCTTGAGGGCATTCATGCAAGTTTCATTCTCCATGGCCTGTTCATCCTCTTCCCTGTGCTCCCTCTCTTTCCACTTAATGACCATTTTGATCGGTTGCCTGCATTCACATGGTCAAAAAACTTCAATTAGACCTTTGTTATCCTTAAAAATTCATGCAATTCATTTTTTGTGGGGAAATTTCAAACGAAAAATTGGATTGCGCCGCTGGCGCGACTGTTTTCCTAACAGTCGCGCCAGTTGGCGCGGGCCCTTTGGAAATAAAATGCCATTGGCGCGGGTCCGTGCCAGATACCCGCGCCTATGGGCGGAGCCCTAAAAATTCAAAAAATTTCTCATAGAAGTCTAATATGCATAAAAATTTATTAAAAAATGGATTGAAATGGAGTACAAAGAAGCGCCTCTTACTTGGAACAGACAGGAATCTGAATGGTAGCCCGGATCGGTCGCAATTGCCGTCAGAAGTTCGTGCACAAAATAGACCACTGCTGCTCTTCAGTGAGGTAAATAGTGAAAAGTAATTTTATTTTTACCATTTGACATATTTATAGCTTTTTGAATTCAAAATAGGTTTTGAAGGTTATTTTTCTGAATATTTTAATATATTTTGTCAAAAATGGGTTTTACACTTGCTTTTTGTGCAGCAACAAGTTTTTTTTACTTTTTCGGACTCGGTAAATACATGAAAAAGTCACTTTGGAGTCATCTTTCAGCTCTTTTCTGACTCTCTAAACATGAAAATATTTTCGAGGCCCTTGTCGTTTCGATCTCGTTAAAGTGGACACGAATCGGCATCTACCCAGTATACGTTTACCCCTTTTTCGGGCTGGGATGGATTATTTATGAAAAAGGAATACCCTAGCCTATCGCGACTAGGAGGTTTTCTCGGATATTTTTTTCTACCTTTTCAGGTCCGAGGAACTATCCACGAAAAGGGACCGCTGGAGTTTACTTTTCTGCTGTCTTTTCAAACTCTCTAAATATGAAAAGATGCCGAGTTCTTCCTTTGTCAGACTCGTTAAACCCTTATGACATTGGATTCAGTCGAAATGACGTTCTCCGAGTTTTTCCTTCCTAGGTCTCGTTAAATGTACTAGGATGGATTTGCCCGAAGGGCGGACTTATATTACAAGCATATGCTATCCCCTTCAAGCTTGTTATAAAAAATAATTGGGGTACTCGCCAGAAATGGTGGGGGAAAAATGGAACCAGCATCATTATCGTGTCGGCAGTATGTCGCTCTTGAACATGGCACTTGTCTGCATTGGTGTCGGGTTGGGGACATCTCATCTCATTCTTCACTTGCCTCCGTGGGTCTAGATAATCCCTTTTTACCTCTCATCTGCTCGTTGCCTCGTCACCATGACCTCTGATCCGTTGATGTCAAATACTGCCAAATCCACTATTGTGTCGTTATATGTTCAAGAGAAGTTGTCCTCTACAAAGTATCAACCTTCCTCTGATTCTCATATGATCCTGATTCAAAAAAACATCATGTTCCTCTGTCTCGTGTCGATGATGTGGGAAACATTATGGCCCACCTTCGATCAAGGTCACTTCCTGTCGACTTCAGCTCATTATCTGGGAAGATGATCTAGAGACTCCATTATGGTACCTTGGAGCCTGCATGCCTCAATGGCAGGTTCGTCGCATTCGACGTGAGGTTTTCATCATTGGCCTCCGATTGAATGATTCGATGGGTGTTCGACGTCAGCTCATTGATTCACATGCCATAGATTGTACCTATAGTACCTTGAGGGCCATTGTCATTATTGGTGGTTCCTCTCACGTTTGTTAACAACTTTCATCATTGGCTGGTAATCAGACGATGTTCTTGCATGTTCGACTTCAGCTCACATATTCGCATGCTTGAACTTGTACTTTGTTCGGGTCGAGATGGAGTGCAAGACCCTGGATTTTGTCTGTTGGAATCCAGGCTGCGATTTTGTGGACTATTATTACATGACTCACTGATTGGATGGCTGCGACCATACTTGAGTCTATTTATCGATCCTCTCTGGGTGGCTGCGTCCATGCCTTGGATCTCGATTATTGTATACTCTGTTATGGATGGCTACACCCATACCACGCATATATATCATGTATCTGAGACATCAGTTGTACTTCGCTCCATAGGTTTTCCAATGGCAGTGTTTTTAGTCGGCATGTTCTCATAAAGCATTTCACCCCTCTCTCTCTCTCGGGCCTCATGCTTTAGGGGGCATCTGTTACACAACAATTTGTCACCGTCCCTGCCATTCCCCATCCTGCACATTGGAGGGCTCATTCCATGACCTGTGAGCAGAGACAAGACTTGAAAATACTTTCATTGCATCCCTCTGAAGATGAGCTTTCATTGCCCTGAAGACATATCCCTGCAAAAAACCCTAAAAATAACTCTTTTTCCATTGGTGCGGTTCCACAGTTCAGCCCTCGCGCCAAGGGGGCAAATCCTCCAAAGAGGGCGTGCCAATTGGTGCTCTGTCATAGAGCCGCACCCGCGCCAACCATATTAAGAGGTGTTTTTTAAAAATAAATGGCGGAAGTTTCATCCTAACAAATTCCTTGACTGATATCTATCTTGAGTTGGGAGGTTTGGCTACGGATTTCCATAAAGAGGAAGTGGTTTTCCACCTCTCATGGAAGCTTCCTTGATGATAGGGCCAATCCCATAATTATAGGGATCCCAACTCCCCTTCCTCCATCTATAAAAGCTTGCTCATCTCCTTTGCAAGCTAGTTCCCAAGAGCTTTCACATCCTTATGCTGCAAGAGCCTTTTTGATTCCCTTAAGGCCAAATCCAAGCAAGGAGACTATTGTCAAGTATCCGGAGAGAGAGGCTTGTCCCATCCTTGACAGACTTTATCGAGACATGTTTTGTTGACGACCCGCCAAAGGAGAGTGCTGCGTCAAAGCTATGGTTGTATTCTTCTTTTGACTCATTAATGATAAGCGACTATTGGTTATGGTTCCACTCTTGTTCTTGATTATGTTCATGAGTTATGTCCTCTTCGACTGACATATAGTTGTATATACTGGATTTTATGCTTGCTTTTGTGTTGTTTCTTGCATGTGCAGGTGTCCGATCACGGAGATCGTGAGGGTTGTGATCTGCCAGGGCGAAGGAACAGGAGCACTACCTCTTCTACAAACGATAGCGTTGGATTCCAAGTAAGCCTTCATCGCAAGTCGGTTTATTTTCAATTAGGAACCTGCACTGTATCGTGTTTGATTGTTGCTAGACCCGATTTGGGCTAGTAGGGATCGCCTCTGTCCACAGAGGGGTTTTATCTCTTCAACAATTTCAAAGGGCCATGGACATTTCTTTTGTGGGGGAACAAGACAAATTCGTGGTGGTGTACCTGGATGACATCACAGTCTTCTCAAAGGATGATGCTAAACATATGGAACATTTGCGTTGAACCTTTGACAAGTGCCGCAGGTATGGATTGTCTTTAAACCCACACAAATCTTTGTTTTATTTGGAAGAGGGTAAACTGTTGGGGCATATTGTGACAAAGGAAGGGGTAAAAATTGAACCGAAAAGGGTAGAAGTCATAAATGGTATATCCTTGCCCAGAAATAAGAAAGAGGTCCAAGTTTTTCTTGGGCGTATCAACTTCCTGAGAAGATTCATACCGAACTATGCAGAGATAGTCCGGTACATAACTGAGATGCTAAATAAGGATAACGAAGTAAAATGGACTACTGAGTCACGGGAAGCTTTTAACAGAATAAAAAATGCTTTCGCAGAAGCCCTAGTATTGGCAGGATCGGATTATGAAAAACCCTTCATGATATTTTCGTTTGCATCTCCCCACACCGTTGCAGCTGTATTATTACAGAAAAACGAGGAAGGTCATGAACAACCCATCACCTTTTTCAGCCAAGTGCTTCGCGATGCTGAGTTAAAGTATAATATCCTGGAGAAACAGGCCTATGCCTTGGTCAAATCCCTCAAGGCTTTTCAGATGTATGTACTGCAGTCAGCTATAACTGCATTCTTACCCACAGCAGCTATAAAAGACATATTGATTCAGGGAGAGAGTGAAGGAAAGAGAGGCAAATGGATAGCCAAGATACAAGAGTATGAGTTGGAGATACGCCCCACTAATCTAATAAAGGGACAAGGATTAGCCAAGATCCTATCCAAATCAAACTGTCAGGCTTTGGGGATTAATTTATTTATGGTGGCCAATGAAGAGCCTGGAAGAGAAAACAAGCAGCACGGGATATAAACCACTACACAGAAGACCCATATGAAGTACCTTCTCAGTCCATGGTACAAGGAAATTGTAGAGTACCTCTTGACTCTTAGATGTCCTCCAAGCTGCGACAAGACAAAGTATAGAACGTTGAGGCTAAAATCTCAAAATTTCATCGTAGAAAATGGTCGTTTGTACTAGAGAGACCCATCGAGCATACTACTTTTATGTCTCATAGAAGATGAAGTAGAAGAAGTGATGGCGGAATTCCACGAGGGCATCTATGGTGGCCACTACAGCTAGAGGGCCACGGAACACAAGATTCTGAAAGCAAGATTTTTCTGGCCCAAACATTTTAGAGATGTTTATGCTCGGGTAAGGGCCTGTGAGAAATGTTAGAAATTTGCTGAAAGGAAGAATTTTGAACCTTTTCCTATGATCCCGGTACATATAGAAGAACCTTTCCAGTAGTGGGGAATTGATTCAATCGGTGAAATTCATCCTGCCTCAAGCGGGCAACACAAGTGAATACTAACAGCCACCGATTACTTCACTAAATGGGTAGAGGCCATGCCAGCAAGGAATGCTATGGACACATCGGTGATCAAGTTCCTGGAAGATAACATCATCTGAAGGTTTGGCTTCCCTGCTAAGATTTTCACAGATAATCCTCAGACTTTTAAGTCTGTCAAATTTATCAGCTTTTGCCAACAGTATAATATTGGGTTAGGACACTCTACTGCCTACTATCCACAGGGAAATGGATTGGTGGAATCCTCAAACAAAACTCTAGTAAGGGAATTGAAAAAGGCCATAAATGAAAACCAGAAGAACTGGGATTCATAGCTCAAGTTCGCGCTATGGGAAAATAGAATCACTAGTAAGAGGTCAATAGGAAAATCCCCATATGAATTGGTCTATGGTAGAGTAGAAGTTTTCCCGATACAATTGGCCTTACCTGTGGCTAGGTTCATGCAGGATTGTCAAGAGGAACCAAACGATCTTACCAGAAGGATGAATAAGTTAGTAGAGCTGGAAGAGACTTGAAGTCAAGTAAATTAGAGGTTGAATAAGTACCAAGAGAAAATGAAAGACCTGTTTGATCAACATGCTAAAGATAAAGAGGTGCGGGTCATAGATCTGGTGCTAAGATGGGACATCAGAAGGGCTGAGAAAGGAAAGCATGGAAAGTTCTATCCTCTATGGTTCGAACCTTTCAAAATTTCCGAAGCCGGAGGAAACAATACTTTCAGACTGGAAAATTTGCAGGGCGATCTGCTCAAAGCCAATGTGAATGGGAAATTCTTAAAACCCTTTTTCCAATATTGATTTAGGTCGAAAGGTTTGCTGTATGATATTGTACATTATTCAGTTGCTTTTATGATGTTTTATGTGTTGATTTGTCATGAAGAAAGAAGAGAAGGCATCAAGGGACTATGTTCACAAGAAGAAGACTACCAGAGGGTCTGCGAATTTTTCGATGCGTTTGAGGACAAATAGGTCGTCCCCAAGTGGAGCCAATGTTGTTATGACATCCCTCACCGAGGTGGGATGTCTAATGATAGGGGACCCTATACTGCAAAGCAAATATTATAACGACCGCATGGACTGTCAAAGCCCCCTTTTTCACCTATCAGAACCTTTGAAAGGGCTGAAAATCCACCTTTTAGCTTTAAAAGCGTTCATTCTAACATATCGGGCCTCTAAGCGCCTTTTGGCTTAAGCCCTTGGCCCTCATTTCTCATATAACCCCGCTTTATGACCGACGACTAAAAGTCCTTAAGCCCTCTTTGGCCATTGGACTTCGTTGATTCCCAAATCCACTCATTTTCTCTTTTGTTCACTGCCGAGGTTCATCTTTGCCGAAGAGATCCTGACCGTTGATCTCCTCCTGCAGATCCAACGTTCATCGCACCATCACGCTGCGCCCATCCATCGCTCATCGCACATCGCAACACTCCAAATTTCTCGCTCCTGAATTCTTTTCCACCAATGTGCAAAACCCCAACGCGATCCTGACCATTGATCCCCTCCTGCAGATCCAACGGTCATCGCTCCATCACACTACGCCCATCCATTGCTCATCACACATCATAGCACTCCAAAGTTCTCACTCCCGAATTATTTTCCGCCGATGTGCGAAACCCCGATATGATCCTGACCGTTGATCCCCTCCCATAGATCCAATGGTCATCGCTCCATCACGCTACACCCATCCATCGCTCATCGCACATCGCAACACTCCAAAGTCCTCACTCCTAAATTATTTTTCGCCGATGTGTGAAACCCTGACGCGATCCTGACCATTGATCCCCTCCCGCAGATCCAACGGTCATCGTTCCATTGCACATCGCGCATCGCTCTTCCCCGTTTCCACTCTATTTTTCACCACCAATGTTCATTCACCATTGATATAATCTGAGTCATTGATATGTCTCCCCCAGATCCAATGATCATCGCCAATCTTCTGCTCTACCCGGGGGCACTATCAGTGCACGAGTTAACACCTTGAGTTGCCCTACAGTTGACCTATTTGACTACGAAAGATCTTAGATCAACGACTGAGATTTACTGCAGGGGCACATGCCAAGAATTTGATCTGTACCCCCAAGCGCCCCTGCAGTTGATCTCCACCGTTGATCCCCCTCATGATCGGACGGCTCTCGTTCATATTCATGCCCAAATCACCATTTCTCCCTGGAGCGCATTTCTAACACGAAATGAGCGGTTTTAGAGGGACACACGTCACTCTCTAACCTATATCGCATTCCCCCATTTCCTTACCGCTTACCACCCAAATCCTATGTGAATACCACCTCCGGTATTCCCTAAAACCGCTATTGCACCTCTTTACGCCAAATTTATTTTTGAACCCTGGTTTTCATGGTTTTTCGCCATGAGGCACTTTTCCGCTACATCCACTGCCTCCGCACTGCTCTTTTGCCTTCACCTAAGCCTTCTGAAGCAGTTAACCACTCACCGTAGGATTTATTTAATTGGTTTGTTGTCTGTGCAGGTTTTTCATGGCGATTTAAGTATGTAGGCCATCTCATAGCCAATCATAGCGGCTTGAGGCCGAGGATGACGATCCTCCACGTCCAGGAAGCAGAGAAAAAATATGCAGAGGGTCAATTTCACATCCAAGTCAATGGATCATGACCATTGGCCATTCTATGGGACCCTCCAGCGCAGAAGTTCAACTTTTTCACTACTAGCAATACAACATTCTCCAACACAGAAGGCCAGTTCGCCCCACGACTAACGGTATTGCTTTCACCAGCAGCAGCAGAGGCTCCACCTCAACAAAAAGAAATGATCATTCATGACTCGGCCTGTGTGGCCTTTTTGCCTTATGTTCTTTCACTTTGTCATTTTGGGTGAAATCCTTATTTCACTCCTGTAGTTTTTACTTTCAGTTAGTAAATGGTTTACATTTCAGTTAGAATGGCTTTAGGCCTGCGTTGTAAGATGATGGGAGGCAGTTCTATCTCATAATAATTTTTGTTTTTGATTTAGACCTGAAACAACATAGAAGCACACGGGGAAGATATTTTCCCAAAATATCTTCTCGCACACAGGAATTAGAGGTTATAAAAACAGGAAGAAAACACTGAAAAAAGGTTCCAAATTTTCCAAAGGACTCACTAGTTCGAGTATTCTGTATGTGTTTGTATGAATTTTGATAGTAGATGTTTGAATTTCCCGTAGGGATTCAGCAATAAGAAGCTTTGCTGGGATTGGGGATTCCGCTCTAGATGATTCACAGTTTGTAAATCTTCTCTATGTTTTTTTTAATACAAATGTTCATTTCGTATCTCTCTACATTTCTTGTATCTAATGTTCTGGACTGTGAGTGCTCCCATGTTTAAATATGAATTTATCGTAGAAGATACTCATATTTACTCATCTATAGCGCTTTAAATATGGCTCAGGCATGATTCTTTGTTCCATTTTCTATCTCTTCCGATGTTCTTCCGATATTAACTACAATGGATTCTTACCTTTGAATGAGTCTAGATGTATGGAATCTCATCTTTGCATGAGCCCAGTATATATGGATTCTTATCCTTGAATAAGCCCAGTCATAGTTGATATCTCACTGCATCTTCTGCCATAGTCATCGCTCACATATTACTTGATATCTGTGTATTCATTTTAGAAGTCGGCCCCCTTTACAACATTATGTCTTAAAGTTGTCTGATGCATTTACATATCGTAGTCTATACTCAGTTTCTATAGTTTTCTTAGTTTTTGTGTTTAACTTTGGGGTCTTGGTTCCACCCTTTTTTAAAACCATTCATCCGAGTGATAGTTGCATGAGAGCCAAACATTCCCAACTGCAATCAGTTGATTCATATGCTCCTTGCATTTAAGATGTCCTAGGCACTGGTCTTTATACAACTCAAGGCTGTCTCTAGGAGCTACAACATAGTAGAAAGTAAAAAATAAAAGAGGGGCTTTACAAATAAAAGGATGATCATCCTACATAAGTCCTTTTCAAAATAGGAATTCTTATCAGCAGGTACCCAGATTTTGCTTTAGCAGATTAGTGACAGACATTTCAAGCTAGAAGCATTCATGTTTGATGTGCCTCTGTTTTCAATGATGATGGAACACAGTGGATAGATTCCCCTCACAAGTATGTAATGAATGAAGAAAGATGAAGAAATTTTGAAATTAAGGAGAACCATGACAAAGGAAAATATATTAGAGTTGCTACAAATGTATGAGGTTGATGTAACCTGATGTACTGTTTTATGAAAGATCAATGTTAGGTTTGGAGTCTGGACAATGGAGATAGTAAGCACAAGCATTGTGAGCCATGGAGTTGTAACATGTTGAGAGAGGAACTTCACTTTGACAATCTGAGATTGAAACCAAAGCACAAATTTTGTGGCAAACATGAAAATTGGAAATGAAACTAATTTAATAACAATGTTTTCCTAACTATAATCATCATATGACGCATCAAATAGCTTCTTTAGAACTCTTCAACTGTTTTCATATCCCAAAATGAACCATGACACAAATATTTTCACAAACATGAAGGTTGGAAAATCAAACCAATTTGACCAATAAATGTTTGGACCAATTGGACAAGAGAAAGTTCAACTTATCAATTTTTTTTCTAAAAAGTTCTTTTTACCAAAACCACACAGTTTTGCGATATAATTTTTTTAAAACTGAATTCTAAATAGCACATATATAGCAAACTTGGCTTGTTCGTTTGGAGACTAAAATATTCCAACAATTTTATACCAAACCATGCATTATGGAAATCTAAATTCACATTTTACAGGTTTTACTCCAAAAGCAAAATCTAACACATTTGAATTAGATTAGTTTGGAAGGCACATGCTATAGTTGTAATCATTCTATCAGGCATTCCACAAGCTAAATGAACTATTTTTCCTGCACTGGATCCAACTAGACATTGGGCAGGTCAAGTTGGAATAAGTAAATTTGTTCATAGATGCTATATACTAGTTATATCAGAGGCACTGTTAGATGAAATGTAAACTATCAGTGTAGACAAAAACGTGCAAAATGTTCCACCAAAACATTAATGATTGAACACCATTTGTGTCTTGAAACCTAGCCAGATTGGCATCTGAGAAATGCCAGATGAGTGTGGGTTGAGATGTCGCCAGCAGGAGGAGGCGGAAGTAGTGGCCACTATATTCTAGTTTGAAGATCGATCATGGTGAAACCAGTAGGGTAGCTAGTGACCCTGTCTGCATTGGAATTGGGTTTCTTTGAAGCATTCATCCTTGGGAGTGTAAATATGCATTCAAGAGTAATATTTTTGTGCTGCTAACAAATAACAGAGATCCAACAAACTAGACCCAGAACTAGACCTTTAATGTTAAAAAAAAATTGTCAATTTTACAGCTCGAAAGAATTCCCAGATTTCAGATCTAAGCTGTTGTCTCAAGGACTAAAGCTTTCATAAACAATTCCAGAGTATTTACATCATATCTCACAACTATTTCATTGAAGAAATAATGCCGAATAGATCATGTGAAGCATATGCAAATATGGGCAAAGTGGCTTTTCTTGCATGCGTCAGTGCAATGGAATAGTTTCATAGTATTAACATTTCTTAATTTTAAGCTACACTATGGTGGGAAAGGCTTAAGCTATTCTCAACATTATATTTATCCCAAGAATATCAATATATAGTACACAAATGTAATTATCTTTGATTTTAGATATGCCTCTAAGAGTAATTAGTGAATAAGAATAACAATTCATCAAAATTAAAAAATAAAATGAACTCATAAAAAGTAAACTAAAAATTTGTAATGTTTAAAAACTCAGAATCTAACAGACATGTTACTGCCTTAAAAATAAAGAAATATCCACAGATTTTTGGCATCTTCATGTTTTGCCCATGGGTGCAACTTAAGAATATTTTCAATATCCTAATAAACTTATGTGAAAATTTCAAAACTGTATTAAGTGTGAATTTCTAAAGGAAGAAAAACAATATTTTGGTTCTATTGAAAACTGAGGCAGTAGAGGAATGAAGAACCATGGTTAATCTTATAAGGCTCTTTCAAAACCTGCATTAGACATGGGTACAAGAAGAGATACATATACAAGAAATTATTAGAGAAGGATATAACGTGGCTGGAATAAGAGACACGTGAACATGCAATGTAAATGCCATCAAACATAGAAATTTCAATACACCCTTGATGAGTTTTAAATACAATATATCTAGATACGGTGTAAAAAAAAGTACATATAATACATATCCATATAAAGCTATATCTATCTGACAAAAAATTTAATGAAAGGATTCACTTCCAATCCGAGGAATCCAGCAATCACATACTTCTATATAAAATTCCATAGCCTTAGTGTCAGTGGTGAGTCTTTATCCATCTAGGGTCAAGATGGAAAAAGGTAATTACCATGCGTATGACCGACGCTAATAGATCTTCAAGCCTAGATAACTGATACATGGGGAAGCCTTACTGCAGAAAGCCATGTGATCCACCCATGGCAACAGATTTTTTATCCTAAAATTCATCTCCAAGCATGACAGAGTGTGTGTCCTTCATAAGGGACCCTGGTTGTGGGGGAGGTTGGCTTTTTATGAGGACTTGGAAAACAGGTTCAATCCATATACCGGATCATTATTTTTATTCCCTATCTGAGTACAATTGTCTGCATATCTCTTGAATGCCACTTCCTTAAAAGCCATTTGAAACACTAGATGCAGGTTTGTTGCTTTGACACCAGAATACCGCTTCTACTTCAGACCTAATTTCTATTCAACCTGATTCAATCAAGGGTCTTCCAAAAAAAAATGATGCAAGGGCTGTAAGGGCTTCTCATGTGTTGGATGTAAGGGCTTCAGGTGGATGTTCCATCTTCCATTTCAAACAACCAACTACCTCCAGGCTAGGTATTCTTCATCATGGGGTCTTCTAATCCGAGGTATTCTTATACATGTCCTCAAAATATGGATAAGACCTTTTAAAGATCAGCTTGAATTTGCACCAATTTTCAGACTGAATTTTACCAGATAGCTGATAGGGCACAAATTCACACCATTTTTCAGTGTGATTTTCACCAGCTAGCAGCTAGGGCATAAATCTTTACAGTATTGGAGTCCATAACTCATTTATTCAAGATTAGGGCAACTTCCAGCTATAACACAGTTTCAAAATTCAGACATTATTTTGAGATTTTTCGCCAGCATGTCAGCTAGGGCACAAGATCAGAACTTATATTCAAATCTTAATTGTTCTTAACTATAGCAGCAATTTTTAAAATATTTTAAACGCTATGTTGTATCCTATGATTTATTATTTTTTTCATTTTGCTGCATGCAATGGTCATTTTTGCATTATGTACAGTGTAAACCTTCATATTAAATTTCAATGCAAATTATATATTTTTTCTGGAAATTATGTGTAACTTATGTATTTTCCATTTGCTAAGACTTTGCTAGATCGAGCATGAAGACTTTACAAACTAACAGATAAGCTTTGACTCTTGTGTCTAAATGGTCCTTGCCCCTAATCAGTCCTAGTGTCTTATATCAACAACTTCAAATTTTATGATGAAGTTCACGGGACAATGAGATGTAGCAGATTTAGCACGTGCGTCTATCTTTAAAATTCACATTACATCTAAAGTGACATGGTTGGGGTTCGAGTTTAGGTTCGGCAATGATTAAGTTCGGTTCAAGTTCAAATTTTTTGATGAGGTTCAGATGAGGTTCGCCATTAGGTTCGTCTATATACATTTTCTATATATATACATATATTAAGTTTAAAATGAAATATAGGATAAAATAGTAAGATATCAACATAAATAAACATAAAAAATGCTATCACAAACATGGAAATTGCAAGGATAGATACAAGCTTGAGTTGTGACATGAGGTTATGAGTTTTGGTCTATAAAATTCGTCAATGGCTATGAGGTTCAATGAGGATTTCCGAACCTCAAAAGTTTTTAAGGTTTGCCAAAGTTCGAACCTCAAGGTTGCAATTTGACGAACCATGTGAAATAGCATTACACATAAATATTGGCACAATAGTTACTAACTTCAATATTTAAATAATGAAGTACAAGATGGAACTTTATACACACATATATAGATTAAAAAAGGAGAACTATGTGCGGTCATATCATTGAATGCATTTGAATGTTTTCAATTAGAAGAGGCTCATTAAGAAATGTGCAAGGCCCTACTCAAGAGGTGTGATAAGTCTATCTGGATAGTGGACTCACTATGGTTCCAAAAACTCAAGTTGCAATCAATTGTCACTTGTTGTTCATTAGAAGAGAAAAAATGCCATAATAACTTCATCCATTGTATGAAGATAAATATAGTGTGCTCTACAAAAGCAACAAATCTTGCATATGAATAAATTTAGAAAATTTACTGAATCCACACTCAAGTAATCACCACATCTCCTCTGATACTAGAAACTTTGTTTCAAACCAATAAATCTTCACAATCAACTCAGTGGAGAGATGGTTTCATGGGATTCCTTTTGGAAAATAGACATGATTCAACAATGCTTATGGAAATTTTAAGTATTCTTAATTCTCAACATTAATGCTTAGATAAGTTTTTCAGTACATTTCAAGAATTATTAAATTATTTCATATTTCTTCGATAAATATTGCATTTTAACCAATTGTTACTTTTTCCAAATTATTTACAGGTAGTGTAGTAATATGAAAATTTGGGAGTTCCCTCAAGAATGCTAAAATGTCTGCACACTTACTCTCATAATCTATGGTGCTTAAAAGCCATTAGACCCCAACAATGATAGCCAACAACTGATGGACATTGATCCTGAACCCACTGCAGATGGTTGGGGGCCAACCTCAAAGTATGATGATGATCCACCCACCAATGTTCGCCTCATCTTGACTGTTGTTTAATGATATTGGGCTTGTGTTCTTTTGGACTGCGGGTCATATTGGATTTTTTATGCTACTAGCGTATGCCCAAGGAACTAATGAAAATCTAGAGGGAATTTTTGGTGTGTAGTCAACCTGATCTTGATCCTAGCTACTACTAGTGGTCATTGCATTTGGAGGCCCTTTTTAAAATAAACTTCCAACCAGGAATTTCATGCTCGTATTAATAGTTAAAGGAAGCATTTTATAACAAATAAAAGAAAACCAGAATGCAGTCTGTTCATAATCTGGAATCTGATTGGCATGTATGATTTGGTTTGCAAAAACTTGGAAAGAGGTAATGTGGCTAATGAATTATGGCATGCGTAAATTGAGACTATATAATATACATATATATATATATATATATATATATATATATATATATATATATATATATATATATATATATAATCAAAGTCAATGAATTGCATAGAGAGCTCTGCCAATAGTTCAGGATAAATTGTGCATCGTGCTAGATATGCTAGATAGGATAGGATAAGATAATTTTATTAATGTCCACCAAGTTGGTGAATAGGCCTCAAAAGTCCAGCCAGTGTAAAAATGCAAAGTGGGAATACAAAAGCAGCTCCTCCCTACACTAAAAAAAGAGAAAGAGCTAAATATTTAGTCAATAGAAACAAAAGTAGTATAGAGACAAAAATAAGACCAAAAGAATGTCAAGCATGCAATGCAACAGTCAAAGCATGCTGGGGCAAGAGCATAATGCGGCAAGAGAGAGAACATGGCTCCTATAGCTGGTAATAAATTGACATAAGATAATTAATATAATTATATTAATGTCCAACGAATAACCACAAAAGTAGGTCAATGGGACTGCAGAGTACAATGATGTCGATACAAGGAGGAGTACCAAAAGGTCTCCTATATAAAGAGAAAGAAATAAGAAATGAAGCAAGAAAAACATAATGCCTAAAAACCAAAATGAGGAAAGTCCTGGACTCCAAGTGCAGAGGGCACAAAATAATGGTCCACTAAATCTCTCTCCTAACACTCAAGGTCGAATGCAAAAAACTCAAGATGGAGTGTTGTCCTGAGGGAGGGCTAGGGGAGGATCTGGAGCCTCTGTTACGCCGCTGCCGAGAAGAATTGATATGTTGCTGGTGACTAGGCAATCTCAATTGCCTGTTAGTAAGAGATCTGGTTCGGCAATGACTCAGGGGTCCCTGTGCTAGGGGGATGGCCCCTCTAGCCCGCACTGATCTAGAGTCTGATGCAACAATGTTATTAACTTGTCACTTCGTGCCTCTTGCTGACGGGAGCACTGTAAAAAATGACGTAATCCGCTACACAGGATTTGCTCTTAGAGGCTGGAGAATCTGTGTGTGAAGTCTCGTGGCCTCCTGTATGTACAAGGCTAGGCATCTCTGGTATGGGTATCGAAAGAAGCTAGATAAGGTCTGGATCCCTCTGAATAAGAAATGGAATCTCCCACGAATCTCATAGTAAATGGGGCAGCGGAAGATGAAGTGCTCCTCAGACTCAGTCTCTTGGAGGTGGCACAACTGGAAAATCCTATCTAATCGGGCAATTTAATGGTCAGTCTCAATCCGCGGTTTATGAGAACCTACTCTGATCTGACCCAAGGGAATCTGAAGTGCCTGCATCCAATGGTGAAGCGTGTAATGGGGCCGAACAATGAGTCCATATCTCAACAACATGAAGTGCTCAGCATAGAAATCCATCTTTGGATGTAACCCATCCTGAGGGTTTATCCAAATAACCTGTACATATTTCTTATAAATATCCTCTCAGATGATTTTATTCATCTCTTGTTTGGTTGGTAGGAGGTGTCCCGGTGCACAAAAATAATACTTGAATGGAGGGAGTTGGTCTATCTTGATACCAACTGAAGCAAGGAGATCTGAGACTACAACATACCAACATCGAGATCGAGTCGAAGGACTCGCTACTGCAATGGACTCCGATGAAATGTAGGCCAAGTATGGATATCGGTCCTGCCCCTTCGCTGTATCCACAAAACCCCGAACACAGTGAAGAAGAGAGATGATGCCATTGACTGTCTCAAGGCGAAAGGGGTGAGCTCCAAACTCTACAAAAATTATGGGTTGAGGAACTTTCTGCTTGCAATGATTTATGCGACGAAGAAGGGTGATCTGCACTCTCTCTGCAGAAGACCAATCAGACTCTAGTAAGTTAGGACCCCAAACCTCCGAACCATATAGAACTGTGGGTTGAACAAGACTGTCCATCAGTGACATCTTGGCTGATATGTCCTAAAAATGATTATGAAAGCATTCTCTCTCGATAAGGGCCAAGGATCCATAGCCCTTGTTGATTCGAGGTTGGAGTGCAGGCTGCAAGCTAAAGCAAGGTCCTGTGGATAGTACCCCCACATAGGTGTATGAGTTGGTGATCTCAATCTCTTTTCCTTTGAAAAAGAAATGGAGGTCACAGAGGAACTTCTTCGACGTGTTGAAGATCATAACCTTGGTTTTACCTAGGTTAACCATCAATAGTCGAAGGTCAATGAAAAGGGCCAGGGCATCCAGCTGCCTCTGCAATCCGTCAAGGAATGGGGCTATAAGGACCATGACATCTGCAAACAACAAGATAGAAATCAAGACATGATGTATAAGGAAACCATCACCGTCCTGGATGTGTTCAGTCAAGAAGGAATCCAACTCGTCAATATAGATCACAAATGGTGTGGGGGACAAGGGACAACCTTGTTTTACCCTAATAGTGCTCCCGATAAAATTTGATAGCCCATGTACTGTGCGTAGACGACCAAGGACCAACTCATATAAGTGCATGATGGCTGAAAAGAGGATCTATGAGATGCCAATATCTCCGAGTCTCTGGAATAATGCTTCTCTAGGGACTGAGTCAAAAGCTTTTCAAAAGTATACAAAAAAACAATAGACTTTCGAAGAGCGATGTCATGCCTCCTCAATGATGGCCCTAAGTGTAAGGATGTGGTCAATAGTCTGGTGCTCAGGTCAAAATCCAGCTTGTCCTCTAGCTCAAAGTTGTTTCCGCTCAAGCTCCTTGGAGATTTGGAGGTGGAGGGATGCAGCATATAGTTTGGAGAATGTGTGGCCCACCATGATAGTCCTATAATTGTTGGGATATGAGCTGGGGCCAGATTTTTGTATCCGGTGAATGATGTGTTGAGACCATGTCAATGGGAAACCTGTACAGACCACATGGTTGAAGAGATCAACAAAGTAGGGAACCAGAGCATGAAGACCGTGTTTAAAGAACTCTGCCTGGAAACCATCCTCATCTGCTGCTTTGCTGTTGTTCATCACCCAAATGGCCTCTTTGATGTCACTATCATAGAATACGAAACATGAAGAGGGTGGAGAGGTCACCTAAATCTGGGGTTGCCCTGGGATGTCATAGAGGGTGGACACATGGGAGAACATGGGCTGGGGGTTAAGGTAGAAGGGGAGGGGAGAGCGGTAGGGAAGGACAATACGACATAATTTTCTAGGGGAGTGAGCAAGATAGGTACACAAGTCACGTATTCTATGGGAGACAAAGAGACGTTTCTTGCGATGGAGGAGGCGACAATATGAGGCTTTGATGTTAGGGTAGGAGGGGTGTGTATGGATGAATGCATTTCAAAGCTGTTGGTGGAGAGATTTGCATTCCTCATCATACCATCAATTCATAGGGAAATATTTGGGTTTATGAGAGGTGGAAGTGGGATGACGAGAGTAGGGGTAGGACTTAAGGGCAACATCCAAAACGATGGATGAGAGACAGTTGTACTTGGTCGATGTGGAGTAAAATAGTGAGAATTGGTCCATGGAGGGCAGCATCTGGCGAAGGTGGGAAGAGAAGATGTCTGGGTCACCCTCATCAAACGAAAAGTAGTACGTGGTGAGCCCATGGGGGGAGGTGGGGTGAGAATGGGGGGGTTGTCAGTGCGAAGAGAGAAAGAAAGAAGAGCATGGTCAGCTAAGGGGTTGGGGGAAAAAAAGTGATGAATGAAGGAGAGGAGGTTCTGGCTAGAGAGGACATAATCAACAACGCTTGCTCCTCCACCATGAGGCTGACATGTGAAAAAAGTGAGAGTTTGGAAAACGCGAGAGGCCATTAAGAATCAACAGCACATGAGATTCTCCCAAGTGTAAAAGATGTCGACCGTAGGTGGTAAGGGGCCCCAATGCATCATCATACATCCTGTGAAATCCCACTGACTCTGGATCAATCTCTTGGATGCAGTACACATCCTCAAACCGATTGTGAAGAGGGATCTGGAGGGATCTAGTGCGGGAGTTGAAGTCACCTAGAAGAATAACCTCCCCAACTGCTGAATACTGGGCTATGTCGACATACAAATCGACAAAGGGGTCCCCTTCAGGCCCATTATGAATGAAATATGATGAAGAAGCAGGAGGGAAGTAACGAACAACAATGTAAATGTCCCTGGGGACAGGAGAGACCCCTTGAACCCAAACCGACATAAACCTCACAAACTCATCTGCAACCACCAAAGAAATCCTACTTTGAAAGGAATCTCTGATGAAGAAGCAACTTACCCAGAACCTCTGATACAACCATAACTCCTCGTCTCCTACCTAAAAGTTGAGAACTTATGGTAACTTATAATGTCTGGGATAGGTCGAACATGGCTCTCATGTGTCTCGGTGATGAATAAGATATCTGACAGTCTAAGAGCATCATATAATAGACCTAGCGATGCCCAAAAAGACCTAATCCAATTCCAAAAAATGACGTAAATGGGTGCCCCTTGTTGCCTCCCCCAACGAGCCTATCATCTAGAGGACTCGGAACGGGGCTTCCACCCAGGTGGAAAAGTGTCCTGAATCACTGCTTTGAGGTTCCTAATAATTGGCCATTTCCCTGCCTGACGTGTTGCTGTAACCAACTCCCTAGAGCGTTTGAGCTCAAAAACCTGTGTTTTAGTGAGATCCTCATTAAGGAAGATCTTACAAGGAAGTGAGAATAGATTTCGCTTAGCTCTAAGAGCTCGAAGGTTATCAGCCGCCAACCTGAATATGAGAAAGAGAGTGGAATCGTACCCAAGCCAAGCTCTATCGAGAGTCACATCTTGGAGCTCTAGTTTTTCATTGAGGAACAAGGTCCCAACCACCATGGGGTCTGAGGATGTGAGAGGGAAAGGAAGCCCTCTCATATTGAGGTTCAATTCTCATGCTTGTCTAGTGTGTTCTTCCATGAGTTTAGATTGTACCACCTCCTCAACTGCGACTAGAGGGGGAGCGAAGGGGGTATACCTCCCTTTAGCAACCTGGGCCCATGAGTTGATGTGTGTTTCTATTTATAGTTTAAAATCTATTTGTTGAGCTTTGATCTCCTCCTGTTTGTTTTTCAGATCGAGAATTTCAGCGTGTAGAGTGTCATTAGAGGGGTGGTGGTGAACTTCTCACTCCTTGTTGTCCCTCAACAGCTACTTTAGTGAACCATTCTTGCCTTCCATTACAACTAATCTGTTCCTGAGTTCATCGACCTCTCTTTTGAGTGCCTGATTAGAGGATTCAAGGGTTTCCAATCTCCTAATGTAATATCCCAAAATGGGACTGCTCAACAATGCTTGCATAAAAAACTCATTTTCAGAAATATATGCTACAGAAAATGAAATAAACACTTGGATCCCTTAGGTCTGACAATATACAACCGAAATCCAAGAGTAGATCAGAAACAAATCAAACTAGGTGAGGTAAACAAACCTCCCACACCTAGGATAGCTAGAAAAGGCTAAAACCCCAAAACTACTACAACATGAAATTACTGCATAAAGAGACAGTGCAGTCTAATGAGGGTTTGTACACATAAATAATAGAGATAAATAGATCTGATATTATATTAAACAATATGGCTCAAGAAATGAGATCTACTCTCCTTTATACAAAAGCTAGAGAACCCGGGCAGGGTTTCTAAGAATATACCCAAATAAAAATGGTGATCTTCAGCAATAAGATTGAATAATCACTAAAAATTGAAGCACAGGAGTATATAAGGCTGTAAGAATATAGATTTGATGCAGATCTGATCAAAGGTCTTCCCCCATGGAAGGATCAACCCTCCAATCACAGGAAAACTCCCCAAAAGAGCCACAAAAGACACTACTGAAACTGCCCTCTAGAAATAACGCAATTCCCATACTGGAATAATGATGTAGGTGATAGAAATACGTTGGCTTGCTGCCAAAGGTCTGAAATAAGCTTGAGAACCCTCCAAACTGATCTCCCACAAGAAGGAATCCTTCCTCCTATGCAAAATCAACTCAGAAAATGGGGTTCTCAACCCTCCACTGTAACACCCTGCAACTCAACACAAACTCCTGCAAAAAATGTGCTGAAACTGAAGACTGAAGCTTGGCACCAATGCCGGATATGTGGAATGAAAGATTAGGCCTCTCCCAAGAGCTACTAAAAGGGAAGAGATGGAATTCCTAAACAGGAATACCTTAGTGCTAAATATCACCAACAATCTTAGCTAAACAGCTGAAGAGAGCAAAGTCTAAGCAGACACATCAAAATATAATTCATAAGCTAACCCCGAATGGCTGCCTTCCTCTTCCTTATAAACTAAGTGAGCCTTTTCACCTTGGGTCCCACTCATTAGGGTTTCCACCATCACACAAACAATCTCCCTCCAAAACTGCGTTGTACCTTCATCAATGCCACTCCTCCATAACAATGATGTTTGATTTGGTCAAGGTTGACCTGTTCAACCTGCTTCAGCCCTTTTCACACCTAAGGGTCTTCAATCCAGCTCACAAATAGTTTTCTAGGCTGAACCTCATTCATATTGAGCTATTTTTATTGCTGATCCACTCCTCCTACATTTATTCCATTGAATTGGTCAAACTTGACTTTGTCCACATGCAAATGTCCCTTTTCACACATGAGAGTGCTAGATCCAGTTACTTTTATGATCCCTCTTCACATCAAGATGGATTTTATTTCTATTTCTAAAATGTATGGGCCTCCTTACGCATTTATTCATCTCCTAAGTGTAAGAAACAAAAATCAATATTCCAATTAGCTGCTTGCTAATTTTGGAATATTACAGTCCTCCCCTCCCAAATGTTGCTTGTCCTCAAGCAACTATAAGGATAGAACTGAAGACCCTCCTCTTCTTCCCCTCTAGCATCCTCATATGATAAAATCCTCCAAGGATCAAGATGTTGTTTAATCAATACATCTCCAAGTTGTTCCTCCCAAATATGCAAGCTAGCTTTTGGTGAGCATCCCAAATAGCTATCATCATGTAAAAGTAAAATATCCATGGAGGCAACAATGGGTTTTTTAAAGGCCTTCTTGAGGCATGAGGTATGATATAAATTGGGATCTATCATCCCCAAATGAATCTCCCACCCCCAAGCAATCATCCATACAGAATGAGATACCTCCCAACTTGGCAACTCCTGAAAATCCTCCTCCACCTTGAGCTTCTGCAAAGTAGGTGGGTTGAAAATATGAACATGGTAGAAAAAGTAGCCTACCCCACACTATCCTCCTCTCCACTTATGATAAGTGTAGAGCATCTGCTGATATTGGGCTGCAATGATATTGCCCTCAAGTGGCAAGATGAAGACTAGATCTCCAAAGATCTCCTCTCCAACGTTGTGAATCAAGCTGGCCCAAAACATACCATATATAATGAGTTGGAAATCACCATAATATAGAATCCAATCCATCCCATGGCCCACCTCATAAATAAGAAAGTTTTTAACTGTGGTGGCCATATCTCCTCCCATGCTCCCCTTGGAACATGTAATGCAAAAAGTGTGGGAAATCTCTTTCCCCAAGGACACATCCAGCTAATGTGTCTCTCTTCCAATCATGTTCCCCATAATGACAGACAATATCAGAAAATGGAATCATGATTAGCATCATGCTATCTGCCATATGTGACAAAGGAGAAAGACAATGGTCCCTCAAATGAAACCAACGCAGTCTTCCCCACTTTTGCTTCAGAAAATAGCATGCCAAGTTGTCTCTTGACAAATGGCTCGTTGTACATGTCATCACATCTACTAGTGAATAGTAAATGGCTTGTTGAATCAACTAAGCATACATAGAAGAATAATGAAACACTTTCCCAAGGTCATACAAAATATGGCTGTTTCCATCATAATAGTTGGCCAAAATTTTCCCATGGAGCTCAATAAAAACCTTGCCCTCTTGAAGAGCAATGCACTGAATAGAAATGGTAAGAGAATGCAAATACTGTTAGATAATTGATAGATGCAAAAGAAATATTCTTACCATGGGATGAAAGTAAGATGTTGCATATGTACATGAATAAGTCCTCCATAGTGGTATGACATACTCCCATGAAGAGGAATGAATTATATGCTACATGAAGATCATCCTTCTTATGCTTGGAAATCCAAGTTAAGAAGATCATATCTCTATAATAGATGTTTCCATCCACTACTCCATCAGTCTCACCTCCTCATTTTCCATCAAGTGCATCATATGTGAAGTGATCCCGGGAATACTCCATCAATAAACCCAAGCTCCTAAGTGATAGCGCTGTTGGCTTATGCAAATAAGCTCCTGCCAACTCATAGCTCCATTCTTTGACATGCACATTGTCAAAGATATCTCCCACAATGCTGCTATACATAAGAAGTTCCTCCCAAAGTGGAAGTACCTCTTGATCATCCAAGGCTAAGGAGTAGACCCTTTTCACCATGATAGTGCCATCTCCCACTCCTGCAATATCATGCAAAGTATGAGAGAAAATTTTCCCATGCTCTCCCAAGAACAACCCAAGCAACAAGAGTTTTTGCTGCCTCCTCATACCTCCATCATACAAATCATGTGGTGAAGACATAATGATTGATATGAAGAATGTCATATCAACATAATGCATCCATACTCCTTGCTTCCCTATGATGCAAGTATCCTGCCCAACTTCCTCCACCCACATACCCTTAGAAAGAGGATATGTCACATGATGGCCAAACTCTTTCAAGAGTAGCCAATGCAGCCAAGCCTCCTGCTGCCCGGTATCATATATTTGCAAGTAGCTTTCCAACTTCTTACTCACCATCTACACCCATTCATCCAAATGTGGGTGCCTCCCATCATGCTCAACCTTGGTACCCTTCCAATGAAGACTACCATCCGCCGAAATCCGATTTCTCCTTTTGCATTTCATGGGATGTTGAAATGAAACTCCTTGGAGATCTCCTAGAGAAGATGTCACACCAATAACCAGCTTGAATCCATAAGGATCCAAGTGTGATGAGGGAAAAACCTCCTCAAACTGTTAAATAACTTTGCACTCCATGATATGTTGAAGTGAACCTCCAATGAGATCTCTCCATGAGACCTTCTTTTCATCAATGGCCCTCCAAAACCAGTAAGGTTCTGGATCTACTGCAGGTAGAAGTTTCTCTTTGAGCTGTGAGATGCTCATTGAGAAAGTGTCATCTAGAAAGGAGAAAATATTTCTCATCTCAAGATGTCTACCATATATCACTTCTCCCTCCATTTCTTCATGAATGAAGTTGCCATTTGAATGCTCCCAAAAGGAATGGGCCCTCTTTTCTTCACTACTTCTCATGTACAGCGCAGTGCAATTCTGCTGCTATAGATCAGCAGTATGCAATGGTGTATCTCTCTCCATAAGATTTGCTGAAATGATAAGAGGCGGAAACTTAGGCATACCTTTGTGACATTTGGAAGCATCTTGTGTGGCTGCAATAGTTCCTTCCTCCAATGTGTTGGCTCCCACAACTACTGAAGATGAAGGCTGCTCCTCCAAGGTTGTGACAGCGCTAGTACAAGTATCCTCAAGTGGTGGTGAGGGCTCCTCCTCCTCTGACTTCTCTTCATCAAATCTCTTGATCACCCTCTGAGTGAAATTTTCAAAATTAGATACTCTTGCATGAATCATATGGCTGAACCACTAACTGCGTGCCTTACCCTCCATGTGAAACGCTACAATCTCTATTGCCTCTCTCTCTACCACTGGATGTAGTAGGACAAATGCATCAAGTATTCTTTCCCAAGCCCTTGCTATAGATGACCCATCAAAAGTGGACAATAGAAACCTATTGCCTTTGATTCTTCTTGTGCTGCAAGGCCTCCTCTCTTCCTCCAGCTGAATGAACTGTGGGAAAGCTATAGTCCCCTTGAAGGTTTTGGGTTGAGATTTGTACTCAACAAGGTAGCCACTTAGGATCTCATGCTCCAAGTGTCCTTCATGGTTCTGGTCTTCTCCTCTTTGAGAATAGGAAGTACATGGTCCTTCCTCTTCTTGAAACCCCCTAGGAGTTTCATTGCATCTCTTCTCCTTCATCTGCTTAACCTCCTTGGATAGGTTCTTCCTGGATCTGAAAAGTGATGAGATAAGGCTCATCCTTTCCAACATTCTGATCTTGCTCCTCTTTGTCTTCTTATTCTTCTGATAGCATAATAGCTAGAACTCATAGGATGAGCCAAGATTATGCTATGATACCACTATAATATCCCAAAATGGGACTGCTTAGCAATGCTTGCATAAAAAATGCATTTTCAGAAATATATGCTACAAAAAACGAAATCAACACTTGGATCCCTTAGGTATGACAATATACAACCGAAATCCAAGAGTAGATTAGAAACAAAACAAACTAGGTGAGGTAAACATTAGGGGAATTTTGAGGTCTAAAAAGGGCCTCCTAAGGAAATAATAAAATAATATCTAAACCAATAAAATAATATTTATGAATTTACAATTCACTTTTTGCACCACAATCCATGTAACCATAGTTAAATTCAATTCAAAAGTTGTACCAAAACAAAACTAATAAAAAAATTGTATTGATATGACTATAAATAAGAATGAGCTTTAAAAAAAAAAAGTCATTATCACTGAACAACTAATGCATTTTTTCTTTGTACTTAAATAACTTAAAATAAAATATAAATATAAACTTATAAATTCTTAATTATAGTATATGCTATTAATTAAAATTTATATTATTTAAATTGTATAATAACACAGAATTAATATACTATATAAAAATAATATAATATAATATAATATAATAAATGTATAGGGATATGCATTGTTCATTTCAAGAAATATGAAATGACAATAATATATTTTTATTGAAAAAGTGTGAAATGACATTTATTACGAGTACTTTACTTTGACTTTAAAAGTACTTAGAGCACTACCATGGTTAACCATGAGTTTTTATCCACCATTGAGAATGTGACAAGTAAGTACCTTTAACTCAAGCAATGCCACTTCAACCATTAGGGATGATGTCATCCCCTAAAATGTGATTGGTTCTCATAAAGTGAATTTTGATTGTACATTTTCCTTAAGAGACCCATTTTTTACCTCAAAATTCCCCTAATGCAGACCTCCCACACCTAGGATAGCTAGAAAAGGCTAAAACCCCAAAACTACTGCAACATGAAATTACTGCATAAAGAGATAGCACAGTCTAATGAGGGTTTTTACACATAAATAACTAAGACAAATAGATCTGATATTATATTAAACAATATGGCTCAAGAAATGAGATCTAGTCTCCTTTATACAAAAGCTAGAGAACCTGGGTAGGGTTTCTAGGAATATTCCCAAATACAAATGGTAATCTTCAGCAATAATACTGAATAATGACTAAAAATTGAAGCACAGGACTATAGAAGGTTGTAAGAATATAGATCTGATGCAGATCTGATCAAAGGTCTTCCCCCATGGAAGGATCAACCCTTCAGTCACAGGAAAACTCCCAAAAAGAGCCACAAAAGACACTGCTGAAACTGCCCTCCAGAAATAATGCAATTCCCAAACTAGAATAACGTTGTAGGTGATGGAAATACGTTGGCATTCTTCCAAAGGTATGAAATAAGCTCGGGAACCCTCCAAACTGATCTCCCACAAGAAGGAATCCTTCCTCCTATGCAAAATAAACTCAGAAAGTGGGGTTCTCAACCCTCCACTGCAACACCCTACAACTCAACACAAGCTCCTGCAGAAAATGTGATGAAACTGAAGACTGAAGCTTGGAACCAATGTCGGATATGTGGAATGAAAGATCAAGCCTCTCCCAAGAGCTACTCAAAGGGAAGAGATGGAATTCCTAAACAAGAATACCTTAGTGCTAAACAGCACCATCAATCTTAACTAAACAGCTGAAGAGAGAAAAGTCTAAGCAGACACGTCAAAATATAATTCATAAGCTAACCCAAAATGGCTGGCTTCCTCTTCCTTATAAACTAAGTGAGCCTTGTCACCTTGGGTCCCATTCATTAGGGTTTCCACCATCACACAAACAATCTCCCTCCAAAACTGTGTTGTACCTTCATCAATGCCGGTCCTCCATAACAACGATGTTTGATTTGGTCAAGGTTGACCTCTTCAACCTGCTTCAGCCCTTTTCACACCTAAGGGTCTTCAATCCAGCTCACATATAGTTCTCTAGGCTGAACCTCATTCATATTGAGCTATTTTTATTGCTGATCCACTCCTCCTACATTTATGTTGTTGACTTGGTCAAACTTGACTTTGTCCACATGAAAATGTCCCTTTTCACACATGAGAGTGCTAGATCAAGTTATTTTTATGATCCTTTTTCACATCAAGAGGGATTTTATTTCTATTTCTAAAATGTATGGGCCTTCTTACCCATTTCTTCATCTCCTAAGTGTAAGAAACAAAAATCAATATTCCAATTAGCTGCTTGCTAATTTTGGAATATTACACCTAAATAGTTCCTGAAAAGCCCTGTTGTCGCATTAAAATCCATAATCGGGCAAAGGTGACGGTTCCAACAAGATTTGAAAGAAGTCTTCGACACCTATGTCTATGTCGGTAGGAGGTCTTGACAGCGTCGTCACCTGCGGTTGATCATGTTGCTGAGGTTGGGTGCCCGGGGATCCAGGCATCGTGGTGTTGAGAAGAAATGGTGGGAACTCTCCCATTCTTTTTTTGTAGAACTAGCACTGTCAGAAATGGACCGCTCTCGGGGATCCAGACATTGTGGCGTTGAGAATAAATGGTGGGAAATCTCCCATTCTGTTTCTACGGCACTTCCACAGTCAGAAATGGATCGGTTTGTGGTACTCTCAAAATCCGTGGCCAAGCTGGATGCCCACAAAATCATACTGCATAGCAACAAGGTTGCCTGCTATCTGAAGCTCCACATTACGCTTGGGTATTTTTTCAAACAGTTCGTGTGCATACTTCAAAGTTCCACAGTTAACATACATGGCAAGCAGGCAATTCCATATGAAGATGGACTGCCCAACTGTCAAGAGCACGAAGCGACTTTGGCGAGGGACAGAAGGGAAACTGCCGAAATGATTCAGCACAACACGAACATAGCTAATTAACCTGTGTCGAATTTCACACTCAAACCCAGAAAACATCCCAAAGCTACTCAAAGCTACCTTAACCAATTCATGGTGGCTTCAGCTTCTACACCACAGCTAGATCTTCGATACACCAGCTCGGGCTCTTCCCAAGCTCGGATACACTAGCTCGGGCTCTTCCCTCTGGCGGCAGGTTCAAATTTTGGTGCAGGTTCAGATTTCGGAGCAGTCCTTGTGAGAAAATGCTTGTTAACCTATCATGACATAATATGTGGTAGTCCTCAAATAATTGAGAATGGAAGCCCTCTAGCTTGTGCTTATCTTTATCTATCCTATGTGTGTAGATTTTAGCTTTGACCTACAAGGATTCATCGATTCCCTGCGCAATTTGGACACTGAAATATAAGCTTCCAGAGTTCAAGTTATGATTGCTTCGATTATGATGTTACCAAAAAAATATACAACTTATTATGACACCGAAAACTCATCATAGTAGAGGGATGCTATGATGAAATGCAGAGGGATGCATATAACGTAGGGAGAGGAAATTCAGAGGGATGCAGTGAGCGTAGAAGCCAACCTGTTAGCAAAAAAGGAATAATCAAAACTCCACTGAATGGCATTAAATACAAACATGATCCAATTGAACTCATTGTAAGATTCGATTCATAATCTATTTTTGTTTTCAACCAATGTAACTATTATTTGATAATGATATCCAATCAATCAAATTTTATTTGAGTTGGGAAACTTCCATCAATGCTGCATAATCTAGGGTTCAATAGAGGTGTCTAGGTAGTTCTTATTTAACAAGATCGAACCCTGAGTCTTTACAAATTTTAAAACATTTTAGATATTGAATTTGTGATAGGGCATCTCAGATCACCGAATGCTGCCAACCCAAATCACAAAATACATGATTATTGGGTCACAGATTTCACTTTATATATACTGAAGTTATGGTTAGATTTTAGGGTTCTCATGCGCTCCCAAGAAGAGCACCTCCCCAAGCTAGAGTCAGATGTTATCTAGCAACATTTTTGGTTACTAAAGGGATCCTCAAGGCATCATTTGAAGTTTCTCTTCAAGATCCCGAGCATCAAGAAAACAATCTAAGTTGGAGAAAGGAATTGGTGCCCTATTTGAGAATTTTGACAGCTTAGATTCTTGCATCTCCATTGTAGGGCAAACTGCAACAACGTTTTGACAATTCAGTAGCTTGAGGTGGTTGTACAATAATATACTTGGTTGGTCAACAAATTCACTGACTTGTTCTAATTCATTGTATAAAGGAATATTTTTATTGTTAGAGGAAGCTAGAACCTCCTAGAAGAAGTAAGAGTAGTTCTTTTATGTTTCTAAATTTTCTCTATAAGCAGCTGAACAATTTATCTCTTATGCTTTTGGAAGACTATTTTGGTTAAAGAAAGCAGCAGAAGTGGCAAAGTTTTTTTGGAGTGCAGAAAAGGCATATATATTTGTCTTCATTGAATATATATATATATATATATATATATATATATATATAGTTCCAATTCAGCTTTTTGGTTAAACCTGAGAAAGCAACATAAGTGGAAAAGTTTGTTTGGAGTGCAGAAAAGGAATTTGCATATTTATATTTTAATTTCTTCCTAAAATATCATATAAATATTTGTCTTCATTGAATATATAAAAAAAAGAGACCAAAAATCTTACAAATTAAATAATTATGGAGCATAAAATAAATTAAATTAAACCATGCATACCTTCTAATTAGCCTTTGCCTTCACCCACTACACTTGTACACTTGTAAATATTTTTGGAATAGGGTATCCTGCGAAGCTGCGAATCTGGTCCATTTTGTATATTTCTGATTATATTTGGTATAATGTAGGGGTTTTGGGGTGGGTCAAAGCCCTTGAATGCATTGTAAGCGGGTCAAGGGTAGACCAAGAGTCCGCAAACCATGGTTTGTGGACCATTGGATGTGTAGGCTAAAATAGTATAAGTAGTAGAACCTTTTTGAGTCGATAGGTAGGAATGAATAGAGACTGATGCTAAGTGCGAATTTTTAGATCTGAGATTGGGTTATTGGGTTAGGACTCCTACTAGTTGTGTGCGCGGAGATCCTCTGTCCGGCTGTGTGCGGACCCTACTGGCTGTGTGTGCAGATGGGTTTTTGGGTATGTAAGAGACTTTTGGATAAGTAATATATGTGAAGTATTGCGGATGTCTGATGTTGTTTGATCTATCTGGTTATGGTTATTGTGGACTCGAATGATATGTGATTCTGTTACGAGCTGTGAATGATATATGTTTATGAGCTACGAATTATCTGTGTTATGATAACTGTATCTGCAATTTGATTAAGTCTGCTGTGAATATATTGTTTTATGTTTATACTTGGTTGTCCGCACATGGATGCGAGCTTGTTATTTAAATCTAGTAAAACTGTACTCTGGTTAATCATTGAAAGTCTTGCAAACAACCTATGACTGCGTAGATCTGATAATTGCCTAACGGTTCGACTTACCTGCTCTTTCTCTCAGGGTGCGGAAACCTGGTTCAAGCACCCACCCATATTGCTTCGGGTGAGACTTTTTCCTGTGCAAGAAGGTCACTGCCGAAAGGGCTAGTAGTATAGGGGTTTGTTGGCAAACCTTAACCTCTAAACCTGGGTCAGGACCCCCTGAGCTAACAAATGGTTCCATTGCTGGGACCGAGAGCATTTTGAGAGAGGGATTAGGTAATTCCAAGGCTGTATTGGAGATCTGAGAGAAAAGAAAGTGACGAAAGGATTCTGGAATTTGTAGTCACTGAATTTGCGATCGATAAAAAACGGAGCAAAGGTACTTCAAGGGTTTTCGGGGTAAGTTTCTAAGAACTTTGACGTTACTGATTAAGATATTATTGTGTGAAAAGAGTGTCCTAGTAGCCATAATGAGTGAATGAGCTCCGATCAAAGTGAGGGCACGACGCGTAGTGGCAAGTATTACAGAACTAATCAAGAGGGAGATCGATCTATCTATAGTCTAGGTAATAATTTTGCGGGTGCATAACCCCCCGTAAACTCCGTCTTTGAGTCCGCGCAGGAGAAAGAAATCACCACCGGAAGATGATATGAATTCACAGATGAAGTTACCCTCCTTCAAGGGTGTGGGGGACGAAGACATGGATCGGTTCTGGTTTGTCGCAGGGTCTGTATGGACTGCGTAGAATGTAGTAACCGACGTGGTGAAAAGAGCGAAACTATCTCTTGCTTTTGAAGGAAGGGCCCTGGACTGGTACATGGGGTACCTAAACAAGCATGCATACACAAGCATTGAAGACATTAATGATGCCTTGAAGTAGCAGTTCAAAAATCCTAAGGCCTACTCCTAGATAGTAATCGACCTGAAAGATTTCAAGCAAGGTCCATATGAGTCAGTGTGGGAAGCCGATCAACAATTAAAAAAAGTAATCAGAGAAGGAGGATTCCAGTATGATGATAGGAAGCATGTGGAATGGTTCATTGCTATGTTGCTGCCTCACCTACGCATACCGATGGGCCACCAAGACATCAAGTCATAGGAGAAGGCCTTGGAAATAACAATGAAGCTGGAGGTTGCGCCATGAGATGAAACCCAGTTGGGTGTCCAAAAAATACAAGGCCAGTTAGAAGCAATGCATATGGAGATCCAGAAACTACGAAAGGAACGAGGAGCGGAGGCTAGCCCTAGCAGGTGGTGCATACAATGCAGAGTGAATAGCCACACAAAGGAAAACTGGCCGCTATTAGCATACTATGTACAGGCGGGAGGACCTAGCTCGCTACGACCTAGAGAAGCTATGGGACCAAGTAGGCCGACACTATGGTGCAATGACTACCGCGTTGCACGGTTACACGACACCAACCGTTGCCCTCACCTTTCTCCTCCTATCACAGAAATCAAGCAGCAATGGTGTAGTTTTTGCAGGTCGGTAGGGCATGATGAGCAGAACTGCTGAACTTATGATATGATAATAGACCAAGGAAGCCTCCATAGAATATAGATAGATCCATCGTCACCAAGGACTCCTTCTAGTATCGAGGGCTCCCCCGTTAGGGGTAGAGGTGGAGGCCGAGGCGGAAGCATAGGAATGGGAAGAGGCCAACTGATCTGTTATAACTGTAGAGAGATAGGTCACTTTGCAAGGGACTGGCCAAACCCTACAAGGCAATCCTGCCGATACTGTAGGCAGCTAGACCACGTGATCGAGGACTACCCAATTTTGATAGCTAAGGTGCAGGAGAAACAACAGACACCTACGCAGAACGTGCAAAGGGTTACAGTGGAGCCTCAAAACGAGGAACCAGGTATTAACATCCTAACCCATAGCGGCCTAGCCACCGGGGGGGGCGGAAGAAAAAGCTGTGGCTGAGCCTCTGATCAAGAAAGAGGTCAGTAAATTAGAAGGATAGGACCTACAAAAGGAAAGGGAAACCTTTATCGCAGCTCGGAAGGATTTCGTAGAGGCAGCTACTTTGCAGGTTCGGGCAGCCACCAAAGAAGGAGAAGGGATCCAACCATTTTTACAAGCATGCATAAAACTGTTGCGCAATCAACAGGCCGTTGAGAACCTCCACGCACTCTTAAATAGCTGTGTAGAGAAGACTAACCCGCCCCTGGAAGTGAAGGGTGTAAACACATTATACAACTACAAGAGATGCACTGGTAGGGAAATGTGAATCACAATACAAATAGGGGATTAGGAAGTGGAGCAAGTTATTCTAGATCTAGGATCAGATGCGAACGTGCTGCGCAAGAAAAAATGGCAGTGCATTGGAGAACCCAAGTTGGAATGGTCCACGATCCAGCTGTGCATGGCCAATCAGCAGAAAATCATACCGTTAGGAAGGCTATCACAGATTACAGTAAATATTTTTGGAGTCAAGGTACGGGCCGACTTTGAAGTCATTCATATTGTGGAAGATACAGAACCCTACCCTGCGCTCCTAGGGTTAGATTGGGCCATCGACATGGGCGGTATTATCAACTTAAAGAAGAGGAGCATGGTATTTGAGAACGAAGGGGTACGAGTGATAGTCCCCTTAGACCCCACAGAAGGAGAAATGTATATGGAGACGGTGCGAATGAATGAGGAAGTAGATCACATCTACAAGCTAACCACACAGAATGAAGATTGGATCAACCATACGGCTGATAGTATGCTTTGCTAGGAAATGGGTAGAGACTGTTTGTTTGACTCAGACAAAGAAGTGGAACAGTGGTAAAATCGGTTGTACAAGGTGTCCATGCTGCGATGTCTCAAGATCACAAGGGATTTATGATGTATCTCCTTAGAAGTACGAGATCTACCCTACTTCGATGGCTAGGGTAGCATTACGGAATTTTTGCAAGCATTCGAAGCTGAAATTCCAAAGGAAGGAAGGATATGGGCCCTTTGTCTCGCCCTGCACGCAACACCTGTGAAGTGGTGGGATAAGCAAAGACAACGTTCTAGGAGTGGGGGGCATGTTGGGATGTGTTACTCTTGCACTTTGACCCCCTAATCTGCTTATGAAGGAAGCAACCCAGATTGATAATATGAAGTTGAGCAGGCTTACACATGATGACTACTGATGACGAGAAGGGGCGCGAGAATGATAGGTGCGTCCCCTGCAGAAATTCTTTCAAGATGATGGATACTATGAGCGTTGCGGGTCTGGCCGCACCTACAGCTATAGAACAACTACACTCCTTCCTACTCTTCGAAGATTATTATAGAAAAACTAGGTAGGAGTATGCATGGATCATAGCACCGATGAACGAAATTTTTCACAGACTCGTGTCAGTTTGCAGGGATGCCAGACGTCAAACAAACTCTAAAGTAGTAAATAAAACAAGTGGCCCACTTGGAGCGCAGCTGAAACATCGGAGGGACCAACAGGCAAGCCAGGAGCGCAGATGTGCGCTAAGCGCACTATAACTGTGAAAACTAGTCGTTGGGATAGTCAAATAAAGTAAATTACAAGCTCTACCATTGAAGGGAGCGAGCGGCGGGCATTTAATGAGGCGATTACAAGAGTTTTTTTACCATTCACATGATGGTAAGTTCCAAGTACTTCTTTCCCAACCATCGATTGCTCGTACTTGCTATAAAAATGGTCGATCAGACAAGACAAGGGTTCCGTATCAATTGTATTGCTTGTACTTGGCCTACCTTTCTGTATCGATTTGGTGCTGCCAAACGCTCTGTGTGTTTAGTGTCTCCTTCATGTCCGAACAATCTACCACCTCGGACAGTAGCAAACCAGAATTTTTTTTTCGCGCCAGAATGACAGCTACAAACCCTGTTGAGCCTGCAGAGCCAGTAACCTCGATGGAACAAGGGACTGCAGAAATAGTGGAAATCAAGTTTGAGGTTGAAGAGATTCTCTCTACACCGAGCCCATCCACGAGAAAAGGGAAAGAAAAGGCCCAGAGCTCTGGCAAGCCCCCAAAGACTGCGAAATGGGCTGCAGGAAAGCCATGAACCTCCCCACAACTCGGAAAATCCCCGAAGGCAGCTCGGGAGGAAGCACAGACATTCGAGCCAATTCACTGGTTACCTCCCTTTGTTCAGCCACGGAGGTCATCCACGCACACGCCGAAGAATCTTGACGGGTTGGCCACATACCTACAGATGCCGGTGACCCCAGGCGAGGTTCCTATCATTGGCGACCTTGTTGGTAAGCTTCATGAGGTCAAGTTTGATGATCACGACCTAGCCAACGTTGAAGTGTTCCCTGAGCTAGCACCTGTGCTATAGCTCGACACAATTCATGACGACAATGGAGTTACAGTCATCCCCCAATGTTGGGTACGGGGGTTGGTCAGGTCTAGACTCCTGAACCTACTAAGGATGCCACATTTGGCCACTACAATATTATAGATCACTTGGTACACCAGCTTCTCGCCTTGGTCAATGATGGTATCCTGTGGCTCCGGGACCGCATCCCTATTGATGCTACCTTGATACACCGAATTACTGGCCTCCCCCTGGAATGACCTGATCCCATGCTGCGGGTGGGCAAGAAGTATGAGCAGAAGATCGCTGACGGCGTACATGAGACTTACCATGTGCAACAGAATACGCGGGGGTTCATGATCAGTACCATCAGTGACCTGGGAACTGTTACAGGTCAAAATACCTCCTCATCAGCTCAGAGGGGAAGACAAATGTGGAAGAAGTACAAAGACCTAAATTAAACCTATTTCTGCCAGGGTAACGCCTATATAAAACAGAACAAGAGCGTTATAACGCAGGCAATCAGTACATTGGCTGCGTTAGTGGCTAGGGAAACGCTCTGTTTACACTAGAGGGGAGCGTTACCCATGTTTTAAGTTTGAATTGGGAAAAGAGCGCGGAGAATGATTTGAATCTCCGACTTTCCCTCACAAAGGAGTCAGTTCACAAAGGAAACTGCAGAAGCACCAGTTCATTATTGGGCATTGCCATGGGAGACTGAACTCCAAAAGAGGCAAAAGCATGGAGATCAAAGAAACATCTAAGCTTTTTCCATTCCAAACTAGTGGAAAGAGAAGGGAAACAATGGCTTTCTCCCTCTCCTATAAGAAGGAGCTGAAGGCTCTTAATTGAAGGTCGAAGGATTGCTCAAGGTTCTGGTATACTTGTGGAATAGAGAATAGTGTGACATTGTGAAGGCCAAGAGTCAAAGAGGCTCCTAGAGAGCTTGTTGACTTAGAATTCTTCACTTGAGAGAGAAGAGAGATTGGGAGACTGAGGAGGGCTTGGTACAACCGATGGTTGTAATCCTCCTTCTTTTAAAATCAATAGAACTGTGTTCGTTTTGTCCATTCAATGCTTAATATTGTCATTATTGTTTGAACATTTACATAGTATGATATGAATGGCTCAGATGTGTATAATCTAGATGTTTATTGTATATTGATTTAATTGATAGGATACTTGTTATATTAGAAATTACGCGGGTGCTTTGACTGATTGCAAGACTCGGATTTGGAGCCGGTGAAGAAGGACTCTTGCTTCGCTGCGCAGCGCTCTCCAAGGGATTCCAAGACTGTCAAAGAGGTAATTCTCTATTGTATTCCTTCAAGTTATTTCAAGCTAACATGAACATGCTCATGCCATCTTTGTGAACAACATAGCTAATCTTACTGTCTGCCTCGGGCACCGGAAAGCCCTGAGAGGGATATTCGAAAACCAACAACCCAAGCAGTTTACCCTATAGCAGAATTGGCGACTCCACTGGGGAATTTCCCCCATAGTTTCCGGACTATTTATTCCTTCCTTTCTTCTCTTCTTCTCTGTTCAAAGATCCTTCCAACCATTTTTTGATGCCCAGTAGACATACCAAACACTTGCAGAGTTCAATCCTGTTCCTGTCTAGCCAACTGAAGAGCTTTTCCCTGGTTAACGCGACCTATGCAGGCTATCCAGTGCGTTATAACACGGTCTATGCTTAAATATAGTGCGTTATAACGTTGTATTTTCTCACAGACAGAGCGTTACTCAGCCAAAAACCTTGTTGTTCACTACTGTGACTGTGTTTTAGCTGTAGAGTTTTTTGGCCATCAGTACCTTTCACCGACTGAATCCCTGTGCTTGTCTGCTAAACTGGCATTGTTATTTGTTTCTCTTATTTAGTTAGTGCGCAAAACATTTAATTTTTAAAAAGATAATTTTTTTTATTATTATTATTTTTCTGCATCTAGCTGAGTTTATTCTGAAAGTTTTAGTTCACAGACTGTTAAAAGAGGTAGATAGAAGTCTGAATCTTCAAAAGTTGAGCTGTGTTATTTAAATGTTGGTGCATGGATGATTGAAAAAGAAACCTCTTCCTGTAGAAACACTCTTCATTGAATTTAATATTTAGAGCATGTTTTGCATGGTTTCTTGAGTCAGAGTCTCACTATACTTCATACGTCCATTCCCCCTCTGCAAGACTAATAACAAAGTACACTAAAAATAAAGCGACGCTAAAATCAATCTAATTACTCTTTTTTGAGCTCACACAAACAATAGTTCAGGCTAGGATCTTGGGTTAGGAAAGTGAGAAAACTACCCAAGATCTCAAAACTTGAAAACTAGAGTCATTAACGAGTGAAATCCTGCTGCACTCACATTATCGGGACCGTTACTTTACCGGAGCTCAGTGTGAGACAACACTTGGGTGCACTAGAAGGTAGCCTGCCTTCAACTGCATCCTGTGGGTGTGTTATATATTGGGGTTCCCTTCAGGGATGTCGAAACTAGATCGGGGATCTAGGTATTCTTCCCATATAGCACATTGTCCTTGACCGTGGACCCCCCTGATGATGTCTGTGATTTGAGGTATCCTTAGTGGCCATACTTTTAGGGGCTTACACAAGGTGACTAGGACGGGATGTCTTGGTACCTGAAACAGATGGACCCACTCTGTCTTCGATCTTTAGGAGGGTACTCGTCTTCACGAGAGTGCTTACACCTATCGTCTGAGGTTCGGGTGAAGCTCTAGAGTGACCGTAACTGTACTTTCGACCAACCCTCTCTGTATACTATTGTGATACTGAATTTCATCACCAGTGAATGATAGTACTCAGACAGGGCACCCTATTCTGGCTGCTTGCTGATTGATTTTAGAAAGTCCTTTTTCTTTTTGTTAAGTGTGTGGTTACTGTCATTTGAGACTTCATAATATATCACAATTTAATAAAATTTGTTAAAATTAAACCGGTCACTGTGGCGTCCCCTGACCCACGCCGTTTGTCTCAACAACAGCAAGGTCTACCTCCTCTCAACCTTGAGGAAGAACTGAACCTTGGTGAACCCAGGCCCTCTACGGAAGAGCAGTCTCCTCTGACTAATCTTGATTATCACATAGACCCTTATCAGCCGGAACTCCCGAAGGACCCTTTCACTGAAGGCATTGTACCTAATTACAATCCTCCGCTCACTGATCCATTAGGGCTTGTGATAATCCAAATTACACCACGCCGAGATATGTCTGCGGCAACACCAACATCTATTTCTCCACCGACATCCACAGGGTCGATACCAATGGCAACCATTCCTGGTTCGCCACCATCCTCCCCGCCGGTGGTCAGTTCTATTCCATTACTGGGTAACCCCAGTAGTCAACATACACCTACCCCCAATCCTATGGTCAACACAACTGTCAGTAGTTTACCGAACCCTTCGGCATCTACTCCTACCGTGACCACGTTGGGGACCACGGTAGCTCCTCCCATGAGCATGACTACTTCGGTGCCCTTTAGCAACCCTTTCGGTTGGAACCCTCTGTTGAGTTCAAACCCCCTGGCCACTATACCAGGGGGCAGTGTTATCAGTACACAGGTAGCAGGGAATATTTCTCTTCCTATGCAATCCTTAGGAAAAATGGGACAACCCATTGTAAATACTATCCCCTTAAGTGGTTCAAACATAGGTGTAGGATCTATACCGTTGCCAAATTATGCAAGTACTAGTATGCCTTCGGGAAACTCTATTGCATCCATTTGGACTAACCAACCCCAACCTCCATCTGGAGTGGGAGGGCACTTTTATGCTGGGGGCAACCAACCGTTTGCCCCTCAATACACTATGCCCTATGGACATCAACCGTATGTTCCTACTCCTCCACCTATGGGAGGTTTTTATCAAAGTCCCACTTACCCTTCTGGTAACACGTGGATGGGAGGACCCTATGGTCCAAGTAATCAGCCCATACTGCCTTGGTTAGACTCGGGGGCAAATCCACAATTGCCTTTCTTGGCAGCTTTGGACATACCTGACATCCATAAGCTGATGAACAACCCCATAAACCACAACCCGCTTTGGCCTCCAATACCGCATAAGATTCCTTCTGATATCCCGAAGTTCGACGGGAAACATGGGGATGACCCGGCCGCACACATCACTACCTTCCATTTATGGTCCATATCCAATTCCATGGTAGATGATAGTGTCCGACTTCGACTGTTTCCCCGCACCCTTACAGGCAATGCCGCCAAGTGGTACATTGAATTTCCACGCGCTGCCATCAATACGTTTGGCGCTTTGGCGACGGAGTTCTTAAAGAACTTCCAACTGCCAATTAGAGTGGAAACCGGAACAGAATTGTTAACATCGATGTGACAAGACACCGCCACCCACATCTCCGACCATATTCATGAATGGAGACATAGGAGGAGGCTCGTCAAAGCGCCAATACCGGACCATCTCTTGGCCAATTGGTTTTGCAAGTCTCTTTTACCCCACATCTCTAAAGACATTGGCCTTTCTGGTGTGGTGACAGAAGATCAATGTATTCGTCGTGCCCAACACCTGGATTTAATCTATTCACAATCTGGCACGCTTTACGATCTGCTCCCCCATGCCCCTGGTAACCCAAACCCTTCAGCTACTCAGAAAACTGGAGCTCATGTCGATGGTCTCGTTGGCGCGATCTTTGGTGTAGCCACCAATCAGTCTCGGGGGAAAACCTCCTAGCCATCCTCGGCTACCACCACCCCCGATCAAACGACTCCTCTTCCTCCTGCTGAGATAAATTCGGTGCAAATCTCACAAAAACCTAGCGGGAAAAATAAGAAGAACAAGAAGAAAACGTCTTCTTCAGAAGAGCATTCGGATAATCAGAATAACCCTAATCAGAAAAATGCTGCCAGAAATGACAGAGGAAAGGATAAACCCATGAAATTTCCTTGCAAAATCTGTGCGGAGGATCACTTGACATACAAATGTCCTCGGCTGCAGGAATGCAATGATTTTATTGCTAACAAGGATTCTAGGTGAACACCTGCTGTTCTCCACAATCCTTTCCCCAATCAACCGCAGCAACATCAACACATGGTTGACAATCTGCCACAACCCCATCAACGGGGCAACGGTGGTTCGTATCCTTCTGGCGAAGGACCATCTACCATTTATGGCATCGAGAGTGTTGACCTTCAAACTCGCGCCAAGCTTTATGGAAATCCTACCATAGATGCTCAGGAACCTGGAACTAGTTCCAATCCGCCGCCACCCAACGATTTACATATCGAAAGGCCTACTGTTGAACCTATAATTCGTCCCCCCAAAGGGACACTTCGACGCACAACTCATAATACCTCTGCACGTGCAGCCCAAAACTACAATATTGTAGAAGATTTGGCACAGGCACCATCAGCTATGTCTGCTCTTGAAGTATTACAAACCTGTCCAACACAAAGGAAAGCCTTGCTTTCGGCCATTGGTGGAATAGATCCCCAAGATTCCATGCTAGCAATCTTTGATATGGAAAAGGCTAAACCTCGCCTCTCACATCAACTCGCATTCTAGGTGCAGGTTGTGTCGAAAGGGAAACCAATCCATCACACTGTCATAGACGAAGGTGCTTCGACCTGCGTTATGTCACAAGCTTGCTGGCTCCATTTAGGTTCTCCTACTCTAACCCTGCCATCGAATTCCCTCAAAGCTTTCGATGGCCACACTTTCCTACCAAAAGGATACCTTGCTAGCTTTCCCATCACTATGAGTGGGAAAACGGTAAACGTGGACGTTGAAGTCGTAGAGCGTCATCTCGACTATAATCTATTGCTCGGTCGCAGTTGGTCTTATGCTATGATCGCCATCGTGTCTTCGGTCTTCCGACTCATCCTATTTCCATTGGATGGGAAACTAGTCACGGTCGATCAGCTATCCTTCTGCACCCCTGATTATGCCACTTTACCAAGTAGCACTGTACCCCTAATAGGAGGTGTCCCTGACTCTTACGTTAGTATCGGTACTAGTCTTCTGAAGGCATCTTCCCTACTAGGTTGTTTTCCTCTACCGCAGCCACAGATCCCAAACACGGTTGCAATGATATCCACCTTTTCAGATGGCTCTATCGACCCATGGATCATCCTGGCACCTTCAGATATTGATTCTTATGGAGATCAGATGCCGCTTTCACCGGTCGAGTTGGCTTACCAAGCCATCCAAAGCACATATGAACCCTCCACTGATATGGTTTCGACCACAGGTACAAACCTCTCTCCCATAACAGTTCTCTCTAAGGATCTCCTCAATGAAGTCTGGCCTACAGACGAAGCTATTCGAGAGATCATGTCATTAGAAGAACGACCTTGGGGAGAGTTTCACCATCGCACTTCGACGATTGGTTCGGAGGCGATAAAAACTGAAATCCCGTCTTTTGACCAATCTGAGATAGTTCCCTTCTCTTATACGACCGTTCACACTATCGATTCAGAAGGGAACATAGGCAATCCTTCCAAGAAACTTCTCATTGATATCTCGGTCAAGACAGGTATCATGGAAAATATTCCGTATTGCTTTTCAAATATCACACCTTTCCAACTTGCTTTCGGCCTGGAGGCAGTACTTCAGATCGAGTGCGAAATCCCATCACTCAAACTTGCTGTTGAACTCCTGCCTGGCACCATCGCCACAGAAGAGCGCTTGCTCTCACTTGATCATTTCGACAAAACTCGTCGAGATGCTACACTAGCACTCGAAGCTCACCAGCGCCGAGTTAAAGCTCAATATGACAAATCTGTCAAGCCTCGTTCTTTCCAAGAGGGCGATCTCGTTCTACTATATGATCAAAAGCACGACCTCTTGGGGGCAGGAACACTCCAACCATTGTGGCTCGGTCCTTACATCGTTACTAAAGCCCTCTCAAAAGGTGCTTACGAACTACAGGACTGTAATGGAATTCCACTCGAGGAGCCCCGCAACGGGCTCTATCTGAAGAAGTATTTTTCCTAGTTTCGCACTAGGCATATGCTTTGTAATTTTATGTATATAAGTTTTGCCTATTTTATTTTGATGCTTTTGGATTATTGTTTTTGCTTTAAGGTGTTTTTCTCATGTAATCTTTTTCTTTCGCATAGATGTCATCGCAGTCGTTATCATACGTCGGATATGCGGACGGTGCTAGTCGTCACACTAGACACATTGCTTCAGCTGCTTGGGTTCTCTATACTCCTGAGACGGACCTTCTTGGTTCCAGGGGAATTTTCCTGGGTAACGCCACCAATAATGTTGCTGAGTACATGTCAGTGATCCAACTCCTCACGGAAGCGGCATCTCGTGACATCTCCGATTTAGTGGTCAGGTTAGATTCCCAACTCATCATTATGCAGTTAAACAATTTTTACCGTGTCCTCCACCCTGTATTGCTACGTTATTTTTTACGAGTGCGACTTTTAGAACGTCAATTTCAAACAATCACATTCGAACACGTTCCTAGAGAATTTAATGCATTAGCCGATTCTTTGGCAAATTATGTGTTAGATTGGCATTTATCGCATTTATTGTAAAAGATTTACTCATGAGTACATATATTTTTATCACATCAAAAATACATAAAAATTTAAAAACACAAATCACCAAAAATATATATACATATATATATGTCGTGTCCAGTACATAGTAAACATCGAAAAGAAAAATCTCCCAAAACTTGGGGTGTTTTACAAAATTTGGCTACACTAAGCCATGCTCTGACACTAATACATCTACTCCACCAGCTAAGCCTGATGCTCATGATAGCATACAACTGCTCTAGCTATCCTCCTCAGAGGGACTAGGTATCTCTCCGGCACACCCACAGTATGCCGCTGCTGACGAACTGGAACCTCCCGCATAGGAAGCGGTGGTATACCCATACTTAGACGCTCCAGGTTCTTGGAGAGTTCATGTAAAATTTGGGTATCATCGTCGTCGCCAGCTTCCGCATCCTCTACTGGTGCGCCAGCCCTGGGTAGCTGCAATCCTCGCCGTGCATAGCGAGGGGCCCCAAATGGACGGATAGGTGCCACATCTGTGTCAAGCAAGCAAAAGCTTCATGTCAAAACTAAATTTTCACCCCTTTTTTAAACAAATTTTTTTTACATAAACATTCAAAAGCTAAAAACACAAAAACTTCTTTGAAAAAACACTGATCATTTTTTCTTACCATCGGGCCCCCACTGGGTGCCAGGGGGCAAGACTAACTCCGGATTGCCTGTGAAGTTCATCCCTGCATAGGGATAATCCTCAATCATGATGATCTGGGAGTCCAGCCAATCAAAAAACCCCTCATCAAAACAGTGATGGACGGGACCCTCTCCAGTCCATGGAAACAAAGTGGCCCATCGAGCCTGCCTCGGCTCGCGTGGGCCTAATGGCGCTGTAGGGATCCTGGGCCTCATCAGTGGTACCCGCTCTAGTATGAAAGAAACAATCAGTGTACCGTACCCAAACTCTCTTTGAGTACGGGTCTTGCATGCAGTAAGCTCTGCTCGGACCCGACGAACCACACCATCACACCAGTCGAAAACCTGAGGCTGCATACAATCCAAGGCTAGGAGCATCTGAGCCTTGGTGGCCACATGCTGACTCTTGGCACCTGCCAAGTGAACAATCATCCATAGTATAGACCGCAGTGGTCTCAGAGTCACCTGTACAATAGGTATTCGGTTACTCACAGCCTGGGTGCCACGTATGCAGTGCGCATGGATCAATTCAGTAGTGGAACGAGGGTCAGCTCTGGACCCCGTCAAATTGGGCCTCGCCCCACGACATGAAAAACCGGTCAAAAAGTACACATCATCATTTTCGATGGCGAGCTCATTCCCACCAATTCGAAAGACATGATGCCGTTCGTCCCACTGCTGGATCAGCCACCTCAGGAGGTCCTCTTGACCCCTCATCAGTTCTAAACGGGCATACTTGAGCAATCCGCACCTCCGGAGAGCCATTAAACTTGCCGCATCCGTCACCATATCTCGTTCTTCCCGCTCATGTTCTCTCTCTCGCCAGATACTCATGATTAACAACTGAACACCTGCAAATGCAACATTTTCAACCGATTAAAACTTGCCTGGACCACTTCAAAATGGAAAAATTGAATTGTTAGAAAGCACGGTGCGCCTAATGCGGGCTCTAGTACAAAACAGAGCGTTCTAACGCGGAACCCCTTCACGGGTTGTGCATTTAACACGGCTATTGCACTCCCGACCCGCGTTAGGCGCAAATATTTTTCTAGGGCCTCAAAATTTCCTAATTTTGAACCAGCAAAAACTAGCAAAACGATAATTAAAAGATAGCAAGAGGTTCTAGCTCTTACCTGGATCTCGCGGAATCGAAAACTGTTGCCTGGATTGACCGTAATTTTCAGCTGAATTTTTCACCCCTTTTCCACTCCAGAGCTTCTTCACAGCACTCAAAATAGTGAAAATGAAAGTCTTCTGACCTTCTTATAGCAAATTCTGGGGCAGGACTCTCTTAAGTCAGTCAGCAAAGTCGTGATTTCTTGCTGTACGCATATCGTAACTCTCGAGATTTGGTACTAATGTTCTAATTAGGGATCAAGATTTATGAGCAGACATACTCATGTTTTATCGAGCATTCTTTTTACGGTGTTTTTCTTGCTCGTTAATCCGAAAAACCTCGAGTTCTCTTCTTCGGACTCGTTAAACTTATACGAAGTTGGCATCGAGCATTCATTTTTTTCGGTATTTTCTTGCTCGTTAATCCAAAAAACCTAGAGTTTTCTTCTTCAGACTCATTAAAACTATGGAGAAGTATTGAGCATTCTTTTTAGGAATCTTTTTTCTCGCTCATAAAACTGAAAAAAATCCCGAGTCGCCTTTGTCAGGCTCGTTAAACTATCAAGACAGAGAACAAGGAGCCATTCTTTTCCTCTTTTTTCAAATCTCTTTAAACAGAAAAAGTATCGAGTTTTCTCCGCGTGACTCGTTAAAATTTCATGGAGGTATCGAGTTTTCTCCACGTGAATCATTAAAATTTCACGGAGGTACCGAGTTTTTCTTTGTTGGACTTGTTAAAATTTCACAAAGAATATTGAGTTTACTTTGTCTCCTCGTACTCATAACAAAATGAGGTAGACGTCCATTGAACATAGATTTCTCACTTTTCCGGATTCGATGGACTAACTTACGGAAAATGAACTGTTTCGGGCTTACTATTATCCCTTTGCCATGCCCGGTTATCAAGACATGACAAAGGTACCCCAATGGAGTCATCTTTTATGACATTTTTCAGACTCTCTAAACATGAAAAATTCACCGAGTTTACTCGTCTGGACTCGTTAAACCTAATCAGACAGGACATGGAGTTGTCTTTTATGACATTTTTCAGACTCTCTAAACATGAAAAATTCACCGAGTTTGCTCATCTGGACTCGTTAAATCTAATCAGATGGGGCATAGAGTTGTCTTTCCTGACATTTTTCAGACTCTCTAAACATGAAAAATTCACCGAGTTTACTCGTCCGGACTTGTTAAACTTAATCAGACGGGGAAAAACTTGGACAAAATGGATACTACCTCTGTTACATTTCCAAAAAAGGTCGATTTGGCAGCAAAATTCTTGAACATGGCACTTCCCTGAAAACTCTTTCGCAGTTAGCCGAACCCTACCATCTATGAGTATTAGCCTTCAATTCCCAGTGTCCCTACAATCGTATCCCCAACACACTTCGGTGCCCAAACACGGCCCCGCCCACCTAGTACCCTCGCTAGAGTGCCTTCATTGTTCAAGCAGACCCCGTTATCTACCGCTTCCCCGTTATCAACCAAAACCGTTCATTATGCCGTAAATTATTTGTCGCCCGACGTTCCCATTTACTCTTCCCTATTCTCAAATCATAAACAAAATCAATTGGTTTCCGTTTTCTGTTGACTGATAGAGACGCCTCACGTTACCTTCAACATCACTTCCTATCGACTTCAACATCTTATCTAGGAAGGATCTGTAAACCCATCAAGATGGACACTTGCAGACACTGCCAAGGTGTAGTCTTGTGTTCGATCAAGGGTCTTCATCATCGGGATTCGGTTAGAACGATTCTACGAGTGTTCGACTTCAACTCCTTTATTCCTACACTTCTGCCAGATTGTACCGGCATCTTAGGGACCATCATCATTATCGGTGGCCACCTTCGCGTCTGTTAACAGTTTTCATTATTGACTGGTAATCAGACGATTTCTCACATGTTCGACGACAAATCCCTCATTCACATGTTGAGAAATATGCAGTTTAAGTGAATCGGCGGTCAAGACCTTGGGGCAAAAGGCTACACCATTAAAGTTGTGTTCCCTTCCCCAAGATGCGATATTGTTTATGGAGATAGCTTTTTCAGCCTGATCCTATTATGACAGACACTTCCACATTGTGCCTATTGGTGGACAGATTCTTCATATCTCTATTCTAGAGAAATCATGTTGTTTAAAAGTTACTGAGCATGGGACATGCCCGACTCTAGGCAAATGCTATATTTTCTGACATATGTTGTTGTTTCAGGTTTTCCTCAATCTTTCAATCTCTCTATCTCTACAAATTATAAAGTATTTCGGCCATCGTCTTCGTCTCTGACCTCACACTTTAGGGGGCATCTGTTACAGGTCAAAATACCTCCTCATCAGCTCAGAGGGGAAGAAAAATATGGAAGAAGTACAAAGACCTAAATTAAACCTATTTCTGCCAGGGTAACGCATATATAGAACAGAACAAGAGCGTTATAACGCAGGCAAGCAATACATTGGCCGCGTTAGTGGCTAGGGAAACGCTCTGTTTACACTGGAGGGACGCGTTACCCGTGTTTTAAGTTTGAATTGGGAAAAGAGCGCGGAGAATGATTTGAATCTCTGACTTTCCCTCACAAAGGAGTCAGTTCACAAAGGAAACTGCAGAAGCACCAGTTCATTATTGGTCATTGCCATAGAAGACTGAACTCCAAAAGAGGCAAAAGCATAGAGATCAAAGAAACATCTAAGATTTTTCCATTCCAAACTAGTGGAAAGAGAAGGGCAACAATGGCCTTCTCCCTCTCCTATAAGAAGGAGCTGAAGGCTCTTAATTGAGGGTCGAAGGATTGCTCAAGGTTCTTGTATACTTGTGGAATAGAGAATAGTGTGACATTGTGAAGGCCAAGAGTCAAAGAGGCTCCTAGAGAGCTTGTTGACTTAGACTTCTTCACTAGAGAGAGAGGAGAGATTGGGAGACTGAGGAGGGCTTGGTACAACCGATGGTTGTAATCCTCCTTCTTTCAAAATCAATAGAACTGTGTTCATTTTGTCCATTCAATGCTTAATGTTATTATTGTTGTTTCAATATTCACTTAGTATGATATGAATGGCTCAGATGTGTATAATCTAGATGTTTGTAGTATATTGATTTAATTGATAGGATACTTGTTATATTAGAAATTACGCGGGTGCTTTGACTGATTGCAGGTCTCAGATTTGGAGCCGGTGAAGAAGGACTCTTGCTTCGCTGCGCAGCGCTCTCCAAAGGATTCCAAGACCGTCAAAGAGGTAATTCTCTATTGTATTCCTTCAAGTTATTTCAAGCTAACATGAACATGCTCATGCCATCTTTGTGAACAGCATAGCTAATCTTACTGTCTACCTCGGGCACCGGAAAGCCCTGAGAGGGATATTCGAAAACCAACAACCCAAGCAGTTTACCCTATAGCAGGAACGTAGATGGGTACTTTGTTACTAGCATGCAAACTAATGTGAAAGTGTCAGGCCGCTACTATCCCTGTGTGCATCATTCAGTTGGCAGGATAGTGCGAAAAATGAGTTTTCTTCAATTAGGCCCAGCACCTGTGTAACGAGTTTTTGGCCAGTGTTCGAGAAGCACAGGAGTAGGGGCACCCATTCTGTTACTCCTGGCTGGTGCTACTCATTGCGTTGGTCGCATGGGAAGCACCAGAAGAAGCAGTCTTCCCCGAGCTCACGCCTGACATGTGCGAAGGAGCATGCTATGGCAACTTGTGGGATTCCAAGGATGCACAACGTATTGAGGATAATCAGGTCTTCTGGGTCCCTTTTCAGAGCAGCGTGGACACAACCATCAATTCTTGACCCTGGCTGTCCCCAGCAGCATATGACAGATACAAGGGTGTTGCGGCATTCCAGGTTACCATGCATCACATCCAGATCAGAGCCCACAAGGATAAAGCGTGGAATTCACTTCCTTATATGGTAGCGGACGAAGAGATTGGCAGTATAATTGCACTCCGGCCTCCACAGTGGAAGATTGGCTTCAAGTCCGGAGTGCAGGATCCCAAATATGCCAGCACCACGTAGGTACTCCCCCCTATTACTAGTAAGGATATTGGAGGATCTAGCAAAAATACCGGAAAGGACATAGAGCCAGTTGCGAAGAAAGATGTGCAGAAGAAGAAAACTAATGAGAAAGATGCTGAAGGAGCATCACAGAGAGATTCATAGCCCGACTTAGGAACAGAAGGAGGGGATGCCGGGGGAATTGCATCCCCTCGTGGGACGAAGCACATAGGCAAACCTGCCAAAGGACCCCAGAATAAGCAGTACGCTCAACGAACAGAACATGATGATACTATCACCGTAACTGATGGTGACCTCGAATAGATTGCTGATGCAGTCTCTCTCGCCATACAGGATCGATGGGAGGCCATCAAAAAATAGAAAAAGGCTGTGCTTATCACACTATAGGCCGCGCTTCGCGAACTACAACTAAAGATGGACACACTACACACAAGTATGAATTTGGTATAGATGCCGCATCCCACCAGTAGTGTTGCGCTCCCACCGACAGAAAGCCACCTCTTCCCTTTTCTTGGTGCTGCCCTCATGATCAGTCCACCCGATTTCAGCATGCAGGTCCATAATTGTTTGGAGGTACAGCTAGACTTAGCCAGACTACTGCCAAATGTTTTTTAAGGGCTCCATACTGGTTTATTTCAGGCGATTCAACACTGGGACCTACAAATTCACCAAAAACTAGGCGTGTCTGAGAAAACGATCATCGAAAGAAATGCCACCATTTCCCTAGCCACCACGCAACAGAAAGAGCTTGAAAGCTTCATTCACCAGCTCTGCGCAGAGGCCCCAACAGAAATTCCAGCTACCGCTATGCCCCAGGCAAAGGTTGAGGGGTTGGTCGCCGCATTGAAGGCATCACGAATATAATTTGCGGAGGTTAAGTCATGAATGGAGCAGCAGATTGCTGATCTGCAGGTGAAAGTATAGCCCAGAACACCTCTAGAGGTTCGGGCCTAGCGATCTGCACTGGTCACCGCCGCTACAAACGTCATCATAGGTCAGATCACGCAGGGTGCTCAACTATTGGATACAACCATGCAACTGTGGACCAAAGTCCAACGTGATCCTCTTCTACGTGAAATAGCCCAGACACTGTGATAGAAAGAGGGGTTTGCAACACTGGAAGCCACCCTGCCCACGTTGGTTCCTTCTCAGTGCCTGTCACGATTGTGGACCAACCAGGACCTCCAAGATGAAATAGAAGTACTTCAATAGAAGAAGAAGGCCGTCACTAACCGTCTGAAGCCTTGGACTGCTGACACCCTTATACTGTCGCAGGATGCTGATGTAGCCGTAAAGCAGCTGATCCAAACTATGGAAAGTGTCACCGCTGTGACAGAGGGCCCGATATCACAGAAATTGGTCGACATCGCCCAGAATGCTGCTGCCAAAAGTGAAGCTGTACTGTCCCCATTAGCTGAAGCAATCAAGCTGTTACAGGCACAGGTGGATACCCCACCACTTCAGTGACTCGAGACGAGTCACAAGATTGTGTTGGGGGATTGTTGCAATAGGGTCTCCTACGAAGCTGCAAATTTGGTCCATTTTGTATATTTCTAATTATATTTGGTTTAAAACAGGGGTTTTGGGGTGGGTCAAAGCCCCTAATGCATTGTAAGTGGGTCAAGGGTAGACCAAGAGTCCGCAAACCATGATTTGCGGACCATTAGATGCGTAGGCTAAAATAGTATAAGTAGTAGAACCTTTTTGAGTCGATAGGTAGGAATGAATAGAGATTGATGCTAAGTGTGAATTGTTAGATCTAGGATTGGGTTATTTCATTAGGACTCTTGCTGGCTGTGTGCGTGGAGATCCTCTGTCCGGCTGTGTGCGGGCCCTACTGGCGATGTGCACAGGTGGGTTTTTGTGTATGTAAGATACTTTTTGATAAGTAATATATGCGAAGTATTGCGATGTTTGATGCTGTTTGATCTATCTGGTTATGGTTATTGTGGACTCAAATGATATGTGATTATGTTACAAGCTACAAATGATATATGTTTATGAGCTGCGAATTATCTATGTTATGATAACTATATCTACAATCTGATTAAGTCTGCTGTGAATATATTATTTTATGCTTATACTTGGTTGTCTGCACGTGGATGCGAGCCTGTTATTTAAATATGGTAAAACTGTACTCTGGTTAATCATTGAAAGTCCTGCGAATGACCTCTGACTGTGTAGATCTGATAGTTTCCAAATGGTTCGACTTACCTGCTCTCTCTCTCTCAGGGTGCGGAAACCTAGTTCCAACACCCACCTATACTGCTTCGGGTGAGACTTTGGCTTGCGCAAGCAGGTCACTGCCGAAAGGGCCAGTAGTATAGGGGTTTGTTGGTAAACCTTAACCTCCGAACCTAGGTTAGGATTCCCTAAGCCAACAAATCTACATCAACATGGTTGTTTAGGTTTGCCTTAATTTCCTAATCCATTGAGCTCAACAAAAACATAACCTAAAAAAACACAAAAAAATCACGAGAATTCATAATCTTAGACAATAAATTTTTATGGTGAATCTTAAAACACCACTAAAAATCTCATGAACAAACACAAGTAACTACATCCTATATAAAAACAAAATATCTTGAACTATAGATAAATGAGGAAGGAGGAGAACAATTGTATTGAAAAAATAACTACATCCTATTTAAAAACAAAATATCTTGAACTATAGATACATGAGGAAGGAGGAGACCAATTGTTTTTGAAGTGACCAGGCTTACAAAGATTTTGCACCAAAAACGACTCACTCTTTACCCTTTGCCCCTCTCACATGGGGGGTATTCAATATTCAACAATGTTTCTTGACCATCCTTTACTTATCTTTATATTTTGAAAATACAAGTGACATAATTAAGTACATTATATTTTAAAAAATTCACTAATTAAGTACATTATCTTTAGTTTTTTAAAAATACACATGTAAGAGAATAGGAGTTAGTTAAATTAAATCAAAGATACCTGTGAAATCTATAGAAGCCAACTTTTCCAGGTTGAACTTCGCTATGCACCTGTAAAAACAAATACCAAAAATATCTTTACTAATTGCAACATACTATAAAAACATAAATATATTAAAGAGAGGGAAACAAAAAAAAAACAAACCTAAATCGGTAAGGACAAAGGATACTAATGGTTCTTGAAGTGAATGATCAACACCTTATTTGCCTCACCTTGCCCTGCCCCGCCCCCACTGTACTGGTGAAATATTCATGAGTTTACATGTTCCAGCTAAACTTCGCCTTCCCCTACACCCACTGCACTTGTAAAAACAAATAACAAAACTATCTTTAAAAATATGAAAGAGCTAAAAAGACTATAATATTCTTCAAACAATACCATACCACTATCAAGCAATAGATAAAGCTATTTACCAGGTACCTTATATATCAAACTGGGGTGCGCACAGGTTGGAGAGGGTATCATAAAATAATACTCTCTTGTCTTTGTTAGCTGGCAGGGTTAATCATGAATAATGTATCTAACGAGCCCAAGGTTATCTACTTATCCATGAATAATACAGTCTGTCATCATCTCACTTGTTTGGTCTAAACTATAAAATATTTGAAAAAATAATATACAAATTATATAAATTTATAATTATATAAAATGACTCTTCCTCCTAGTTATGTTCAACAACTTCATTGTATGAATTGAGATTTCATTGCATCAGTTCAAGGTCCATTCAATAATTTCTATTCTAATATGCAATGCATAAAAAAGATCGAGACACAGAACGAGTAGGATCCCATCATTGGCTTTACCTTACTATAAATTTGTAGTAGCTGTTAGCCACCTATAAATTTTTGACAAGGAAACAGGTGGCTAAATATGTTTTGAGCCTTCAAGAGAAACATTTCCCTTGAAAATATTTCATCCTTGAAGCCTCCATGTCTCTTTTTCCTCTGAAAAAATTCTCACTGCTGTCTCCATTTGAAAAGCCCTGCTGATTGTGTGAAAGAGAATGCTTTTAAAGGCCACCATTCGCCCCTTTATTCCCTCAAAACCCCATTTTCCACCATTTTTTCCCCTTTCAAAATTCCTCCAAAATACCTCACTAACCCTCTAAATCATCAAAATTCCCTTTTAAAACCTTATAGCTCCCTTCATTTGGTTTAAAAATCTCCTTTGCTTCCTACCGGAACCCCTTTTCTAAGCTTCAAAACCTTCATTTTTGGCTTAAAATACCCCTTTTTACATTGAGGCGTTAAGCCCCTTTTGACTCAGCCCTTAGCCCTTACTCCGCATAATACCCGGTACTGGAACCAGGCTCTAGCCCTCGGGCGCTAATTGAAATCGGAAGTTTTCGGTGAACGCCTTTCCTTTTTTTTTCCAAAAATCTCCGATGCGATTGGTCCTTTTCTTCTCTACCTCCGCTGTAATCCCCACTGTTGGTCTACACGGATCAATGGCTATTTCTCTTTGTCTTTCTCCACCCATAAACCCTCTCCATTACCCCCCGATTGAGTATGGACCATCGATCTGGTTCCAGATCGGATGGCTAGCGCTTAATCGCATTGCGCTCGTCCATCCGTTTGCCCCCCTCGCCTGCGCGATCTCCGATTGTATCTCAACCGTTCGTTTGTGTGTATCCAACGGTCAGAAATAAACTTGAAAGATCAATATACCTCCGCGCTAACATTCTTACCTTCGATCATGATCATCCATTGTAATAGATCCAACGGTTTCTATTAAACCCGATGGCCCTTTTCCGCCATGCGCATCTCATCCCATCGCGCTCGCACCTCAACTGTCAGATCTCACCACCCCACATCCAACGGCCTGGAGGCATATCACGTTATTTTTATGCCCGAAAGTTAACGTTCAGAAATCACACAATATAGGTGGTTTTTTTTTGCCACACATCAAGCAGTGTATGGAATCACGTGATTTTTTCCAATTCCACTTACCGCCTTCGACCCCGCGCGAAAACCACTCCGGTTTTCCACCTTACCACTTATCTCCTTCGCATCAAAATATTCTGTTTAATCTTAGCCGTCCATCAATCTGATTTGATGGTTTGGATCTAACCTCCCCATCGCCCCTTCCCCATTCACCTATGCTCCCAAAGGATTCTTTTAGCCGATCCCCGCCATTGAAATCTTTAATCCAATGATCACGATATATCTTACCCTCCTCCCTTGTGCGCTCATCTAAACTTTCAAATGAGTCCATTGGACGATCATAACTGTTCATTATTAAAATCTGATAGCCATGACATAATTCCACCCCCATTCATTATTCGTCTGTTCATCCGTCTAAACGACCCCATGAAAGAATCTTGACCGTAGATCACTGATAAAGGATCTAATCCGAAGGCCCAGGACGCGTGATGCACCAGACCTCCATCAGACCATTTTTTCACCATTCTACCATGGTTTTCACCCATTTTTCACCTGCATCCACCATTTTCTCTCATTGTGCCACCATCCTTTCGGCCCTCCAGAGAAAGCCTACCTCACTCCCCTTGGATTTTATAACAGATTTATAGTGTTTTTGCAAGGTTACAGATGGTGGAAATTCGCTCTGTCTCTAATCACAAACAGGGAAATTCAGTGCGCAGGAAGACCTTTCCAGAGCCAAAACACAAGGAAATGCACTATTCGGGAAGTTTAAGGCACATTTTATTAAAGGAGCAGTGTTAAACCTTGATCTCAACCCTCTTGCGCCATTAAACCTGCACATGCACCAGAAACAGTCAATAGAAGCAGAAAAGAGTATCAAAGGACAGATTAAAGGATTTAGGCTCCTTATTGAAGATTTAATGTCTATAATCTGATGTTTAAAGGACGAAGACACAGTTGAAGACCATGAAGATGATTAAGAGGCTTAATGAAGCCTAAAGCACATGAAACAAGCCATATCTTGGTTTTAATACCAGCAGGACACTTTTTCTATAGAAGGACTATCAACCTGATTTTCTCCATCTTCCATCGAACCCCAGAACATTTATTACACTGACAAAGGCCTTACAGAACTGTCAGGACAACAGTTATGAAAGTATGGGAGACCTTGCAGACCTTCTAGCCACATTACTTCTTTTAGAAGGCAAAACAGAGTACCATGTAGCTAGAGTACTTCAGAGGAACATACCTGAAGTTATTACCAAGGATTTCCAGACCAGATTACAGGGTACACATAGTTAATGAAGAGCCATTATGCAGAGTGGGCATCGAATACTTCCTCCACTCTGTCTTAATGAATCAATTAAATTTACATCTACTACCACTGCTACTCATTCTCCTATAAGAACTCCAAAGAATACATTGTAAAGGTTGTTGTTGGTTGATAGGGATTTTATCGACTGTTAGAACTGTTATTAGGGGAAGTAGCTGAGTAGTCTGTAATTTAATAGCCTGGGAGGAGAAGTTTGGAATGTAAAGAGCCATTGAGGTCAGAGTATGTGACTGGTTTTGCACATCGATTAGTCAAGCAATTTCACAGGATCCTGATCTATATTACGGGTGATGTTTTCCTTACTATGATTGTCTCATTTCATGTCTTTCACACTGTCCATTATTATCTAGTAAGAATCAGTAATCTAGCTTAGGATATACTGCTGCAAAGTACCCTAATGCTTCCTGCTCTTCTTATCTTTGATTTTTTCTACTAACTGTGTAATCTAAGAACAAATTCAGCATAATTTAACCAGTCAAAGATGTTGGTTTGCCCATGCTTACTGATGTATGAATTTAGAGTTTGTTGCTTAGACGTTCTTGTTTGGTTTCAGCTGAAAGAATTGGGATACTAAGGATTTAGAGTTAACCCTATCCACTAGGGTCCTTTTCCAACAGTTGGCCTTTCTAAGATCCCTTTGAGCTAGTGTCAAAAGCATTGAAGGTTAAAGGTCCTTCTCTGATCTTAAGCCTTGCTCTGTGTTTAAATCTTAAATGTTTTCCTTAAGAGTATGCTGAAAGCAGGCCTAGATTTAAATGACATATGACCTGTTCTTAAGCTATCCTTTGTGTCTCTATTGAGAGTTTCCTTTGAATTATGTCAAGGCAGGATAGGTTCAAAGTCCTTACCTGATCTACAGGCCGCACTTTGGTTTCTTCATTTCACCTTCACTTCTTAATGTTCCATCTCACCATCTATCTAAAAATATCCTTTAGTATAGATGACTTGCCCTATGGAAACCCTTGGATAGTTGTTATGCAAGTAATCCACTTTCATGACTCCATAGCCCAATGGATTAACCTTTCTCTTGACCTATCTTCCCATGCTGAAACATCCTTCTACTATGTTCCTTCTTCATTTCCTTAACCTTCTCATTTAATGATCTCCAACCAATCCAACCAAACAAAGAATCAAAAACCCCTGTGCTTCATACCTAGCCTAATACCTCATTTTGAGCTTTAAAGATATATCATTTTTTACATTCATAGAGAGATCCCTCTCTGGATCCAAGAGGGCTAGATCCTGAGATCCCAAAGTGGTTTGATGTTTTCTCATCATTTGGTATTGCCAAATCTGCCAAATCATAGGAACCACAACATAATGGTGACTCCGCTGGGGAATTCTGAATGTTTTCCATCTTATACATCCTTAGGACCTCATAAGATCCAAAATCTCTGGTTAGATTTGGTATTCAATTGCTGATGGTGGACAACAACCTGCTTCAAACATTGAAAATTCTCCACCTCGAAACTCCACAATTCCTAATAGACCTAATGACTCCACTGGTAGAAGACTCTGAACTGGTTGAGAAGATACAGTGACCTCTTTCTGATTTACAAACATGCTTCCACATATACAGAGAATATATGCCCCAATGAGTAGGGATCATATCCTTGGATTCCCACACAAAATGCCTGAAGTATATTGGTTAAAAAACCTACCTAACTTTCAGGGTGAAAATTTTGAGGACCGCTTGTTACATCTCATTAAGTTTCATATACATGTGTGGAGGTTCAAAGTTGAATGGCATGAGGACAGTCTTATGAAAATGTTCATGGAAACATTAGAAGATAAGGCAAGGGACTGGTATGAATGGTTAGAACCTAGGAGTTTGTTTTCTTTGAAAGACATGCACCAAGTATTTTATGAGAGATACAAAGAAAACTCTCCATCCACGTCATGGGATTGATGTGATCAATATAATAACTTCATACAATACCTATTAGACATGGATGAGGATCCGGTTCACATGCATCCTAAAGATATGTTAGAAGCCATTCAAGAGTTTCATATGCATCATAAGAATCTAGATGAAGTAGCTGAAGAAGAAAACAGTCAAGAGACAGTAGACATTCCTCAAGATACTCCTGAAAACTCAGATGCTGATTCATCATCCCTTGTAGTTGAGGCTCAAGATGACATTCAGCCTCAAATCCAGTCTTCAAAAGAAACAAAGAGCTGCTGCACTTCTGCTCAAAGAAACACAAGACCATCTTCCCCTTTGACAAGAGAAGAAATAGATCAGATCTGTTAGGGTCCCATGATTTGGCTGATTGGAAAGCCAAATGACAGTGTAACATCAAACCAGTCTTTGGAGCCCAAGGACCTAGCCTTCCTGGACTCAGAGAGGGCTCTCTCTATTTATGTAAGGGATATCTATGTGTTTGCTTATTGTGTTCTGATTTTAGGCTAGTTATGAAGTAGGTTTTTGGTTTTGGTTTTTAGGTTGTGAGGGATGAACTGATCAAAGACATAATATAGGTAAAAATATGTCAGATCAACTGGGTTATGGGGTCAAAACGGTCAAGAGAGCTTTCAAATGGTGTTACAAGGTTGTTGAAGGGCCGATTTGATTCGAGGTAAAATGGATCTTTGGGCAAAATGGAGTGAGATGGACATTAAACTTGTGAAGAACAAAGGATTTCAAACATAACTAGTTTAATATCTGACATAAACATGGTAGGGAAAACCATTAATCATGAGAAATGTAACTGTAAACTGATCAATGCATAGAAATAAACATTCAAGCCATGCATAGAGATATATGACTCTCTAACTTTAGGAAATGGTTATCAGACTTTGGGGAAATACATTGAAGACAGACAAACAACTCAAATCACTATGTAGGAATGCCTAAACATATTACTTCAAGCTATTGGGAACTTTGAAGACAAGATTGCATAGTTTTAGGAAAAGGGCAAGATCAGTACAAGACCTCCTTGGTTCAACAAATGACAATCTAATCAATCAAAGAGAGGTTTCATAGGTGGAGCTATGGCTAGCCATGAGTAAGTAGGGCATATCGTGAATCATAATTAGCATGCATAAAACCATAAATGAAACAAGCAAAAAATATTCTTGAGTTATTAAAGAGCAATCAAGGATTATTTAATGTGACTAAGAATGAAAAAAACATGGAAGCTATAAAGAAACAGGAAATTTGAGGTGCCTCCAAGGGCATGTCTCAAATCTATTCTCTACTGTCTTATATCAAGCAAGAACATGGAATTATGAATGAAAACTAGGAAACAAAACAGAGAGAGAGACACTATACCATTATACCAAGTCATGGAATCCAACAACAATCCTCTTTCATCATCCAAGAACATCCAAGAAACTATCCAAAATCATGAGACAAGTATTTCTTCCAAAGCTTATATGACCATATATTGCTTCTATTCATCAAGTTCAGCCTTGTTTACAATGAATTCTGATGGAATATATAGGCCAAGATGAGGGAAAACCTCCTAGTGCAACTTGCAATCTCATTGGCCCATCAAAAATATCTGATTTTGTCCTTGAGGCTTTGCAAAGCCCAAGGCACAAAATATCTAATAAAATATCTCAAAAATGCTAAAAAATGAAAATATATTGACTTTTCATAACTAATCATGCCCAAAAATAGCTAAACGCACATGAGGAAAAGTCACTTTGGAAAGGTACATTTTTCACAAAAATACTTAAGAAATATATCAACAGAAAGTCCTCTGTCTTGCAGGCAACTTTTGGATGTTTTCCTGATGTCGAAACGAGGCCTGTGATGGCTAGTTGGAAATTTCTAGATGTCTACTTTTTGGAACAACTTAAATTTTCCCAAACTGATGCATGGAAGTCTGTCAAATACTGAATTGAGTTAAAAAACCCAAAAAATAGGCCTTGCTGATATGTGGGCAGAATGTCGAAAAAGTGAGTGTTTTTTGTATCTTTGGGGGACCAAAACAACTTCAAATGCTCTAAATTTTTTTGAGTAGATGCCCCTAAATTTAATGGATCCAATGGTACCACTCTTAAGAGTTGAGGATGCTCCAAACCAAAATGACGGCGCCCATGATTTTATGCAATTAGGCCCAAAAATGTCAAAAAACAAGATCGTGTCGAAATTCGCTCAATTTTGGTGAGCAAGTCCCTCAAGGCTTTTTAGAAACATGTCTAGAAGCTTGGGCAAAAATTCTAAGCCTACAGGTGTCTTTCTCCTTTTTTCTCACCGGGCGCCCTCTTTGGGCAGTTTTGAGCTTTTCTTGGTTTTCTTCTTTGTTGTTTGGCATTCTAGCTTTGGTGAAGAAGTCATGGCCCCTTGCCTAGGAGAGGCAGCTAGCACATGCTTTGGAGAGTGCCCTTCATGCTCTATGTTTTGTGTTTGATTGCCCTCATCATTTCTTGCTTGAGGGCTGTCATGATTCCCATCATTAGTGTCTCTTTGAAGAATGTTATGTTCCTCATGAATACCATCACTTTTCTTCTTCCTTAGTTGATAAACAAGTTTCTTGTTTAAATAAAAACAAATTCACTTCTTTGAGCACTATGTTTGAGCAAAGAAGCCTTTGACAAGATCTATTTGTGTTTTTTTAGAAAAGAAAGTTTCCTTTTGTTTTTGGCACAAAGACTCTTCCCCTTCAAACATTGCCCTTTTGAAATCACTATTTTTAAAAGGTGAACAAACACCTTACAAACTGATAAAAACCGTTTCCCCAAACGAAGTTCTTTTGTTTATTCACTGCTCTTCACAAAGGTATACAAAACACCCTCAGCTAATTTGAAAAGCTTTTCACACACTCTGTTTTTGGAACTATGGAGGCAAAATTAGTCTGCTATTTCATAACACAGAGAAGGCACTTGATAATGATCAAACTTCCACCTTATAAACATTGTTTTTTCTTAGATTTTGTAGACAGGGGTTAATTTTGTTTTCACCACTGCTAGGAAAACTTCAGCAATTATAGGCTCTCTGCTCAATACAGGAAGAAGAAAATCTTTCTAGACTGACTTTGGGACCTTCAAACACAAGTTTTTGTTCTTTGAACTATGGTAGATGCACAGAGTTGTTGTCTCATATCATAAAAAAGGAAGTTTCATTCATATACCCAGCCTTCATTTTTTAGAACCATACTCCTTCACTATCACTGTTTTTTGAAAATCAATAAGGGCTCCTTAAGATTGTTTCAACACTTTCCCCTATCACTTGAAATGGTCTATGTCATTTACAGCCCTAACCAACTTTGTTTTTGATCAAAAACCCTTCCCTTCTAATCACTGTCCATTTCATAGTTTTCATATGATGAAGTGGTTTTAGGCACTATTTCCTTCTCATGGAAAAACACAGCAAAAACCTTTTCACTCCTTCAAATTTTCCAAGAGGAGAAGTGGAAAATACCTTGGAAATCCTTCACGAGACTTGTTTGATCATTTTTCAGCTCCAAAGATGCTTTTTGAGGGCCTTATGAGCGAGCAACACATTCAGACGGGAGAGCGTCGCGCTGTGTAGAGGAGTTGGGTAGGCCTTCGAGCAAACGTGACCGCGCGCACAGGCACACCGCGCCACCGTTACAGCCCTTTGAAAATTCTCTGCCAAACGCGTCGCGCGCTTTTCCAGGCATGCCGCGCAGGATTTAAGCCTTTAAAAACTCTGGAAATGGCTCGAAACTTCTTGTTTCTCCAATGGGCAGCTAGGAGGGCGATTGTGGACATTTGTTTATGTTTTTTGAAACTTGCAATGAGACTTGGCAATGGTCTCTCCACTCTTTTAAAGCCACAAACCTTTGAACTTAACTTGTGAGGGTTAAAAAGCTTTTTGAAAGAGATTTTGGCTGTAAAACAAAACATGAATCACTGCTTTGACATTTTACCAGTTTTAAAACATCACAAAATCCAATATTCGACCAGGACTCTTTAAAGTGCTGTGGATGAAATTTTTGAAGATCTTCGTATATATGACCCTTTTTCAAAGTGAAGAAAACATCTTTAAAGACACAATCTCTCTTAGTGTTTTCTCATCAAGGGAGGAAACTTGTTTCCTTTGTTCATATATGTTTTTAGAAGAAACCCTGCTCAAAACCATATCAATGATTGTAGATGCGCCTTTTGAAAGACATTTTTCTTTGATTGTGGGAACCTTAGTTGCATCACCTAGGTTTGACGAAGAACTATTTATCAAAAAGAAAGTCCTTTAAAGACCTTCCCTACAATCATCTGCAACAGCCAGGCATCTTCATATGTATAAAAAGTCCTTTGTTTGTGACAACATCATGCTTCATTTCTTTGAATGTTGTCCTAATGATTTGTGAAGCATTCTTTGCCATTCCTGCAAGGAGATAAATCACCACTTTAACACTTATTTTGACAGTTTCTGCTCCTGATGTTTTGAAGATGATCATGCCCACTGTGAAGTTGATTGAACTGTTAGGTGCTCTTTGAGCCTTTCTTTTGACTGTGGGTGAAGAACTGCACTTGAAACTATAAGTGAAAAACTCTGCTACAAATAATCTCCACCATCAAGGCAACTTTCTAACCTTAGATTGACACAGTAATCCAGTCTTCAACTTTTTACAGAGATATAGCAGGGGATGATGAGCTGAAGTTGAAATGTAAAATTGGAAAACTGTGCCTTTGTTCTTTTGTGAAGGAAGTCTACAAGAATAATGAATTTCTCATTCATTTTACCATTTTGATAGCAGTCCCTTTGAAATATAAGCCATACTGAAAATGAATGCTCTTCACCTTTACACAATGGTGAGCCTTCTACTTGTTATAAAGGAGGCCTATTTTTGACAAATGCCTGGGTTATTTTCAACCCCTGTTTTAACCAAGTGAAGAATGTTTATGAACACACTATTAGTGGTTTTCTTTGTATTTGATAGCAGAAGTCAGTTTGAGACCAAGATTGTTTTACTTCCTTGGCCATTTGCTTAACAATATTTTTTCATTGATAACCACCCCATTAGCTTCACACTGTATTTCAATTTTGTGTTTTAACAATGAAACTCATGTAAACACCTTTAAAGCACCATCGTTTTGCCTCTACTTTAGCACCATTTTCTATTCATAGGTTCTCTCAATTTGTCTCCCACTTCTTAAATTTTCCTTTCGCCCGGAAAACCTCAAACTTAATCTCCGTCCGGGTGACCCTCTGTTTATTAGATGAAGAAGGCCTTTATCAAAGTGCCAAACCCTCTGCTTGTAAAATGAAGGAGGTTTTCTTAGTCTTCAACCCTCTGCTTGTAAAATGAATGAGTTTTTCTCAGTATTTCAACCCTCTGCTCATGTATGGAGGAGGTTTTCTCAATGATGCCATTTCATCATCTTTCAAACATTGTTATCTTTCCTTTCACTGCTTATTCATGCTTAAGCAAATGAAGATGAAAAATTGACAATAAGTCATGATGTAAATTTCTCTGAGACATGTAATTCTGATTTTCAAATACCTTTGTGCCTATTTAGACATCACAAGCAATTTGGCCAGTATCTGGAAAGCATTTCTTATCATTTATAATTTACTAACCTTTGACTGTGATTGCAAAAGATTAATGAGATAACTCTCTGTCCAGTATTTGCATCCCAGGCTCAAAACCACATGAGAAGCAGATGTCTTCTCATGTTGAGTTTAATATTGACTTCTGGAACACTAGTATACTTCTGCTCTTTGACAAAGACATTGAAACACTGTACATTTACCTAATATCAGCTTAAACTGTGGAATATGTATTGCTGAGACTTCAAGGCTTGTTAGTGGCGCGACTTAAGGGTGTAACCAAAATTTATTTGCAGAATAGGAAGGTCTATTAGGACTGGTTGATAATAGATAGAGGTTCTTTGGCTTTAGGATAGTTTGTCAAGGGAAAATCGCCTAAAGTGCCACTACTTAACTTAGGGGAGACTTTTTGGACAGATTTGGATTGTTCTCTTTGGAGCTGATGGACAAGCTAGTATGGCTGAGGTTAGATAGGGCTTGACAATGAGGTTTTATCTCGTCATGGGCTGATTGAAAAGGTAGGAGGGAAAAAATGTTTATGGGTGTTTTCCAGCTGGAAAACTTGATAAATTTTGATATCAACTACTAGAAAAATTGGCTGTAACAACTAGTCATCACCAACCAGTGAAAAATACTGATGACTAATAGTGGCTCCATTTGTGGAGGGCAACTCCTTTTCAGGAGGTGTCTAGAATTTCAGATCTTGGTTCTTTGAAGACTAGTGCCTTTATCCATTGGCACAAATATCTTTCTTCCTTGATGCTATTTCTGAAAATTGACAGCATGATTAGCATCAATGATATTTATACCTACCTCACTATATTTCCTAACATTTTTTCTTCTTTTGGGTGCATTTGGACCATCAACCCTTTGACATAGTATTCTTGAAAAATGAAACTATCTAATTCTACAATTATATCTGCCGGGAGTTCAGATTAAGCTGATGAACTCCTTCATTTCTCTACCTATGCTAGATCGACTGTCAAGGTTAAGCTATTTGACAAGATTTATTCTCTAATCTAGAACATGAAATTGAAAAATGACCAAATCAGGATTAGACAGTCTGATTTGTCATGTACTTGTGGCATAAGAGACAAGTCACACACAAATATTATTTTGCATAAAATGAAATCTAGAAAATCAAGGCCAGGATACACAATTTGTTTTTCATCCCTGCTTTCCTCTTTGGTTCTATTTTGAGTGTGTGGAACCGGTATCTTTTCCTAAGCTACTCTCTTTGATAAGTCAGGCTTGCACAATGTTGACCATCTTTTCCACTCACTAACTTATCAGCAATAAATTTAAAACATGTTCAGTTATGATTAGGCTAGATAACTGAACAAGACATTTGAGCACTTGTAGCGGCATTTAGACTTGCGCGCTTTCCGAATGACTATTTTTTGAAGATGGAGCCTTCTTTATATTTTTCAAACCGCCCTCTTTTTCTATTTTTTTATTGTTTTTGAATTTTCTGTTTTTGATTTATTTTTCAAACAATGGTATATACAATGATTGAAAAAGTTTTGACTCAGAAATATTGGAAATGGAGAAACTTAAACATCTTATCCTCATAAGGATCTCCTAGCACTCTTGGTCCACTCAGTTCTTGAAAAGAAAAATTTGGAAAATTTTCTCTTTCAAGCATAACATAAGGGTTCATGCATGAATCTCTAAACAACCCCGTATCTTCCCGTTGTACCTCCTTATACCTCTGATTTCCACTCCTTCCTTTACTATACATAGTTTTCAAATAATGTAGATATTCTTTGTCATTTTTGAAGTATATGATGACATCATCAAGGTACATCAAAATGCAGAAATTTAGGACTGGAAACATGGATTTTAGGAGCATATTTTTGATATCCGGTGGTTTTGCAAATATGGGTTTGAAAATGGGACTACTTGCGGCATATTTGAAAAATTCTTTGAGTTGTTTGCTTTGTAAAGGAATCATTTGGCTATGACCTGAAACATCATCTTGCAAAGTCATATGATTAAAAGAACTTATCATTGGTATATCAAGGTTTTGGGCTGGAAGGATAAAATTTATGTCAGAAGGGTGTGTATTAGTGCTTCTAAAATCAAAATAGATCCTATGACCAGCTATTTTATCTTTGACTATTACTGCTTGGTTTAGATTTTTGTATTTTATTTTGTCGAAGTTGTTTCTAGGAGTGATGGCAGTGGCATAGTTTTTCTCACTGTTTTCTGTATATGAAGTAGTATTTTGAATAATATTTCCAATTCTAGCAGTTCTAAGTCTTTGGTGGAGTGATAGAATGTTAGCTAGTTCAAGTAACTCAGGCATATTTGGACTACAGTCATCATATCCTTTCATAAGAAGTTTAACAGGAATTTTTTCTGGATTTTGAGCTGTTATGGCTACAGTCAAAGCTTCATTTGAAAGGGTAGAGTTAAGTGATGGAAAATCCTTAAGGTATGGTAAGAATATTAAACTTCCCTGCCCCTGCGTTCCAACGAGGTTTGTGATGTGCAAGTCTTCTAATGCCTCTGTTCTGAAAAAGTTTCTTGATGTTACCGCTGATGTTTGCCTAAGGTTTGAGCAATTTGCTTGATAGTACATAATGGTTTGTGCTTCTTGTTCTATCCCTGTTTCAAAAGGAACAAACTCTCTTTCCTCAAGACATAGTTGTTCATGATCATGATAATTTTGAGTGTCTAGTTCATCATAGAGAACTTGGGGCAGTTGATGTGGTGGGTCTAAGTTTGTTTCAAATCCTTCTGACTGTTCTTTAATGTCCTCATCAGTGTGTAAAATGAAAGAGTTCAGATCAGAATGCAAGGAGTACATCGGGATGTTATCTGGCCTCTCTTGGCTGCTAATCATATGTTTCATTTGTGATTCTCAATAGAGTATTCTAGTTTGGTCAAACACAAGAATAGTAGCGTAGGACATATCAAGTTGAATATTTCATAGAAGCTTGGATCCCCAAGATTTGGATAAAAGCATTCCATAATTGGGAGGGATTTCTGCTACCACTATGTCCATGATCAAATGTTTTGTAGGTACTTGGGCCAAACTGAAACAAAGATCTTTGATCAAGCCTAGACATTTGACTCTACTTGAATCAAATGAATACAAGTCTTTATATGGTCTTGTGATATCTAGGCCTAATCTTTCCATCACCACCTTTGGCATGAGATTATGCGAGGCCCCAAAATCTAGCATGGCATTGTGTAGGATTTGGTCATGGATATTCAAACTGATGTAAAAGGGAAGAGTGGTTCCTTATTGGAATTTCCCTTCTATTTTTGGACCAAACAACACTTCAGGAGTGTCATCAGCTAGATTAAGGGTGTTTTCATCATTTCCTATATTCAAGACCTTTAACACTTGAGATTTATAAGAGCTTTGGGCGATAAGTTCAGTGAGGGGAATGGTAATCTTTATTTTGGCGATTTCTCCCTCAAAAATAAAAGGTGTCTGTAGTTTAGACAGGTTTGCTTCAGTTTTTTCAGCCATTACTTTTTGTATGTTCTGATTTTGCTGACTTTGTTTCGGGATTTTGTTTGATCTCGGGAATATTTGTGGAGGTACTAGGAATATCTGAGCCAAGACTTGTTTGAATAGCTTTATCTTTTTTTTGGTCAGTTTTCTTGACAAAGATTTTGTTGATATCCACTGCTTTTTTAAGGATGGCATCAGGGGTTTTAGCAGTGTTCGAGCTACCTTTCTTGGAGTTGTCTTGGTTCTTTCTGCTTCTAAGGTCATACTACCTGTGAGCTTCTATGATTGCATTCTTAAAATCTATGTCAGGATCTTCGGGATCTTCATAGTTGGTTTCATCCTGATTCGGAGAGAAGAATGCTTGTTCTTCTTCTGTGAGGTAAACCTCACTCTCGTTATCAGAACCTATGAGGTTCAAATGATTTTCATCAATGGGTTTTGTATCCCTATCATCTCCTTCCACATAATTTTCATTAAAGGGTGGCCTAATTTGTTGGTCATTTTCCCTTGGTTTGTTTTGAGGCTGTTCCCTCCTAAAATTTTGATTCTTGTTTCTGTTTGGAGGGTTTGGCTGGTTGTCCCTAAGAGGGGTATTTTCACTAATATTTTCCCACATTTTGGCCATGGACCTAACCAAGTCATCTATTCTAGGATCTAAGGAAGGCGTTGAAGTGGGGACCTCATTCCAGTATGTGACTTTCCTTTCTGATCTAGTCCTAGCTCTTTTTTCTGCTAAGTTGGCTTCTGCACTTATGGCCACTTTTGGCATTTCCTCTAAGGTAGGGGGGTCCTTGTCTCTTATTTGATAAGTCATGTATGGGTCAAAACCTTTGGGGACTTTTTCCAAGGCCGAGCCAAGTGGAGGTTTGAAGTGAGGTGGGAAGGCGTTATACACACTGTTGAACCTAGTGCAATATCCCTGGACACTTTCCCCATTTTCCTATTTTAGATTGTTATACTCTGAGAGGATTTGAATGGGGTTCTTTCGGATTTCCCACTTGTTTATGAAGGTTTGGTAGAGTTCTAGGAGATCATGGATGTTGTTTGGAGTTAAGCTCTTAAACCATTTTTTGGGTTCTCCGCCCAAGCTTTGGGCAAACATCCTCATCCTGATGGTCTCGTTTTCTATTTCCATGTATTCAAAGGCATTGCTAATCCTATCTACATGTTGTTGAGCTGTGGTAGTCTCAACTCTGGTAAAGTGAGGGATTTGGATTGATAGTCATTTTGTAAGGAAGCCAAAGGGTGTGGCAACACCAAGGGTGCATACTAGGCTGCCATGGCAGGAGCTAATGGATGATGTACAAAATGAGGGCTTGTAGGATGAGCTCAGGTGGTTTGAATAGTAGTGGTTTGGATGGGTGTGGAGGATGTACTTGGGCTAGTGATCTGATTTTGAGCAGATCTGGGGTGGTAGGAGCCAAAGTGATGGAGAAGCTAAAATTCTGGAGGTGTAGTAGGCGAGGGTTCTCTACTAGGACTCTGTGGCAGATCTAGGGGCTCAAGATCGTCAAAGTCTATATTACTTTGTGACTTGCTTCTAAAAAGAGTTTTTGATGATTTTAAGTCAAAGGGGGAATCCTGCAAGGCTGGTTGCCTGTGTGCACTCCATCTGCTTTATTGATGGACTCATCGGTAAGCAAATTGGTCTCACAGCCAAGGCTGTAATCTTCTCTTGGTCATCTACTATGATAGGGGGATTTGGGTCTGGATGAGATCTAGTGTTGATTCTTCGTGAAGCCAGATTTCAAATCTAGAGTTTAGAGAGGATTGTATTTGTGATTGTTTCGGATAGATGTCCTCTCTAGGGGTTTACTAATGTGAAGGATGGTAAAAACAAAAATGAGGACTAGTGGAGTCACCAGGTGGATTTCTATGAGAACTATGGTCCACCACCAACACTTATCAAAGATGCTTTCAGGAAAAGTTTTCTAGCAAACTTGGATAGACAAGACTTTGTATGAAGAGTTGTTCACTCTTTCTCTGGTTTGAAAATTTGCCGGGTTGTCCGGATGTGGGCTAATGCAACTTATTTGAGAAGAAGTTACTCATATCTCTGTGTGTTTGTATGACTCCTCCAATCACTAAGTTATACTTACACGTATTTATAGTTTGTACCATAAGTTTTAAGTTTTGGAAAGGATGAGTCAACAGAAAGGTATGGTTTATGAATTTTTTGGTTTTTTATGGAGTTTTTTAGGCCTCCTGGAGGCTAGTGGAGTCGCCAGGTGGAACTTGGTTGTTTTTGTAAAGATGTAGCTATGGTCCACCACCAATAACTAGGGAAAAAACAATCTGGGAATGTTTTGGGGTTTTCTGAGTTTTTGTGTAGCCTATGAGGTTTGGAAGAGTTTCCTATAATTGAATCATCATTTTTATAAGATGGTGAAAGAGGTAGCTTCTACTCTTCAAACAACACTTAATTTTTCTAAGTTTGATTGAGACTTCGAGAGTTACTAAGGAGTACTTAGATTGTCACTAACTCGGAAGGTCCCACCGTGATCACCACTATGTTAGGGAGTGGTGGGATAAGTCAATCAAATAGTATCCTTAAGGCTACTAGAATGTTTATGGAATCTAAGTTTGTTTATCACTCAGGCTCCCACCGTGATCGCCATTAAGGGGCAGGAGCGGTGGGAGGTTTCACAATTTGTATAGTATTTCAAGGTCATTGTGAGTTTAGAACCCAAGCTTGGTTATCACTCGTAGTCCCACCGTGATCACCATTATGTTAGTGAGTGGTGGGATAAGTCAATGAGATAGTATTCTTAAGGCTGCTGAAATGTGTAGGGAATCTATGTTTGTTTATCACTCAGAGTCTCACCGTGATTGCCATTATGTTAGGGTCCCGTGATTTGGCTGATTGGAAAGCCAAATGACAGTGTAACATCAAACTAGATGGAGCTCATGACCTACTCCATCTGGGATCAGAGAGCAGCTCTCTTTATTTGTATGTAAGGGATATTCGTGTGTTTGCTTATTCTTTGCTTATTAGTGTTCGATTTTAGGCTGAAGGCATAGGCTTTGGTTTTGCTTGCTAGGTTCCACATGAACTCATCAAAGACAGGAAGACAGGTAAAAAGATGTCGATCAACTGGCTATGGGGTTGAAAGGTCACATAGATTTGGACAGATACAAGGTTGTTGAAGCGCCCATTGATTCAGGTAAATGGATCTTTGGAAAATGGAGTGAGAGGACATTAAAATCAGAAGAACAAGTGATTTCTCAAACATAACTAGTTAATGAATATAAACAAAAGAAAAACCATTAACTTCCACAGAAATGTAACTATAAGCTAATCAATGCATAGAATAAACATTCAAGCCATGCATAGAGATATATAACTCTCTAACTTTAGGAAATGGCTATCATACTTTGGGGAAATACATTTAAGACAGACAAAAAACTCAAATTACTATGTCGTAACACGTAAACATAGTACTTCAAGCTATTGGGCACTTTGAAAACAAGATTGCATAGTTTTAGGCAAATGGCAAGATCAGTACAAGACCTCCTTGGTTCAACAAATGACAATCTAATCAATCAAAGAGAGGTTTCATAGGTGGAGCTATGGCTAGCCATGAGTAAGTAGGGCATATCGTGAATCATAATTAGCATGCATAAAACCATAAATAAAACAAGCAAACAATATTCTTGAGTTATTAAAGAGAAATTAAGGATTATTTAATGTGACTAAGAATGAAAAAAACATGGAAGCTATAAAGAAACATGAAATTTGAGGTGCCTCCAAGGGCATGTCTCAAATCTATTCTCTACTGTCTTATATCAAGCAAGAACATGGAATTATGAATGAAAACTAGGAAACAAAACAGAGAGAGAGACACTATACCATTCTACCAAGTCATGGAATCCAACAACAATCCTCTTTCATCATCCAAGAACATCCAAGAAACTATCCAAAAGCATGAGACAAGTATTTATTCCAAAGCTTATATGACCATATATTGATTCTATTCATCAAGTTCAGCCTTGTTTACAATGAATTCTGATGGAATATATAGGCCAAGATGAGGGAAAACCTCCTAGTGCAACTTGCAATCTCATTGGCCCATCAAAAATATCTGATTTTGTACTTAAGGCTTTGCAAAGCCCAAGGCACAAAATATCTAATAAAATATCTCAAAAATGCTAAAAAATGAAAATATATTGACTTTTCATAACTAATCATGCCCAAAAATAGCTAAACGCACATGAGGAAAAGTCACTTTAGAAAGGTACATTTTTCACAAAAATACTTAAGAAATATATCAGTAGAAAGTCCTCTGTCTTGCGGGAAACTTTTGGATGTCTTCCCGATGTCGAAGCGAGGCCCGTGATGGCTCGTTGGAAAGCTTTGAATGTTTAATTTCTGGAACAACTTGAATTTTCCCAAAATGATGCTTGGAAGTCTATCAAATACTGAACTGAGTGAAAAAACCCAAAAAATAGGCCTTGCTGATATGTGGGCAGAAAGTCGAAAAAGTGAGTGTTTTTTGTATCTTTGGGGGACCAAAACAACTTCAAATTCTTTGAAATTTTTTGAGTAGATGCCCCTAAATTTAATGCATCCAATGGTACCACTCTCAAGAGTTGAGGATGCTCCAAACCAAAGTGGCGGCGCCCATGATTTTATGCAATTAGGCCCAAAAATGTTAAAAAACAAGATCGTGTCGAAGTTCACTCAATTTTGGTGAGCAAGTCCCTCAAGGCTTTTTAGAAACATGTCTAGAAGCTCGGGCCAAAATTCTAAGCCTAGAGGTGTCTTTCTCCTTTTTTCTCACTGGGCACCCTCTTTGGGCAGTTTTGAGCTTTTCTTGGTTTTCTTCTTTGTTGTTTGGCATTCTAGCTTTGGTGAAGAAGTCACGGCCCCTTGCCTAGGAGAGGAAGCTAGCACATGATTTGGAGAGTGCCCTTCATGCTCTATGTTTTGTGTTTGCTTTCCCTCATCATTGCTTGCTTGAGGGCTGTCATGATTCCCATCATTAGTGTCTCTTTGAAGAATGTTATGTTCCTCATGAATACCATCACTTTTCTTCTTCCTTAGTTGATAAATGAGTTTCTTGTTTAAATAAAAACAAATTCACTTCTTTGAGCACTAAGTTTGAGCAAAGAAGCTTTTGACAAGATCTATTTGTGGTTTTTTAGAAAAGAAAGTTTCCTTTTGTTTTTGGCACAAATACTCTTCCCCTTCAAACATTGCCCTTTCGAAATCACTATTTTTAAAAGGTGAACAAACACCTTACAAACTGATAAAAACCTTTTCCCCAAACAAATTTCTTTTGTTTATTCACTTCTCTTCACAAAGGTATACAAAACACTCTCAGCTGATTTGAAAAGCTTTTCACACACTCTGTTTTTGTAACTATGGAGGCAGCATTAGTTTGCTATTTCATAACATAGAGAAGGCACTTGATAATGATCAAACTTCCACCTTATAAACAGTGTTTTTTCTTAGTTTTTGTAGACAGGGGTTAATTTTGTTTTCACCACTGCTAGGACACCTTCAGCAATTATAGGCTCTCTGCTCAATACAGGAAGAAGAAAATCTTTCTAGACTGACTTTGGGACCTTCAAACACAACTTTTTGTTCTTTGAACTATGGTAGATGCACAGAGTTGTTGTCTCATATCATAAAAAAGGAAGTTTCATTCATATATCCAACCTTCATTTTTTAGAACCATACTCCTTCGCTATCACTGTTTTTTGAAAATCAATAAGGGCTCCCCTATCACTTGAAATGGTTTGTGTCATTTACAACCCTAACCAACTTTGTTTTTGATAAAAAACCCTTCCCTTCTAATCACTGTCCATTTCATATTTTTCATATGATGAAGTGGTTTTAGGCACTATTTCCTTCTCATGGAAAAACACAACAAACACCTTTTCACTCCTTGAAATTTGCAAAGAGGAGAAGTGGAAAATACCTTGGAAATCCTTCACGAGCCTTGTTTGATCATTTTTCAGCTCCAAAGATGCTTTTCGAGGGCCTTATGAGCGAGCGAAACGTTTAGACAGGAGAGCGCCGCGCTGTGTAGAGGAGTCGGGTCGGCCTTGAGAAAGGTGACCGCGCGCACAGGCGCGCCGCGCCACTGTTACAGCCCTTTGAAAATTCTCTGCCAAATGTGCCGCGCGCTTTTCCAGGCGCACTGCGCAGGATTTAAGCCTTTAAAAACTCTGCAAATGGCTCGAAACTTCTTGTTTCTCCAATGGGCAGCTAGGAGGGCGATTATGGACGTTTGTTTATGTTTTTTGAAACTTGCAATGAGACTTGGCAATGGTCTCTCCACTCTTTTAAAGCCACAAAACTTTGAACTAACTTGTGAGGGTTAAAAAGATTTTTGAAAGAGCTTTTGGTTGTAAAACAAAACATGAAGCACTGCTTTGACATTTTACCAGTTTTAAAACATCATAAAATCCAATATTCGACCAGGACTCTTTAAAGTGCTGTGGATGAAATTTTTGAAGATCTTCGTATATATGACCATTTTTCAAAGTGAAGAAAACATCTTTAAAGCCACAATCTCTCTTAGTGTTTTCTCATCAAGGGAGAAAACTTGTTTCCTTTGTTCATATATGTTTTTAGAGGAAACCCTGCTCAAAAACATATCAATGATTGTAGTTGCACCTTTTGAAAGACATTTTTCTTTGATTGTGGGAACCTTAGTTGCATCACCTGGGTTTGACAGAGAACTGTTTATCAAAAAGAAAGTCCTTTAAAGACCTTCCCTGCAATCATCTGCAACAGCCAAGCATATTCATATGTATAAAAATTCCTTTGTTTGTGACAACATCATGCTTCATTTCTTTGAATGTTGTCCTAATGATTTGTGAAGCATTCTTTGCCATTCCTGCAAGGAGATAAATCACCACTTTAACACTTATTTTGACAGTTTCTGCTCCTGATGTTTTGAAGATGATCATGCCCACTGTGAATTTGATTGAGCTATTAGGTGCTCTTTGAGCCTTTCTTTTGACTGTGGGTGAAGAACCTCACTTGAAACTGTAAGTGAAAAAATCTGCTACAAATATTCTCCACCATCAAGGCAACTGACTAACCTTAGATTGACATAGTAATCCATTCTTCAACTTTTTATGGAGATATAGCAGGGGATGATGAGCTGAAGTTGAAATGTAAAATTGGAAAACTATCCCTTTGTTCTTTTGTGAAGGAAGTCTGCAAGAATAATGAAATTTTCATTCATTTTACCATTTTGACAACAGTCCCTTTGAAATCTAAGCCATACTGAAAATGAATGCTCTTCACCTTTACACAATGGTGAGCCTTCTACTTGTTATGAAGGAGGCCTATTTTTGACAAATGCCTGGGTTATTTTCAACCCCTGTTTTAACCAAGTGAAGAATGTTTATGAACACACTGTTAGTGGTTTTCTTTGTATTTGATAGCAGAAGTCAGTTTGAGACCAATATTGTTTTACTTCCTTGGCCATTTGCTTAACAATATTTCTTCGTTGATAATCACCCCATTAGCTTCACACTGTATTTCAATTCTGTGTTTTAATGGTGAAACTCATGTAAACACCTTTTAAAGCACCACTGCTTTGCCTCTGCTTTTAACACCATTTTCTATTCAGAAGCCTTCAATTTGTCTCCCACTGCTCTTAAAATTTTCCTTTCAGTCAGTGAAAAACCCTAAAATCAATCTCTGTCGCTGGCCCTCTGCTTATTAGATGAAGGAGGCCTTTATCACAGTGACAAACCCTCTGCTTGTAAAATGAAGGAGGTTTTCTCAGTATTTCAACCCTCTTCTCATGTATGGAGGAGGTTTTCTTAGGGATGCCATTTCATCAGCTTTTAAACAGTGTTATCTTTCCTTTCACTTCCTATTCATGCTTAGCAAATGAAAATGACAAAATGACAATATGCCATGAAGGGCATCTCTCTGAGACATGTAATTCTTCTTTTCAAATACCTTTGTGCCTCTTTAGACATCACAAGCAACTTGACCAGTATCTGCTATTCATAAATCACTAACCCTTGGACTGTGTTTGCAGGAGCTCATTTAAATAACTCTCTGTCTAGTACCTGCATCCCAGGCTCAAAACCACATTAGAAGCAGTTGTCTTCTTATGTTGAGTTTAATAATGTCTTCTGGAACACTAGTATACTTCTGCTCTTTGACAAAGACATTCAAACACTGTACATTTACCTAATATCAACTGGACCTATGGCATATGTATTGTTGAGATTTCAAGGCTTGTTAGTGGCGCGACTTAAGGGTGTAACCAAACTTTATTTGCAGAATAGGAAGGTATTTTAGGATTGGTTGATAATAGATAGAGGTTCTTTTGGCTTTAGGATAGTTTGACAAGGGAAAATCGCCTAAAGCGCCACTACCTAAATTAGGGGAGACTTCTTGGACAGATTTGGATTATTCTCTTTGGAGCTAATGGACAAGCTTGTATGGCTGAGGCTAGATAGGGCTTTGACAATGAGGTTTTATCTCGTCGTGGGCTGATTGAAAAGGTAGGAGGAAAAAAATGTTTGTGGGTGTTTTCCAGCAAGAAAATTTGACAAATTTGAGATCAGCTACTAGAAAACTTGGCTTTAACAAATAGTCATCATCAACAGGTGAAAAATATTGATGACTAACAAGATCATCAATAGACAGCCAGCCTCTGAATTTTTTTTTAGAATAAACATTCTTGCCCATTCATCTGCTGAGCTTTGTTGTACAGAGTTGGAAAGCTCACATGTAAATTAGAGTGAAGAAAGATCAGTTGATAATCTAGTATGTCTGATTGGTAGCATTACTTACATTCATGATTTTCCTATTTTTGATCTATCTGATGATGATGTTCTCCAAACAGAAGATGATCTTACAGGGCCATCATTAGTAGATTTATGGGAGGAAAATCAGCTCCATCAAATCCAAGAGAGTAATGAGCCAAACCAGGCTATTTATGATACTGATGAAGAAAGCTTTAAAAGTGCAGAAGAGGGTGAAGGATCTCTAGATCTTTGCTTCACTTCATTACAAGACATCAATAATAATTTTCATGTGATTGGAGATCAACAACTTTTCATCTCAAAAGGTGAAGAGGAGAAATTTGAAGAAATTTTTAAGCAAGCTGAAAACAAGGAGCCTTCTCTTGAAAAAGAGGAAGCAATGGAACAGACCCCTGCTCAAGAATACATTGATCTCTTCACACAGCTCAACCCACCAGATTAGAATATCTCAGAGCTCCAAGAGGACAGCCCTTCAATATATGATGAGTCCTCCAATTTAGAAAGTGATGAAGGTGAGGGAGTTTCTCTTTCTTAAGAGAGTCTTGTTCTTGATCCAGTGGAAGAGGAGGCAATCCTGGTTGAAGCCTATTTTCCAAATACTCACAACCAGGTATCATTTCATGATCCTTATGCTCATTTCCTGCAGACATTCAAAGAAGCATCAAAGGTCATTTTGAGCAGCTTGTTGCAGACAACGAGAAACATTTTAAAAGCTTTTGTTAAAAAACAAAGAGAATGGGAGTGGCCCTGCCTATCCAACATGCTCAAAGAAATGAGCAGAAAAGACCAGTCATGAGATCATCTAATTGACTGGATGTATTGGAAAAGGGTGTTTGTCAGCTAGACATGTAAATATTTCAAGATAGAGTAGGGTAGGTAGGAAATCTCAATAAAACTCAGCTGTGAGCATTTAGCTAGTTTTTTTTATAATTTCTGCAAAGTCCAGCAAGCCAGACAATCTAATCCTAGTTTGACTGTGTTTCAATTTTTGTTTTAGAATGTAGAGAAAGAAATCCGCTAGATAGTTTAATCCTAACATATATTAGTTTAGGTAGAGAAGCTACGAGTCCAATTGTTTAATCTGGTCTCATGGAGTAATAAGGGTAGTATTAGAATAGGTTTGTTTTTTCTGTTTGTAAAAATTGATGATGTAAAAGGTCTGCAGGTCTAAATGCACCTTGAAGAGAAAATGCTAGGATAATAGGATGGGTAGGTAGTTTGTTTGGGAGAATGTTTTCTACTGATATGATGTTTTCATGAGTTGTGGTAGCTAATTAAATAAAGAGGAGATGTGTCAAGTACCAGGCATCTGGCCTACTCCCAAAGATTATTTTCTGAGATTCTTGACACCTTCAAGAAGATGACATCCCCATGTGGAGCCACTGTTAGCCACCTATAAATTTTTGACAAGCAAACAGGTGGCTAAATATGTTCTGAGCCTTCAAGAGAAACATTTCCCTTGAAAATATTTCATCCTTGAAGCCTCCATGTCTCTTTGTCCTCTGAAGAAATCCTCACTGCTGTCTCCATTTGAAAAGCCCTGCTGATTGTGTGAAAGAGAATGCTTTTAAAGGCCTCCATTCGCCCTTTTATTCCCTGAAAACCCCATTTTCCACCATTTTTTCCCCTTTCAAAATTCCTCCAAAATCCCTCACTAACCCTCTAAATCATCAAAATTCCCTTTTTAAACCTTATAGCTCCCTTCATTTGGTTTAAAAATCCCCTCTACTGCCTACCAGAACCCCTTTTCTAAGCCTCAAAACCTTCATTTTTGGCTTAAAAAACCCCTTTTTACATTGAGGCGTTAAGCCCCTTTCGGCTCAGCCCTTAGCCCTTACTCCACATAAGACCCGATGCCGGAACCAAGATCTAGCCCTCGGGCGCTAATCACAATCGAAAGTTGTCGGTGAACACCTTTCCTTTGTTTTTCCAAAAATCTCCAATGAAATTGGTCCTTTTCTTCTCTACCTCCGCTGCAATCCCCACCGTTGATCTACACGGATCAACGACTATCGCTCTTTGTCTTTCTCCGCCCATAACCCCTCTCCATTACCCCCTGATTGAGTATGGACCATCAATCTGGTTCCAGATCAGATGGATAGCGCTTAATCGCATCACGCTCGTCCATCCGTTTTCCCCCCCCCTGCCTGTGCTATCTCCGATTGTATCTCAACCGTCCGTTTATGTGTATCCAACGGTCGAAAATAAACTCGATAGATCAAAATACCTCCGCACTAACGCTCTTACCTTCGATCATGACCATCCATTGTAATAGATCCAATGGTTTCTATTAAACTTGATGGCCCTTTTCCGCCACGCGCATCTCATCCCATCGCACTCGCACCTCAACTGTCAGATCTCACCACCCCACATCCAACAGCCAGGAGGCATATTGTGTTATTTTTATTCCCGGCAGTTAACGTTCAGAAATCATGCAATATAGGTGGTTTTGTTTTGCCATGCGTCAAGCAGTGTATGGAATCGTGTGATTTCTTCCAATTCCACTTACTGCCTCCGACCCCATGCGAAAACCACTCCGGTTTTCTGGCTTACCACTTATCTCATTCGCATCAAAATCTTATGTTTAATCTTAGCCGTCCATCAATTTGATCTGACGGTTCGGATCTAACCTCCCCATTGCCCCTTCCCCATTCACCTATGCTCCCAAAGGATTCTTTTTGCCGATCTCCATCATTGAAATATTTAATCCAACGATCACGATATATCTTACCCTCATCCCTTGTGCGCTCATCTAAACTTTCAAATTAGTCCATCGGACGATCATAGCCGTTCATTATTAAAATCTGACGGCCATGAGATAATTCCACCCCCATTCATTATTCGTCTTTTCATCCGTCTAAACGACCCCATCAAAGAACCCTGACCGTAGATCGCTGATAAAGGATCTAATCCGACGGCCCAGGACGCGTGATGCACCAAACCTCCATCAGACCATTTTTTCACCATTCTACCATGGTTTTCGCCCATTTTTTGCCTGCATCCACCGTTTTCTCCCATTGTGCCACCATCCCTTCGGCCCTCTAGAGCAAGCCTACCTCACTCCCCTTGGATTTTATAACAGATTTATCGTGTTTTTGCAGGGTTACAGATGGCGGAAACTCGCTCTATCTCTAATCACAGACAAGGAAATTCAGTGCGCAGGAAGACGTTTCTAGAGCCAAAACGCAGGGAAATGCACTGTTCAGGAAGTTTAAGGCACATTTTATTAAAGGAGCAGTGTTAAACCCTGATCTCAACCCTCCTGCACCATTAAACCTACACATGCACCAGAAACAGTCAATAGAAGAAGAAAAGAATATCAGAGGACAGATTAAAGGATTTAGGCTCCTTATTGAAGATTTAACGTCTATAATCCGATGTTTAAAGGATGAAGGCACAGTTGAATACCGTGAATATGATTAAGAGGCTTAATGAAGCCTAAAGCACATGAAACAAGCCATATATTGGCTTTAATATTAGCAGGACACTTTTTCTCTAGAAGGACTATCAACCTGATTTCCTCCATCTTCCATCGAACCCCAGAACATTTACTACACTGACAGAGGCCTTACAGAACTGTCAGGACAACAGTTATGGAAGTATGGGAGACCTTGTAGAACTTATAGCCACATTACTTCTTTCAGAAGGCAACAGAGTACCATGCTTCCAGATTACTTCAGAGGAACATACCTGAAGTTATTACCAAGGATTTCCAGACCAGACTACAGGGTACAAATAGTTAATGAAGAGCCATTATGCAGAGTGGGCATCGAATACTTCCTCCACTCTATCTTAATGAATCAATTAAATTTACATCTACTACCACTGCTACTCATTCTCCTATAAGAACTCCAAAGAATACATTGTAAAGGTTGTTGTTGGTTGATAGGGATTTTATCGACTGTTAGAACTGTTATTAGGGGAAGTAGCTGAGTAGTCTGTAATTTAATAGGCTGGGAGGAGAAGTTTGGAATGTAAAGAGACATTGAGCTCAGAGTATGTGACTGGTTTTGCACATCGATTAATCAGGAAATTTCACAGGATCCTGGTCTATATTACGGGTGATGTTTTCCTTACTATGATTGTCTCATTTCATGTATTTCACACTATCCATTATTCTCTGGTAAGAATCAGTAATCTAGCTTAGGATATACTGCTGCAAAGTACCCTAATGCTTCCTGCTCTTCTTATCTTTGATGTTTTCTACTAATTTTCTAATCTAAGAACAAATTCAACATAATTTAACCAGTCAAAGATGTTGGTTTGCCCATGCTTACTGATTTATGAATTTAGAGTTTGTTGCTTAGAAGTTCTTGTTTGGTTTCAGCTGAAAGAATTGGGATACTGGGGATTTAGAGTTAACCCTGTACACTAGGGTCCTTTTCCAACAGTTGGCCTTTCTAAGATCCCTTTGAGCTAGTGTCAAAAGCATTGAAGGTTAAAGGTCCTTCTCTGATCTTAAGCCTTGTTCTGCGTTTAAATCTTAAATGTTTTCCTTAAGAGTATGCTGAAAGCAGGCTTGGATTTAAATGACATATGACCTGATCTTAAGCTACCCTTTGTGTCTCTATTGAGAGTTGCCTTTGAATTATTTCAAAGCAGGATAGGTTCAAAGTGCTTACCTGATCTACAGGCTGCACATTGGTTTCTTCATTTCACCTTCACTTCTTAATGTTCCATCTCACCATCTATCTAAAAATATCCTTTAGTATAGATGACTTGCCCTATGGAAACCCTTGGATAGTTGTTATGCAAGTAATCCCCTTTCATGACTCCATAACCCAATGGATTAACCTTTCTCTTGACCTATCTTCCCATGCTGAAAAATCCTTCTACTATGTTCCTTCTTCATTTCCTTAACCTTCTCAGTTAATGATCTCCAACCAATCCAACCAAACAAACAATCAAAAACCCCTGTGCTTCATACCTAGCCTAATACCTCATTTTGAGCTTTAAAGATATATCAATTTTTACATTCATAGAGAGATCCCTCTCTGGATCCAGGAGGGCTAGATCCTGAGATCCCAAAGTGGTTTGATGTTGTCTCATCATTTGGTATTGCCAAATATACCAAATCATGGGAAGCAAAACAGTAGCGCCGCAACCCGATATAAGTGACGATGAGGCCTTGTGGACCTTATTTGTGGCCTTGTTTCTCGATTTTTCTAATCTTTACAACAAAACCCACTTCCCAGGTGTGCTGAACTGTAACATATTTAAAATATAAAGGAAAAGGGAGATTAATGGTTTCTGAAATAAGGATTATCACATGATCACTTCTCTGCCCCTCTCACACTCTTACACAGAGATTCAATATATTCTTCATCTTCTTTGTTTTAAATTTTAAAACCAAGCATGATATAATTTTCATCCAAAAATAAAATAATTGAAATCAATCAAAAAAATAAGATTCACCTTCTCTGGCCTTTCACACAGAGATTCAATAGAGGGGAAGAGGTTGCCTAGGGTGGCCATATCTATTTTTTTCCTGGGTTTTATTTGGGTTTTATCCACATTTTTTCATGGAAAATTATGTGTGTATTATGGGGCACACCCCTTACTCATTTTCAAACACATGCATGTGTGTTTTTCTTGTACTATAAGGGCACACTCATCTGGTAGTTCTCCCTCTATTTATACACACACCTTCTCTATCCTTTCACACAAAGATTCAATAAAGGGGAAGAGAGGTTCCCTGGGGTGGCCATATCTATTTTTTTTTTTGGGTTTTCTATGGGTTTTCTCCACATTTTCTCATGGAAAATTATGTGCGTATTAAGGTGGTGAGGGCGCAACCCTTACTCATTTTTCAGGCACATACGTGTGTGTTGTTCTTCTACTATAAGGGCGCACTCATCTGATAGCCATCCCTCTGTTTAAACACTAAGTAAACAAGAAATGTGAGGGTAATTTGTGTGCTCCTAACAGATAATGAGAGCACAGTGATCGTCAATTATGTTCCTACACTTAGCAGATCGGAGGGCGCAGTGCTTGGTACTGTGTCCCATCTATTCCAGATAGCATGCGCAACACATGCATTCTATGACTGGTGGTGTATTCTTAATATTCCCATTCTATATGTGAAATCTACAGCAGCTAATCAAGAAGCAACCCTCCAGATATGTGAGCATATTAACCAGAAAAAGATGAAGCAACATTGGAATCAGTTACTAAATTTTAGTAAGAGGTAACTCCTAAAACAATCTACAACAAAGTTTCAACGACTTTACCAAACAAGTGAAGAAGGAGATTCCATTTGTGGCTTCTATTTTGTAGTGATATCCTCACTGTCTCCGAGCGAGATAACTGTATTAAGTCTTTGCATGCCCTATTTTATGTAGCATGCCTAGTTTTCCACTGCACGCCAAATATCCAAAACACAAAATATGTTATAATTTATATCTAGAAATATAATATGTGTAACCAAACTAGTCATACCTTCCATAGCCTTTTCTTGTATCTGTGAAAACTTCCAATTCTATATGTGAAATCCACAGTTGGGCCATTTGGGCTACTTTAATTTCTCCTATCTGTGAAATTGAAATCTGTAGCAGTTGGGCTATTTGGGCTGCTTTCATTTTCTCCTATCTGTGAAATTGAAACTACATAAGCTAGGATATTTGGGTTTATTTCATTTTCTCCCCCATTAAACCAAAGATAAAATATAACTGTGAAAACAATATAACCTAGAAACAAGAAAGACAAATAAAAAAGAAAGACGAGATGGAATTATTAACATGGGCATGCAAAAAAAAAAAAAAAAAAAAAAACAAAAGAAGTTAACCATCAGAAAAATAGCAAAAGAAAAGGAAAAAACAACACATGAAAAATCAAACCAACCAACCAACTTCTCCCCTACATCCATGGCCGACCCTAATAACACCCAACAATAAGCCAGCCAAGTAACTTCGGCTCTGCATCAACCCTCCTCTGCACCATCGCCATCCAACCAACTTCTCCCCTGCATCGATGGCCTACCCTGACAATACCCAACAATCAAAAACTTTTGCTCTGCATCAACCCTACTTTGCACCATCACCATCCAACCAACTTCTCCCCTGCGTCTATGGCTGACCCTGACAACACCCAACAATCAGTGACTTCTGCTCTGCATCAACCCTCCTATGCACCATCACCATCCAAACAACTTCTCCTCAATGCTCCTCTGTACCGTCGCCATCCAAACAACTTCTACTCTGCATCCAACCCTCCTCAGCTCTGCGTCCAACCCTACCCTGCTTTGCACTGTGCTAAGCCCTCTGTGTTATATGTTTCTGTTTTATTTTTATTCTCTGGCCGATGGATTCATGAACATCAGCCATTATTTTGATTTTCTTGAATTTGATGACTTTTTTAACCACTAAATATTTTGAAAATTGAATCTAGTGTGCTGTCGTGGCTTAAAATATATGACGTTCAAATTGGATAAATATTAACTATATTTTGTATAATTGTTAATTAAATTTTATTTATTTATTTTTAGGAGAGTGAAAGAAGTACCGATAGGTAGGGAGTTAGATAGGGAGAGGAGGGATATCTGAGCTGAGTTCTTTGGCTTTTATCCTTCAATCAAAGTATTGAGTTTGGTACTCAATCTTGATTTTATTCTTTTTAGTTAGAGGAATAAGTCTATAATAAGGTTCTTTATTAAGGTCTGTCTTTCTTGATATCTGAGTTAGATATTTTGGCTTTTATTCGTCAATAAAAGTACTGATATCGATACTCAAATCAATCTTGACTTTAGGGCAGGGTGATAGGGAAAGGAAAAATCCTTGAAGGGAGAGGGAGAGGGCGGCCCACGAAGTGGGAATTACAGGGCTTTATTGGTCTCTATAGGGTGATAGGGAGAGAAAAAATCCTGGTAGGGGGAGAGAGGAGTGCTCAAGGTAGGTAGGGGGAGGTTGGATGGCTGGTAGGAGAGGATGGGGTTTATGGCTAAGGAAGTCTAACTAGGTTGGTTGTTTGGTAGAGGAGGAGAATGGATTCAGTTGTTTGGTAAAGGAGGAGAACGGATCCATAGGTAGTGAGGTGGTCAGTGAAGAAGGAAGGAGAGGAGGGCTTTAACTGAAGATAGGTTCTAGCAAGGTAGGCTCCTTTGAGGAGGCAAGCTTAGAACCCTAGATATAGTAGGGTCAATGCTGATCTCTAAGGTAGGAAGCAGCTGAAGGAAGAGAACAGGTCCTTTATTCCTTTTAGTTAGAGGAATAAATCTATCAAAAGGTTCTTGATTAAGGGCTTTATTTCTTGATATCCAAGCTCAATACTCGGGATTTTCTCCTTTAAGCCAAGTATTGAGCTTGGTACTCAATCCTTCCCTTTCCCTTAGGAAATATTTGATTTTCTTACTGAACTCTTTTCTCTTTTCTCTTTTTTCCTTTTTCCTTTTCTCTTTTACCCTTTCCCTTCTCCCCTTACAAGCGCCCTTTGCACTTTTCCCTTTACCCTTTATCCTTACCTTTTTTCCCTTTTGAGGTCTTCTCTTTATCTCTTTTCAGAGGGATACAAAATAATCAATATTTTTTTTACGAGTTCCCATAAAAAAAAAAAAAAAAAAACAAACAAACAAAAACAAAAACAAACAAACAAAAAAAAACAAAACAAAAAACTTAGCACGATCCCTCAAAAGCTTAAACTTCTTCATTGAAAGGGCAGTACATTATATATGATACACCTCTCTTGACCACGAGGAGAGAGAGGACTATGATTATCCCATTCCTTGAAATGAAGAAGTTCAAGCTGTGAAGAATACTATGTTTTGTATAATTGTTAATTAAATTTTATTTATTTATTTTTAGAAATATTAAATTTATAATCATCATATATTAATTGATTTAAGAAGTAGGGAAAATTAAAATTATGTAAAAATTGTTTTATATAAAAGTTGCGTTATCTAATTTTATAATATTTTTTTAATTTCTATTTTTAATAATTAAAGCTTCAAAATTTCTATTGATTAAAAAAAAAAAATGGAGAATTTTTATATGAACAAAATCTTTAAGGGCATTGTTTCACATGTAAAGATTTTTATCATCTATAAAAATTTACTCAAAATTTCTACCAAATTTCTATCAGTAGATTATTAGAAATAAGGTCATTTTTTCAAGTGGGTCTAACTCAGTGGTTAGAAGGAAAAAGTTGTTATTATTTTTTTCAAAACAGAAAAAATGTTTTCATTAAGATGAGTAAGAAAGTACAATTATCATGAGTAGCATGTCATGGCATTTTCTGCATCACCAACGTTTCTTTTAGTCTTCTCATCAATGGTTCTGCATCTCCTTTATTCCACTTAGAAAGAGGACTTCATCAAGGATGTCCCCTCTCACCCCTCCTCTTTCTTCTCATTATGGAAGCACTCAGTCAACTGATCATGCATGAAAAACAATTGGGTCGACTTTAGGGTATCAGATTAGTCGAGGGATGCACTCTCACTTATTTGCTATTTGTAGATGATGTCCTCATTCTAATCAATGGATCTATTGGAGATATACTATATTTTTCTGCTGTACTTGTAGATTTCAGTACAACCACAGGCATGAAATGCAATGCCTTAAAATCTACCATCACCATCAGTGGATGCTCCTCCCAGGAAAGAGGACTTGCCCTTAACATATTTCCTTTCCCTTGCTTGAACCTTCAGGATGGTCTCAGATACCTTGGTTTTAGATTGAAACCCTCGGACTATCGTATTGCAGACTAGAGTTGGTTAGTGGCCAAATTGGAAAAACGCATTGGTATTTGGCACAACAGGTGGTTATCTTGAGCTACCCGCTAACCCTCCTTAAATCAGTCTTGGAAGCCACCCTTGTGTATTGGATGTCTCTGGCTTGGTTACCGTGGGCCATCATTTCTCACATTCAACAACTGTGCAACATATTTCTTTGGAATGGAAACAGAGAGGGTCAAAATTTTGCATGGGTTAAATGGGATAACATAGCCCTCCCCAAAAAATGGGGAGGATGGGGCATCAAAAACATGGACACTTTTGCAAAAGCCCTTGCTGCTAAAATGGGATGGGCAATCATGACAACTAAGAATCTCCGGACACATGTGGTCTATATGAATTATATTTGGCCAATGAATATATTTGATTGGATCCGGTTGCTGATCAGGTGACCATGTCCAAGTTATGAAAATTGCTCAAACATTAAAGTGTTCAAAAATGGTTTCATTCTGAACGATCGGAAAGGTCTCGTTGCTGCAATTTTGGTGCAGTGAACAGTTCCCAAAACTGAGGTTGTATATGGAAGTTATGAAGGTTTGAAGTCTCTAATAAACTCCATTTTTCAGTTGACCAAGTTTGACTTTTTTAATTGGGGAAAATTAAAAAAGAATATTCCCTGGAATATTCCATTTGGGGCTAATCAGACCTTGACAAGTGGCAAGGCACTATTGGATGATTGGTTTAATTTTGAGTTTTTAGGCCTATCACAGGCTGCCACATGGCAGGTTCGGAGGCCGCCACGTGGCCCCACGCCGTGGAGAAATTGTTTGTCAAAAATTTTGTTACTCTGCAGGACTTGAACTAGGGTCTCCCCACTGACAGCAACGCGACCCAGCCGATCTGCCTATCCAATGGTTCTTAACTTATATGCAACACATCATATATGTGAAGTTTAAATTTTTTTACGCTGGAGGGAAAAGGGGCTAGCTCGGAGTTCAAATGGTCTGGTGCTGAGAACCCTGGCCTAAAGGCCTTTACTAGTGGGAACATATGGTTAACGAAACTGTCACATGTTGCCAACACCAAATAACATTTATGGCTATGGTTAATCAACGGTTAAAACAAACGGATAGATTGGCGGTCAGGGCAGCAGTCATATGTGACTCCGCCCCTCCAACAATTAATGCCAACGGCTAATGGTTCTGCCAATTTTGGCGCCTGCTCATTATTTTCAGGATAAGGCCAAAATTTTCGACCCTAAATGGAGTTCCTTCAGTTTTGGAGGAGGTTTTCTAGTGACACTGGGAAAAAATTTGTTTTTTCCATAAATTTCTAAATTTTCGACCAAACAAGATGAAATTTTAGTCAATTTTGGGTTTCTTTAGCATTATGATCATTTTGGGACAGGTTTTAGAGCGACTAGAGTTTTTCTACAACAGATTTTTCTTCGATGAAGTTACAGGAGCCATCAGGGCCATCAGGGAGAAGGCACTGTATTGGGTTGTACTTCATTGTTTAAGGTGATACAAAATCCATTTTTAGCTATTTTCTATCTTCTGAAACTGAATTTACAACTGGTTTTGCCTATTTAGGCATATTTTTCACTGTATAACCATTTTGAAAAAATTAATAGAGCAAGGACATGCCATTGGGGAGCCTTGGAGTGACAGATGTAGCCCCGGACGGGTGAACTACCTCAAAAATTTGCTGGGTTATGTTATGATGAATTTTACTTGCTGTGTATTTTTGCTGTGATATGTTAAACAATAAATTTAATTAACAAATCCTCACACATAAAACTCAGAAACAAACCAAAACCACTTTTTTTAACCTGCAAGTCATGGAGAACACTTTGCACACTAAATTATATCAGAATGGATACTTTGCATAGCATTACAAATACTTCCATTTTTAGATCAGTTGGCAACATGGAATCATCGCAAAATATCATCCATTTGGAAAGCAGTCATCACATCCCTGCCTCACATTAGGAATGGACTATCTTGGAGAATCAGATCAGAGAATAAAGCTCGTATTGGTATAGATCCTTGGTCGGGCTACGAAAATACACAGATTCTACCTCCGGATCTCAATAACTATTTGGATGATCAAGGCATTTGATACATTGCTCAGATTGTTGAGCCACAAACCATGGACCTCTATACACAAGGATGGAAAACTACCAATCATCTTGGTATCCCAAGGCACCTGCAATATGATTGGAAGACCTACACATCAATGCTAGCAGAATGTCGTATTCGAATAGGCACTGGGGATGATGAAATCATTTGGGCCCTGAAAAATCTAAGATATATACACCAAAATATGGATACCTGCAAATATACCTAGATCATATCCCTCAAAGACGAGAATGGTGGTGGCATATCATTTGGAAGCTACCGACCCCTCCTCACACTAGACTATTCATGTGGTGTTCACTAAACAACATTGCTCCTACCATGGATAATCTTCTTAAACGTTCCATCCATGGACCCACTTCGTGTGAACTCTGCAGAAATGACTTTGAATCCATTGAACACCTCCTCCTCCACTGCAGATCCACTGTTGTGCTCTGGACATCCATTATGCATGATCTGGGCATCAATCTATCTTGGTAAGGACTGAACGTAAATGAGGCATGGCAATCCTCGTGGAACTCTGCCTCTACAAACAAAGCCAGGAGCCTCCCACTCCTCGTCTGTTGGGGCATCTGGCTAGCTAGGAATGCATCTATTTTTAATGATTGTCCCCCTCTCTGGCATTTTATTAAGTCCAACATCTTATCTAGCTTCTCATGCATTCCCGAAGATGATCCCCCTAGACCTCCCCGAAATATCATTCCTGAAGTCATAAATTTCAATTCACCTTGGGCTTATTTCAATGGATTTGCACAACCATTGGGTTATGGTGGAGGCACTCTACTATATCTCTCTCATCTGAATTTCTACAGAATCAAGATGGGTCTGGGACCCAGAACAAAAAACTTTGCTGAGCTTATTTCTCTTCACCATATACTATAGTTTGCATTAGAGCATAACATCCTACACCTTCAAGTGTTTGGTGATTAAAAAATTATCATAAATTGGTTCAACAAAGCAGCATCATGTCATGTGCACACACTTATTTCTATTTTGGAAGATATTTGGCGTTTAAAAGATCAATTCTCATTTATCTCTTGCTCTCATATATACAAGGAATGCAACTGCATTTCTGACAAGATTTCCAAGGAGATAGCGGTCCAACACTGGGGGCTCTGGCACATAGAGGAAAAAAATGACACTCAACATTTCAGTTATTATCATCGTCCATTTATCGAACAACCTGATAACGCTGCACAACTGATCCGATACAAACATAATTCTGATAGTTTTTGACAGTTTTGATAGACGATATGGACAGACCTAGTTTAAATATTGTAATTATTGTAATTATGCTACATTATAGTTTTTGGTGTACACCCCAATGGGGAATTTTTGAGGAACTAAATGTAAGTGACAATAGTTACAACATGCATATGCAACACGTCTACATCATGTAATTTTCAAACTTAATGAAAATTATGATTTTTCCTTGGGAAAAAAACATGTCATGGCATTTTGGAAATGTCTAAAATCAAGGGAAGAAGTCATATCAGAATCTAATCTCAAATATAATACACCATAGCATTCTGAGTTACAGAAGAGAAAAAATAATGTCACAAATACCTGAAGAAGAAAACACATGTGTCGCATACAATACATCCTAATTGTTCAGGAAATACGACAATTCTAAATGTCCAAGTAATAAAAAAGGTCCTCAAATATTGATGTGTCCAGTTTCCTATAGTTCACCATGGACGAAAGACTCAAAATGGATCTTTCCAGGAACAATGTTACATCAAGTCTTGGATAGAGTGTCGGCCTTTCCATTTTGATGCATGTAGATGTGAGAAATGGACTATTTCCTGAAAACATTAATGAGAAATTTAACCCTCTGCTTCCAATTGGAGAATGCAGGGGATTCTAGATTGCATTTTTTGTTGGCCCAATGAATAATAGGTTTGGAATCTCCAAAAACAGCAATTTCCTTGAGGCCAAGTCAGTGTGCACAGTGAAGGACCCCGTAAAGTGTGAGGAGTTATGCCCTGGTATTGGTGCATGAACCATTGCACCAAGGAAATATGAGGAAAATATTTGGCCCCAAGTGAATGGCCATGTCATTGCCACATAATTCGAAAGAAGATGCACCATCGAAAAAACCCAGAGGGAAGGCATACCATAGATTCCTAGGAGGATGGATGATTTTGAAGCACCTTGAAGAGGGAGAGTATAATTCATGGTAGTAGGATGTGATCCTACTACTGGTCCTCCAGATGTCAGTATGCACCTACTCGAAAATCAGGACATTCCTATCTCTCCAAATGACCTAAAGAAAAAAAAATGGCAAAGTATGGTGTTGTGTGTAGTCCTTAGTCCACTGACCAAGGCAAGTAGCAATATCTGACATGTCCCAATCAGCTTGAATTTGCAATGTATTGAGCACCATTTACCAAATAGAGGATGTGAAAGGACAGAGAATGAATAGATTATTGATGTCTTCACCATGTGACAGGCAAAGAGCACACATGTTAGGGCCTTGAAAACCCAGCTTAGAAAGGTTGTCCCATGACAATACACATTTTTGAGCCACCATCCAGATAAAAAATTGAAGTTTTAGTGGCATGTTTCATTTCCCAGACCGCGAGAACTAGGAGAATAATATGTTTTATCCATAATGTTGGGTGATTAAGTGATAGGCCTCATGAAAAATGAATTATCCTTTCAGATATCCTCTAAGTCAGATTAATTGGTCCTCCTTTTGGGAGAGGAAGATCCCTACAAGTTTAATATTGGAGACATATTCGGACCACTCCAATTGTGCAGCCAATCTGAGGTCCTTAGCGGATTTCCAATACGTGCTAAGAGATGAAGAGAGTGGAGTAATGGTGAATTTAAGGACATAGATTTCCAAATTATGTAAGAAGTTGAGAAGTAGAAGAGAAATTATATTCAGACCTTCCAAGACAAAGATAGAGTCTAGGTAGACTTTCAAGATAGAACCATATCCAATGTCCCATTTTAGATTGACGAAGAACCAATGATTTGTTAGCAGTAGGCTATGCCAAATGTATGATATCTGAAGAGGCACAGGTGCATTAGAGCGGATCCAACCCATAATTATCCTGGGTGATATATCCAACCCATAATTGTTAGGACAAATATATTAGAAGGTCATGGTTCTAAAGATATTTTTATTTAATGATGTGGTTCCAAAGATCATCACCACAAATAGCCCGCCATAGGTTCTTGAGTAGAATAGCGTAATTGAATTTTACAGTGTCCTTAAGGCCCCATCTACTGAAAACAACGGGTCTGGTCAATGATTCCAACCGAGCAAAGTGAATTTTCCGGTCGAGGCAAGTGCCAGCCTAAAGAAGCTTAGACATGATGGAGTTGATTTTGTTGACAATGCCCTAAGGGAGTTTGAAGATATGCATCCATAATATAGAGACGTTGTGAAGTGACAGATTGAATCAAAATGACACGACCACTGAGAGATATCCATTTATGTGTCCATTGTAGGAGCCTCTTTTCTATCTTTTAAATGAGTCGAGATCAGTCCAAATTCTTATATCCACTAAGATTTAATCTAAAACCAAGGTACTTGAATCCCTCATCCAAAGGAGTAATTTGTAAGTCGAATTGACAGGAAAATTCCTATGTCCTGGTTGCTTTAGAGTCATTCGAAATCAAAATAGACTTAATCTTATTAATAAAAATACCTTAGGCAAGTCCAAAAATTTGGGGGATATAAGAAATAATCTGCCAATTGGATGGATAGGAGGTCCCACTTGTCATAACGCCGTATACGCACTCAGGTGAGAGAGAGGGATTTTTCTTGCAATCCTACATCCAATGATGAGACCCCAAGCTCAGGAATCAAGGAAATTTATGCTTAATCCATTGATTACAAGAAGAAACAGAAGTGGAGATAGGGCACAGCCCTGGCGAAGTCCTCTGGAAGCTAAGAAAAAATTGTAGGAGAGTCGCTGATGATGATGGCAAAAGAGATAATCTTAATACATGAATATATCCAACCAATAATTGAAGAGCCCAACCCTATCTTATGAAAAATCAACCATGGGAGTTCCCAATCCACACGGTTGAATGCTTTAGTGAGATCAATTTTCAAGAGGCAGACATCTAGATGGCAGGTCTTGATGGAATGAATGCTTTCCTAGGAAATGGAAACAACATTATGAATTTGGTGATGTTCCAAAAAACCAAATTGTTCACCCGAGATATGTTTGGACAGGAGGGGTTTGATCTAGTTATTTATGGTTTTGGAGATCAGCAAGTGTGTTGCATAAGGAGATAGGTCGGTAGTCTAAGAAGGAAGAAGGCTTTGGAATTTAGGGAATAAGAGTGATGAATGTAGCATTTACAACGCTAAAGACCCTTCCAAGTCTGCGAGATTCCTCAACCATGTCAGTCAATTCATCAATCAGGATGTCCTCAAAATGGAAAAAAATATTTGTAGTCAAACTATCAGGTCCAAGGCTTTTTCCTCTAGCAAACTCTTTTAATACAAATTGGACCTCTTCTTTAGTGACCGGTATATCCAATATAGATTTGTCCTCTACATTAGTCATAATGGGAAAGAGGTTATAAAGGTCCAACTGAGAATTGAGAGGAACAGATTCTATTGCATTGTAATTAGTGTTGAAGAAGTGGAGGGCTTCCCTTTTGATGTTTCTTTGACTAGAATATTGGCAACCTATGTCCAAGACAATGCTCCAAATGGAGTTATTTTGGCGCCTTTGTAATATTCCTACTTAGCCTAAGCTAAGAGGAATATTCAATTTTGTTTTTTTTTTTTTTTGCATGAATAAATGAATAAAGGAGGACTTGTGAAACTCCTAAGAAGACTGAATAAATAAATGCCCATGTGAACACAGATAAATCAGGGCCATGTAAATAATCACTTGCAGGTGTGAAAGGGGTTTGAGCTGTGAGACTGGGTCAACCTTGACCAAATCTACAACGCTGTCTAGGTTCAATGCATCTCCTAAAGGGACAACACAGTTTAGAAGGAGGCCCCTCATGTGAAAATAGCTAACTCATCAAGGTGGTTTATGGTTTGCAAAGGATTTCCTCTTATAAAAGGAGAGGGAAGGTAGCAAGAGAAGGTTGTTGATTAATCATATTCTTTAGTATTTTGTCTGCTTAGACAAATACTATTCTCTATTTTTTAGTGGAGAATTGTTCTTGGAATTCCTATGTAGGGATTTCACCTCTTCCTTTGAGGATTCTTGGAGGAGTGTTTGTTGAATTGATCCACTATCAGGCATGAGGCCAAGCTCTACTTACATTGGTAGTGCTGATCCATTCAGGGTTTTGCTGCTTCTGCAAGCTGCAGCTAGTGGGAGTCTAGATCTGCAGATATCTAGTGTATTTTGGGAGCCTCTTCTCATGGAGTGTGTCTTTTAACCTCATGGAAGAGTGTCTCTTCTCTTGGTACTTAAAATCTGCAATTTTGTAGTGTTTATCTATGTCATTTGTGCTACAACACTATTTCCATGAGTAGACTGTGTTATTTTTGTATGAGGTTCTTCATTGTGTTTTGCTCATAGTTTAGATCAGAGATCTCTAGTGCTGGGCTTTGCCTTCCACTTGGTGATCCATGGTTTAGCTTGCTGATCCATGTTCTGTTTAGATCTGATCCATTTTAATGAAGTGTTATATTCAGAAATTTACTGCAGCAGTTTACAGATCTGCAACTTGTTTCTCAGATCTACTCTTATTCATGCATGATTTGGTCAAAACCCCAAGGTGATCTTGTAGAGAAAACTATGTAGTTTCCATATATGATATAGATGTGATGTTTTATCCACAGATATATCCTAGATCTGAGTTGTAATATGCATCTGCTAAAGCTCTTGAAAATAACACTGTTGAGCCATTTCTGCTGATATATACATGTTGTAGCTCTCTTTTCTGAAGATATATTGCTCTCTTGTCTCATCTAATCTACTGTATATTGAAAGGGCTTCACTTTACTTCTGATTTTCTACTGTACATTCATTTATTGATTATATATGATGGCCTCCTACTTACACTATCAAATATTACGTTATTCCTGAGTTGCTTGTTGTGCATAGCTGCAGCCCCTCTTGTAGGGTGTTTTCCAGCTAGACTAGGTTGTGGGAGACCTGTTTACCACACCTAGTTTGATTTGTTTTTTCTCCCCTTCTGGATCTAGACCCCAGATCTACTAATCTAAGGGATCCAATGGCTACAAACTCATTTCTATGCATCAATCTCCTAGGGAGTGCGTTATTTTTCCAATCTTGTCGTGCAATCCCAATTTGGGAACATTACAGCCTTAGAGTTGCTTGTTTATGGAAAAAGTGATTGTTTTTGTCTCCAAATTACACCCACATGGATTGTTTTTTTTTTTTCCAGTCCTATGCTTGATTGAGAAATATCTGAGATCTGCATAGGTCTAGGTTGAAAATCTCTTGTTTGGAGGATCTAGAGAAGTAGTCCAGGTTGCTAGGATCCTCCAGAGTGTTGATTGGTTTATCATCAATTCCTAAACCATGGCCCTTTTCTTGTTATGAGCCCATATTCTCACCTTATCTTTGAGGGATCTAAGCTTGTTGGATATGTGATCCATGATCTGAAGACCATCAACCACATATGGCTTGATCCAGAAATTTCTGACTAGATCAATGAAGTGTGGATCCTTCAAGAAGAAATGATTGATTTTAAAAGGAATTTTTATTTTTATTTTTATTTATTTATTTTTTTTGGATGCATTTCATTCCAGCAAAATAAAATAGGAAAATTTTTGGAAATAAGGGAAGGCAAGGTCCATGAATTTATTTCCATAATTTGTCTCATGGTAGCCTCCTGAACAAAGAAACAATCTAGTCGCTTCGAAATGCCATGATTTCCCATCTACCATTTTTCCAGGTTGGTCCATTAGGCTTTGGTTTGATGTCTCGGAATGTTTTCTGCTGGAAAAAAAACCCTTAAAATGTTGTCCCAATGGGTTAAGTCGGTTGAGCGGTCCCCAAATTTCAAAAGAGTCCAAAGTAAAATTGAAATCCCCAACTAAAATCAACAAGTTAAGTTTGAGGATGCCATTATTGTCAACCCCATTTCATAAATCATTTTTGTTAAATAAAGATGCATATATATTGATGATTTTGAGTCAGTTTTTAAGCCTCACTGACCACCTATGATTATTAATTCAGTTGTGGTATTATAAGCCTTTATATTGAATTTTTCAAGGTTCCACATAACAGTTAGACCGCTAGATAAACTAGAGGCATTTGAAGTGCACACAAGCTAGTTCAAACAGATCTGTAATAAAAAACCCTAAGCCTTCTCCTTGCAGGTCATAGTTTCATATAGTAGCACTATATTAGGCTTATATATTTCAATAATACTTTTCAAATATCGTCTTTTTTGGGCTCATCACAAGCCCCAAACATTCAAAGACACGATGGTCATTTGGGAGGGACAATGAATGGTAACTCTTCTCTAAGGACCTGAGGTACAATATGGGAAACTTCAATGTGTCGAACTTTGAAAGAGACCGGCTCAATGATAGGAGAGGCACCATATGCCTATGGCTCTTGAATTGTGCTAAAAGGTTGGATGGGACGAATGTACAGTTGGAATGTTTTTTAAATTGTATCCCTCTCTTTCCTTGATTTGTAACATTCTTATGGGACACTGGGATAATATGTACATTGTCAGCAGCAAAGAGTAATCTCTTTATTGAAAAATGTTCCATGGTGTTCAAAGAGTCACAAGCAAGATCCTCAAATTCTATATCTTCTACGAAAGGAGAGAAGGTTCAACTAAAGGGAGCACCAAATTTAATGGGTGAGAGGAAGTATAGGTCCAACGTAGGAGATCTAGCTGATGAAAAAAGTGGGATTGGCGAGGTTTATGGTGGAAAGGATGTAGGTCGAGGGGCATCATTATTAAGAGACATGAGCATTGAAAGGGGCTTGGAAATGGCACAGGAAGAAGATTTGATTACAGGGTTTTGAAGGAGAGACGAAGAAGGAGATGGTTGAGAAGAGTCTATGTTTTGGGGGCAATCATTCGAAGCAATACAGGTAAGACGAGAAGTGATACATGTCTTCTTGTAAATAATTGTGGAGTGGACCCAAGGAACATCTTGCCTCCCAACCACTTTAAGGGAATCAAATTGTCGTCGAATCTCATGGCTATGAAGATGAATCTTACAAAATCTGTCGAGGAATTCAACAAGTAGGTGGCCAGTGTCATGACAACAAAGGAATCTTAATGGGGCAACCCAGTAATCTAATATTTGTTTGTGTGAGCAGGGTCCCCAATAGAGATCAATATCCACTTTCCACCAAAACCTAAGTGGGGTGCTTGTCCATGCCCCCAAGGAACCCTTCATCTAGATAATAGAGCTTGCTAATGGTATTAACGATATCTGTGATGGCCTTCCTAGTCTAGAGTTCCAGAGGAAGGTTTGGAGATTGACCTAAATAATATGTTTCCGTGGCGAGTCAATGGTTGGGTCAAAACCAAAGGACCATCTCTTGAGAGATAAGTAGTCATGACCTTTGACCCAAGGAGAGGCTATGATGCATTTTGTGTCATCTGTTGAGAGGAAATGAAAAGTGAACCAAACATTTTGTAATGCACTGATCCAGGGTTGATATTTGAGTAGTGGGAGCCACCACGTCTCCACCCACCCTTTCGTCTAAACACCAGTCATTTGGCAGTATACCCATTGGCCACCAAAGCTTGCTATTTTAGTTTGATCACCTCATCCCAATATTCATCTACATTGAGAACTAGACCTTGGGGTTGCTTAGAAGTTTTGATGGCCTTTTGTTTATGAGTGAAAGGAAAATTTCACAATGGAGGATCCAATTTGTTTGGGGTAGCTTGTCTAAGGCCATTTGATTAAGGTAAGAGGGAAAGTTCATGATCCAAAGCCGCAATTGTAACACCCTCCTCCCATATCTACCCAAGTAACCAGCCAACCGAGGTAAACATATGACAAGAGGCTACTATGATCAGATTCAACCTGCTAGGTGACCTTAAGAAAGTGGAATTGACGGAAACACATGATACGAACTTTCCACATTAGCAACAAGACTCCTAGGAGCCATCCGAACCAGTCAGGTAACTATCCCCTAGGTCCCATTGAGATTTTAACCCACTTAACCCATGGATGCTCCCATAATATGATTATGAGCGTGTCTACGAGGCTCTGGACGCACGCACAAGCCTGCGTACCTACGTCCAAGGACTAAATTTCCTAGACCTATGCCTGTGTTTGCAGGGTTTAAGGCACTTTTTTATGCCTAGAGTCTAGGCCACTGTCCAGAACTCAATGAAAAGTTAAAAAATGAAACAAAACAGTGAAACAATGGTGTATTGGAAAAATTCATGACAAGACCTAGACTAGACCCCTACTAGCCATGATATACATTTCGTCAAACATATCACAAATATGTAATCTACAGGTGTAAAAAAAAATATGAACATAGGTGTCTCATACTCATCTGAGAATCACTAATAAGCATTGTTCCCTTACATCATTAGTTTTAGTATCATCTACTAGGTCATAGATACATTGTTTATTCATTTACAAATAAAAACACGAGGAGATCCATACATCATCATTGTCATAATACATTCTCGGAACCAAAATAATAACAACATAAATATCATGGATACATCAAACATATAATCCACATATGAACTAGTACATTTACACATAAAATACCAAGGAAATGAACCTCTCATTAATGAATGCAAAAACCATCCGGAGATGGGACTACCACTTTCCACCTGACTGTAGATTGGGTGAGTCAAATATCTCTTCATCGAATCACCTTTGTGCCATATTCCAAGCATGAACATGGGGCTCATAACCAACCAAAAAGAACCAAACAAACATGGATGCTACTGAAGTTCTCCGCCTACACCATGAAGAGTTTTATTGCCTCCTAGTATCTCACGATTTACCGTAATCCACAGTCTAATCTAGGGATCACTAGGCCCTACACTAAGACCCACTCTTCAAGATTTACTGTACATCCCATACTGGGACTATTAGGCCCAACGAAGAGAAATCCACCTCCTGGATTTACTGTATATCCCACCATTCATCGACAAGGATTCCTAGCCCCACCGAGGAACACAATCCTAGTTTTACCACAACCCACAGTCTGGTTCATGGGTTACTAGGCCAATGGATTTACCAGGATCCATAGTCCAGTTCAGGGACCACTAGGCCATGTTTTTTTCATTTCATAGATCCACCTCTCTCAGCTTTGAATCCATTGGAAAATCCAACTCAACCAAAGTATGAGAACCCATCTCATCAAAACTATCTGAAAATGGCAATGCTAGGTTGAAAAATCTGTCACACCTGGAAAAACCCATGCCGTGACAAAAAAGAACTAGTGCAATACCATGCTTGCTGAATCTAGCAAGGAAATCACACATGAAAATCAATACCTGCTCTACCTTACTTACTCCTTCCTTCCTCTACCTTCTTTTCCTTTCTTGATCCAATGCCAAAGTGCTCCAAGAAAACTCTAGGTGTCCAAGAGTGAGAGAGAGAGAGAGAGAATAATGAGACAGCTCCCAAAACTGAACTGACAAAAGGTACCAACTGATCCTCATAAGCCTTTTTATTGATGAGACCTCTATTTTCTTCATTTTCCATTATTTTCCTTCATTTTCCTCCTCACATGCAACCTGTGATCTTTCATCTCCCTTTTTTCCTAATTTTCATTATTTTCATAAATAAATGTGTCAAAAATTCCATTTGCCTTTTCAAAAAATTTTCCATTTCCTTTGCCAATTTCCTTAGCCATAATAAACCAAATCAACACCGACTAGGATGTTTTTCCCAACATTCAGCTTGGAATAAGTGTCCCATAAATCGTGGTTATCATTTTTAACTTTTATTACATGGAACTTTCACCAGGGCTGTTACAGAACCCTCCCCCTTGGGGGACACTGTCCTCGGTGTTCAATCACACATATACCTCAAAAAAAATGCTGGAAAGAAAAAATACTTCTCATGGAGATTTATATCATAGCTCGATACAGTATTTACAATGATCACCTTGCTGAAAAGAAAACCAACATGACACATAAAAACATGATAACACAAAAATACGATAACTATACTGACATGACACCCATACCGCTTATTGGAGATTTATAACACAACTCATGGTGTTATTTACATCCATATACATATGTACATATACCCAAACATCACATCAAAATATATATCAAAACATCACCAAAACATATGCCAAAAATATACCAACATTGTACCAAAATTTCTTTGCCTCAAACGACAAACAATGACGGATACATAGCCTGCATCTGATTTTCCATCTCCCATGTAGCTTCATTGGGACCAAAGTGATTCCACTTCACTTTAACTTGCTCTCTTGTTTGATTTCGGAGCATGAGCACCTTTTTCTGCAATATATACTGAGGCTCCTGCTGGAATTCTCCTTCTGGCTCCACCTGCAATATAAACCATTCAATCACATGATCAACATCTTTGACATACTTCTTCAAAACATCATGGAATTTCGTTGTGGAAGGCAGTGTAAGTTGATAGGCTACTGGTCCAATCCTCTCAATAATCATAAAGGTTCCACAAAAATATGGTGCTAGCTTGGCACATGATCTAATCCACGAGGAGCTATTCTTAGGCATGATGCGTAAGTACACTTGTTCTCGAACCTGAAACTCCTTAAAGAACATGTTTCGTTCTGCATAACTCTTATACCTATCTTGCACTACTTTTAAATTCTTCTTGATCACCTGCATTTCCTGCTCCATCCCTGCCAACATGTCGAGTCCAATCAATACCCTGTTAACTAGATCACTCCAACTGATGGGGGTGTTGAAACTCTGCCTATACAGTGCCTCAAATGGACTCGTCCTCGATGATTCCTGGTACCCGTTGTCATAGGTGAACTCTACCAGTGGAATATACTCTTCCCACTTTCATTTTTGATGCATCGCATACATCCTCAACTTGTCCTCCAATATCCTATTGACCCTCTCAGTCTGTCCATATGTATGTGCATGATAAGTTAGGATGAAGGCCTACTTAGTGTTGATTTGTGGTAGCATCAGATGTGCTCTAAGTCTCAAAATTTGCAGGGAGATTGAGGCACATGTTTTCCAAAGAACCCAGAAAGCGTTTTGGGAAATTCCACTCAGATCATGTTTTATTAAAATAATTAATTATTTTTAATGGAACCCTAAGTCCAAACTTAGGAAATTAAAATAATTAAAGGGTATTAATAAAACTGAGTGTGAACCTTCTAGAGAAGACAAAGATAAAGTCAAAAGTTAATCTCAGTCGTTGATTAACAATTTAATGTCGGTCTTTGAAGTCTCAATGAGAATATTATAAGAAGGCCTTGAAGGGTCATTTGGAAAAGACACTAAGACGAAGAAAGAATCCAGAGATCAAAATTATTTAGTGAGAAATGCTTAGGTAGAAGATCGATCAAGAGGATTCTCACAAAGAGGGATAGAGATAATTTTTGGTTGGATATTTTCCTGAGCTGGAGAATACACAACAGAGAATACAAAGGGAAGTACATCGAGAGGCAGCATAGCATCTATGCAGAGTCTGCATAGAGCCAACAGAGGCAACACAGTAGCCTGGAGGAAGTCCATGTTTCAGCTGAGGATCAGTCAGATCTAGTGTCGGAGAGTTGGGGTGTGAGACCGAAGGAGGCCATAAGGTCATATCCAACCAATAGAAGAGCCAACATGCAGAATCCACACAATCCCCACGCAGAGTGACACAGAGACTGCACAGTGACTGCGCAGAGGCAGTGGAGGGCTTTCCAATCAAAGTTTTTGGCCAGTTTGGACTTCCAATGTCAGTGTGAGGTAATATCACTAGCTTCTTTGTCATATTCTTTGTGCGGATAGCCAAAAAGGCATCCCAGATTGTATTCATAATTACTACATAATAAATAAACCCTCAGCTGTTGCACAGGTTTTCCCGCATTGGGTGTTTCTACAGACATTAGTCCAAAAACAACGATGTCACATGTGTCTATGATATACTTTTGCTCAAATCTTGTTTCCGCACTTGTATTTTTCTGCATTTAAATTTTGAATGTTGTGGTGTATGAGTTTTAGATATTTACAGTAGAAAACCATAAATAATTTGCTGAAAAGAATTAACAAATAGGATAATACTCATCAATGCTACAATAAGATTTTGGGTGTAGGAATTTTCACATGGTATTAGAGCTTTTTTAACAGTGTAGGAGGAGAAAGAGAGTAGATCCAGTAGATCCAGAGTTCGAAGAGAAGCCGGGATCAAAGAAGTTGCGTAAGCAGCAAATAGATTTCCCAGTGACTGCGTAGTCCAAGCCATGACAGCTAGATCTGCAAGGAAATATTTCTCTGAGTGAGCCGAGAGAGAGGTAGGATTTTCCAGATTGCAGTTTTTTTGAAGTAGAGGGAGCAACGCAACATATTTAGCGTAGATCAACAGCTGGAGGGACGCAATTTTTTGCAAAGAAGTGATTACGGGTGCAAAAAGCACTAGGAGAGAGTAGATGAAGACATTTTGGGGATTTATGACCTCAGAGAGTTTCATGCCCAAGAAACTCTGATAAACTATGCAAAAGTAGTGGATTTCGTGAATTATTTGGCTTTCTCCAACACGGAGTGCGTAGACCATTTGCGCAGATGGTTAGAGGCAACATATCGACAACGTGTGGGGGATTTTCTTCCTGAAATAATTCCTAGACGGGGAATTCTAATTCTCGATATCTGAGCATCAATATTGTGTGAAAGATCTATTATCTCCAGCAAGGAGTGCATAGGCTAGACCAGCAGTTGCGGAAAGGAGAGAGAGGGAGCTATTTCGATTCATTTTTTAGTCGGCAGAAATGGCAGCAAGCGGGCTTAGAGATCAATATCGGTTGGAGGGAGTCTCCAAATATGTGATCTGAAAGGCGAGGATCATATGCCTATTAGATGAACATGATCTCAAATATTTCATCGATGGTGTGGTAGTTGAACCTATAGATGCAGATCCGCTGAAAGAATTCAAGAAATATATGGAAAAGGAAAAGTATTTGATCCTCCATAGAGTGAGGGATCATGTTTTGTGTCACATCGTAAGAAAATCTAGAGAGATGTCGCAGGCCTTGAAGATGTTATATTAGGGATATTTTAAGCAACGAAAGATGTTTTTAGAGGAGAATTTGTGTTCTACAAGGATGCAAAAGTGTGAGCGTGTTGATCTGTTCCTATCTAGACTTTAGGAGAACCGAGATCAGCTGGCAGCTGTAGGAACTGCGCCTCAGGCCACCGAGATTGTCATATTTTCCCTAAAATCAGTTTCAGATGAGTGGAAATTCTTCGTCTAGAAAATCCTGGGAAGAGAAAGACTACCATATTGGGAAACAATGTGGGCTTATCTTCAACAAGAAGAGATGAGGTGAGACATGCTCAAGTGTAAGCTTGAGAGCAACAACAACAACAGTGGGTTGAAGCTCAAGGAGGTGGAGGAAAACGTAGCCCTTGCATAAAAGGGACAACAAGAGCTGCGAATATGTGAGAAAAATGTCTCTAAGATCAAGTGCTTCTGGTGTGGCGAGATGGGACATTATGCCTCATAGTGTCCTTTCAAGAAGAAGGAAAAAGACGAGAAGCATGATCCACAGGCTACGACCACCAGGATCGAAGAAGAGGAGTTTGCGATGATTTCCCACATATCTCCTTGGGAGAATTGGGGTGATCTGTAGTTGTAGTTCAAAAAAGTTGCGCTTGTTAGGGTCCTTGAGGAGTCCACCTCTCGGATCATCACCTTGCTATGGGATCCCAAATCTGAAGTAGCCGAATGGACGAGTTTCAGTTGGTGCAGAAGTGACAGCGCAGTGGCTAGAGAGTGCCAAAGTATGAGGAGCACAGAGCAGAGTTAGCAGCAGTGCAAAGGCAGAGTGTAGAGTCAACAACAGTGCAGAGGCTTCAGAGGGGTAGCGCAGAGGCTAGAAGAAGTCAGATCTTCAACATCGATATGCATCATACTGAACACTTAGTTCAGTATTGGATGTTTTCTAGTTGCAGTGTAGTAGAAGTTGGAAGTAGCATGCAGGGTCAACAACATCACAGATGCAACAATGTAGTGTTGGTGGGCAGTAGTGTCAGACATCAACATCGTAGAGGGAGATGTCGCAGAATCAGAGCAATACTCCAGCTGGTGTATTACTAGAGCATATTCCTCACTAAGAGGGAGTGTTGATTTATGGTAGTATCAGATGAGATCTAAGTCTAAAAATTTGCAGGGAGGCTTAGACACATGTATTCCAAAGAACCTAGAAAGTGTTTTGGAAAATTCCACTAAGATCGTGTTTTATTAAAATAATTAATTATTTTTAATGGGACCCTAAGTCTAAACTTAGGAAATTAAAATAATTAAAGGGTATTAATAAAACAAATTGTGAATCTTCTACAGAAGACAAAGATCAAGTCAAAAGTTAATCTTAGCCATTGATTAATGATTTAATATCAGTCGTTGAAGTCTCAATGAGAAGATTATAAGAAGGACTTGAAGGGTCATTTGGAAAAGACATCAAGATGGAGAAACAATTTAGATGTCAAAATTCTTTAGTGAGAAGTGCTTAGGGAGAATATCAACCGAGAGGATTCTCATAGAGAGGGGCTAAGATAATTTCTAGTTGAAGATTTTCCTGAGATGGAGAATACACAATAGAGAAGACGGGGATCAGTATAAAGAGAGGCATCGTAGCAGCTACACAGAGCCAGTAGAGGCATCGCAGTAGCCTTGACGAAGTCAATGTTTCAGGTTAGGATTAGTTAGATCTAGTGCTGGATAGCCAGGGTGTGAGACCGGAAGAGGCCAAAAGGTCAGATCCAACCAGCAGAAGAGACAACACATAGTCCCCATGCAGAGTGACGCAGAGACTGCGTAAAGGTAGTGGAGGGCTTGCCAATCCTGGGTTTTGGCCAGTTTTTACTTCCAGTGTTAGTGTGAGGTAATATCACTACCTTCTTTGTCAAATTCTATGTGTGAATACCCGGAAAGGCATCACAAATTGTATTTAGAATTACTGCATAATAAATTAACCCTCAGCTGCTGCACTAGTTTTCCTGTATTGGGTTTTTCCAGGGACATTAGGCCAAAAACAACGGTGTCACATGTGTCTAGGATTTAATTTTGCTTAGATGATGTTTCCGCAATTGTATTTTTCCGCATTTAAATTATGAAGGGTGTGGTGTGTGAGTTTTCGATATTTACAGTAGAAAAATGTAAATAATTTGTTGAAAGGAATTAAAAAATAGGATAATTCTCATCAGTGTTGCAGTAGGATTCCGGGTGTAGGAATTTTCACACTTGGTGCCCAAACCTGCAAACAACTCCTTCCAAAACTTGGAAGTGAAATTTTCATCCCTATCTGACACAAGCTTCTTTGGAACACCATGCAATCTTACCACATCTCTAATGAACACCTATACCACATCGCTAGCGGAATATGTAGCCTTCACTGGAATGAAGTGCACAAGCTTTTTCAACCTGTCCACAACAACCATGATGGAATCATGTTGTCTAGATATCTTGGGAAACCCTGTGATGAAATCCATGGAAATGACCTCTCATTTCCACTCTGGAATTGCAATCAGCTATAGTATTCCACCTGGATGCCTACATTTTGCCTTAACCACTTGAAAATCAAAACACCTAGCTACAAAATCTGCCACATCCTTCTTTAGATTTGGCCAATAATCGAACCTCTTCTCTGCAGTCAATGTCTTCTGATAGCCTAGGTGACCTGAATATGGTTTCGCATGAAACTCCGTCAATATCACCTTATTGAGCTCATTGATGTTCGACACATATATCTTGTTTCTAAACCTGACCAATCCATATGTTGTGAGACAGTATTCCACATCCTATACACCTGCACCTATACCTGTACATGTACCTTACTCTGCTACAACCTATGCACAATCTCCATATTCTTGTCATCTTACCGACCTACCTGCAAGATCTTATTCTATAAATCTGTCCCATAGGAGCTCATGGATGCTATGTGATTTACTTGTACCTGCATGTTGAGAGCATCTGCGACCATGTTCTCCTTTCCCTTGATGTACCTAATTTCGAAGTCAAACTCACTGATCATGGCCAACCATCTAGGTTTCCTGGCATTCAAATTCAACTATTCAAACAAGTAGCTCAACCCAATGTGATCACTCATCAGTATAAACCTCTTTCCAAGAAGACAATGCCTTCACATCTTCAATGCATGTATGATCGCTGCTAGCTCAAGATCACGTGTTGGGTAGTTCTGCTTGTGCTCATTTAGTTTTCGTGACTCATAACATACCACCTATCCATCCTACATAAAGACCCCACCGAGTCCTCTCTTGCAAGCATCTATACATACTACAAACTCCTTGTCAAAATGTACAATCTTTAACACTGGAGTATGTGTCAACAACTGCTTAAGCTACTCAAAACTGGCCTCAGAATCCTCTGTCCAATCAAAGTTCTTACCTTTCCTCTGCAATGATATAATAAGATAAGCAATATGAGAAGTTCCTCATGAACCTCCTATAATAACCTGCCATCCCCATGAAGGATATCACTTCAGCTACATTTCTAGGAGGTACCCACTCCATGATGGCCCTTATCTTTTCTGGATCTACTGCAATTCCCTCCTTGGAGAGAACATGTCCATAACTGATGCTCTCTCAAAAATCTCGACACTGTTGCGAATATGTAGCCTTCACTTCAAGAAATTATCCCAACACACTGTCCATCTAGTCCAAGGGGTGAACCATTCTCTGATACCACTCTATAACACCCTCTTCCCATACCTACCCAAGTAACCGACCAACCGGGGTAAACATGTGAGGAGAGGCTACTACAATCATATTCAACCTCCTAGGTGACCTTAAGGAAGTGGAACAGATTAAAAAACATCATATAGACCTTCCATATCAACAACAAGACTTCGAGGAACCATCCCAACCACTCAGGTAACTAGACCCTAGGTCCCACTAATATTTTAGCCCACTTAACCCCTAGACATTCCCGCAGTATGGTCATGAGTGCGTCTGGGAGGCTCTGGATGCATGCACAAGCCTGCATGCCTGCGTCTAGGGACTAAATTGCCCAGACATGACCCTACAGCTGTGAGATTTAAGGCACTTTTTCAAGCCCAGAGTTCAGGCCACTGCCCAGAACTCAATGAGATGTTCAAAAATGAAATAAAATAGTGAAATAATGGTGTATTAGAAAAATTCATGACAAGACCTAGATTGGACCCCTACTAGCCATGACAGGAATTTCATCAAACATATCACAAATATGTAATCTGCAAGTGTAAATAGTAGATCTGAACATAGGCGCCTCATACTTATCTGAGAATCGCTAAGAAGCATTGTTCCCTTACATCATTAGTTGTAGTATCATTTATTAGGTCATAGATACATTGTTTATTCATTTACAAATAAAAACATGAGGAGAGCCATACATCATCACTGTAAGAATAAATGCTCATAACCAGCATAATAACAACATAAATATCATGGATACATCAACCATAGAATCCACATATTAACTAGTACATTTACACAAAATGCCAAGGAAATTAACTTCTCATTAATGAATGTAAACACCAACTAGAGATGGGACTACCACGTTCCACCCGACTGTAGATTCGTTGAACCAAATATCTCTTCAAATAATCCCCAATGTACCATATTCCAAGCATGAATGTGGGACTCATAACTAACTAAAAAAAATCAAAATGCTACTGGAGTTATCCACCTTCTCTCATGATTTACCGTAATCCATAGTCCGATCCAGGGATCACTAGACCCTACACCAAGACCCAATCTCCAAGCTTTACTGTACATCCCATCTTAGGACTACTAGGCCCAAGAGAGAGAAATTCACCTCTTAGATTTACCTTATATCCTGCCATTCACCGACAAGGATTACTAGATCCATCGAGTCACACAATGTTTGCTTTAATGCAACCCACAATCTGGTTCAGGGGTTACCAGGCCAATGGCTTTACCATGATCCATAATTTGGTTCAAGGACTACTAGGCCATGTGTTTTTCATTTCGGAGGTCCACCTCACTCAGCTTCGAATCCATCCGTCAATCCAATTCAACCAAATTACAATAACTGATCTCATCAAGGCTATCCAGAAATGGCAAGGCTAGGCTGAAAACACTGTCTGGAAAAACCCATGCCCTGACAAAAAATAACCACATGAAATACCATGCATGCCAAATCTAACAATGAAATCACACATGCAAATCAATACATGTAAAGAATCGTGTTGTAGCTGCTTGATATTCCTCTTTATTTCTTACTCTTTGCTTACTCTTACGTTATTTTCATTTCTTGATGTAATTCCAAAGTGCTCCAAAAAAAATCTATCTCCAAGAGTGTGAGAGAGAGAGAGAGAGAGAATAATGAGAGAGCTCCCAAAACTGAACTGACAAAGGGTACCAACTGATCCTCAAAATCCTTTTTATTGATGAGGCCTCTATTTTCTTCATTTTCCATTATTTTCCTTCATTTTCCTCCTCATATGCAACCTACGACCTTTCATCTCACCTTTCTCCTAATTTCCATTATTTTCATAAATAAATGTGTCAAAAATGCAATTTTCCTCTCCAAAGCCTTTTCCGCTGCCTTTTATAATTTCCTTAGCCATAATGAACCAAATGAACAACCACTAAGATATGAATACACAGGTCTCCAGAAATTCTCAACAACAATATCTTCTTGACTATGGAAACATTCATACCTTAACCACTAGGATGTTTTGCCCAAGATTCAGCTTGGAATAAGCGTCACATCAACCATGGTTATTATTTTTAACTTTGATTACATGGAATTTTAACAAGGGCTGTTACAAAAATAAAGTTTTTTTTTACTTGCTCCTTTGCGAGAACAGTGACCTCGATGAGCTTCTCAGTCTCTAGAGAAGATGACATAATCGATTGGGCAATTGGCATGTTGAATACGATTGGAAAAACAACAGTCAGTTCATTATAGAACACTTAATTTGATTTGGACCAATCAGAGGAGCATAGGCTTTGATGGAAGTTATGATTAGAAGACACAAGCTCAAGTGGGCCCAAAAAAATACAAAATTGGACTCGAGTTATCCAAAAAAATTAGCAAACACCATGGTACTTCAAAATGGTAAGTATCGTCCGGGGAAAATGTATGTAGACATATGGAATAATGTTAGTGGAATCTGAAATGTGGTAGCCCAATGAAAGTTTCCAGATACAATATTTGTTTGGTGAATATTGCAAATAAAATTGAATAAGAATGATGGCACTCTTTAGAGGAGAAACTAACTGTCATAGAGAAGGAGATCTCAGTGATCATATTTCAGGAAAAAATCAATCCACCAATGTCAGCCAACCTTTATTGGCAGGTCCAGGCATTAGCCAACACCCACTAACCCATTAATTGGTTAGGAAATTTGAAATGGAGGTGTCGCCCATGCCAGAACGCTTCGAGCCTCATATAAACTAGGGATCGAGTCATTTAGACCACACTTACAGGTTATCTAATGTGAATTACACCTCTAAAAAAAGTCCAGTAAACTTAATGCAAGAAGTCACCAATCAAAAAACAAACTCAAGCAGGAAAATGCAGGGAATTTTCAAAGGTATTGTGCCCAGCAACACCAATAGTTGCACCAGCTGAGGTTGCATCTTATCCCTCTACCTCCGATATGAAAACCAAAATTTCCATTATAAGACAACTTTTATGTGCCACCCTCAGTGACCAAAATCTTATTCTCATCCTGCGATTCTTTCATGAGTTTTTAAAGTCTTTTGGGTTGTGTCATGTTGTGAATTTGAAAACCCAGGATGATGTGTAACATCCAAGTGCCCAAAGAGTAGAGAAAGGCTTATACGCTTCTTCTCTTAGCGACCTTGCATGTATCCGAGATGAAGAGAACCATTAGCATAAGGAATCCCAATGCCAACCCTAACAACTTTATTTCCTCAAAGCTTCTTGCTAAATTATTCCTTATTCCCTTAAAAAGTTGATTGTCCTTATTCAAAGATAATTTTCTCCTAGGTGATATATTTGTTGGAAAAAAGTTGATTGTCTTGCAAAAGTTGTTATTTTATCTACCCAAGTTCAAATCCCACAATCATGGCATTGATCTGAATGGAAAGTGGCATATACCCAAGTTCAAATCCCACAATCATTGCATCGATCCGAATGGGAAGTGGCATCTACCCAAGTTCAAATCCCACAATCATGGCATCGATCCGAATGGAAAGTGGCATCTACCCAAGTTCAAATCCCACAATTATGGCATTGATCCAAATGGAAAGTGACATCTACCCATGGTATTCATCCACTCATAGTATTTATCAACCAATGGAATTTACGCATGGTATTGTAAGTGAAATCCACCCATGGTATTCATCCACCCATGGTATTTGTTTAGTTAATTTAGTGTTCCTAAATTTCTTTCATTAATTATCAACCAGGGCTAGTAATCTGATGAAGTGTGATGCACCATATGTGCTTAAGAAACCTATTTCTTACTTCGTCGTGTTTGTGTTTTTAAGGGGTTTTGTTTTTTAAGTTCTTGAGATGACTATCCTAAAATTATGAAAAAGTTTTAAGTTAATATAATTTAAATTTAGAAGGAAGAAAAGGAAGTGTACTAAAACTAATCTAATTTTCATAAAATCAAAATCTAAAGCTAAGAGCTAGTTTAAGACCTAGTTTTGAAAATCAAAGCATCTATCTATTTGATTGGTTAATCCTAATCCATGGATCTACTTTAGCATGCTAAGGCTATAGAACAGAAAACAAAGAATGCAATTGAAAGCATCTAAGATGTGTCTAGCTACTCCAATTATTCAACTGTAAAGAGTGACCTTATTTGAAGTAATGTTTGAGTAAGCTAATTACATCTGTTTTAAATTAAAGCACTAGGAAAGCTCTGTAAATAACCCAGAAGTTGCATTACATTTAATCATTCAACCATCCTTTCTTAATATGTTCAGATGAGTTTCCTTGTGGAGTGGTTTTTAGAAAGATTATTGTTGCAGTCAAATGAGGGTCTTAAAAGTAAAAACATGCAAGGACTAACTAAGATTAACAAGATGTATAATTGACTTATCAGTATCACTCAAATGTGAATCTTTTAACCTCTTGAAGTGTCTTTTGAGAAATCAAATATGCCTCTATTTATTAGCAAGCAAATGACAAGAAATAAATTCAGCTACTGCACATATGAAACATGTAACCTGTAATATTCCTAAATTAGCATGCAAATAATAGGAATATTAATTTTTCTTTTAAAATCTAGATGGATGAATAAATGGGAAAGGAGGCTCATAAGTTGCTTGAGTATGAATAAAAATCCCTCATAATGTGAAAATGGATCATGTAATAACTAGATCAAGTATCCACATGTGTGAACAAGGTCTAAAATGTGTGGACAAAGTCAATAGCATTTTACATGAGGAGTGGATCCTAAATGAAGACAGCCTAATGTGAATGGAAATCAATCTAGCTAGCCAAAATGAAGACACGTTGAGTGTGAAAAGGGACAAGACATGAAGATCCAGTCAAGGTTGACTAAATCAAACATCGTTGTAAAAGGATGAGTAAGGCACATAGAGACAACGTAATTATGGTGGAGGAGCCTTTGCATGGAGGCAACCTCATAATGGGGTGGGACCCTTGGTGAGGAAGCTCATCAACTATATAATGGAGGAGATGGAAACCATATGGAAATATTGGAAATTATATTGTATGTGGTCTATTTAGACTTCCTACATACTTTGGTTGTTTAGCTGAGTTTGCTGCACTGCTTAGTGCAAGGGTTTTCCCGGGTAGGAATTCCCTAATCTTTCTTGGAGATCTTATCTAAGAGATCTAAGAGGAGATTTCTGAGCTGAATTTTCCACTACCTGGTGTTGGGCCAAGTATTTACCTTCAGCAAAAACGTAGTCTCTTTAGAAAACTGCGTTATTTCTTAAGGTGTGCAGTGGGAGGGGTCAAAACCCCACTTTTATAAGCTAGTTTCCCAAAAGGAGGATCAACCTTTATTTGGGAGAGATAGAAGAAGAATATACAGCCATTTATTTGCATATTCAGCCATTATTATGTAGATCATATTTAGCTATACAGCGTGGTTCAACCACATATCTGCAACAGCTCTTTCTTGTATATCTTTTCTGTCAAGAAACCTTTGCCGGGTCTTCTTGGATCTGTATAAAAGAGACTATATCTCTGTTTTTATGCCTCATTGAGTAATCTAATAGAAGATCTGATTTGTCTCTCTATTTTCTGAGTTTTATCTCCATTAGACTGTGTAGTCTCTTTATGCATTAATTTCTGTGTATTGCAGTCTTGGGGTTTCATAAATTTTAAAGATGTTTTGAGCATGGGAAGCATGTTTAACTAGGCTAAAGGCATTTGTTTCTGAACCTATTTTGCATGAAAGTCATATATTACTTATACTAAGGGAAAAAACCGTTATTTTCCACTGTTATAACTCCATCTTCATAAAATAATGTTTTTGGGGCCAATATTACTTCTTTTCCCCACTTAGATACCTTGTATGAAGACATAGTTTGCTGCTGTGATTTTTATTTGATGGCCATGTGTTTTAATACACTTTATAAGCTGATTTATTGCTACTCTCAAACTTTGGAATACCTTAGGGCATTCTTATTGTTGTAGAAAATCCCTCTTTGGGGATATTACAGTGGAATCAGAGCATCAATCTTGGCTCAGCCTCTGAGCTTCAAGAATTATGGAGTCTTCTCATGGGGAGGAGAAGATATGAAAGAGAGCTTAAAGAAAACCCTTATTTTCTGGAGAAAAGAGGTTCTCAAAACTTCTCTTTCCAAATATGCAGGGTGGAAGCAAGGACATCAAAGAAATGAGGAGGGAAAAACATGAAGATCCCTCAACAAGATCTATAATATCTACACAAGAGGAAGGTTCTAAGTCCTCATATTATGGATATGAGCACTCAGCCATATCATTAGATCTACCACGTTCTATCAGCAACTTCTTCATGAAGAGGAAGAAAGGAGGTGTGCTAAAGAAAGAGACTCTTGGAGAGTATTTGCGGGAATATGAAGCTCAATCCAAGGAGTTCAAAGATAACTTGAACTTCCAAGGGTTTTGCAAGATCAAGGAGGAAATAAGCACAAGGAGAAATCAGCATGGTGTAGGTAGATTCTTCCTATCTACTTTTGATGGATCACCTAAATGTCCAGCTAAAGTTTGGGTGAAGCCATCAAAGTAGAAGTGCTGCATTTTGAGGGTAAGGCCTATGCTTGGTGGTTTTTTGAATCATTTTCCTTAAAGAATGAAAATACATCTACTTATGCAAGGTTCATTAAAATATTAGTAGAAAGGTTTGATGAAACTTCATGTGAAACATCTCCCATTGAAACTATCAAACCATACCAAACAAAGCTTTTGCATGAGTTGGAAGGGTCTATAAATCCAACTCCATTTCTAAAAACCATTAAAGAGGAGGTGAGCTTGTTTGATACCTTGCCAAGGGAAAGATCTCCACTTGATGAAAGGTTTTCTTCTCAAAAGGAAGATATAAAGATTCCTTCTTCAAAAGAAGACCAAGATCTAAGGTCTCTTATTGAAGACGAGGCAACTTCAACTATTAAAGATGAGGAAGGGAAGGAAGGAGATGATAATGCAGTCATGTCAAGAGAACCTCAAGCACCTCATGAAGGGGAGGATGGAGCACTTTCTCCAAGAATAGAAACTCTTGCACTCTTGCAAAGAGTTCCAAAAGGTCTCACCCATAGAGATCTTGGCACAACACATGAGCAGCATGTACCATCATTTTCAAATAATGAGATCTTGACGATAGAAGGAGGAAAAGAGGAGGAAGAGCATCACGAGATGAAGAGAATATATCCTTCTATATTTCAAGGTTTTAAAGAAAAAAGAAGGCAAGAGGACCTATGCACTAAAGGTAGGGGAAAATCTATCCACCTACATCTACATCCTACTCTATGCCTTGATGCCTCTTTGCAAGGAGGCATTCCACCAAGAAGACCTCCTGATTGGAGGAAAACTAAAGTGTTCTCTCAACTATGGGAAACATTTGCATACTTGGCTAAGGAAGGAGCCTTGGGAGAAGCCAGCACAACGCAGAGGATCTCTCATGAATTCAGAAGAGAGGTAAGCAATTTTCTAAAATGGACATTTCTATCTCCCACTCAGTTATCTGCGCTGAGGAAGGAGAAATCAGAAGTCTATGATGGCATGGGCATGAGGACACATGGAAAATCCATATCTTTGGGGCAGCCCATGGTATCTTCATTAACAAAAGAGATTTTTGAACATGAAAAGAGGATGTTAACACTCTTGCATGCATGGGCCAAATTAAGGAAGTATTGGAAGACAAGGACTTTCCAAGGGGAGGTTGATTTCCATCTGCTTCAATCTTGTCTTGAGCAAGATCAACTGCAAAGGAGGTAGCAAAAGGAAGATTATAATGCTCCAACATGTGATTTTGACATCAAGCACATCAAAGAGGAGAGCCATGATATGACAGGGGCTGCATTTCAGACCTCTACAGTGCTGTCATTTTTGGGAAGCCTAGATCCTTATTGGGATTCCCAACTCATGATGGAATACTCCAAGGGCCTATTCACATGTGAGTTTCTTGATGTGAAGGTAATGGATGGGAGGTATAAGGTAGTTGAGGGAGTCATTTATTTCCATGATCATATCTATTTGGTTAAAGGCTCCAAGCTTAGGGAGAAACTACTAAATGAAACCTATGAGATCCTGATTTCCAAACCCACTGGTTTCATTAGAGCATACGATACTATCTTAGATGGATTCATGTGGGAGAATTTCAAAGAAGAGGTGCACTCTCATATGAAGAAGTGCATGGATTATTTGTTAGATGAGGAGGAACATAGCTCTTGGGAAGAGTCATCATTCACACCTCCTTACCCATTGAATGTGAGAGGGAACTCATCCATGAGTCACCTCACTAATGAAAAACAAGTGTATGGAAGTGATTGTATCTCTGAATATTATGATGTATTTCCTATATGCTTGCAATTTTCTAACACTCATTTGCAGGACATTGCTCCAAGAGGAGGCACTATTTATGATGGGTTTCATGGGCAACTCAAGGCCATGGACTATGTTTATGCAGGTCATTCCTTGGAGGATCTTGGAAGGTTATTATGGTGTGATTATTTTACACCAAATATGATGCACCTTCTCCAAGCATGCAAGAAGGATGGGGCAGCAAACAAGTGTTGGGGGAGGCACTTGTCATCTTCTATTCTATGGCAGTTAAGGGTAAAACTGTGCTGGTTGCACATGAGAAAACATCTTCCTTCTCCTTTATCATATATGGCAGCTAGCATGATTCTAATCATGATTCCATATGCTGGAAATGTTCTTACTCTTGGGAAAATGGTTGGAGGAGAGGCACATTGGTGGAATGTGTCCTTGGGCAGAGGAATTTCCCCCATTTTCTGCACTACATGTTCTAAAGGGAGCATGGGGAGAGATATGGCTACCATGGTAAATCACTTGTTTCTCCATGAGGTAGGCGATATGATTGTTTGGAGCACTTGGGACATACCTCTCATGAGTATTTTGGAGGAGCTTTTCTATGAATTACATAGCTGGGAGGTAATTCATTTCATTTGGATGATAGCATGGAGGTGGGAGATCTTCATTGACTATGGAATTCCCCATGATTGTCATCACTTCTATCTTGAGGAGGCCAAAAGGAGAAGAGGGGAGATTTTGTAGCACCCTTGCAGTTGCTTGAGGACAAGCAACATTTGGGAGGGGAAGACTGTAATATTCCTAAATTAGCATGCAGCTAATAGGAATATTAAATTTTCTTTTAAAATCTAGATGGATGAATAAATGGGTAAGGAGGCTCATAAGTTGCTTGAGTATGAATAAAAATCCATCATAATATGAAAAGGGATCATGTGATAACTAGATCAAGCATCCACATGTGTGAACAAGGTCTAAAATGTGCGGACAAAGTCAAGTTTGACCAAGCCAACAACATTTTATATGAGGAGTGGATCCTAAATGAAGACAGCCTAATGTGAATGGAAATCAATATAGCTCGCAAAAGGGACAGTGATGAAGATCCAGTCAAGGTTTACTAAATCAAACAGCGTTGTAAAAGGATGAGTAAGGCACATAGAGACAACGTAATTATGGTGGAGAAGCCTTTGCATGGAAGCAACCTCATAATGGGGGGGACCCTTGGTGAGGAAGCTCATCAACTATATAATGGAGGAGATGGAAACCATATGGACAGATTTGAAATTATATTTTATGTGGTCTGTTTAGACTTCCTGCATACTTTGGCTATTTAGCTCAGTTTGCTGCACTACTTAGTGCAAGGGTTTTCCTAGGCAGGAATTGCCTACTCTTTCTTGGAGATCTTAGCTAAGAGATCTAAGAGGAGATTTCTGAGTTGCATTTTCCACTACCTGGTGTTGGGCCAAGCATTTAATTTAAAAAAAAACACAGTATCTTCATAAAACTGCGTTATTTATTAAGGTGTGCAGTGGGAGGGGTCAAAACCCCACTTTTATGAGCTAGTTTCCTAAGAGGAGGATCAACCTTTTTTTGGGAGAGCTAGAAGAAGAGTCTACAAACATTTCTTTGCATATTCAACCATTACTTTGTAGAGCTTCATCTATACAGTGTGATTCAGCCACAGATTTGCAGCAGCGCTTTCTTGTATATCTTTTCTGTCAAGAAACCTTTGCCGGGTCTTCTTGGATCTGTATAAAAGAGACTAGATCTCTGTTTTTATGCCTCATTAAGTAATCTAATAGAATATCTGATTTGTATCTCTATTTTCTGAGTTTGATCTCCATTAGACTGCGCAATATCTTTATGCAGTAATTTCTGTGTGTTGCAGTCTTGGGGTTTCATTAATTTTAAAGATGTTTTGAGCATGGGAGGCCTGTTTAACTAGGCTAAAGGAATTTGTTTCTGAAAATATTTTGCATGCAAGTCATATATTACTTATACTAAGGGAAAAAACTATTATTTTCCACTGTTATAACTCCATCTTCAGAAAATAACGTTTTTGGGGCCAATATTACAGCTTTTCCCCACCTAGAGACCTTGTATGAAGACATAGTTTGCTGTTGTGATTGTTATTTGATGGCCATGTGTTTTAATACAATATATAATTTTATTTATTGCTGATATCCAACTTTGGAATACCTTATGGAATTCTTATTTTTGTAGAAAATCCCTCTTTGGGGATATTACATAACCATTACTATAGATTTGGTATATTGGAAATGGTTATGAATATCAATTTGACACAGTAGTTAACAATTCTATTTTATGAAAATAAAAAGGCAAGATAGTAAGCTAAACAACCATGGTTTCCAGCACTTCAATCTTTATTCCAATATGGAAAACAAAATTTCTATCTTCTTGAAACATTTTGGAAGACAAGTCTGCACAGTTGAATCTATCATTAAACTATTTGAAAACTGGAAATGAAGCATAAATAAAAATTTCTAAATAGAATGAAAGAAATATAACTAGAAATCATAATAAAAACTTCCTTTAGCAACAGGGGCCCTCTGCTACTAAGTTGGTTGACTCCTAGCTTGTCAAAAGTGCAATCAAACCAGCATTTGATAACTGAAATTCTTTATTGAAATAGAGTCTTGGAAAACAAAGTATTCATTTGCAAATCTGAAATGTAATAAAACTTAACTTATCTATGCCTCAGTTCTGTGGAACCACTATTTAAAGAGGAATTACATAACTAATTGTGAGCTAATTTAGCTACAGATTTCTGTCTTGAATTACAGTCAAAATAGGACTATTGGACTCATGATTTTCCTTGAAGAGAAAATCAGGAGTCCTATTGCTGTAGGTAACATTCTTTGACCGTAGGTTTAGGCACCTCCATATGTCGATTTGGATCAAATGAGTAGGATAGAATCCATGTTGGAAGGATTCTAGAAACACCCATGTTGCTTGCTTCCTCATCTGACACCTGGAACCTAGTGAACCATAAGAGTAGCTGCGGAATGCACAATCAGCTGCAGAACAGGCTGCATTCTGTAGCTAATTTGCAAAAAATTATCAAAATTTAAAAATCATGAAAATACAATATGACAATCATTTAAATGTATCCTTGAGAAAAAACCTTGGAATTCTTAGTGATTAGGGTTTATGAACTGATGGAAAAGAGGTGAAATGTCATGAGAAAAACTGTAAAGAAGAGGGTAATCATGAGGCTCAACGTACCCCCATTGCAAAATAATTGCATGTCCTCATGCAATTTTTCCAAAATTATGAGTTCTTTCTTTTACTGCATATGCTCAGATACTTTAGCTAGGACATCCAACCTTATTCTTCTGTTCCTCTTTGAAGTTAATGTCATCCTTGGCTTTTTCATGAGAAGTTTAAATCTAAGGTTTATGATTGCTCTGTTCAACCTTTTGTTCTTCTTATTCAATTTCTTATTTTCTTTGTGCAATAGCCCTAGCTGTAGAGTAGTATCATCATGCATTGTCTTTTTCAACTTGATTTTTTCCTTCAATATATCATTCTCATTCTTGATGTGTCTGTTCAATGTCTCCAACTCATAATTATCTTGCTTAAGAGTTTCAATCAGAGGTTCTTGTGGATTGACAGGTGTTTCTTGGTTCATTGAGGCACTTATTTCAAATGACTCCACATAATCATATATCTGCTACTGAACTGGGTCTATACCAAGAGATATTTTACTAGGGTCTTCTTCAAAATGATGAGCAGGAGAGTTTTGAGGACTGTACTTAGGAGAATTATCAACAGGTGATGGAACTAGGGTTTCTTCTTCTATATTTATGAGCTGTGTTTCTTTAGGAAATGTTTTCCTCATAGTACCTCGGAGCCTTGAACTCCTTATTAATTTTGGAGGATTTTCCTTTCCTTCATTTATAACCTCAGTCTCTTTCTTTTTCTTTCCTCTTGCCTTAATCTACTTTCTAACTTCTGTAATCTCTTCAGAGATTAATTTTTCATTATCCCTCTGTGGTGAAGTTTGAGGTCTTTTTTCCACAATTATATCAGTCCTTTTTCTTTTATTTCTCCTGATATTTTATTCCTTAGGTGGTGATTCTAGTTGTTCTTGAAAATGATTCCTAACAAGGAAATCCTCCCAATTGTCTCTTCCCTAAATGAAATTCAATCAACATTTTCACTAAGCCATGATGATGCATAGTGGTTTCTATAAATTGGATTCTCTCTTGTACATTTGAAGCCATTCTCCTTAGATTGTTGAGCAGAAAGACAGGTAGGTTGATCTCACCATTTTCTATAAAATTCATTAATAATCAGATATGATAAACATACATGGTTCCATACCTTCCCTCACAAGTTATGAATTTTTTCAAATTCAGCAGCATATTTCTCCATTTAATTTTCAGAGCAGTACTTGGAATTCCCTTTCTAAATACTGAAACATCCATACCTGGATTTTTAAGTATCACCTTCCATGACTCATTATGAAATTATTTTTTCTTGAACCATTTCTCTCCATGCCTCGGGAGTTCCATTGCTTCAGCCAAGAATGGATCAGTTATTGTGAATTTGATGTCCCCAATCTCCACCTTAGTCCCATCAAAAGATCTGTCAAATGATTTGGTAATTTTCTTATGAAGGCCATCAAAATTTTCTATAAACTTTAACCATCCAGCTTGTTGTAGTATCTCCTTAACCTGTGGATATCCCTCCATGTATTTGACCCCCATTGGCTCTGTTATGACAATCAAACCCATCTTACTTCTTTGCAGAATGCCTTCAACCTTCAAGATTACCTCTTTGTGGTGTGGAAATGAATTGGTTGAAGAGTTGATGGAGATGAACTAGCTGTGGAATTGGTAGAAATGAAATGAGCTATGGATCTGATGGAGGGTTTATGGTGAGATTTAGGGAATAAGTAAGTGATACGGTCTTGAGGAGACATGGACAAACAGGTTACATCAAGATCATGGCCGTTAGTCATTAATCAGGGGTTTTTAATGATGGACCATTGTGGAATGTTATATGAGGGATATGGTCGAGATATATCATGATGAGGATTAATCAATTCGAATGATAGGTTTCCAAGGAACATATGAATGTACACATTATACATACTTCATGTTTTAATTTTTGCTATTAAAATAAATTTCTACATTTTACCTTAGAATTTGACCTTGTTGTTTGTTGTTGCTTGGTGTTGTTCCTTGGCTTCTCTTTTGTAGCATGGAGACCTTCAAAACATAACATTTTAGTCCCTTTTTACAATTATCATGTCAGTATTTGAAATGGCTGCAGAATCAAATTGGCTGCAGAATAGGATCATTTTTCAAAAATGCGCTCTGCTGTAGAATATGATGAGCTGCAGAACATAGTATATATTCTTTTTTAATATGGAACATGAATGGAATGAATGAAAATTATGGAATGAACATGATATGGATATGAAAAATGAAATTAATTTGGAATGAAATGGAATGACAGTGGAGTGAGATGAATAAAACTGAGTTTGCAGACTATGGACTGCAAATATGAGATGTAGTTTTCACTACTTTTAAAAGGAAAATGGAAAATATAGGGTGTCAGAGAGATCTGATTTTCACCCTGTATTTTCTGTATAAGTATGCCAATCATTGATTGCTTTTCATACTTATACATTTTTTTATTATTATTATTTTAACTGATATAAGAAAAATAAAAGCTAAGTTAGTGAAGAAGAATAATTCTTCTTCACTAACTCCATATAACCATTATCTTGAAATTTCTTAACAAACTCTTATTTTGAAAGTGGTTTATGATATACTTTCAACCTATGACCATTCACAAGAAGAGATACCTTTTATTCATCTATTGTTCTGATCCTTACTGCTCCATTATCAAAGACTTTTTAAATCTCATATGGCCCAAGCCAATGAGTCTGAAACTTTCCTTGAAAATCCTTGAATTTTGAGTCAAATAAGAGTGCCCAATCCCCTTCTTGAAACTTTTTCTCTTTGATGTACTTCTCATGCCATTTATTCTTTTGCCGTTGGACTATACTGGTTCTCTGGACTACATCTTTTCTGATTTCATCTAATTCATTGAGTTGCTCCAGTCTATGCTTCTGTGCTTTTGATAAATCAAGTCCCAATTGGATTTCCATCTTGAAGGTCTGCATCTGAAATTATATAGGAAATAGGACTTGCTTTCCATAAACAAGTTCATAGGGAGTATGTCTTGTTTTGTTCCTCCATGTAGTTTTGTAGGCCCATAAGGCTTTAGGAAGCCTTTCTGCCCAATCTCTTCTATGTAGATGAACAATTTTAGTGAGAATCCCTTCGATCACCTGATTGGTAGATTCAACTTGACCATTTTCTTGTGGATGGTAAGGAGTAGACTTCCTGTGCTTGATTTTGTAATCTTCTACCATCTTTTGCACCATCTTTGATGTAAATTGAGTGCTCTGATCGATTACAATTTCTCTTGGAACACCAAAATGAGTGAAGATATCCTCAAAGAGAAAACTAACTACAGAAATTTCATTAGCAAAAGATAGTGCTTTAGCCTCTACCCATTTAGTGACATAATCACTGCATACCAAAATATACTTTTTTTGTTTAGATGGAGGATTAATAGGTCCAAAAAAATCCAAGGCCCATTTTTCAAAAGGTTCAATAAGTACCTGGGGTTGTAAAGGCATTTCATTTGAAGGAGAAGGTTTCCCTACTCTTTGAAAATTGTCACACCTTTTGACATATTATTTAGCATCTTTGAAGATGGATGGCCAATAATATTCTAAATGAAGGATTTTATAGGCTATCCTTTTGTCAGCAAAATTTCCACCACAGGCTTCATCATGACATGCCTTAAGAATTTCAGGCATTTCATCTTCTCGAACACATCTCCTGATAATGAGATCTGGACTTGTCTTATACAATTCATTAGTGATCCATGAGTATTTTTCACTGATTTGAATGGTTCTAATTTTTTCTCTAGAAAGCATATGTGAAGGTAATTTCTCTGTAACTAAGCAATTGGTAATATCTGCAAACCAAGGGGTTCTAGTAGTTATTACAAAAAGATATTCATCAGGGAATTTATCTTCAACTAGAGTATTATCTTTAATATTTTGAATCTAGACAGGAAATCAACAACTGTGTTTTGTTTTCCAGGCCTATCTAGCATAGTGATGTTAAATTCTTGCAAGAGTAATAGCCATCTTGTAACTCTACCATTAGTAACAAATTTTTTCATTAAATACCTAATTTCAGGTTGATCTTTATGAGCAAAGGTCTCATAGCCTACTATGTAATGTCTGAACTTATTGATAACATGAACAAAAGCTAAGAATTCCTTTTCAGTTACAGTGTAATTCAACTATGGGGAGTCAAATTCTTACTTGTGTAATAGAGGGAATAAGGGATCAGGTATTTTTGTCCTAACACGGCTCTTAGAGCTGTGTCTGAAGCATCTGTTGATATATGAAAAGGTAGCTTCTAGTTAGGCCCTCTTAAAATGGGTGCTTCAGAAATTTTTTCTTTTAAGGTTTCAAATGCTAACTGGCAGTCAGGATTCCATTTGAATTCACAGTCTTTGGTGAGTATTTTGAAGAGTGGGGATGCTATTTTGGTGAAATTTTCTATAAATCTTCTACAATAACCTGTGAAACCTAGAAAACTTCTAACATCCTTTTGGCAACTTGGAATTGATAACCTGGAGATGACCTCAACTTTTGATTTATCAACTTTAATTCCATCTCCTGAAATATGATGTCCCAAAACAACCCCTTCAGTAAACATCATGAAACATTTCTCATGACTTAGTGAAAGGTTTACTTCCTTACATCTTTTAAGAACCTTTTCCAATTTTTCTAAAGTCTCCTCAAATTTATTCCCATAAACTGTAAATTCATCCATATATAATTCTACACAATCATGTATTAGATCATAGAATATTACTAGTACTGCCCTTTGGAATGTTGCAGGTGCATTGCACAATCCAACAGGAAGTACTTGGTAGGCATAATTTCCCCAAGTACAGGTGAATGTGGTTTTATCCTGATCTTCAGGTGCAACCTGAATTTGATTATAACCACTGAAACCATCCAAGAATGAGAAATATTTCTTGCCCACTAATGTATCTAATAATTGATCTATAAAAGGTAAAGGAAAATGATCTTTAAGAGTATCTTTATTCAATTCTTGATAATCAATGCATACCCTCCATTTACCATTTTTATTGGGTACAATCACCAAAGGGGAAACCCACTGACTGTCTGAAATTGGATAGATGAAGTTTACGTTTAACAATTTCTGTAGCTCTTCTTTCACAATTTCCCTAAGATTTGGATTCATCCTTCTTTGAGGTTATCTAGTAGGTTTGCAATTTTCCCCAATGTAGATGTGATGTATACAAGTCTTAGGACTAATTCCTTTCATGTCAGTGTATTCCCATGCATATGCAGATGAATGTTGTTGCAATGTTTTGATTAGCCTTTCTTGTTGTAATTTTTTCAAGTTTTTGTTTATATTCAAGGTTTTCCCTAGAAAGATTTCAACTATAGAGCTACCAAATTCTTCCATAGCGTAAATAGACATCTGCCTAGATGAAAAGTATTCAATATTAGATCTTTCTTGAAATTGATCATATTCATATTCTGGAGATGACTCATAATTTTCTATTGTATTTAAGATTTGACTATCTTCACTGATATTTGAAATAGTGAAGAGAGGCTGTATGTCTTCTTCATCATCAATCCATTTCTTATCATCTATTTCTGTGATTGTTTTTGCTGGAGGATACAGAGTGAATTTATTAGTTGAATTACCATCAGAAATATACATGTCACCAGATCTATAGCTAATGAAAGCATCAGCTATAGCCAACCAAGGTCTTCTTAATATGAGTGGATGTCCTCCTAGATTGTTCTTAGGGGTTAATATCATAAAATCAACAGGATATTCCCAAGAATCTAGAGATACTGAAATATCTTCCAACGCACCATCTGGTTTGATTATAGATCTATTTTCTAACTGCAGTAATGTAGGTGTATAAATAATATTAGGAAGCTTGAGTTGTTCCATGGTCTGTTTTCTCATGATGTTTATTGCTACTCCTAAATAAATCAATGTATTTGGAATTTCAATTCCATTGATATGTGTTTTGACTACTGGACTTCCGGGATGTAAATATTTTTGAATTGCAATCTTTCCCATCATTATATCTGCTATCTTTCCTACAAACTGGATTTTTTTTATTTCTCTAATTTTTCTTCCTGGTTTCTTCATACTCAACTCCTTTATTTTTTTTGCTAAAATTGGAATTTCCTTGATGGCTTGTAACAAAGGAATTTTGATGCAAATATTTCTCAATTCATCTAGGAAATCATAATTAGGAAACATAATATGCTTTTATAAACCTTTATCAATTTGTAATATCTCAGGAAAAGGAGGTGTAGAAGTAGATAATGATGGTTGCTCTATGACAGGAGTTGAGTTTATTGATTGTTTTTGCTTTTCTTTTTCAGAATTTTGGTTTGAAGAGTTAATTCTTCTTCAAAAATTTTATTCGGATGTAGAGAATCATCCTCAGAATTCTCTTGTTCTTGGATAGTTACAGAAGGCTTCCTCTTTTCTAATATCCTACCAGACCTTAGTTGAACATCATTAATATCTATAGGAGTAATAATATATGTTGGAAATTGTTGACCTTCTATCATATAGGTATTCTAAGGATTTTTATTGTTGGGGTTTGGTACTGGTTGGGAAGGTAACTGATTTGGTCTCTGAGGAAATGGTAGTGAGAGTTGTGGATTTTGGTTTTGGACTGGAGGTTGTTGGTTTTGTTGAGGAATTTGTTGGGGAGGATAATTTGGATATGATGGAGGATATTGATAGTACTGAGAAAATATTCCATATGGGTTTTGCATACCTTGAGCCCAAGGTTGAGATCAATATTGAGATTGGGGTCAAGGTTGTTGCCAAGAATTCCAATTTGGTGGGGGCTGAGTATACATTTGGTTGTTAAACCCTTGAGCTTGTGGCCCCTGCCATGGTCTTCTAGAGAAAAAACAAAGAGATTCTGTAGGATTTTTTTCTTCTTGAAAAACAACCTTAAGACTAGGAGTTGAGGGACAACTCTTGGTCTCATGATTTTCAGAACAAAACACACAGGTTTCTACAAATTTTTCATCAAGAGAACATTCCCTCAAAGCATGTTTCTTTTTGCATTTTGGACATAAAATAGCCAAGGCATGAGTTTTAGCTTTCTGTTTGTTTTGTAACTTAAGGGTATCTATTTGTTCACTAAGACTCCCTAAAATGTCTGTTTTGAGTTCATCAAGCATGTTTCCAATTTCCACCCTACTCATTGTTCCACATGCAGATTTGTTTACCCTAGCAAGAGCAGGATCTCTTGGTCCTTTCAAAATTTTTAATTTTCCTCATGAGAGATTAATACATAGTTCCCCAATATCAGCTAATGGAAGTTGAGATATGTCTCCCTTCCCCATCATGTTAAGGATATCTATCCATTCATCTCTAATTGTTTTCAACAAAAGAGCTTTTAGAGTGTCTTGATCTAGATTTTCCATTTTTACTCTCTTAATGTTATAGTTGAATCTTTCAAGTAAATCCTCCAAATTTTCATCCTCCTTTTGCATCATTTTAAACACTTCCTCTTTATGGTTAACATGTATACAATAGTCCAAATATATTTCTAGAAATTCTCTCTTCATATCATTCCATGACCCAATATACCTAGTGATTAGACTTATGAACCATTTTAGGGCTACTCCTTTCCATGTTGAAGGAAACAATTTGAGTTTTTGAGCATCTTGTAGATAGTCATAAGTTTTGTACAAGACTTCAAATTCAAATAAAAATGTCTCAGGGTCTTCACTTTTTAACCCATGAATGTTTGGAAGAATAGAAGGTGAGATATTTTTCATGGTAGCATTTGTCTCTTCATCTACTATAGGGAATCCAAAAGAAATTTCAATTCCACTTCTACCTCTACCTCCTTCTGCATTTCCTCTACCTCTTCCTCTATCTCCTCCTCTACCTCTATCTCCTCCAAATAGTACATTTTCTCCATTAAAAATTTCTCCTTCTCCCTCTCCTCCTTCTTCTCCTCTTCTTGCCATGATAGATTCTTCAGAGCTAATATAAGGTTCAGCTTGTAGTGTTAATTGTTCCTCTAGTTCTTCTATCAATGGCATGTTGAAGAAAGGTTCTTCTTATTCCTCTTCACTATGGATTTCTAGTTCTCCAGCTAAGATATGTTCCCCTGTAGAAGTGAAAAAGGTTACTCCTTCTGTTGGAGTCCTAAGGTCTTATTCCTCTAAGATTTCCTCAGTGGATGAAGTAGGAGATCCTCCTAAATGGATATCAGATCTTATAACTTCTAGAAGTCTATGACCAATGAAATAAGGGATATGAGTTTGGGATGGTGGTGTACTACTTCTTGGCCTAGGTGGAGTGAGTGGTGTTGTAGGGATTAAGCTTCTGTCTCTTACAAATCTTCCCCTAGAGTTTTTGGGATGTAAGAAATAAGGCTACCTAGTTACACTTCCCCGACAACGGCACCAAAATTTTTAGTCAATTTAGTGTTCCTAAATTTCTTTCATTAATTATCAACCAAGGCTAGTAAATTGATGAAGTGTGATGCACCATATGTGCTTAAGCAACCTATTTCTTACTTCGTTGTGTTTGTGTTTTTATATTGTTTTTAAGGGGTTTTGTTTTTTAAGTTCTTGAGATGACTATCCTAAAATTATGAAAAAGTTTTAAGTTAATCTAATTTAACTTTAGAAGGAAGAAAAGGAAGTGTACTAAACTAATCTAATTTTCATAAAATCAAAATCTAAAGCTAAGAGCTAGTTTAAGACCTAGTTTTGAAAATCAAAGCATCTATCTATTTGATTGGTTAATCCTAATCCATGGATCTACTTTAGGATGCTAAGGCTATAGAACAGAAAACAAAGAATGAAAATGAAAGCATCTAAGATGTGTCTAGCTCCTCCAATTATTCAACTGTAAAGAGTGACCTTCTTTGAAGTAATGTCTGAGTAAGCTAATTACATCTGTTTTAAATTAAAGCACTATGAAAGCTCTGTAAATAACCCCGAAGTTGCATTACATTTAATCATTCAACCATCCTCTCTTAATATGTTCATATGAGTTTCCTTGTGGAGTGGTTTTTAGAAAGATTATTGTTCCACTCAAATGAGGGTCTTAAAAGTAAAAACGCGCAAGGACTAACTAAGATTAACAAGATGTATAATTGACTTATGAATATCACTCAAATGTGAAGATTTTAAGCTCTTGAAGTGTCTTTGGAGAAATCAACTATGCCTCTAGTTATTAGCAAGAAAATGAAAAGAAATAAATTCAACTATTGCACAAATGAAACATGTAACCATTAATATAGATTTGGTATATTGGAAATGGTTATGAATATCAATTTGACACTGCATTTAGCAATTCTATTTTATGAAAATAAAAAGGGAAGACAGTAAGCTAAAAAACCATGGTTTCTAGCACTTCAATCTTTATTCCAATATGGAAAACATAATTTCTATTTTCTTGAAACGTTTTGGAAGACAAGTCTGCACAGTTGCAATCTATCATTAAACTATTTGAAAATTGGAAATGAAGCATAAACAGAAATTACTAAACAAAATGAAATAAATCTAACTAGAAAGCACAATAAAACCTCCTTTAGCAATAGGGGCCTTCTGCTACTAAGTTGGTTGACTCCTAGCTTGTCAAAAGTGCAATCAAACCAACATTTGATAACTGAACTTATTTATTGAAACAAAGTCTTGGAAAACAAAGTATTCACTCTGAACTGTACTAAAAATTAACTTATCTATCCCTCGGTTCTGTGGAACCACTATTTAAAGAGGAATTACATAACTAATTGCAAGATAAGTTAGCTACATGTGTCTGTTTTGAATTACAATCAAAATAGGACTATTGGACTCGAAGAGAAAATCAGGTGTCCTATTGCTGTAGGTAACATTCTTTGACTTGTAGCTTTGACTGTAGGTTTAGGCACCTCCATATGTCGATTAGGATCAAATGAGTAGGATAGAATCCATATTGGAAGGATTCTAGAAACACCCATGTAGCTTGCTTCATCATCTGACACCTGGAACCTAGTGAACCATAAGAGTAGCTGCGGAACGCACAGTGAGCTGCAGAACAGGTTGCATTCTGTAGCTAATTTGCAAAAACTTATCAAAATAGAAAAATCATGAAAATACAATATGACAATCATTTAAATGTATCCTTGAGACAAAAACTTGGAATTATACTGATTAGGGTTTATGAACTGATGGAAAATAGGTGAAATTTCATGAGAAAAACTGTAAAGAAGAGGGTAATCATGAGGCTCAATAGTATTTATCCACCCATGGAATTTACCCATGGTATTGTAGGTGACATCCACCCATGGTATTCATTCACCCATGGTATTTACCCATGATATTGTAAGTGGCATCCACCCATGGTATTCATCCTCCCATGGTATTTATACACCTATGGAATTTACCCATGGTATTGTAAGTAACATCCACCCATCGTATTCATTCACCCATGATATTTATCCACCCATGGAATATACCTATGATATTGTAACTAAGAAAGGATATAAGTAACAAGCCACATTTTGTAAAAGGATAGATTGTACACCACAATGTAGCTTTTACTGTTATTATTTGTTTTAATAAAAAAAAATTATTTGTGGTTTTTTTTACTGTGTGTTCTCTCCTTATTTTTTGGCATTTCAAATTTTCAGATCTTTGCCCCCCCCAAGATCCATTTCAATTTTTTAGATATTGGGGGCCTCCCCCCAAGATCTGGATCAAGATAACTAACGATTCTTTCCTTGCTGTCATGTGTCTACCTTAGGATACTACTATTACTTTCCTTCTAAAGACTCACTCTTACTTCCATCTCGTGAAAGCCTCCTATTACACATTGCAATTGGTGTTTCATAGTGTCAACTTTCTTGCTGATTTCAAATATTATGTGCATACCCTCTTATGTTATTCATTACGGTTGAGGAAAACCTTTAAGTTATGGTGTTCGGGCTGAGACTTCGGATGGGGCTCCTACTCCAAAAGTTGTGAGCTCTAATTGAGAATTCACATCGAGGAGACCCCCTTGGTTGATGCATTTCTAACAATGTCAACACATCCCAACTACAGATTGAACTTATTCTCTTGAGATAAAACTTGTGAGTGAGTTAGTGCCAAATGAGATCAGATTTTCTTCTATATATAGCCTTTCCAAGGGGTCGAATTCCCTCCTTTACAGTGACTTGAAGCTACCAAGGTTGGATTGTACTTTGGATGTTTTCGGGACCTTCTAGACTCAAAATAAATTCTTTTTAAAGACAAATTTTTCCCTAACGAGTATTATAAACATCATGTTGACTCTCTTGACTCAAGATAATAAATCCTATGACCTAAAAAACCCTATAATAATGAAGAACATGGTTATACCTAGAAGATCACAAATAAGAAGCATGAAACCCATGCTTTTAAAATAAAAATTTCTTCTTTTATTCTTTTGTCTGTTACATAAGATACATATTCAAATGAGTACAATACAAATTATGAAGACTAAAATAGTTACATTTCCAACATTCTGGACTCCCAAGTTGGGTGAAATAATTGTGTTTTGTATTGAATGAGGGTGGAGACTGAGGTTTCTAGATTCCCTTGTGTTTGATTGAGGGTGGAGGTGGAATACCTATGGAATCCATGATTTAATCATTACTGCAATGAATTCAGTTGGTGGGTAGAGGGGATTGGTCCTCTAGAGTCCCTATTTCAGTTGTAAGTGTTGGCTTCATCCCTTGAGAAAAACTTCTCAACTCTAGAGTTGGCTCAGGAATGATTGGGTTGCAAGAAAGGACACAGTGTATCCCAATTTATGGTTGAGTGGAGAGTTGTAGTCCTTGACTCAGTTTCCCAGTCTTAATTTGAGATAAATATCTCTCATCTTTTATTGGTGTGATAAATTTCAGATTATGCTTGTTGAATAGATATGATGCCATTGAATGTATGAGGAATGATATTTTATATGGTTGTTTACTTGGTTGTCAACATTGTCTTCAATATCACATGAATATTGATGAAGTGTTTCCTCTCAAGACAAGGGTAGTGACCATATCCTGCAAATATATCCACACATATACACACACATATATGGCATGTGATTGATGGGATATTTTTCCTTGATTTCCTTAATATATTTTGTATTAAATGATCTAGGAGTATTAAGACTCCTCAAGCAACTATCTACGATGCCCATGTAGACCTGTGTGAAATTTTGGAAGATTAACCCCCATTTCCTTTATATTACTAGTAAGAAATTAGGCATTATTACCAGGCATATTTCCATGTGTTATAGAGGCCATTATAGGCTTAATTATGCAATTTACAATGCACGGGAACATGGAGTAGTTAAAAATCCCTCTCACAGTATAGTTTTAGGTTGAGAAAGTATGAGTAAATGCAAGTTTCTCAGGATCAACATAAGGAGTTATACCTAACATCAACATAAATAACCCCTGTAAGGAGTTATACCTAGAATTTTGCATTGATACATTATGTAGGAAACCTACACGAAGGTAAGTAACCAACAAATTTAAAGACTTTATATGGTTTTAAGGCTATATAATATACAACCCGGTATAATGAGATTGAGGAATTATATTGGTAGTGTAATGCACATACAAATTGTTGGCTAATGCTATAGAGGTAAATAAAGTTGAATAACTATTCAAATATATATGGTGGGAAAACCCACCAAAAATTTCCATAGAAATCCAAAACCAACAAACCCTCACTCATGTTACATGGCCAAAATCCATTGTCATTTTCTGCAATCTCATAATAGTTGTTTTATTGTTTATATTTTCCCTTTTTGGAATTCACCGAAGCTTTGAATTATTCATGGTACATCAAATCCCATTGAAGTATTTGTATGTTCTTTTTTCACGACCTTCATCACTACAAAGAGTACAAGGGAGAGGATCATTTTTTTATTGTTGCTAATCTAATTTTTTCCTCATACTTGAATGTTGAAGTTGGACTTGTTAAATTCTCAGTGTATGTAATAATTATACCATTAAATTAGTAGGATTTTCCTATGGTGGAATTTTATTCCACTTGATGCTCACTACACCATGTCATGGATCATTAAACAAGGATGAAAAGAAGAGATTATTTATGATACATTAATCACACCAAAAAATTGTCACTTTAGACAATGGATTTAGAGTGTAATATTCCTAGTTAACGTGGTTACATCTTCATTTGATGTAGTATTGATGATGTTTCTCTTGTAAACCATTAATATATTATCATTTCTATATACCTAGTATTTATGATTACAAGCTATATCACAGTGACATGTCTAGATGTTGGATTTCATTCCAAATGAATACTGCCTCTACAAGAGGCAAGAAAATAATACGAAACTTGTTGTTTTCGATAGCCTAATGGTACTACCCACTTGAAACTAATAGTAAAAATTATGTATATATTTCATGCACACAAACTAAGGAAAAAAATAATGAGTAGATTGAAATGCTTCAACAATAATTGATCTCATAGAATTCCATAAGCTCAAGATATGCTATGCATGGCTAAGGAGGCCCTAAAACTCCTGAAGAAAATGGATTCTCTGGTATGAATGCAAGCCATGTCAGCTTGGTTAGTGTGTCGTTTATTTTTAGCCACGCAGTCTTAGTGGGTAAGGGATATTATAATGAGAGTCCTACAATGGAGCATTACATTTGTTGGTTGTGTTGGATATTGGATGAAGAAACAATTTTTTTTAATAAGATGTTAATAAAAAACTATTACTTTTGTGTGGAAATGTTTTATTGGTGCTTGTAGAACCTATAATAATTTAGAATGCATAATAGTCTATGTTATACAGGATCTACGATTGCGGACAAAGGTATCTCCCCTAGGTTTGGTGGTCAATCTAGAACAATAAAGATACAAGGAACCCAATGCTTTTCCTTAATGTAAATAGATGACAGAGTGAGGCCTACCTGGAATCTATCACACGCTTCGCTCCTTTAGCTTGGAAGCTCCAATTCTTGCCCCAACCACCAAAATTAGTACCTGCGCAGTCAGATAAAACAAGCTAAGAAACTACGAGATCCATGTAGTATAATCTAAGTACTCTATTCAATAAATGAACATGGTATTTAAATAAGTGAAATAACGACATCACATATAGGAAAATAGAGAATTCTTTGCATTAATATAAATGTAAGGATATTACAACCGTAAGTGTGAGTTGATCCTATAGAAGAGCTCTTCCAAGTTTTTAACTCATCCTTTCCTTGTCACAATATGCACCTCTAGTCACCCTATGCATTAGATAATAAATACTTACTGCAACAACATAAGGGCATAATCACTCTCCAAATACAACCATTACCTCTTGCATATGAGCGAGTAAATATATAGAAGAGTGGGGTAAGTTGGGAGTTTTTATCCAATTACCATTCCAAGGTTTTATATCCACCTTTGATGGAGGGATATGATCAAAGGAAAAGTGGTGAGAACTCCTAAGTAGGGTAGGATAGGATGTGAATGTCAATCCAAGATAAGTAGTTGATACAACTTCTGAAAACCCTTAAAAGGTGAAGCTTCTGGAATCTCAATCATTCTCCCGGAATTATAGAACCAACGCAGGTGTGAAGGAGAGCAACATGCTAATGGGCCTCTAAATTAGACATAAATTAAGGCCCATATAACCTTTGTTAGACACATAAAATATGTTAGGTCCCCATATTACTAGTGTAGTCCCTTGTTGTTATTAGTGTAGCCCCCTTATTTTTATTGTTGTACCCCTGTAACGCCCATATTATTATTATTGTTCCCTTACATTATTATTGTTAGGTCGGCTAGGATTATATTATGACCCCATGGACCCCTATATATAGAAGGATGTTTTTCCATTTGTATCATCCAAGAATTTTTCATTTATGTAATGTATTGGAGGTTTGCCCCTCGAAGTGGCTGATTTCTAAGGTGTTGATATCTCTTTCCTTCTATTTTTGGAGTTGGTTTCATAATATTTGGTATCGGAGCTTTGGATTATAGGGTTTCGCTACTCCAAATAGGTCATTGTGGAATTTTAGCTATAGATTTTTTTATACAAAGTTTCAGAAGCTAAAATTTTTATAGAGCGAAGCCGAAATCTTGAGGAACGTCGTGTACAAATTTTAGATCTTGGTTCGCAATATTTCGGAGATATGATATGTGGAAGTTAGTTTTTTTAGGCTCCCAAATTTCACCTAAACATGTCATCGTGGCATTTTCGCTATAAATTTTTTTCTACGAAGGTTCAGAACCTGAAATGTTTATAGAGCGAAGTTGAACTCCAGAGGAACTTCATGTCCAAATTTCAGATCTTGGTTTGCAATATTTCATATATATGATCAGTGGAGGTTAGGGTTTTTTTAGGCTCTTGAATTTCATCTCAAAGAGGTGACCTTGGGAAAATATTCATAACTCTCTCTCTAAGCATCAGATTGGAATTATGTAAAAAATGGCCGCAAGTAAACAGACTGTAGTTTCCTGTGTATCAATTTCAGATCTGAAGGAGGAAACAATGAGACGTGGCACACCGTACAAGTGCACTCTACCTAACAATCCTTAATTAAGTCATAGTGGGAGATTCGACATAAATTTTCCTTGAAGTATCCAAATCAGGTCAGACCTATGGCATTTGAAAGACGATTCAGAGGGATACTACAGGACCAAATTTTAAATATTGAAGATCCACAATTATAGATATAATTTAGTTTCAATATTGAGCTCCTAAAAAGCAAGAAAAAGGTGTGTATTTTTTTTCAAATTGCATAAGTCTTGTTTGAAAAATCAGTTTTAAGTGATTCCAAGGGCATATTGAGCATAGTATTGGGTTCTAAAATGCCCCTTAAAAATAACGCAACACCCATTAAGCCCTCAAAATACTCTACTATGACTCATGAAGATGAAGAATTACAACATGATCTATCAAAATTACAAAAGCAAGTGCACCAAATCTTGCTCTCACAATGAGCAACAAAAAGCGAAATGGAAGTTTTGAAAAAAGGTGTGGAGGCGAAGATGAATGGTTTGAAGAATAATATGGATGGTTTGAAGAAAGATGTGGAAGCTAAGATGGATGGCATGGAAGCAGGCATGGAAGCTAAGATGGATGACATGGAAGAAAAAATGAAAGACAACATGCAAAACATGAAGAATGATCTAAAAGCAGACATGGAAGGTTTGACAAATTTGACACAAAAAATGTTTCCTACTGCCGAAAAGATAGTAGAGGAAACTCATGATGAGAACAAAATAAATGTTAATCATGATTTCATAAACTCTAATGTTGGATGGAAGAACCACCATATTCCAAATATGGATATGAGGAAGTTTGATGGCATGGATCCCATAACATTGATACTACAGATGGAGAAATATGTTGATCTCAATAATTGTGAAAAACACACAAAAGGTATGCATTGCAACTTTACATTTAGAAAAAAATACATTTTTATGGTATCGATGGCCTTGCTTGCATAAAAAAATTGTCACCTGATCAATTTTTACAGAGGAAATGATAGAACATTATGAGGGTACAAAGAGAAACACCTTCTTTAGCCAATTGATAAATATTAAACAAAAGGGTTCAGTGGTGGAGCACATTGAGGACTTCCAAAAATTGAATATAATGGTAACTGATCAAGGATTCATTGGAGAAGGCATTTAGGTTGGCAAGAAAACTTGAATGTAAAATTATGGTGACAAGGAAGCCTACCACTCAATTCTATAAAGAAGGAAGTGTTGCTACGCCTAGATTTCCACAACCTACAAGGTTGACACCACAACAATTGGAAGAAAAAAGAGCGAAAGGGCTTTGCTACAGTTGTGATAGAAAATACACTAAAGGTCATAAGTGTGCTAAGAAGAAATTATTTTACATAGATTGTGAAGAGGAAGAAGAAAATGAACAAGAAGAGGATATACACCAGGAACCAACCCTAGAAGAGGAAGAAATGAATCCGACCATATCGTGTAATGCACTGGCAGGAATTACCACTCCTCAAACTCTCAAGATAGAAGGACATATCAAGAATAAAAAGGTAATAGTGTTGATTGATTCAGGTAGCACCCATAATTTTATTCATTGTAACGTAGCCAAGGAATTGAATTGTTTCCTATACCCAACACCAGAATGTCAAGTGATGGTTGCAAATGGAGGAACTATAAATTGCTCTAGAAAATGCCATAATATCAAGCTAACCATGGGGGAATATGTATTGAATAGTCCAATGCTTTACATTCCTATGGGAGGTGCTGATGTTGTACTAGGAGTACAATGGTTATAATCTTTGGGGACGGTAGCTTTTAATTTTCAAGAAATTTTCTTGAAATTTTTTTCAGAAGGAAAGGAAGTCGAATTACGGGGTATTGAAGGGAAGCCGGGAAGGATAATAAGCTCTAATGTCATGACAAAGCTTCTAAAGAAAGAACAACGAGGCGTAATTGCACAATTATGCTCACTAGACGTTTCAACATCAAAATCATCTATTTCGGCAGATCTCCAACAAGTCTTGGACAATCATTCCAAGGTGTTTGAAACTCCCAAAGGACTCCCACCTATTCGTGATCATGATCATGCTATTCATTTGATTCCAGGAAGTGTTCCTCCAAACATCAAGCCTTACGGATATCCTTATGTCCAAAAGAGTGAAATTGAATGTATGATTGCAGAAATGTTAGAGGTTGGTATAATTCAACCTAGTCAAAGTTCTTTCTCTGCTCCAGTAGTATTGGTGCACAAGAAGGATGGATCATGGCGCATGTGTCCGGATTATAGGGAGTTCAATAAGCTCACCATTAAAGATAAATTTCCCATTCCCGTGATTGATGAATTATTGGATGAATTACATGGAGCAATTTATTTTACCAAGTTGGATCTTCGTTCAGGATATCATCAAATTAGAATGAAGACTGAAGATATTCCAAAAACAGCATTTTGAACTCATGAGGGTCATTATGAATTTTTGGTCATGCCTTTTGGCCTTACCAATGCACCTTCTACATTTCAAGGGTTGATGAATTCCATTTTCAAACCCTTCCTTGGAAAATTTGTGCTATTATTTTTTGATGACATACTAATCTACAAACGGTCTTGGGGTTCAACATGTTGACAGGGTGCTCAAAAAATTGGAGGAGAAACAATTATATGCAAAAACATCCAAATTTTTCTTTGGAGTAAAAGAGGTGGAATATTTGGGTCATATTGTATCTCACGAGAGTGTTAAGGTAGACCTTAAGAAAATTAAAGCCATTAAGGAGTGGAAAGTCCCCACAGCCATAAAGAAGTTGTGAGGATTTCTCGGGTTAACAGGGTATTATCACAAGTTTGTTAAGAATTATGGGAGAATAGCAGCACCTCTAACAACATTATTGAATAAAGATGCATTTTCATGGACTTATGAAGCAAATAAGGCCTTTGAACATCTTAAACAGGCAATGTGCCTAGCACTAGTCTTAGCAATGCGTGACTTCACAAAAACCTTTATTGTGGAATGTGATGCCTTAGGAAATGGAATTGGTGCTGTTTTAATGCAAGAAGGAAGACCCATTACTTTTGAAAATCATCCAATCAAAGGAAAGTATTTACAGAAAGCTATTTATGAGAAGGAAATGTTGGAAATACTACATGCACTAAAGAAATGGAGACCTTGCCTAATGGGAAGGCACTTCAAGGTAAAAACTAATCATGATAGTCTTAAATACTTTTTGGAAAAATACAATCTTCAGAAGAGCATCGAAAATGGGTCACAAAGATGTTGGGTTATGAATTTGAAATCATCTACAAAAAAGGGAAGCAAAATGTTATTGCAGATGCACTCTCAAGAAAGGATGAAGAGGTGGAAGCATTGCTTTGTGCAATTTCTATTATCCAACCAGATTGGATAACTGAAGCAAGGGATGAATGGAAGAAAAACGAAGAAGTGTGGACACTAATTCATAAGTTGAAGCAAGATCCTAGTACATCTGATAAATTTAGTTGGAAAAATGATTCCTTATGGTACAAATATCTCTTATATATTTGTAAGAATTCCGAACTAAAACAAAATATTCTTTTAGAATTGCACACTTCTCCTTTAGGAGGACACTCGGGATTTTTAAAAACTTACCACAAGGTGAAGAAAGAATTTTTTTGGGATGGCCTTAAATATGATATTCAAAATTTTGTGGTGGAATGTTTGGTTTGCCAACAAAATAAAGTTGAGACAATTAATACCCCGAGTCTTCTACAACCTTTATCCATTCCAAGTCAACTTTGGGAGGAGATTTCAATGGATTTTATCACAGGTTTACCTAAGTCCGAAGGAAGGAGTGTCATCATGGTGGTAGTTGATAGACTTACCAAGTATGCACACTTTTTTGCATTATCTCATCCATATAAAGCAAGTACATTTGCTACTGCATTTATGGAAACAATTCAAAAGCTACATGAAAGCCCAAAGATTATGGTGAGCAACACAGATCCCATTTTTACTAGAAATTTTTGGACGGAATTATTTTCTTGTTTGGGTACTCAACTAGCTCATAGATCATCTTATCATCCTCAATCTGATGGTCAAACTGATATAGTGAATAAATGTTTGGAAGGATATATTCATTGTTTTGTATCTGATAAACAAACACAATGGGTCAAGTGGTTACCTCTTGCTGAATGGTGGTATAACACTTCCTTTCATACTACAGAAAAATTGATCCCATTTATGGCACTTTATGGATATCATCCACCGTCCATCACATAATATTTAAGAGAAAATTATAAGGTACAAGCAGTGGAAGATCACATCGAGCATCAACAGCAAGTTCTCCAACCCTTAAAGGATAACCTCAATTGGGCATAAAATCGAATGAAACAATAGGCAGATAAACATCACAACGAGAGGAGTTTTGATGTAGGAGACTTGGTATTTTTATAGCTACAACCATACAAACAAATTTCCCCCAAGCAAGCTAAGAAGGATAATTAATTATCGCCAAAATACTATGGTCCTTACAAGGTGTTGCAAAAGATTGGTACTATGGCATACAAATTGGAGCTTCCTACTTCTTTGCGAATGCATCGAGTTTTCAATGTTTAATGCTTAAAGAAGGTTATAGGTGACAAAATTCTAGTTCAAACAATATTTCCAGAACTTGATGAGGAAGGAAAAATCATATTGGAATCTGAAACAGTCACGAAAACAAGAAATCGACAGCTACGAAATCGATCAATTTCAGAGTATCTCATCAAGTGGAAGAACTTACCCACTAAATATTCTACATAGGAGGATGAGAATTTTATACAGAAGCATCCAGAGCTACTCAAGTGTTGAGGAAAACACTTTTTTGAAGGAGAGGGGCATGTTAGGTCCCCATATTACTAGTGTAGTCCCTTATTGTTATTAGTGTAGCCCCCTTATTGTTATTGTTGTACCCCTGTAACCCCCATATTTTTATTATTGTTCCCTTACATTATTATTGTTAGGTCAGATAGGATTATATTGTGATCCCATGGACTCCTATATATAGAAGGAGGTTTTTCCATTTGTATCATCCAATAATTGTTCATTTATGTAATGTATTGGAGGTTGTCCCCTTGAAGTGGCTGATTTCTAAGGTGTTGATCTCTGTTTCCTTCTATTTTTTGAGTTGGTTTCATAAAAATATATATATATTAAATCTCTCCTTCTACACGTAATAATGTTTTTTTAAGCTTTAATATGTTCTTAGGAAGGTTTAGAGATATTTCATATTTATGCCTAATATTATTAATTTTTGAAGGATATTATGAGAATATTGGGCAAATTATGAATATTTGGAAGAGATAATTTAGGGACTTGCTCCCTACTACTGGAGGATCAATATTGGATAATAAATGAGTAAAATATCTTGAAAATATTGAGAAAATATGGAGTAATTCTGGAACTCCATTGATTCAGAAAATCTAGGAATGTGTTCCCTATCATTTAATGCAAATTCCTAGTGTTGACAACCAGATCCACTATTTGAGGGATTTTGGAGGGGAAATCTTCCTCCTTTCAAGGATAATTATTCCTCATCATTTTTTATAAGTACCAATTTGAATTTACCTCCAGGGGCATGTATTGTTTAGTCTTATTGTGGAGAAAACTTGTTCTTTAGCAGCTCCACTTCCTTTTCTTGCAGGGATGTACTTGGACTAATTCAATAATGAATATTGATGCCATTTTTAGCTTCTAAGGCTTGGTTTCTTCCATAGGAATTTGAGTCTCCTTGGGTTTGGCCATCCCAGGAGCCTCAAATCCCTCTTGTACAATTTCTTTATGTAATTTTCACTTCTTATTCACGCGCATCTCTCATTTCTATTTTGCATATTTCTATATTTAGTATCTTTTATTTTCTTGTTGTAGGATTGAGTTAAATGATTGAAGTGAGTTATTTTGCAAGTTGTTTATAGATTAAAAATAATTATTCATCCTTGGAATAACTTTGGAAGGTGTTAGTTCCTTATATTATTGGTATAGTCCCTTATTGTTGTTAGTGTACCCCCTTATTGTTATTTTTGTACCCTTGTAACCCCCATATTTTTATTATTGTGCCCTTACATTATTATTGTTAGGTTGGCTAGGATTACATTGTGGCCCCACTAGGATTACATTGTGGCCCCATGGACCCCTATGTATAGAAAGGAGGTTTTGTCATTTGCATCATCCAATAATTATTCATTTATGAAATGTATTGGAGGTTTCCCCCTTGAAGTGGCTGATTTCTAAGGCGTTTATCTCTCTTTTCTTATATTTTTGGGGCTGGTTTCCCAAAATTTGGTATCAGAGCTTTGGATTCTAGGGTTTCCCTGCTCCAAATAGGTCATCATGGCATGTTCGCTATAGATTGTTTTCTACGAAGGCTTAGAAGCTGAAATTTTTATAGCGTGAAGCCAAAATCCTGAGGAACATCGTTGCAAAATTTCAGATTTTGGTTCACAATATTTTCAGAGATATGATATGTGGAAGTTATGACTTTTTGCAGGCTCCTAAATTTAACCTAAACATGTCATCGCAGAATTTTAGCTATAACTATTGTTCTACGAAGGTTCAGAAGCTGAAAGTTTCACAGAGCGAAGCCAAAATCCCGAGGAACGTTGTGGAAAAGTTTCAGATATTGATTCACATTATTTTGGGAAGTATGATATGTGGAAGTTAGGGATTTTTCAGGCTCCCGAATTTCATCTCAAAGAGTTGATTGTGGGAAAATCTTCATTACTCTCTCTTTGAGCATCAGATTTGAATTCTATAAAGAGTGGCCACAAGTAAATGGAATTTAGTTTCCTGTCTATCAATTTTAGAGCCGAAGGAGAAAAAAGTGACATGTGGTAAGTCATACAAGTTCGCTCTACTGAACCAGTCCATAATTAGGTCATTGTGGGAGATTGGACATAACTGTGTCTTGAAGAATTCAAATCAGGTCAGACCTATGTCATTAGAAAGAGGATTCATAGGGCTACCTCAGTGCCAAATTTCAGATATTGAAGATCTGAAATCACAGAGATATTTCAGTTTCAGTATCGAGCTCCTCAAAATCAAGAAAAAGGTGTGTATTTTTTTCTTTCCAAATTGCATACGTCTTGTGTAAAAAATCAGTTTGAATTGATTCCAAGGGCCTATTAAGCATATATTTCAATATTGGGTTCTAAAATGCCTCCTAAAAAGAATTCAACACCCATTAAGCCCTCATAATTCTCTACTATGACTCATGAATATGAAGAATTGCAACATGATCTATCAAAATTACAAGAGCAAGTGCACCAAATTTCGCTCTCGCAAAGAGCAAAAAAAAATGAAATGGAAGTTTTGAAGAAAGGCATGGAAGCGGATATGGATTTTTTGAAGAATAATATGGATGGTTTGAAGAAAGGCGTGGAAGCTAAGATGGATGGCGTGGAAGCGAATATGGAGGACATGAAAGACAACATGGAAAACATGAAGAATGAAAGCATACATGGAAGGTTTGACAAAGTTGATACAAGAAATGATTCTTGATGGAAAAATGATTGTAGAAGAAACTCATGATGAGAAAAAAATAGATGTTAATCGTGATTTCATAAACTCTAACGTTGGATGGAAGAACCACCATATACCAAATATGGACATGAGGAAGTTTGATGGGAAGGATCCCGTAACTTGGATACTACAGATGGAGCAATATTTTGATCTCAATAATGTGCAAAACACACAAAAGGTATGCATTGAAAATTTACATTTAGAACAAAATACATTTGTATAGTATTGATGGCTTTGCTCCCGTAAAAAAATCTCACTTGGTAAATTTTTACGGAGGAAATGATAGCACATTATGAGGATACAAAAAGCAACACCCTCTTTAGCCAATTGATAAATCTCAAACAAAAGGGTTCAATGGTGGAGCACATTGAGAACTTCCAAAAATTGAATATAAGGGTAATTGATATTCCATAGGAACACAGGATTGATTTCTTCATAGGCACTTTAAAGGATAACATCCAACATGAAGTTCGGGTTTGGGAACCTGATTCATTGGAGAAGGCATTCAGGTTGGCATGAAAAATTGAATGTAAAATTATGGCGACAAGGAAGCCTACCACTCACATCTATAAATATGGAAGTGTTTCTACTCCTAGACTTCCACAACCTACAAGGTTGACATAACAACAATTGGTAGAAAAAAGAGTAAAAGGGCTTTGTTACAGTTGTGATAGAAAATACACTAAAGGTCATAAGTGTGCTGAGAAGAAATTATTTTACATAGATTGTGAAGAGGAGGAAGAAAATGAACAAGAAACTTCAAAAGAAGAGGATATACACTAGGAAGCAACCCTAGAAGAAGAAGAAACAAGTCCGACTATATCATGTAATGCATTGGCAGGAAATACCACTCAAACTCTCAAGATAGAAGGACATATCAAGAAGAAAAAGGTAATAGTGTTGATTGATTCGGGTAGTACCCATAATTTTATTCTTTGCAAGGTAGCCAAGGAATTGAATTGTTTCCTATACCCAGCACCATAATGTCAAGTGATGGTTGCAAATTGAGGAACTATAAATTTCTTGGGAAAATTCCATAATATCAAGCTAGCCATTGGGGAATATGTATTGAATAGTTCAGTGCTTTCCATCCCAATGGGAGGTGCTGATGTTGTACTAGGAGTACAATGGTTAAAATTTTTGGGGACAATATTTTTTTAATTTTCAAGAACTTTTCTTGAATTTTTTTCGGAAAGAAAGGAAATCGAATTACAGGGTATCGCAGGGAAGCCAGGAAAGATAATAAGCTCTAATGTCATGACAAAGCTTCTGAAGAAAGAAAAACGAGGCGCAATTGCACAATTATGCTCACTAGAAGTTCCAACATCAAAATAATCTATTTCTGCAGATCTCCAAAAAGTCTTGGACAATCATTCCAAGGTATTTGATACTCCCGAAGGACTCCTACCTATTCGTGATCATGATCATGCTAGTCATTTTATTCCAAGAAGTGTTCCTCCAAACATCAAGCCTTACAAATATCCTTATGTCTAAAAGAGCGAAATTGAATGTACAATTGCAGAAATGTTAGAGGCTAGTATAATTCAACCTAGTCAAAGTTCTTTCTCTGCCCTAGTAGTATTGGTGCACAAGAAGGATGGATCATGGAGCATGTGTCCGAATTATAGGGAGATCAATAAAATCACTATTAAAGATAAATTTCCCATTCCTGTGATTGATGAATTATTGGATGAATTACATGGAGCAATTTATTTTACCAAGTTGGATCTTCGTTCAGGATATCATCAAATTAGAATGAAGACTGAAGATATTTCGAAAACAACATTTCGAACTCATGAGGGTCATTATGAAGTTTTGGTCATGCCTTTTGGCCTTACCAATGCACCTTCTACATTTCAAGGGTTGATGAATTCCATTTTCAAACCCTTCCTTAGAAAATTTGTGCTAGTACTTTTTGATGATATACTAATCTACAACAGGTCTTGGAAGGATCATGTTCAACATGTTGACAGGGTGCTCAAACTATTGGAGGAGAAACAATTATATGAAAAAACATCCAAATGTTTCTTTGGAGTACAAGAGGTGGAATATCTGGGTCATATTTTATGTCACGAGGGTGCTAAGGTATACCCTAACAAAATTAAAGCCATTAAGGACTGGAAAGTCTGTAACTCCTCATCAGTTGCAGGGACTTTCCTCGGGGACATAGTATTATTGCAAGTTTGTTAAAGAATTCCTAGGTATGGTCGCCACTATCTCTCAACATTATTGAAGAAGATCATTTCATGAACTCCTAAAGCTGTCAGTGCCATTTAGAACTTTATCCTAAAAGTAGGCAATAATTCCCCTGCTTTCACAATATAAATAAGACACCTCACAATTTTTTTATTGTGAAGATAACGATACCTATAGAAATGAATTAGTGGTTGTTTAATGCAGAAGAGACTAATTTACTTTTAAAGTCATTCAATGAAGAAAATTATTTACAAAGGCAACATGAGAGAAACATTAGCAATACACATTCACTAGAAATAGGCATATACACGAATGAAAAGATAACTAAAAATTAAAAAATTATCATGATAGTCTTAAACACTTTTTAGAACAAAGACTATCTTCAGAAGGAAAAGCAGCAATAGGAGGTCATAAGAATTTTAGAGATTTTGTTTAGAATCATCTGTAAAAGGAGCTAAAAGTTTGTTTATGAATGCACTCTCAAGAAAGGATGAAGAGGTGGAAGCATTGCTTTGTGCCATTTCTATTATCCAACCAAATTGGATAACCGAAGCAAGGGATGAATGGAAGAAGGACGAAGAAGTGTGGACACTCATTAAAAAGTTGTAGAAATATCCTAGTATATCTGATACATTTAGTTGGAAAAATGATTCCTTATGGTACAAAGATCGCTTATCATGCTCTGGAAAATGATTGATGAAATATTTTTGGATGAGTGGATTGATTTCCTTAATCTTGCGAGTAAAGGAGATTTATACCAATTGTCATTTGAATAAATTTGTGAAACATGCAAGATCATATCAAGAGGAAGGGAAAGAGTAAGTAAATCAAAATCAACATTGGTAAGTCAAGATGAACTTGGAAATTTGCTTGATAACTGTAAAACATAAATTCTTAGCAATATAAGTGAACAAGTAGAAATTTTAAGAATGCAAAATGAGAAAAAAGAATATGCTAATATTTGTGTTATCCATGCAAAATCATATGCTACTAAATATTGTCCATCATTACCAAGGTTGAAGGAATTGTACCAAGAGGACAATGGGGCAAGTCAATCACCAAATAATATATGTTATGTAGCTCCAAGAATACCATGGGAGCCTAGTCAACTTGATATGATGCAAGGAACTACTTTGCAATTTCAAGCTTATTCACATCCACCTCAAAGTAATTGGAACACACCCCTTCCTTGTAAACCTTGACCATATCAACCCCAAAACCAATCTTGACAACAAGCTTGGCAAGAGCCTTATGGGATAAATCCACAATATCCTCAATATTTTCCTCGATATAATCCATACCCAACTCCATGCTACCCCTATCATCCACCTCCACCACAACCACAACCTTAGCCACATCCATCTCAAATATACACTCCCACTCAACTACCTATGCCACCATTTCCAAACCCACACACGGAAGTAGCTCAACCCACTTACAATGCTGAGGTAAAATACTACCAAACATCTCCTCTTGGTCTAAATGGTGTCCATCTTAGCTTAGGAAGAGTATTGAAAAAAAGTGATTATCTTGAGGTCATTGAAGGACAACATTTAGAAAAAAGAAGATTCAAATAAGAAGACCAAAAAATCATGGGTTGCACTTGATGAAGAGAAGACATAAAAATCAGAGATTGATAAAGTTATGTTCACCATTATGTTCTCCATGTGGTCAAGGCCACAATCAACGAAAAGAGGAATATTTGAATATCATGGTAGAAGAGGATACAAAAAGAGATCCAAATGTGCAAGTGAATCAGGGGCATCAAAACTATATTGAAATATGGTTCTGGACAGTCATTAAGTTGTAGGAACACACTCTTCTTTGACATTACTTGATATCATCTCAGTCAAAGAAGTTAGTCTCTCATTTTCAGGTACATGTTAACGCATGTCCTGAAGACTACACATGATTCTATCTGTCATATTGATGTGCACATGACTCCATTGGAAGTAATCCTATACTTGAAAGAGATTTTGTTTTTTCAAGTAGTGTAGGATAGAAAAAAATCAAAAAAATGGAAAAAGAGAAAAAAAAAAAAGAATAAAATCTCTGGTGAAAACCTCTTTTGAGGCATCAAAGATTGGCTCACTAATTTAAAAGCTCCATGAGGCAGTCAATGAGTTGAAAAAAAAGGAGAAAATAAGAGAAAAAATATCCTAGGTGAAAACCTCCTTTGAGGAGCCTAGACAGACCTACTAGTTGAAAACCTCATTGAGGCAGCTAGTAGGCCTAAAGAAAAAAAAAAGTGAAAAAATGAAAAGAAAAAATGTGTTTTCTCCATGTATCTCTCTCTGATGAATGGAGGTGCTCGCCAACCTTTATAAGCAGCAAAAAAACAAGTTGGCACTAAAAGAAAAAGTTGGTGAAAACCATAGTAAAAGGAAGTCAATCTTGGACTACATCCTCCTCTTCTCATATGCTCCAAAAGGACCAAGGTCATGCCAATCCATCACCCTCATCCATTTCCAACATCCACCCATCATTTCCAAAATTTTACCATTAATTTTCCTTGCTATCCTAAAATGCTACAACAAACCCTGTTTTTGCTACAGGAAGTCTTGATTTTTAACAAAAAAAAAAAATTATTATATCTCAAAAATCGTACATCCATTTTCCGAGATGTTTCACGGGGAGATGCACATATATAATGGTAACATGCTCAAGCAATTTCAGCAATTTCTAGTGCACAATTTGTGATAAATCGACCTCCATGACCTACAACCATTTTTATTTTTTCTTGATATTCGTGCATCTAATGGCCAAGATTGTTTATGGGGAGGTGCATAAGGATGATGGTAACATGTTCAAGAAATTTCAGGTCAATCCAGTCTACCGTGTAAGAGCTACGGCTAAAGCAAGTTTGCTACAAGGGGCTGTCCTAAACTACTACAATAAATTCTATAATTGCTACAGGAAGTTACAACAAGCTACATGTAGGTGAATCAAGGACAAAAAATTGTCACAAATGGCCTTGATGTGTAAAAAAATCAATTGGGAGAGTATCCCCATCATTTCCAACCACCTTCTCATCACTCCTCCATCTGAAGCACAAGGATTTTTCACTCAAACCCTAGACTTTGTCACCTCTGCAACATAAATTTTTATTTTTATTTTCTGAAAAAAAATAAAAAATAAAACACAGAGTTCCTTAGTTCCTTCACTCAATTTTTCCACGGCCACACCATTTCCTCATCTTTCTATAATCATCCTACCTTCACCTTAAGACCACCTCACACTCTCCCTCATCACTCATACAAAGCTAGACGCCTAAAACAAGCAGAGAAAGAGGTTGCTACAAGAAAAAGTAACCTCATGTAGCAAGCCTTGTGTAAGCACCAAAAAAGCACTGAATATGGCTTTTATCAATCATGGAGACCAATAAGACTTGTGAGATGAATCTGAAGACAATAATGGTACTACAAGGGGGATCCTCCACCAGAAGACATACACGTGAAGACTCAGCGAGAAGCCTGCACACACAAAAACTTTATCAGTCAAAGAATCATCATGTTATGAAGACTTGTCTAAAAGCAACATCATCAACTACAACACTAACATCATGAGCATCTCAACGAAATTTTTTTATCCAGTGATGTGAAGCATAACCAACAACAACAAAAAACCCTAGAAGACCTCCATATTCAAGGTGATTAGCAATAGGGCCTCCAAAAAATTATCACATGTAGCTTTAGGATCATTAGTAGCAGTTTTAGAACCACCAAAGTCAGCTTCAACAAACATATCAGTAGCCTCAATATCACCTTCAAAAACACATCAAGGGTAAGGCTCAGGTATGCAACTCTCTAACTGCAATCTTCGAATCTATTATAGCTTAAGAAAACTTTAAAAGTGTGAGAAGGAAAGGTTTTTTTTATAGCCAAAATCAGTAGTAGAGAAACCTCATCCTTATCTAGAAAACTCACTTTTCCACCAAGACACACACACATGTGGGAGAGGAACAATACAAAAGTGAAGAGGACTTGAGAAAGTGGTAGTAAGCAATTAGTTGTGATGGAAGACAAGGAGTGCCAAGGGGTAACTAAGGGAGAACTTAGTTAATAGAAATAGAACTCTGAGTTTATTTTGCATGCAATGAAAAAAAAGAGAAAATTTTGAAAAAAGAGAAAAAATTGAAAAAAAAATTGAAAAGAGAAAAAAAAAAGTGGATCCACCACCTCTTGGCATGCAAATATTAGCTACTATAGGCACAAAATTTTCTACAGGAAAAACATATTTGCTACAGGAAAGACAAATTTGCTACAGGAAGCTAACAGAGGGCTGTAAGAGAAATATTTTTTTACTAGGGTATTGGACAATGATTCATTAATAACTAAAATGTACAAGGAAATAGAACAGAGCTGCAAAGTATTTTCTACCTATTGTAGCCTAATTTGACTCAGCTGAAAGTCAAAAGAGGTTCTGAGCAATTCAAGGTTATTGAGGAACAATTGTTAAAATTTCAAAAAATACTTGTAATATGCTCGAAAGGATGATCAAAAGCTCAATGAGGATTCAACATCACATGTGGACCAGAACCAAAATCAAGCAAGAAGCAACATTGGAGGTGTAATCTAAGCCAGAGAAGCAGCAAAGAGAAAAGCATGCAGGAGGGGTCAAGTTGGGCTCATTCACATGCAGAACAATTCAAGAGCTAGACCGATGGGCACATTCAAAACATTGAACACCGGACAAGGTCGAGTTAGCCTCGTTCGTAAGCTCAGGAGAGATCAACATTTTTAATTATTGAATAAAGCTCAAGAAGGATAGAGGAGTTGTAGAGCAGTGACAGTAGAAAGTAGAGAAATCGACTAAGACAGAAACACTTAGAAGATTACCAAAGGAGGCAATCGGACGACGAGGACTGAATTACATATTTGAAGGGGAAGAGGCCGATGGTGGAGATTAAATCACAAACCACAAATCGCAAGTTTTAAAGAATAAGTGTGGAGGTAAGTGTTAAATTCCCCGAAGTGCGATATGCAGTAACGTGGCAGATGACGTGGCCCTGGCCCACATACTGCACATCGCAAGTTTTAAAATTTAAGTGCAAAGGTTTGAGTTCTAATTTCCAAAATATGATATGCGATGTGGTGGGGCCCTATCACAAGTCGTAAATCACAAGTTTTAACGAACAAGTGCGAAGGTAAGAGTTAAGTTCGCCGAAGTGCGATATGCGGTAATGGTGGGACCCATCCACATACTGCACATCGCAATCGGTGATTCTTACATTTACATGTTAAGATATTGCAAGTTATTTGTTTTGCAATGTGATACGAAGTTTGGTTTGCAATGCAATGCGATCGCATATCACATATGTTAAAGGGAAAATTGTTAGCGCTAAGAACTAAATTCAGTGACATGCGACAAGAGCTCGGATGTGATGTAGCACCTGAGTCAAATCATAAAGGATTTCAAATCCAGATGTAAGGCCTTTCTAATGTTAAATCGCATCGGAGGAGAAGGAGGCTTATAATGTAAAGCTGGTGAAATGCCTTGATAATGGAAGAATGTCTGAACACGGGCAAAGAGACTCGGTTAAGTGACCCGACGTAGAGCAAAGGAGAAGAAAATACTGAACACAATAGGCACATGCAGAAGAGGTAGAGTCGGGTAGTAAGTGACATGATGACAGCGTTCGAAACACAAAAGCATGGGCAGAGTCGAGTGGAGATGCATTTATACAGACTATTGGGACATCACAACCGAAACGCACAAAGGCATATGCAGAGTTAGGTAGAAGAGAAGATGGCGGCAATGTTGGAAGCACAACAACTAGGGAAAGTTGGGCACAGGGGTGTTGTGGCAGAACTATGTAGCTATCAAATCATAACGAGAAAGGACACCTCAGCACGTCAGAGGGACACATCAGTAAAAAATCAAACTCAACAAAAGGATTATTCCAAGTGTATCTTGTTTTCTTTGTTAAGATCGAATCATTAATGGTGTCCTCGATTGCAATGTAATCGGTAGTTTAAAATTTTAGGCAATTTAGGAGTTTCAAGAAGCTCAAGCAGTTACAAATTTCTTTTGTTTGTATTTAAGCAAAGGAGAAAGAGTGAAGAGGGGATCTGATTTCTGGACCTCTTGGGGATTACATTTTGTACTTTTTCTGATGGGTAAATGAAAGAAGCAGTAAGTCTCCTGCAACTGTTGATGGTGATTCATGTTTCTTATGCCATTTTGTGTATTTTCTTCTTTTAATGAAGTGAAGTAATGTAGAAGTCAGTTTTTTAATTACATCTGTGAGTAAGATTTAAATAACCTTAATTTGCGCTCCTTCACTCCATCTCTTCTCCCTTCAAAAATTCTCCCTGAAACTTAAAAGTGGTAGATTCTGTGTATTCAAAATTTTACTTTGAGTTTCCCCTCTCTTCACAAACTCCTGTTGAAACTTTGAAGTAATAGATTCTGTGTTTACAACATATTATTTCGAGTTTCCTCTCTCTCCATGAATTTCCTCAGAAACTTAAAAGTGGTAGATTCTGTGTATTCAACATATTAATTTAGGTTTCCCCTACAATACTTCTTGCCATTCAAATATCAGCAGTGAATGGCATTATGAAATATTTTATTATTCCAAATCATTAAGGATTTTAGAAAGCTAGTTCCTAGAGGGATAGAACAAAGACCTCACGATTAAAGCATTTCTATGACACAATTTTAAAATGTTCTTAAGCACTGATTCCTTTCACAACCGAGGGATTGTCTTTTAAGGTACAAAATTTTTTGGCGCCGTTGCGAGGGACGAAGGCATGAAGTTATTTTTCCCTGGGTATTGAAATCTATTTCTTGAAGGTGAACAAGATTTAGATAGAAATTTGGTTGTGTATTATTCACCTGGCGACTCCACTAATGAAGGTTTGATTAGATGAGGAAGTCTGCGGGCAAGAAAATGAGAAAGCACCGTGGAAGATACAGATATTAGACTTGGAATCTTTTAAAGGAATTTTTATTTTTCACTATCAGTTTGGTGGTCTATTTTACCTTACATATCAAAAATATTGTTTCCTGCTTTATTTTCTCAGAAGATTATAAGGCCCAAAATGTACATTCTTTATTGGAGAAAGAAGATTTTTCCTCCCATTATATTATTTATCTTGATGCAACCTTATATGAGAGGATAAATGAATGTTGCATTAAAATTACTGAATATTTTTGTCAAGAGTTGGCATTATACGAAGAACATCAATGTTATGAGGAAAAAACCTTAGATTTCTCTCCCCATCCTAAATGGTTTTCAACAGAAAAAAACAATCAAACTTTTCACATACAACCTCAAATTGAGGAGTCAAACAGTGAAGGAAGTTTCCTAGTTCAAAGAAGTCTACATCATCAAGATGTTCAAGAAAAGGAGGCAGCCAAAAATTTGTCTCATTAGTTCTATGATCCAGTGGCTCACCATATGACAACTTTCTTTTGTCAGCAACAAGAATTTATACAAAGGTATGTGCAAAGCCTTGTATCTGGAAAAATTTCATGGTACCTCCCTATTGTGCTCTTCAAATTTCAACGGTATGAAGGCATTAAGTCTAACATACAACTGTTGGGTTGGTGCCATTGGAAGGCTTACTTCACCTGATTAAGTTCAGGCATAAATTTACAAGTGGGATTTGTGCATAAATAAGCTGAGAATTTGAGTATTTTTAGTTGTAGTATTTCTAGTTTAGTATTTTCAGTTTAATAATAAAGGAAGAAGTCCCAAGTGTAGCAGGTTTCGAGAGGATTTCATACTGGATCAACTAACATTTGGGATTGACTCCATGCCCAATAAAGGCTACTGATCTACAAGTTCTATTTGAATCCATGCCTAATAAAGGCTACTGATCTACAAGTTCTCAGCACTTTGTTACCAAAGTGCTGTCCCCAATTGGAGCCAGATGTTGTAGCCTAATTTGACTCAACTAAAAGTCAAGAGAGGTTATGAGAAGTTTAAGGTTATTGAGGAAAAATTGTTAAAATTTCAAAAAATACTTGTAATATGCTCGAAAGGATGACCACAAGCTCAATGAGGATTTGACATCACAAGTGCACTAGAACCAAAATCAAGGAAGCAGCAAAATTGGAGGTGTAATCTAAGCCAGAGGAGAAGCAAAGAGAAAAGAGTGCAGGAGGGGTCAAGTCGGGCTCATCCACATGTAGAACAGATCAAGAGCTGGACCGATGGGCACATTCAAAACATTGCGCACCGGACAAGGTCGAGTCGGGCTCGTTCGTAAGCTCATGAGAGTTCAACACTTTTTAATATTGAATAAAGCTCAGGAAGGATAGTGGAGTAGCAGAGTGATGATAGTAGAAAGCAGAGAAATTGAATAAGATAGAAACACTTAGAAGATTACCAAAGGAGGCAATCGGACAGCAAGGATTGAATCGCAGATCTAAAGGGGAAGAGATCAATGGCGGAGATTAAATCACAAAACAAAAATCGCAAGTTTTAAAGAATAACAATGCAGGTAAATGTTAAATTCGCTGAAGTACGATATGCGGTGACATGGCAAGCTGACGTGGCCCTGGCCTGCATACCGCACATCGCAAGTTTTAAAAGTTAAGTGCAAAGGTTTGAGTTATAATCGTCAAAGTGTGATATGCGATGCGGTGGGGCCCTATCGGAATTCGCAAATCACAAGTTTTAATGAAAAAGTGAAAGGGTAAGAGTTAAGTTCGTCGAAGTGCAATATGCAGTGACGGTGGGACCCATCCGCATACCGCACATCACAATCAACGATTCTTACATTTACATGTTAAGAGATCGCAAGTTATTTGTTTTGCGATGTGATCGCATATCACATATGTTAAAGGGAAACTTGTTAGCGCTAAGAACTAAATCCTATGACATGCGACAAGAGCCTAGATGTGATGTAGCACTTGAGTCAAATCGCAAAGGATTTAAAATCTGAATGTAAATCCTTTCCAATGTCAAATCGAATCAGAGGAAGAAAGGAGGCTTATAACGTAAAGCCAGTGAAACTCCTTGATAGCGGAAGAAGGTCTGAACGTGGGTAGAGAGACTCGGGTAAGTGACCTGACGCAGAGCAAAGGAGAAGAGAAGATTGAACACAATAGGCACGTGTAGAAGAGGTAGAGTCGGGTAGCACATGACATGATGACAGCATTCGAAATGCAAAAGCATGGGCAGAGTCGGGTGAATATGTTTTTATACAGACTATTGGGACATCACAAATGAAACACACAAAGGCATAGGTAGAGTCAGGAAGAAGAGCAGATGGTGGCACTATTGGAAGCATGGCAGCTGGGGAAAGTCGGGCACAGGGGCGTTGTTGCAGAATTATGCAGCTGTCACATCATAATGAGAAAGGACACCTCAACACTTCAGAGGGACACATCAGCAACAAATCAGACTCAGCAAAATGATTATTCCATGTGTATTTTTTTTTCTTTGTTAAGATCGAAGCTAGAATGGTGTCCTCGATTGCAATTTAATCAATAGTTTAACAATTTAGCTAGTTTAGGAGTTTCAAGAAGCTCGAGTAGTTACAAACTGATTTTGTTTGTATTTAAGCAAGGGAGAAAGAGTGAAGAGGGGCTCTGAGTTCTGGACCTTTTGGGAATTACATTTTGTACTTATTTTTCTGATGGGTAAATGAAAGTAGTAAGTTTCCTACAACTGTTGATGGCGATTCATGTTTCTTGTGCCATTTTGTGTCTTTTCTTCTTTGAATGAAGTGAAGTAATGTAGCAGCCAGTCTCTTAATTACATCTGTGAGTAAGAGTTAAATAACCTAATTTGCGCTCCTTCACTCCATCTCTTCTCCCTTCACAAATTCCCCATAAAACTTAAAAGTGGTAGATTTTGTGTATTCAACATATTACTTTGAGTTTCCCCTCTCTTCACAAACTCCTGTTGAAATTTTGAAGTAATAGATTCTGTGTTTACAACATATTATTTCGAGTTTCCTCTCTCTCTATGAATTTCCTCTGAAACTTAAAAGTGGTATATTTTATGTATTCAACATATTACATTGGGTTTCCCCTATAGTTCTTCTTGCCATTTAGATATCAACAGTGAATGGCATTATGAAATATTTTATTATTCCAGATCATTAAGAGTTTTAGAAAACTGGTTCCCAGAGGGATAGAACAAAGACCTCACAATTAAAGCATTTCTGTGACACATTTTTAAAATGTTCTTAAGCATTGATTCCTTTCACAACCGAGGTATTGTCTCTTAATATACAACACTACCAAAATGGTAAATTATCGAAGGGTGAAAGGAATTCAAGTCACCAATTAGATCATCACATCATTCCTTTCTTTTTCTTCAATTTATTGACCATCATTTCTTCCTTTGTGAGAAGAAAGAACTCTTTGTGAAGTGTTTTCAATTCCAAAATTTAATGAAAAGAATCTAGGTTGTTAGTTAAGAGTGTTCATAATAATTTGATGGATAATATGATATGTCATGACCAAGAATTTTTATCAGCAATAAGAGGCTTGGAATTCAATGAGAATGAAATTGGTAATGAGGTAATGGATACCAAGAAATCCTTCTTTTCCATAGAAATAACAAGAAAACAAACCCAAAGAAAGGTGTTTCCCTCACAAATAGAAACCATTACAGTTGAAGAACAGTAGTAAGAAGAGCAGCAGGAGGAGAAAAATATGCACTAAAAAACAGAGAATGACTAGGCCAACATACATGAAGAAGCATAGGGCAAGGAGGATGAATAGGTTTCTCAGAGGATGAGCAACAATTTCAGTAGGGGGGTTTGACGGGCCTCTAAATTAGACATAAATGAAGGCCCATATTACCTTTCTTAGGCACATAAAATGAATATTAAATCTCTCCTTCTACACTTAATAATGCTTTTGTAAGCTTTAATATGTTCTTAAGAAGTTTTAGAGATAATTGCATATTTGTGCCTAATATTATTTATTTTTGAAGAATATTGAGAGAATATTGGGCAGATTATGAAGATTTGGAGAAGGAGATAATTTAGGGACTTGATCCCTACTACTGGAGGATCAAGATTGGAGAATAAAAGAATGAAATATCATGAAATTATTGACAAAATCTAGAGTAATTATGGAACTCCAATGATTCATAAAATTTAGGAACGTTTTCCCTATCATTTAATGCATATTCCTAGTGTTGAGAACCAGATCCACTATTTGAGGGATTTTGGAGGGGAAATCTTCCTCCTTTCAAGGATAATTATTCCTCATCATTTTTTATAAGTACCAATTCGAATTTACCTCTAGGGGCAGGTATTGTTTAGTCTTATTGTGGAGAAAACTTGTTGTTTAGCAGCTCCACTTTATTTTCTTGCAGGGATGTACCTGAACTGATTCAATATTGAAGATTGGCGCCATTTTTAGCTTCTAAGGCTTAGTTTCTTCCATATTAATTTGTGTCTCCTTGTTATTGGCCATCCTAGGAGCCTCAAATCCCTCTTACATAATTTATTTATGTTATTTTCACTTATTCACATGCATCTCTCATTTCTGTTTTGCATATTTCTATATTTAGTATTGTTTATTTTCTTGTTGTAGGATTGTGTTAAATGATTGAAGTGAGTTATTTTGCAGTTTTTTTACAGATTCAAAATCATTATTCATCCTTGGAATAAATTTTTAATGTCATCTTAATCATTAAGCTACTTGGATTTGGTTACTAGTTCACGAATTAAAGATTTATGGAAATGCCTTGTAGCGAAATAGTAGTAAATTTATGCTATTTTTTAGAATGGATTAATGAGCTTCATTTGAATTTATTTCACTTGGATTAGGTCATAATAATGTTAAATTTAGTAACAAAATTCACCCCATTTCATTTTAACTTTATTAGGTTAGGCATTTGATAGATTAACTAGCTCACTAGTTCTTGAATTTCCATATATTAGAGTAGTATTTTTCGGTTATTTTTTAGCACATGTGAACCGGGTTATTTTGGAGTGATTACACTTGGAATGGAGACCTAAGACATAATAATTAATAACAAAATATCTCCCATCCCATTTTCATTTGATTTACTTATCCATTTAGTGATTTATCTCCAAAACAGAACTTCGTGTAGCAAAAACAAAACATCTTCTAGCACTCTTGTAGCATGTGTAAACTCGACCAAATTTTCTCCCAAAGCTTTTTTTTTGTCTCTTACGCTTAAATAATGACCCTTAGGATCTAAATCCATGATTGAGGAATAATAAACACCACATAGGACATTAATTTTCACAAAGAAGATTTGGCTTATTTATTTGAACTCATGCTCTTATGATTTCAATTACAAACAATTGTTCTTGCCTAGGATTCATTTCTTTTCAAAGCAAAAATTCCATTTCTACAATCAGTTTAGGCTTTGATTCCATGAAATTCACTCCATTACATCAGATCAAAAAAACTAAGAGCACATTGTATGTTGCACATACAGTGCCGATACCTATTAAGTTTGTACGAACCCTGGGTTGAAGATTAAAGTTGGTGGCCTTGGGAGTTGCAACATTCTTGTTGCAATACTGAGGCTCAACACTTGTTGGTGACCAACACTCACCACAGTGGAGCGACCTATAAGTGGTGTCACCCCAATAAGCTTGCAGGGAGCTTTGGTCCTAAAACTGGCTCAGATAGGACGGTTTAGGGTTGAAATTATGAGGGATGAAAGGTACATTCTTAAGGATGTGTGCAATATGATGAAAAGGGGAATATGATGTTGATTGATCCCATTAGGAGGCTCACTTGATTGGATGTGACAAAATGGCCTATAACATAATTCCCCCTAAAGCGGAAAGTTAGAGATGGTGACTGACGACTGCAGTGCTTTACCTTGTGACAAGTAGGGATCAAGGACAACCAACGAGCTTCATATGTTACATACATTTATCATGAAACCTTGTTGTTGAGGGAGGAATACCCATACTCAATTCATAAGCTAACTGTAATATCCCAAAATAGGGAAAATCTACAACAATGAGAATATCTTAAGATGTTCCAAAGTTGGAGATTCAACAATACATGAACACAATATTGTAAACACATCAAATATGATCATGTCATGAGAGAGAACAATATTTTCCCATAATTATATTAATGTATCAAAAAAAATTTACAAAATATCATGAGGGACATGCCACTCAAGCCATAAGAACAAGTCTCCAATGATCAAAGCAATAGATACATGAGATGCTGCAGCTATATAGAATGTCAGAGAGCAGCGAATGCAGAGTCTATATTAGTGTAGCTATTTTTGCAGAGGTACATCCATGAAATATGGCTGAAGGAAACAAAATAAATGACCAAGAATGAAGATATGGACTCCAATACAATATTTCTAACCAACCTGGAGAGGATTGCTAGAAATGTTGGAAAACATACAATGTGACAAATAACCCTGGGGTTAATGTGCCATTGCAAACTGGATCTGATATAAAATGAGGCTATGAAAGATCTGAAATACTGATGTCCTCCTCCAATGGTATTTCTGATTAGAGGGTTGATCCCTCTACTCAGAAATAGACCCTCCTGATGAGCTCAATGAACCCTCCCAGCAACTGCCTATGAAAATAATGCAGATCTAGACTGAAACTGTGTTGTGAGGGATGGTGGATGGTTGGCCTGATGCAAAAAATATGAAAATATGTCTGGGAGTCCTTCTTACTGATCCTCCAATAGATATACAAACTCTCCACTGAAAAATAAGCCCGGAAATGACTCTAAGAGATCCTCCTTTGCTGCACCCTGCAACACAACCCAGCTCTAAAAAGAAACTGTGTTGTAGCTGAAGGAGGTAGCTTGGAAAAAATTCTGAAATTCTGAAATGTAGCTCAAGAACCTCTCCTTCCCTAAGGATGAGGTAGGGATTCCTGACCGGGAACAACCTTGTGCTAAACAACACTGCAACCCTGCTAAACAGCAAGAGGAAGCAAAGTCTCAATAGACCAAAGCAAATAATAATCCAAGCATGAATACAATGGTTGTCCTCCTATCCATATATAGCAATTGATCCTCTCCACAATGGGTACCATCCATATGTGCCACCTAGCTCACGCAATTTGTCTTCCGTTCAAACTACGCAGTCCATCATGGAGATACAATGTATCTAGACAATGCATGTGGACTTGGTCAAATATGACTGAATCAAGATGATCCAATCCTATTCACACCTGTAGGTGCTCAATCCAGCTGCTTATTCTTCCCCTTTTCACATGAGGAATGCTATTTTTCCTTCTAAAGAGGTTAATGGGCCTCCCTACCCATTTTATTCATCTAATGCTAACTATAATGTTCCTTTTAGCTTGAGGCTAAAATTTGGGAACATTACAGTCCTCCCCTCCAAATTGTTGCTTGTCCTCAAGAAACTGTATAGAGAGAGAAAAATTCCTCCCCTTCTTCTCTTGTGGCCTCCTCATCAATAGTCCCCACCACTGCTCAAGATAATCTGCAACAAATCTTCCCTCCAATGTCTCCTCCCAAAGATGCATGACCAAATGGCTCACATCATGAAAAGGTGGAAGGTGTAAGTGGAAACCTCCTTGCTGTCTCATGGCCTCCTCAAGGTAGGAGTGATGATTCACATGGGAAATCTCATTCCCAATGAGTGATCCATTCACCCATGCTATCATCCAAATGAAATGAGCCATTCTAGGTAGCTCATCAAATAAATCTGCAACCCCGGTTTTATGCAATGTGTTGGGGATGAATGGAGAGTTTATATTTTCCCATCCAAGTAGTTTCTCTCTCCATTTATGGTAAGTATGGGGGGGTTGCTGAAATTTGGCTGCAATGTCATGGCCTTCAAAAATGGCCCAAGCTACCCCACAAGATAAGTCAACCATGAAGTGCCTCCTCCAAGAATGCAAGTTCTCCCAATGGCTCCTCCCACATGAAGGAAAGATGTGTGTTGTGGCAATCATGGTGTGCCCATTGTTTCTCCTGAAACATACAACATGTAAAATAGGGGGAATCATATTCCTAATGGGCATATCCATCTCAAATTCCACTCTCCAAACAAAGCTTCCCATGAGTATAAACATATTAGCAATATATGGAAGCAAAATACTATGAAAACAAGCTACCAAATGAAAACTGGAGAGTGAATCAAAGTTCCACACAAGGAACCAGCGCAGTGCATTCCATGCCTGCCTCAAAAAAAAAAATAACAAGTGCTTCACCAGCCACTTGCTTGCTGCTACAGTCATCTCATAAGATGAAAACATGAAGATACAATGTGGTGTCAATGGTGCACACCAAGAATCATGTGGCTTCCCCCACAAACCACCAATAAGGTAGCCAAAATAAATGCTACAAGTACATCATCATACAATATGAAATAAGGGATAATTCTTCTTGATACATCATGCTTCTCAAACAAGGAAAAGAAGTACAATACAAAATGTGAAATTATACCTCCTCCATCATGTACTTGAAATCTTGAGCTAAAATGGCTCAACTGGAATATTTCCCTCACCTCCAATGAGTAGGGAACTGGTTGTGACCTCCTTTCTATCACCATTTGGGCTATGCATCTCTTCATATGCCGAAGTATGTCATGTTGGATGCCCTCCGAAGTGAACTCCTCTGCCAAAGGAAGATATGCATCATAATGGATAGAAAGGAAGTCCTCATGTGCTGTATGAAGCAGATTCTCCTTGAGCTTAGAAGCTCTAGTCAAGAAGACTCTGCCATAAGAATATATGACCATATCATCCACCATATACTCATCATCTCTACCCAGGTCATCAAGAATCATACAGGCACCTAGATCCTTGGAGTACTCTACTAATATTTGAGATATCCAATATGGATCAATCCTCCCAAGAGACAGCACTGGTGATCTGGCATGTGAAGCTCTCCTCATGATGTTGCCTGCTACTTTGACATCCCCCATGCCAAAGTCTTCCTCCAAACTCTTCACCTCTCCAAAATCCAAGAGTGGTGAACCCCAAGACAAGATGTCTCTCATCAACTCTATATCTGGTGGACTGTATATATGAGTGGACTGAGTTGTCGCTCTCTTCACTGTGTAGTGCAGTCCTCTCCTTATGTGCAGAAACCTCCTGAAATAGATAAGGGTGAATGCTCATCATCCCTTGATGGTGATCCTTCTCCTCTTCTTCCATGTATGAGAATGCCTCATCCTCAATGAGAGACCCTTGATCTTGGTCATCCCTTGAAGGAGAAGACTCCATGTCTTCACAAATAGAAGAGGGCTCTTCAAGAAATGGGGATCTTGCCCTTGGAAAAATATCATGCGTGTTTTTATCCCCTTCAAAAATATGGAGTGGATTTGGTTCAATAGGCCTCTCCAACTCATGCAAAGTGTTTGAGTTTTTGTTTTTGTTTTTAACAGATGATGGTTCACAATGTTCTTTATCAAATCTCCTCACCAATTCTTTAGTGAAATCAACATAAGTTTTTACATTTGCATGAAAAAAGGAAGTAGAATCATTAAACCACCAATCATGGGCCATACCTTTGAGGCATAGCACTGCTACTCTGATGGCCTCCTTCTCTGAAACTTGGTGTAGCTGAAAATAGGAATCTGGCTCTTCTACCCAAGCTTTTGTTGTGCACTCTGCCGATCCATCAAAGTGAGATAGGAAGATTCTACCTCTCTTGCTTATTTTGTGGCTGCTAGATCTTACCTCCTTGAGTTTGCAAAACCCTTGGAAGTCTAAGTGCTCTTTGAATTTCCATGATTGAAATTCATACTCCTGAAGATAGTCACTCAAGGTCTCTTCCCTTGGTGCACCTTCTTCCTCCATCCTTCTCGCAGTCAATGTGGGCAATAGACTGTGTTGTGGATCTACATGTCCGGATGAATGCTCACACCCATCATGTGAATAGCTAGGGCTTATTTCAAACCCTCTCAGAAATATTCTACACTCCTCCCCTTTCATCTCCTTGAGATCTTCTTTGATATTCTTCATAGCTTGGAAAAGAAGCAGAGAGATCCTCTCTTCCTTCATTCCTCCAAATAATGGAGTCATGCTTTTGTTTCTTCTACAAAAATTCTCTCTTCTATTAGAAAATTCTCCTCCTAATGGAATAATGTCTTGGATTTCACAGGCTGAGCCAAGATCATGCTCTGATACCACTGTAATATCCCAAAATAGGGAAAATCTACAAGAATGAGAATATCTTAAGATATTCCAAAGTTGGAGATTCAGCAATACATGAACACAATATTGTAAACACATCAAATATGATCATGTCATGAGAGAGAACAATATTCAGACATCATTGTATTAATGGATAAGCAACAATGTACAAAATATCATGAGGGACATGCCACTCAAGCCATAAGAACAAGTCTCCAATGATCAAAGAAATAGATACATGAGATAATGCAACTATATATAATGCCGAAGAGTAGTGACTGTGTAGTCTATATTAGTGTAGCTACTGCTTCAGAGGTACATCCATGAAATATGGCTGAAGGAAACAAAATAAATTCCCAATAATGAATATATGGGCTCCAATACAAGATTTCTAACCAACCTGGAGAGGATTGCTAGAAATGTCGGAAAACATACAATGTGACAAATAACCCTGGGGTTAATGTGCCACTTCAAACTGGATCTGATATAAAATGAGGCTATGACAGATCTGAAATACTGATGTCCTCCTCCAATGGTATTTCTGATTAGAAGGTTGATCCCTCTACTCAGAAATAGACCCTCCTGATGAGCTCAATGAACCCTCCCAGCAACTGCCTCTGAAAATAATGCAGATATGGAGTGAAACTACGTTGTGATGGATGGTGGATGGTTGGCCTGATTCCAAATATATTAAAATATGCCCGGGAGTCCTTCTTACTGATCCTCCAATGGATAGACAAACTGTCCACTGAAAAATAAGGCCGGAAATGACTCTAAGATATCCTCCTTTGCTGCACCCTGCAACACAACCCAGCTCTAAACAAAAATTGCATTGTAGCTGAAGGAGGTAGCTTGGAAAAAATTCCAGAATGAGGAAATGTAGCTCAATAACCTCTCCTTACCTAAGGATGAGGTAGGGATTCCTGACTGGGAACACCCTTGTGCTAAACAACACTGCAACCCTGCTAAACAACAAGAGGAAGAAAAGTCTCAACAGACCAAAGCAAATAATAATCCAAGCATGAATACAATGGTTGTCCTCCTCTCCATATATAGTAAGTGCTCCTCTCCACAATGGGCCCCATCCATATGTGCCACCTAGCTCATGCAAGTTGTCCTCCATTCAAACTGCGCAATCCATCATGGAGAGACAATGTATCTAGACAGTGCATGTGGACTTGGTCAAATATGACTGAATCAAGATGATCCAATCCTGTTCACACCTGTAGGTGCTCAATCCAACTGCTTATTCTTCCCATTTTCACATGAGGAATGTTATTTTTTATTCTAAAGAGGTTAATGGGCCTCCCTACCCATTTTATTCATCTAATGCTAACTATAATGTTCCTTTTAGCTTGAGGCTAAAATTTGGGAACATTACACTAACATAACATGTGTAATGATCAAAAGATGCATCCATAGATGCAACTAATGGACTCGTGACTGAATGAATGTATATATTATCACGAACATCATACATTGTGATATTTTTATATAAACTCCTGAAATCACAACTTGAATGGATGAAACTAGATCCAGGGTCTTCTATCTCATTCACATGACTAACTAATGTATGAGTCTAACCATGTGAATCAAGAGTTGTAGTCAAACATGGTAGACACCATTTGGTTGTCGGCTAATTGTTACAGGTAAAAATACCTCCTCATCAGCTCAGAGGGGAAGACAACTATGGAAGAAGTACAAAGACCTAAATTAAACCTATTTCTGCCAGGGTAACGCATATATAGAACAGAACAAGAGCGTTATAACACAGGCAAGAAATACATTGGCTGCGTTAGTGACTAGGGAAATGCTCTGTTTACACTGGAGGGATGTGTTACCCGTGTTTTAAGTTTGAATTGGGAAAAGAGCGCGGAGAAAGATTTGAATCTCCGACTTTCCCTCACAAAGGAGTCAGTGCACAAAGGAAACTGCAGAAGCACCAGTTCATTATTGGTCATTTCCATAGAAGACTGAACTCCAAGAGAGGAAAAAGCATGGAGATCAAAGAAACATCTAAGCCTTTTCCATTCCAAACTAGTGGAAAGAGAAGGGCAACAATGGCCTTCTCCCTCTCCTATAAGAAGGAGCTGAAGGCTCTTAATTGAAGGTCGAAGGATTGCTCAAAAGTTCTTGTATACTTGTGGAATAGAGAGTAGTGTGACATTGTGAAGGCCAAGAGTCAAAGAGGCTCCTAGAGAGCTTGTTGGCTTGGACTTCTTCACTTGATAGAGAAGAGAGATTGGGAGACTGAGGAGGTCTTGGTACAACCGATGGTTGTAATCCTCCTCCTTTCAAAATCAATAGAACTATGTTCGTTTTGTCCATTCAATGCTTAATGTTATATTGTTGTTTCAATATTTGTTTGGTATGATATGAATGGCTCAGATGTGTATAATCTAGATGTTTATTATTGATTTAATTGATAGAATACTTGTTATATTAGAAATTACGCGGGTGCTTTGACTGATTGCAGGACTCAGATTTGGAGCTGGTGAAGAAGGACTCTTGCTTTGCTGCGTAGCGCTCTCCAAAGGATTCTAAAGCTATCAAAGAGGTAATTCTCTATTGTATTCCTTCAATTTATTTCAAGCTAATATGAACATGCTCATGCCATCTTTTTCAACAGCATAGCTAATCTTACTGTCTGCCTCGGGCACCGGAAAGCCCTGAGAGGGATATACGAAAACCAACCACCCAAGAAGTTTACCCTATAGCAGAATTGGCGACTCCGCTGGGGAGTGTCCCCATAGTTTCCGGACTATTTTTCCCTTCATTTCTTCTCTCCTCTGTTCAGTATCCTTTCGACCATTTTTTGATGCCCAGTAGACATACCAAACGCTTGCAGAGTTCAATCCTGTTCCTGTCTGGCCAACTGAAGAGCTTTTCCCTGGTTAACGTGACCTATGCAGTTCATCCAGTGCGTTATAACGCGGTCTAGGCTTAAATACAGTGCATTATAACGCTGTATTTTCTCACAGACAGAGCGTTACTCAGCCAAAAACCCTGTTGTTCACTACTGTGACTGTGTTTTAGCTGTAGAGTTTTTTGGCCACCAGTACCTTTCACATACTGAATCCCTATGCTTGTCTACTAAAGCTAGCATTGATTATTTGTTTCTCTTATTTAGTTAGTGTGCAAAGCATTTACTTTTTTAAAGAGAATTATTTTTTTTTCTTTCTACATTTAGCTGAGTTTATTCTGAAAGTTTAGTTCACAAACTGTTAAAGAGGTAGATAGAAGTCTGAATCTTGAAAGTCGAGCTGTGTTATTTACATGTTGGTGCATGGATGATTGATAAAGAAACACTCTTCATTGACGTTAATATTTAAAGCATGTTTTGCATGGTTTATTGAGTCAGAGTCTCACTATACTTCATACGTCCATTCCCCCTCCGCAAGACTAATAACAAAGTACACTAAAAACAAAGCGATAATAAAATAAATCTAATAACTCTTTTTTGAGCTCACACAAACAGTAGTTCAGGCTAAGATCTTGGGTTAGGAAAGTGAGAAAACTACCCAAGATTTCAAAACTTGAAAACTAGAGTCATTAACGATTGAAATCCTGCTGCACTCACATCATTGGGACCATTCCTTTACCGGAGCTCAGCGCGAGACAACACTTGGGTGCACTAGAAGGTAGCCCGCCTTCGACTGCATCCTATGGGTGTGTTATATATTGGGGTTCCCTTCGGGGATGTCGAAACTAGATCAGGGATCTAGGTATTCTGCCCATATAGCACACTGTCCTTGACCGTGGACCCCCCTGATAGTGTCTGTGATTTGAGGTATCCTTAGTGGCCATACTTTTAGGGAATTACACAAGGTGACTGGGACGGGCTGTCCTGGTACCTGAAACAGACGGACCTACTCTGTCTTCAGTCTTTAGGAGGGTACTCGTCTTCACGAGAGTGCTTACACCTATCGTCTGGGGTTCGGGCGAAGCTCTAGAGTAACCGTAACTGTACTTTTGACCAACCCTCTCTGTATGCTATTGTGAGACTGGATTTCATCACCAGTGAACGGTAGTACTCAGACAGGGCACCCTATACTGGCTGCTTGCTGATTTATTTTAGAGAGTCTTTTCTTTTTAGTAAGTGTGTGGTTACTGTCACTTGAGACTTCATAATATATCACATTTTAATCAAATTTGTTAAAATTAAACCGGTCACAGTGGTGTCCCCTGACCCACGCCATCTATCTCGACGACAGCAAGGTCTACCTCCTCTCACCCTAGAGGAAAGATTAAACCTTGGTGAACCCGGGCCTTCTACGGAAGAGCAGTCTCCTCTGACTAATCTTGATTATCACATAGACCCTTATCAGCCGGAACTTCCGGAGGACCCTTTCACTGAAGGCGTTGTACCTAATTACAATCCTCCGCTCACTGATCCGTTAGGACCTGTGATAATCCAGATTCCACCGCGCCAAGATATGTCTGCGGCAACACCAACATCTATTTCTCCACCGGTATCCACAGGGTCGATACCAATGGCAACCATTCCTAGTTCGCCATCATCCTCCCCGCCGGTGGTCAGTTCTATGTCATTACTGGGTAACCCCAGTAGTCAACATATGCCTACCCCCAACCCTATGGTCAACACAACTGTCAGTAGTTTACCGAACCCTTCGGCATCTACTCCTACCGTGATCACGTTGGGGACCATGGTAGCTCCTCCCACGAGAATGACTACGTCGGTGCCCTTTAGTAACCCTTTCGGTTGGAACCCTCTGTTGAGTTCAAACCCCCTGGCCACTACACCAGGGGGTAGTGTTATCAGTACACAGGTAGCAGGGAATATTTCTCTTCCTATGCAATCCTTAGGACAAATGGGACAACCCATTGTAAATACTATCCCCTTAAGTGGTTCAAACATAGGCATAGGATCTATACCGTTGCCAAATTATGCAAATACTAGTATGCCTCCGGGAAACTCTATTGCATCCATTTGGACTAACCAACCCCAACCTCCATCTGGAGTGGGAGGGCACTTTTACGCTGGGGGCAACCAACCATTTGCCCCTCAATACACTATGCCCTATGGACAACAACCGTATGTTCCTACTCCTCCACATATGGGAGGTTTTTATCAAAGTCCCACTTACCCTTCTGGCAATACATGGATGGGAGGACCCTATGGTCCAAATAGTCAGCCCATACTGCCTTGGTTAGACTCGGGGGCAAATCCACAATTTCCATTCTTGGCAGCTTTGGACATACCCGACATCCATAAGCTGACGAACGATCCCATCAACCATAACTCGCTTTGGCCTCCAATACCGCATAAGATTCCTTCTGATATCCCGAAGTTCGACGGGAAGCATGGGGACGACCCGGCCGCACACATCACTACCTTCCATTTGTGGTCCATATCCAATTCCATGGTAGATGATAGTGTCCGACTTCGACTGTTTTCCCGCACCCTTACAGGCAATGCCACCAAGTGGTACATTGAATTACCACGTGCCGCCATCAATACGTTTGGCGCTTTAGCGACGGAGTTCTTAAAGAACTTTCAACTACCAATTAGAGTGGAAACCGGCACAGAATTGTTAACATCACTACGCCAAGACACCGCCACCCACATCTCTGACCATATTCATGAATGGAGACGTAGGAGGAGGCTTGTCAAAGCGCCAATACCGGACCATCTCTTGGAAAATTGGTTTTGCAAGTCTCTTTACCCCATATCTCTAAAGACATTGGCCTTTCTGGTGCGGTGACAGAAGATCAATGTATTCGTCGTGCCCAGCACCTGGATTTAATCTATTCACAATCCGGCACGCTTTACGATCTGCTTCCCCATGCCCCTGGTAACCCAAACCCTCCGGCTACTCAGAAAACCAGAGCTCATGCCGATGGTCTCGTTGGCACGATCTCTGGTGTAGCTACCAATCAGTCTCGGGGGCAAACCTCCCAGCCATCCTCAGCTGCCATCGCCCCCCATCAAACGACTCCTCTCCCTTCCGCTGAGGTAAATTCGGTGCAAACCTCACAAAGACCTAACGGAAAGAATAAGAAGAATAAGAAGAAAACATCTTCTTTGGAAGAGCGATCTAATAATCAAAATAACACTAATCAGAAAAATGTTGCTAGAACCGACAAAGGAAAGGATAAACCCATGAAATTTCCTTGTAAAATCTGTGCGGAGGACCACTTGACATACAAATGTCCTCGGTTGCAGGAATGCACCGATTTTATTGCTAACAAGGATTCTGGGAGAACACCTGCCGTTCTTCACAATCCTTTCCCCAATCAACAGCAGCAACATCAACATATGGTTGACAATCCGCCACAACCCCATCAATGGGGCAATGGTGGTTCGTATCCTTCCGGCGAAGGACCATCTGCCATTTATGGCATCAAGAGTATTGACCTTCAAACTCGCGCCAAGCTTTATGGAACTCCTATCATAGATGCTCAGGAACCGGGAACTAGTTCCAATCCGCCGCCGCCCAACGATTTACATATCGAAAGGCCTACTGTTGAACATGTAATTCGTCCCCCCAAAGGGACACTTCGACGCACGACTCATAATACCTCTGCAAGTGCAGCCCAAAACTACAATATTGTAGAAGATTTGGCGCAGCCACTGTCAGCTATGTCTGTACTTGAAGTATTACAAACCTGTCCAGCACAAAGGAAAGCCTTGCTTTCGGCCATTGGTGGAATAGATCCCCAGGATTCCATGCTAGCAGTCTTTGATATGGAAACGGCTAAACCTCGCCTCTCGCATCAACTCGCATTCCAGGTGCAAGTTGTGTTGAAAGGGAGACCAATCCATCGCACTGTCATAGACGAAGGTGCTTCGACCTGCGTTATGTCACAAGCTTGCTGGCTCGCTTTAGGTTCTCCTACTCTAACCCCGCCGTCGAATTCCCTTAAAGCTTTCGATGGCCACAAGTTCCTCCCAAAAGGATACCTTGCTAGCTTTCCCATCACTCTGAGTGGGAAAACGGTAACCATGGATGTTGAAGTCGTAGATCGCCATCTCGACTATAATCTATTGCTCAGTCGCAGTTGGTCTTATGCCATGACTGCCATTGTTTCTTCGGTCTTCTGACTCATCCTATTTCCATTGGATGGGAAAATAGTCACAGTGGATCAGTTATCCTTCTGCACCCCTGATTATTCCATGTTACCAAGTAGCACTGTACCCCTAATAGGAGGCAGTTCTGACTCTTACGTCAGTATTGGTACCGGTCTTCTGAAGGCATCTTCCCTACTGGGTTGTTTTCCTCTCCCGCTGCCACAGATCCCAAACACGGTTGCAATGATATCCACCTTTTCAGATGGCTCTAGCGACCCATGGATCATCTCGGCACCTTCAGATATTGATTCTTATGGAGATTAGATGCCGCTTTCGCTGGTTGAGTTGGCTTATCAAGCCATCCAAAGCACATCTGAACCTTCCACTGATACGGTTTCGACCACAGGTACCAATCCCTCCCCCATAACAGTTCTCTCTAAGGATCTCCTCAATGAAGTCTGGCCTACAGACGAAGCTATTCGAGAGATCATTTCATTAGAAGAACGACCTTGGGGAGAGTTTCACCATCGTACTTCGATGATTGACTCGGAGACGATAAAAACTGAAATCCCGTCTTTCGACCAAACTGAGATAGTTCCCTCCTCTTATACGACTGTTCAAACTATCGATTCAGAAGGGAACATGGGTAATCTTTCTAAGACAATGCTCATTGATATCTCGATCAAAACGGGTATCGTGGAAAATATCCAGATTGGAGAAGATTGCAATCCTGAGGAAATTGCGCGCTTCACATCCATTTTCAAAGAATTCCGCGATGTGTTTGCTTGGTCTCACAAGAAAATTCCCGACATAGATCCTTCTATTGACGAGAAAGAGATCAAGAAATTTCGAGCATTCTTTTTATGGTATTTTTCTTGCTCGTTAATCCGAAAAACCTCGGTTCTCTTCTTCGGACTCGTTAAACTTACACGAAGTTGGCATCGAGCATTCTTTTTGGTATTTCTTGCTCGTTAATCCGAAAAACCTAGAGTTTTCTTCTTCAGGCTCGTAAAAACTATGGAGAAGTACTGAGCATTCTTTTTAGGAATATTTTTCTCGCTCATAAAACCGAAAAAATCCCGAGTCACCTTTTTCAGGCTCGTTAAACTATTGAGACAAAGAACAAGGAGCCATTCTTTTCCTCTTTTTCAAAGCTCTTTAAACAGAAAAAGTAAATCGAGTTTTCTCCGCGTGACTCGTTAAAATTTCACAGAGGTACCGAGTTTTCTTTGTTGGACTCGTTAAAAATTTCACAAAGAAAATTGAGTTTACTTCATCTCCTTGTACTCATAACAAAATGAGGTAGACGTCCATTGAACATAGATTTCTCACTTTTCTGGATTCAATGGACTAACTCACAGAAAATGAACTGTTTCGGGCTTACTATTACCCCTTTTCCGTGCCCGGTTATCAAGACATGACAAAGGTACCCCAATGGAGCCGTCTTTTACGACATTTTTCAGACTCCCTAAACATGAAAAATTCACCGAGTTTTCTCGTCTAGACTCGTTAAACCTAATCAGACAGGACATGGAGTTGTCTTTTATGACATTTTTCAGACTCTCTAAACATGAAAAATTCACCGAGTTTACTCATCTGGACTCGTTAAACCTAATCATATGGGGCACAGAGTTGTCTTTCCTGACATTTTTCAGACTCTCTAAACATGAAAAATTCACCGAGTTTACTCGTCTGGACTCGCTAAACTTAATCAGACGGGGAAAATTTGGACAAAATGGATACTACCTCTGTTACATTTCCAAAAAAGGTCGATTTGGCAGCAAAATTATTGAACATGGCACTTCCCAGAAAACTCTTTCGTAGTTAGCCGAACCCTACCATCTATGAGTATTAGCCTTCATTTCCCAGTGTCCCTGCACCGGTAAAATCCTAACACACTCTTTGGTGTTCAACACGCTTCAGCTGCCTAGTACCCTGCTAGAGTGCCTTCTATTGTTCAAGCAGATCTCGCTATCTACTGCTCCTGTTATCAAACAAACCGTTCATTATGCCAGAAATTATTTGTCGTATGACGTTCCCATTTACTCTTCCTTATCTCAAATCATAAACAAAATCAGTTGGTTTCCGTTTCGTGTTGACTGATGTAGGACGCCTCAGTGCCTACCTCTCAACAGATCACTTCCTATCGACTTCAACACCTTATCTAGGAAGTTGATCCAAAAACACATCAGTACCCAGATACTTGCAGACATCAGTGGCAGGTAGTCTTGTGTTTGATCAAGGGTCTTCATCATTGGCTCTTGGTCGAATGATTCTACGAGTGTTCGACTTCAACTCCTTTTATTCACACTCGCTAGATTGCACTGGGCATCTTAGGGACCATCATCATTATCGGTGGCCACCTTCGCGTCTGTTAACAGTTTTCATTATTGACTGGTAATCAGACGATTTCTCACATGTTCGACGACAACTCCCTCATTCACATGTTGAGAAATATGCAGTTTAAGTGAATCGGTGGCCAAGACCTTGGGGCAAAAGGCTACACCATTAAAGTTGTGTTCCCTTCCCCAAGCTGCGATATTGTTTATGGAGACAGCTTCTTCAGCCTGATCCTGTTATGACAGACACTTCCACATTGTGCCTATTGGTGGATAGATTCTTCATATCTCTATTCTAGAGAAATCATGTTGTTTAAAGCTACTGAGCATGGGACATGCCCGACTCTAGGAAAATACTATATTTTCTGACATATGTTGTTGTTTTAGGTTTTCCTCAGTCTTTCAATCTCTCTCTCTCTACAAATTATAAAGTATTTCGGCCATCGTCTTCATCTCTGACCTCACACTTTAGGGGGCATTTGTTACAGGTAAAAATACCTTCTCATCAGCTCAGAGGGGAAGACAAATATGGAAGAAGTACAAAGACCTAAATTAAACCTATTTCTTCCAGGGTAACGCATATATAGAACAGAACAAGAGCGTTATAACGCAGGCAAGCAATACATTGGCCGCGTTAGTGACTAGGGCAACGCTCTGTTTACACTGGAGGGACGTGTTACCCGTGTTTTAAGTTTTAATTGGGAAAAGAGCGCGGAGAAATATTTGAATCTCCGACTTTCCCTCACAAAGGATTCAGTGCACAAAGGAAACTGCAGAAGCACCAGTTCATTATTGGTCATTGCCATAGAAGACTGAACTCCAAGAGAGGCAAAAGCATGGAGATCAAGGAAACATCTAAGCCTTTTCCATTCCAAACTAGTGGAAAGAGAAGGGCAACAATGGCCTTCTCCCTCTCCTACAAAAAGGAGTTGAAGGCTCTTAATTGAAGGTCGAAGGATTGCTCAAAAGTTCTTGTATACTTGTGGAATAGAGAATAGTGTGACATTGTGAAGGCCAAGAGTCGAAGAGGCTCCTAGAGAGCTTGTTGGCTTGGACTTCTTCACTTGATAGAGAAGAGAGATTGGGAGACTGAGGAGGGCTTGGTACAACCGATGGTTGTAATCCTCCTTCTTTCAAAATCAATAGAACTATGTTCGTTTTGTCCATTCGATGCTTAATGTTATATTGTTGTTTAAATATTTGTTTAGGTATGATATGAATGGCTCAGATGTGTATAATCTAGATGTTTATTATTGATTTAATTGATAGAATACTTGTTATATTAGAAATTACGCGGGTGCTTTGACTGATTGCAGGACTCAGCTTTGGAGCCGGTGAAGAAGGACTCTTGCTTTGCCGCGTAGCGCTCTCCAAAGGATTCTAAAGCTGTCAAAGAGGTAATTCTCTATTGTATTCCTTCAAGTTATTTCAAGCTAATATGAACATGCTCATGCCATCTTTGTCAACAGCATAACTAATCTTACTGTCTGCCTTGGGCACCGGAAAGCCCTGAGAGGGATATACGAAAACCAACCACCCAAGCAGTTTACCCTATAGCACTAATGATGTAAGTTGTTAACAACATGAGAGAAACCACCGATGATGTTAATGGATATCAAGGTACTATGGTACAATCGGTATAGTGCGAGTGAATGAGCTGATGTTGAACACCACACAAAATCTTTCGGTCGAAGGCCATTGGTGTAAACCTTTCGCTGAGAGCAAGGAAAATTTCCATTAATGTATGCAAGTACCAAGGTACCAAAGGGGTGTTCCCAAGTCAATTTCCTAGATGATTGGTTGATGTCAAAAAGAAGTGACCCGTCGCAGGAGGGCCTTGATGTATCCCCAATTAACGAGACGAAACAGGTATCATGATTGAGACATAATGATCAAAACGATGTTGATATGGAACTGGATCAAGAAAGGAAGGCATGAAATGAAGGCTTAAGATTATTGTGGTGAATATAAATTGAATGAATTCTCTTGAACACTGGTGATATTGAATGGAGTTGGCAACATTGACCCAAAACCGTGATGGAGGCTCTGAAAAAATGGTATGACAACCAAGAGACAAGCAGATTACCCGACCCAATGGACACAGAGATGAAGTGGAAAAGTGTCATGTTTAAGAGTGACTCATTGCCATTAACAAAATGGAATCCCCTATTTTCCCAACTTCCCCAACCATACTCGTTAGTACGTCTTTATTTTTTAACAAGCTTGAGGAGGATAATATATGCTTGATCCGTAAGTTCATCATTCGGATGAATCCCTCCGAGTATATTTAATGAACCTTAAGAATGATCGGTTCGTACTTGTCATGTTTGACAAGTGGTATAAAGGGTTAAAAACTAGTTCCAGTCATTATGGAACTTCTCAAAACACGTAGAGGTCAAGAGATTGGCTAATAAGACCATTCATCGCAGTTATTCCTCGGGAAAGAGTAGAACAAACAAGTGAAATCGTATGATTGGTAAAGCAAGTGGTGATGATGGAATGAGAAAAAAAAGGCTAATCTAGTAGAAATAGGTTGATAAAATGGAAATCATGGGAGGTAGGATGAGAATGGTTTCATTTTTATAGAAGCTCAAAACATGGGAAACTATGCTTGAAATGGGTTTCATTTTTCACAAGCTTGAAACATGAGAAAAAACTATGCTTGAGAGTGGTTTCATTTGTATACAAGCTTGAAACAGAGAAAAAATATGCTTGGAATAAGTTTTCATGCCCCTAGCATAGTGACTCAATCCAAGGTACATGCCCTGTAAACTTAATTTCATTCACCTAATTTACTATTGGTTACTGACAGGTGGATGGAATGAAGGTTCATTTACGAGATTAAGTGAATGAATCGCTTGGGAATTTACGAGATCTAATCGAAGACTCATATTGGAAGCAGATCCATTTCACTTTTTAACAAGATTGACATAGGAAAAGAACTATGCTCATGACGCCTTGTTTCTTTTTTTAACGAGATTAACACAAGAAAATCAACTATGCCCCAACACCTTGATCATGGCCCATAAGAGGCCATGGCTTCCAAGAGGTTCTCATAAGATGGGAGAACAATGCTCTGGAAGGGATACATACCAAGGGATATAATGTAAATATCAGGCACCAATGCCCCTAGTACATGATGCATTATATCACTGACTAGATCATTAGTAGACGCAAACATGGAACATGTTCCCACATAATTAACATGTGGTGGGTGAGATACCACTTTCATATAAGGACCATTTAGGGAATATGGTTGATTGGGAGTCAAATTAGGACTAATGAATGAAAGTTAGTCAATGGTCATGATTCTTCCTTCATGTGGGAAACATATCACATGAAAGAGATAAGAGAAAAAAGCTCCCATGACATACACATAGTCACACCCATGGAGTAAATTAAAATCCAAAGTGCCTTGGACTACCATCACATCGATACAGACAATATTTCCTCCCAAAGTAATGGGAAACTTAGGAAGGATCCCTAATTGGTTATTGGTTCCTCTGTTAAAAGCCAACAGATTGTGGGTAATGGGCACAAGCTATGGAAAACCTAAAGCTTACCAAGTACTTGAGTACTAAATACTAACAGATGTGCCTTTGTCTATTATTGTGCTAGGTACGTGTATATTATAAGCCTGTACTCTGATTTGAAAGGAAACGTAAGAAGGAAGAATATATACTGCTAGTCGACTCCAATCAAAGGAAGTGGCCATATTACTTAGATGGGGTGCCAAGGGAATGGGCCAAATTCCCCCTTGTTCTATGGGAATGAGAGAAATGCTCCCCTATACCTCGGGAATGGGAGGATTTCCCTCCAGATCATTCGAATCTGAAGAAACAAGAAAAAAATGAGTGGTATGAAGTTCACTCTCTACGGGAAAGGTACGATCAACTAAAGGTGGAATTGAGTTAACCATTTTCTCAACGAATGGTTGTTCAGAAATAGACTCATGGGATTTGTTAGGGTTCCGTGATTTGGCTGATTGGCAAGCCAAATGATAGTGTAACATCAAACCAAGCTTTGGAGCCCGAGGACCTAGCCTTCCTGGACTTAGAGAGGGCTCTCTCTATATGTGTAAGGGATATCTGTTTGTTTGCTTATTATGTTATGTTTTTAGGCTAGTTATGAAGTAAGTTTTTTGGTTTTGGTTTTTTAGGTTGTGAGGGATGAAACTGATCAAAGATATAAAATAGATAACAAGATGTTAGATTAACTGGGCTATGGGGTCAAAAAGTCAAGAAAGCTATTAGATGACGATACAAGGCTATTGGAGGGCCGATTTGATTCAAGGTAGAAAGGATCTTCGGGAAAAATGGAGTAAATGGACATCAATTTTGTGAACAAAAAAGAGTTTCAAGCATAACTAGTTCAATAGATAACATAAACATGGTAGGGAAAACCATTAATCATGCAAAGTGTAACTACAAGCTAATCAATACATAAAAATAAACATTCAAGCCATGCATAGAAGTATAAGACCCTCTAACTTTGGGAAATGGCTATCAGACTTTGGGGAAAACACTTAAGGAAGACAAACAACTCAAAACACTATGCCGGAATGCCTAAACACAGTACTTCAAGTTATTGGGCACTTTGAGCAACAAGATTTGCATAGTTTTAGGCAAAGGGCTAGATCGAAACTAGGCCTCCTTGGTTCAAACAAAATGATAATATAATCAATCAAAGAGAAGTTTCATGGATGGAACTATAGCTAGCCATAGGTAAGCAGGGCGTACCGTAAGTCCTTCTTAGCATGTATAAAACCATGAATGAAACAAGCAACAATATCCTAAATATTTAAAGAGCAGTCAAGAATTCTTTAATGTTACTTAGGAAGAAGAAAAAAAAGAGGCTATGAAGAAACAGGAAATTTGAGGTGCCTCCATAGGCATGTCTCAAATTTGTTCTCTACTGATCTATAGCAAGCAAGAAACATGTATTCATGAATGAAAACTAGAATACAATAACATAGAAAGAGACACTATACCATTCTACCAAGTCATGGAATCCATCAACAATCCTTCTTCATTCATCCAAGAACATCCAAGAGTCAATCCAAAATCATAACACAAGTATTTCCTTCAAAGCTCATATGACCAATATATTGCCTCTCTTCTCAAGTTCAACCTTGTTTACAAATGAGAGCTGGTGGAATAAATAGGCTCAAGTGAGGAAAACCTCATGGTTCAACTTGCATCCTCATTGGCCTAATCAAAATATCTAAACTTGTCCTTGAGGCTTTGCAAAGCCCAAGGCACAAAATATCTCATAAAATATATAAAAAATGCTAGAAAAGGGAATTTAATTGACTTTGCATAATTTTTCATGTGCAAAAATAGCTAAACGCACATTTGGAAAAAGCAGATTTTAGAGGTTCAAAAATTACAAAATATTTCAAATTTTCATTAGCAAAAGGTCCCCTGACTTGCCGGAAACATTTGGCAACCTTCCCGGTGTCAAAACGAGGCTCATGATAGCTCGTTGGAAAGCTCTGAGTGTCTACTTTTCGGAACAACTGAAATTTCCCCAATCTGATGCCCAAAAGTCTTCCAAATATGCACCTGTGTGTAAAAAGCCAGAAAATTACAATCTGCTGATAGACCGGGCAGAGTGTGCAAAAAGAGAGAATTTTCTGCTGTTTTGAGGGGGAAAATGATCTCCAAATATCCTAAAAATCGTTGAGGGCATGCTCATGAAATTATGGCATCCAATGATACCATTATCATCCTTTGATGAATCCTCAAAATGAAATGGTGAATTTATGAGTTTTTGATCAAAAACTCAAAAATGCCAAAAAACCAAAAGTTGTCAAAATGGGCCCAAAATTGGTATGCATGACCCTCAAGGGTCCTTGGCAACATGCTCCGAAATTGAAGCCAAAATGTCAAGTGCTGATGTGCCTTTCCTCTCTTTCCGTGTCGGGCGCTTCCCCTTTGCTTCCTTCAGTTTCTCTTGAGTGGCCTTTAGCTTGCGCCGGGAAAACTGATTTAGCTTTTGATAGTGTAGTGTCATCTTCCTTTGCAGCTCCAAGTCTCTGTTTGCCTTCTCAAGCTTCATCTCCAAATTTTTATTGGCTCTTTCTAGCCATGCCTCCTTATTGCTTTCAATTTCTTGCTCAAGTAGTGCAGTGAGGGGAAAGGATTGAAGATGGGCTTGTTCTTCTTCCTTTTGCTTTTCTAGGGCTCTTTTAAGCCCTATGGTTCTAGGCCTCTTCCGCCTAGGCTGGTCTTCTTCTTCATCTTCATCAAACTCACCGATGAGCTCCTCTATCCTTACTTGTGCTTTAGCAGCCTCATTCTTGTATTTGATTGCTCGTGCCTCATGGACAACCATATGGACACTCATTTGTTTATTTTGGATCTCCAAGAAATGATTGAAGTTCTTTGCCCGATGAAGGTCATTCTCCAATGCTTCAATTTGACCCTCTCGATGGATTAGAAGGTTTTCAAGAATGCGAGCTTCATTATCGCTGTCATCACTTTGGATTGGGATGATAGCCAATGCACCTCCATGTTCTTGACTTTCTCCTATCTTGCCTTTCCCTTTGCCCTTGAAGGCTAATTTTGCACTCTTCCTTCTTGGCAAGCTAATGAGAGGTTTCTTGGGCGACTTTCTTTTGCTCCGGATAGTTCTTGTTACTTTTGGAGTGATCACCTTGAGCATTTGCTTCTTTGCTGTCTTGGACTTAGTCTTCTCGGGAGAGGAAGGCATGATTGCTTTGCCCTTGTCACTTTGTTTGTCATCTTCCGGAAAAAACCTTTCCTCTTGAAGCTGCGGTGCAACTGGAGGAGGCTGTAGTGTATCATGAGAGGACTGCTGTATGTCATATGGAGACTGCTGCTGCTCACCTTCATCATGCTGCTCAAACTGCTGCTCCTAACCATCAAAATCAAGCTGCTGCTGTGATTCAACTCCATGCTCACTTAGTGGCTCAAGCTGCTGCTCACCTCCATCACTATCAAGCTGCTGTTCTTCATCACTTTCTTCATGCTTGTCCTCCTCTTTTTCTACCTGTTCATGCCCCTCCTCTTCTTGCTGTCCTGACTGTTCTGTGGTGATCCTGAGCCTTCTAGGAGTAGGCCTGCTAGAGGAAGGTAGAGGGCGATGAATATGCAGGGTGGGAGATGTATGGACCGGAGGGACAGTGGAGAAATCCGGGTGACTGATAAAAACATCCCAAGAAACCCCCTTCTTCTCCAGCTAATGAAGAATGATGATTTTAATCAGAGAATGATGGAAAAGAGAAGCTATTTGCTGAGATGGAGGCTTCTTTTGGACTAAGGATGCCATTTTCCCAATGCTCTTGCACAAAAAGTAAGGGAGATTGAGCTGCCTAGTTCTAGTGAAATGCATCAATATTCGGACATGATAGGCATAAGCTGGGGTAAATCTCCCTTCACAAGTAAAATACTTCATTATGATCTTCATAAGAGGAGCATAGCTGGCAAGAAGATGAGAGAAAGGAAAAATAGCAGTGCATGTTTCTCTGTGCTCAGGCTTGATGAAAGGCTTGTAATCATCCAAGTCTAGATAGGCCTGCTTGAACCATTTCTTGCCAAGATATGGGATTTTGGTGGCTTTAGATATCGACCTCAGGGAAAACTTGAAATCAAGGCCTGCTACTTGGAAATCGTTTCTTTGGAACCTCAAGGCGCATAGGTGTGTCAAGGGCGAGAAACTTTTGACCTCCTGTACTCTCTGGAAAAAATCCAAACAACCTACCTCATGAAAATTGAAGAGGATGGATGGATGTGCATTGACCTCCTTAGTAGAAATTGGCTCATAGCTCTTGTGTAAACCGATTCTGTTGTCTTTCCTGGGCAGCATTTTGGGCTAAATATGTTTTTGAAGCACCAAACTGCCTCACTATCTTTAAAATGCCTTCTTTAAGCTAAAACTCTGTCCACCCACTGTTTTGATAAGGAAACAATGTCTTTGGATGTTTGTGCACAATATCCCTCTCAATACAAAACCTCTGCTCCTTTAAAATGTAGCTTTCTCAACCTTTGATATGTATTTCAGCCAGCAGACCTTTAAGAAGAAAAAACACAGTGAAAGGAGGATACACAGTCAATTGAATTTGCTGTGTATAGTGAAAAGGTCACCCTGCTCTGTGATGTTTGGAGGTCAACAACCTATTTTGTATCTTTGACCAATGGTAAACTTCTTAACTTCACAATCCTGCCTTGGTCTAGTGTGCCAATCAATCAACAAAGCTTACACCATATACATAGTCAACTTTAGTGCAGAGACAGTCAATTTCATTGTTTATAGAACAAATGTGACAGATCTTTAAAATGCTTCAAAAAGTTTCAAAAAAAGGTTGTACGAGTTTTATCTTTCAAATAATCAAAGCTCCATTTCAATATAAAACCCTGTCTCTCTAGAAAATCGCCTTTTCAACCATCTGAATATCAACTTATCAAATGAGCTTGAAGAACAAAAAGACAGTCAAGTAGTATACACAGTGAACAACTATCTTTTCTATGGCTGGTAAGGGTAACCTACCCTTTGATGCTTTGGAAGATATAAGATACCCTTTTCCTTTGAAGAGGCAAGGTGAAAACACAGTTTTGAGTTTCAAGACCTCTTTCCTTGTAATCACTTCATCAGCATATCCAATACTCCAACACAGTTTTAAACAATGGATATCCACACAGCAAAACATTGTTTTACATATATGGTGATGTAGCAGTTTAAATGTGGAGAAGCTCCCTTTGATCAAAATACTGACCCCTCATATGCAGTATACCAATATGAAATGATGTATAAAATCAGTCAATCAAGAGGCAAAACACAGTCCAAGGTTACTTGTGCTTAAAGGACAAAGTTTATTGCATTTAATTGATCATCAACTTTACTCTAACAACACACTATTTTCTTCATACTATACTGCATCTTTGCACTTAAAGCTGATCTATACACCTCTTAACTGTTTATAGCAGACTTTTTTACAGTTTCAAACAACGCATCTGCTTGATATCTTCACCCTTGTTTCATCGGTCAATAGGAAAACATCACTTCGTTTTCACACCACAGCTTGAAACCATGGTCTTCTAACCCTTCATACCACTTATCAGTTTTTTGAAAAAACAAGAGGGCATATGGAAATACCTTTAAAACACGATGGAAATCTTCTTGAGGAGTTTGAGCCAGCTTCAGAGGTGGTTTGAGAGTGTGTTGAGGGTTAATCATATGCGCGACGCGCTTGACAGTCAGAGTGTCACGCAGGATTGGGTTGTCGGGTCGATGTTGGGCGCCCGTGACCCGCGGCTACAGGAGTGACACGCGCGCTTGTTGCGCAGTGTTAAATTTACGCCCAGGAGCGCCGAGCGCTTCTACAGGAGTGCCGCGTGGGCAAAAACTATCACAAATGTTGAAAACTGGTCTGAAACTTCGTTTTACTGCTTGGAGATTGCAAAGGGATGTCTGACTCTCCTTGGAGAAATTGAAAATGAGTTTGCCACTTCGATTTATTCTTTTGAAAAGGCGAAAACCCCAACGGCCACTTTGTTAATTGAAATGCAAAATGAAATCAAACCTCTTGGTTAGTCTTTGTAAGGGCTTTCAAAGTTTTTTCTTTTTTCAATAATGCCTTTGGTGCACCTTTGAAACTTGGAACGATTTTGACTGCGTTTGAGAGGGGCCCACCCTTTTCGAAATGATGTTGGCAGTGGGGTTTTCATGCTTTCAAACCATCGATGCATATAGGTTTTAGAGGTGATTCCTACCAATTTTGTACCTTTAGTGACAATTTAACACAAAAGCTCCAACTTTAAAAAATACCCTAATGAACTGTGGATCGTCCTTTATCACTTGTTTTAACCAGGGAAAATTATAAGGATGGAAAATTATTTTAAAGTTTAAAAAAATGGCGAATCTCACTAGTCCCTAATATGAAAACTATAAAATGTTTATTTATGTATATGCAAAAGTATTCAAATTTATAATGATATTATATATTTTTTCTATATAATTTTGGCGATTTTTAAGGTAAAATAATTTTATATTGTAAAATTTGGGCGAAACATTTTTATAAAAAAATGGGAATTGGCGAATCTTTTTTTTGGAAAAAAATGGAAAATTAGCCCACCTGCGAATATTAGCCCCTAAAATTTTCTATGGTTTTAACACTGTTGGTGGTATTCATTATGTAAAACCCACTCTAAATCTGTTAAAAAAAAACGATGAAAACTGCTTTGTCATTTGAAAGGAGATGGCTTATATTTTCAAGTTGGTTGACAATTTCTGCCTCTAGGTGCCTCATCAATTTTTCTCCAACTGTAGGTGCTAAAAAATTCACCGCATTTATTCATACTTTGCCATTTTCTGTTGATCAAGAAAGGCGCTTCTTGCAACACACTTTCTATGCTCAAAACATACCAATATGGTGTCTCTGGCCCTTGAATAATGAACACCTATATTTGTCCTAAGATGTTTATCCAAAAACTGACAGTATGTCAAAACAGTCCTTTTGCATATTATGAACAATAGTTTTCAGGGGTGATGCCTCTTGGGGAGGTCAAACCAGATTTTCTGTGTCAGCTGTGATAAAAATATTTGAAAAGCACCTGTTTATATCTTTGTGTTGAGGAGACAAATATATATGAGGTGTGAAATGGCTGCTAGAATGACTCACAGACACCAAGGATTTTACTAGCCATTTTCCTCCTAATGGAGCCCTAACAGCTAGAGAAACAACCAATGCTGTTCCAGAAGTCAATAACCCTGCTGCATCTGAAGAAGGCACTTGTCTTTATGGTGGATTGTGGATTGCAACGTCGGGACCTGCATTGGCTCTTTAAATGATATCAAGATGGCTTATGTATGGGGCTGTATACTACTTGCCTGATTTTTCTCAATGTTTATCTAGAAACCATAGACTATATTCCACAACCCAAAAGAAACGTAAGAGTACACAGAGGTCCTTTCACTGAAGTGCCTTCTTGCTCAGCACTGATTTGAGCCATTCATACTAGCACCCCTGCAGAGATGTTTTGTTACAATAGCTTTGATCAATGGAGTCTCTTCTTGTTGCGCCATGATGATGATGCTTGAAATATCAATTGATCCTCTTTCTTTGGACATAAGACCTAAAAACTCTGCTTTCTCTTGATTTGAACATTTCTGATCTTAGCCCTGTTTTTTATCATCACTTTCCCTTAGAAACCTTTAGTTACTGTTTCACTGTTTATTAAAAACAACCTTGTGCTTACAGTTAGTTTGCAATTCTTCAAGTCAACATCGGCCATCGCCCTCTACTTGTAGATGAAGGAGGTGCCTTAACCCTCTACTTATAGATGAAGGAGGTTCTTGGCCATGACAAATTTCAAGTCTGTTTGACAGTGTTGTCTTTCTTCTACTGTGTTTTCATGTTGAATGAAGCTGCAAGAGTTTGATGAATAACTCTTTGCCCTGTAGATGTATCTCAGGCTCATGTTCACATTGAGAAGCAGCTGTTCTTCTAATGTGGAGTCAATAATTTTCTACTGAGATGATGACATGTTTCCTGTGCTTGTAGAATCCATGAACAGTATAAAATACCTAAAATCAGCTTGAGTTTTATGGTCTATGCATTGTTGAGACTTATGGGCCTGTAAGTGGCGCGACTTAGAGCTATGACTAACTTCATTAGCAGAGTGGGAGGTCTGTTATGATTGGTCTGTAGCAGATGGAGGTTTTTTGGCTTTTTGATGGTTGCCAAAGGTAAAATGCCTTAAAGCGCCACTTCCTAACTTGGGGAGGTTTTTTGAACAGACTTGGATTGTCCTTTTAGAGCTGACATGCAGACTTATTATGGCTGAGGTTAGGCAGGATTTGATAATGGGATTTCAACTTGTCATGGGTGAACTGAAAAGGAAGGAAAGCAAAAACATTTTATGGGTGTTTTCCCAGCTGGCAAATTTGACAAATTTTAGGATCAGCTGTTGGAAAACTGGGCTGTTGAACTAGTCATCACTAACAAGTAAAAAATACTGATGAATAACAATGGCTCCATTTGGGGAGGGCAGCTCCTTTTCAGGAGGTGTCCAGAATTTCAGATCTTTGGCTTATGAAGACCAGTGCCTTACCTATTGGTGCAAATTTTCACTTTTGCTTGATGCTACTTCTGAAAAGAGACCACATGATCAGCATCAATGATATTTCTACCTACCCCACTATCTTTCCTAACATTTTTTCTTCTGTTTGGCGCATTTGAACTAGCAGCCTTTTGACAATGCATATTTTTCTTTTGTAAAATGAACCTATCTATTTCTACCCTTATATCTGCCGGGCGTTCAGATTAAACGGATGAAGTCCTTCATTACTCTACCTAAACTAGATCAACTTTCAAGATTAAACTGTTTGATAGGATTTTGTTCTCTAATCTAAGACAAGAAATTTAAAATGAACAAATCAGGGTTAAACTGTTTGATTTGTCATGTATTTGCGGCATGATAGGAAAAACTGCACACAAATATTATTTTGCAAAAAGGAAAACTAGAAAAGCGGGTTTAAGATGTACAATGTATTTTTCATCCCTCGCTTCTCTCTTTGGTTCTATTTTAGGCATGTGGAACCATAATCTCTCCCTAATCTATTCTCTATGATAAGTCAATCTTACACAATGTTGACCATATTTTTCACTCACTAACTTATCAGCAAATAAATTTAAACATGCTCAGCTATGATTAAGCTAGATAGCTGAACAGGACATTTAAGTATTAGTAGCGGCATTTAGACTTGCGCGCTTTCCGAAAGACTATTTTTTGGAACATGGGGCCTTTGTTCTATCTTCACTCGCCCTCTTTTCTATTTTTTTAATGTTTTTTACTTTTCTATTTTTCTATTTTTCAAATAGTGGTATGTACAATGAATGAAAGTGTTTCAAACTCAGAAATCTTGGAAATGACAAAATTTAAGCATCTTATCCTCGTAAGGATCTCCTCTCACTCTTGGCCCACTCAAATCTTGAAAAGAGAAATTTGGAAAGTTTTCTCTCTCTAACATGACATAGGGATTCATGCAAGAATATCTGAAATAACCAGTACTTTCCTGTTGTACCTCTTTGAATATCTAATTTCCACTCCTTTCCTTACTGTACATCTTCCTCAAATAATGCATGTAATCTTGGTCATTCTTGAAATAAATAATGACATCATCAAGATATGAAAAAATGCAGAAATTGAGAACTGGGAACATGGCTTTCATGAAAAAATTTCTGATATCCGGTGGTTTTGCAATTTTGATTCTGAAACGAGATCTACCTCCCGCACACTGAAAAAAATCTTTAAGCTGTCTACTTTGCAAAGGAATATTTTGATCATAACCTGAAATATCATCTTGCGAAAACACATGATTAAAAACACTTTTAATTGGTATATCATGGTCTTGGGTAGAAAAAACAGAATTTCTGTTATAGGGACATGCAGTAGTATTTCTAAAATCGAAACAGACCCTATGACCAACTGTTTTATCCCTGATTATTACAGTTTGGTTCAGATTGTTATGTTTTCTCTTGTCAAAGTTATTCTTTGAGGGAAAAGTAGTGTCCCAGCATTTTCCCTTGTTTTTCCTATATAAATTGGTATTCTGCATGAGATTTCTGATTTTAGCATTTCTGAGTTTTTCATGAAAAGACAGAAAATGAGCCAATTTTAGTAACTCAGGTATGTTTGGACTGCAGCTATCATCCTTGCTCATAAGAAGTTTATCAGGCATTTTTTCTAGATTTTGAGCAGGTGGGGCTACAGTCAAAGTTTCATTTGCAGTAGAAGAGCCATATGATGGTAAATCCTTGAGGTATGGTAGAAACATTAAATTCCCTTGCTCCCGGGTTCCAAACAGGTTTATGACATGTAAGTCTTCTAAAGCATTTTTTGAGCTAATTTATGTACCTAAACTAACACAATTATTTATTATCAATCCGGGTTGTTTATGCTTTGAGGCAAGTTCACTATATGTGAAGATCAGATATAATCAAACCTTGAAAGATAAGCTATTCAAAAGCTGAAAGTAATACATTCTATAACTCTAACTCAATTAGTTTAAAGAGAGGAATAATATTGAAATGGTTCTTGACTCAAGAAATCCACTTTCACCTCAATTACCACTTAATGAATCAGAGATTAAAACCAAGAACTTAAGATGGATAAATTATTAATGAAAAAAGCTCTTAACTTAAGAGACATGTAAAGTATTCCATTATAATTCATTCATCTTAATATCAAAAATCTCAACAAGAAACTACTTGCACACAAACAAAAGAAACCAATTCTAATTCATCATTTTCATAGAAGGGATGCTCAACTTGATACATCTGTTTTTCCAACTTGATAAAGTGATGAATAAGTTATAAACTAATGAAATCAATCATTATGCATGAACCATAAAGAAATCTGAAATAAAGCTTTGAAAAACCAGTTCTACAATCATCAAATTACAAGGAAATAAAACTAGTTAACAAGAAAGTGTACTTAGCTTGGAATGGGGGCCCTTCCACCCTTGCCTTGCACACTTGATAAATGATCTCAGAAGCTTAACTTCAGTCACACATCCATAACATTGAACAGCAAAATGATAACAGCACAAGTCTTCAAATTAACTTCTCAATCCAAAATTGTCACAATATAAAAGTATATAAGTCAATAATAATCCTCATATATAAGCCATCAAAGCTTTGGCTTTAAATAAGAAGTCTCATGAAAAAACTGATCTATTTTTACTCAAACAAACCCATCTACTTCTCATCCACCTATCTAAGTCGAATTCATTATTCTTATCCCAAGAAATATGGCCAATCCCATATAATCTCAAAACTGCCCTATTTCTATGGGATTTCTGAATGACTAGTCATGATTGACTAGAACTAAATGGGCCTAATAAAGCTTGTTCTGTTCGAACTAAGCACAGGTGGCTTAGTCCTAGTTTCCAAGCTGTCCATCCATGCATTCAATTCGTGCCCAAGTGTCCTGCAACCACATCAACCATAGAGCTATTACGGGAATTTCTGAATCTGCCAATTTTGCACTAAAAACCAAACTTTCATAAAAACTTTAGAATTTGAAAAATTAAAATTAAATACCTGAATAGATATCAAATATATGTCAAAATGGAATAAATGAATGGAAAATGGATGGAAAATAGATGGATTAGTAAGTTTCTTTGAGAAAAATAAGACCAAAACTAAGGCCCAACATCTCTCCCTTGCTTATCATCAAGCATGTCCCCATGCTTGCCTGTTCCTCTTTGACCTTCTTCTTTCTGAAGTAGATGTTGTACCTGTGGATGCTTCCTGTTGTGCTGCCCTTGCCAAACAATCCAAACCTGTGTCATGTCTTTCTTTGAACAAAGCTTCTTTAACCTTCTGTTTTTCATACTTGGCCTGCCACATGTTCTTTTCCTTCAACCACTTAAATGCTTGTTTAGAAATTAGATCATTTTTCCTTTTCAATCTCCCCAACTCTTCTTTCAATTTTTCATTTGTTTTGACCAATTTAACATTATCTTTCCTGTTTGCTTTGTTCTCTTCTTTTAATTGTTTTTCCACAATTTTGCTAATTTCTAATTGGTCGGTTAAATCCCTGATTTTTCCATCATTGATTTCTTTTTCAAAATCCTGAGTTGTTTTCATTAATGATGCTGCTGCTTCATCATCATATGAAGAATCCTTCTCAAATTCTTCTTGTGGAATGTTATTTTCTTCTTGTGGTCTTGGAAAATATGTTTCTTCTTCCCTGTCTAAATTAATGGGGCTTTTATTTGTAAATCTTTTGGGAATAGACATCACAGATATTTCATTATCCATGGCCATGTTATTTTGCTGTTTGGCTCTTGTTCTAGGATATAAGGGTGAACTCATCAATCCTTTACTTTCCTGTTCTGTTTTATCTTGTACCTCTTTAATCTGTTCAGTAAAATGATTTTTAACCATGAATTCTCTCCACACTATGCCCTGCAATCTCACTTGATACTCAACTAGGATTTTAATCAATCCTTGATGATACATCTGTCCTGCCTTAAGCCTGTTTTCATGTCTTGTTGTTTCAATCATTCTTAAGAGGCTTTTATATAGGAAATAAGGTAAATTAATCCTATCTTCCCCCTTAATGTGTTGTAGAAGTTTAACATGATATAAATGGGCAACACTATATCCTCGGTCACAAGTCAAAAACTTTTGGATGATCAAGACCAATTCTCCCCATGGCTCATTAAACCATTCCCTGGGTATACCTTTTGTCCTATCAAATGTCCCCTTCCGGTTTTTCTCAAGGAAGAAAGTCCATGCTTTCTCCTTGAAGTGTAGCCCTTTTTAATACTTCTCCCCTAGCATTGGCAAATCTAAGGCTTTGGACAAGTATTCTTGGGTTACTGGAACAATGATTTCTCCTACTCGAGTCTGGTCTTGATTGAAATTCTTTATAAAATCTTTGGTTATCTCCTCAGAATGGCCATTAAATTTCTGTAAGAAGCCTATCATCGCTGCCTGATAAAGTTTTTCTATAGTCTCTTTTCCCCAGCTTTCTATTTGAAATTTTGGCTCTACCCTGTTTGCCATTGTTTCTGTAAACCAATCAATGTAGGCCTCTGCTGTTACTAACTTCATTTTAATAAAAATTATGACTATCGTTTTTTTAAAACGAAATTTAGTAAGCAAAGAAGCTTACCTTCCTCTTCTGACTTGACTCAACTCTGCACTTTTTACCCTCTGATATATTCCCTTGCAATAGCACTCTCTGAATTCCCTGTTCAATGCAACAACACCTGTATACTTCTGTTAATACACTGGCCTCTGTTTTTTAAATTAAATACACACGCAGCATCACAAATCACACAAACATGATTTACTGTGTATATATAAAATAAAAAACTAAAGAGTGCTCTCGGCCTCATCAAAATTTTCGCAATGTTTTGGCTTAAGAAAATTTGTTTGCAAAAATTATTGCTTGCAGGCTTAGCATAAAAATCATAAGTATGCAAAAAAAACTCTCGGCCTCAACCAAATATAAACACGGCTTCAGCAACCCGACTCCCTTTGGCAACCACAGTTCAATGTGACAATCAGGCATTCGATCCCCGTCAAAAACAAAAACAAAAACGCAGTGGTAGCAAGTGTTTTATGGCGTTTTTCGTTTTCATGTTAACTGTTTGTGAAAATATTAATGCGCATAGTTCACTCAGAAGAACACGGTTTAGTGCGCAATTAGTCAACAACCATTGCCATTCCACTTCAATCATAGCATTCCGTTAAAACGTGTTACTCATGCAATGAGTTTCCATCAAAATGCTGCGCATCAAAATCTATTCACAATCCGTAAGTGCTGTCAATCTGGAGATAATCACGGATTTGTAGTTACCTGACTGTCAACGAGCGCGTGGAGTGTAACCGGCGCTCCAAATCCCTATTACTTCGGTTAATTGAGCTGGTGGAAAAGCAAAGGATCTAAAAGTTAATGTCAAGCAATATCCCATAATCGCTGAGTGTAAATGAACTTCACTGTTACCTGACTTATTCCTGAAAATCTGCTGTCTCTGATCGTTGAACCCGGAGCGATTTCCTTTCTTAAATCCGCCTTCTTGCTTTTCCGGAGCGATTTTCACTATTTCGCTGCTTCAAACGCCTTCTCTTCTCTCCGGATTGATGTTTTGTTTCAGAACGCCTTTCTTCTGAGCTCTTGGCAATGAGGAATGAGGTCGAAACGGTCATGAATTGACCGATTTCATGGTTGTACTGTGCCTATTGGTGTTATGATGCGCAGTTGGTATGGCTGTCCTCTTTGACCAGTCGCCCGACTGTGTCATGAGGATGCCACCGCCTTGTGCTATGTTTAAATGATATACACCTACTACCACCACCGGCGTATGCTATGTTTAAATGATATGCCTGTATTGTCACCACCGTGCACGTATGATTTCCATTGTCGTGTGCTATGATATGCACGTATCATTGCTACCAACGCGTTTTATTTTGAATGATATACCCGTATCATTGCCACCAGCGTGTGTTTATGTTTGAATGATACGCATGAACTATTACTTCCGCCGTGTGTCCATACATGCAATGATACTCCTGCGTTGTATATGCAATTATCATTATACCCTGTCAATCATACAAACCTGTCAACCAGATCATAACAATCGTGCTCGTCCTTCATTTTGTATGCGCCATATACCTTCGCTTATCCTTATACCATATGCGCGTTGGTTCTATATACCATTAACCTTATATCTTTTGCGTATTAACCTTATGTATTCACCTTTGCGCTGAATTTTTATATAGATGGTTTTAACGCATTCCTTATTTACATTATGGTATATAGTTTTAATATAGCGCATTATTTGTTTTGCCTTCTATGCACATCTTTATGATTTTAAAATGACCATCTTAGGTCATGTTTAAAATCATCACCATACTAATGCTTGATTTGTATATGCAGGTGGAAGAAGTTGTCCTAGCTTGGTCTTTTGCTCTTAAAGAAAAATACTTAGGATTATAGGAAATATGTATGGAAAATGTGTATGAATGAAATGGAATATGTATAGGGGTATTATGAATATAGGATATGTATAGGGAATAATGAATATAGTATATGTATAGGGAATATTGAATATCCTCAGGTACTAACTTTAACTTAACAAAAACTAAAAATTCCTAAGAAAAATTTGAATTTCAAGCACAAAATGACTATACATATACTTCCCTGGATGATGTTTGTACAGGTGGAATGAAATCAGATGTTGTAGATGAATCAAAAAGTAAATTTTATTGCTGCTCCTTGTTCTTCATGCTCTGGTTCTTGAATTGAAAAATCAGGTCCCTTTGTAATGATTCTTTGTTTCAGGTCCCTCTGCAGTGCTTACATAATATGCACATGTTGTTTTGTCATTGGCAGGTCTCTCAGGTCCCTCTGTATTGATTTCTTCTTTCAGGTCCCTCTGTTGACAATACAAGTTCCTTCTATACTTCAGCTTTCCAGCTAAAGATCTAATACAAGTCTCCCCCTTGCTTAAGATATGACTTGTCCTCAAGTCAATTGTTGATGGAAAGTACCTGTATTGAAATTATGTGAGAACAGTAGAACAAGAAAAGGAATTCATAGAGTCCAAGTTGCCTTAATTTTCCCCTATGAATTCGTGTTTGCATAGTGCCAGTTGCCTGGTTTTCACTAGCAAACAAATTATTATATTTTTTATGTTTTTTTTTTATATATATATTTTATATATATTTTTTATTATTATTTTTTTATGTTTTTTTTTTTTTTTTTTTTTTATTATTTATTTTTTATTCAACTACAAGACTGGAAGATGGCTGAGCATGGTGTGCCATGACTTCCAGTTCTGTATCTTCTGTCAGTTGTTTCATAAATGCTTCTTTACTGATAGGCCTATTATAAACTTTGAGCCTATGTCCATTCACTATAAAGGAGGTGGAATCCTGGTCAATTGTCTTGATTTTGACTGCTCCATTGTCAAAGATTTCGTCAATTTCATATGGGCCTAGCCAGTGTGTTGTGAAATTCGCTTTGAAATCTTTGAACTTGGAACCAAAAAGTAATGCCCAATCTCCCTTGCAAAATGTCTTTGTTTTGATATATCTGTCATGCCACTTCATTCTTTGTTGTTGCACCAATGTAGTATGTTCTATGGCTTGTTGACGATGCTCATCCAACTGATTCAGTTCCATGATCCGCTGCTGTTGTGCTTCTGTCAGGTCTAGTCCTAATTCAGCTGCTAATCTGTATGTTTGTATTTGAAACTCTATAGGCAATAAGGCCTCTTTTCATATACTAACTGGTATGGACTAAAACCAGTTGTATTCTTCCATGTAATTCTATAGGCCCATAGTGCATCTTGTAATTTTTCAGACCAATCTTTTCTGTTCAGCTGTACTGTTTTTGTCATGATATTCTCTAGGACTTTATTTGTTGATTCAAACTGCCCATTTGCTTGAGGATGATATGGTGTAGATGTTCTGTGTTTGATCTTGTAATTCTCTGTTAGATCTCGTACCAGTTTTGATGTAAATTGTGTTCCTTGATCTGTTACAATTTGTCTAGGTACTCCATATCTGACAAAGATTTCTTTAAAAAGAAATTTGACCACTGTATCTTCTGTTGCTCTATTCACTGCTTTAGCCTCTGCCCACTTGGTTACATAATCTGTACATACTAAGATGTACTTCTTTCCATTTGATGATGGATTGATGGGTCCAACAAAGTCAAGTGCCCATTGCTCAAATGGTTCTATGAGGACTTGTGGCTTCAGCGGCATCTCATCTCTTGTGATTGGTCTCCCTGTTCTTTGGCAACTGTCACATTGCTTGACATATTTCTTAGAGTCTTTGAAGATGGATGGCCAGTAATAGCCCAGTTGCAGCACCTTATATGATGTTCGTTTATCTGCAAAATGGCCACCACATGGTTCATCGTGACATGCCCTTAGAATATCTAATATTTCATCTTCTCGCACACATTTTCTAATTATCAAATCTGAACCAGTATAACATAAATCACCATTTACCCAACTATACCTAGAACTCTCTCTAACAATTTTGTGTCTTTGCTTTTTAGTGAATTGGGTTGGTAACTTTCCAGAAGATAAATAGTTTGCCATGTCTGCAAACCATGGTGTTCTTACTGTGATAGCAAACAGATGTTCATCGGGAAAGTTATCTACAACCGGATTTGGATCATTGGGTGAATGTATGCGGGACAGAAAGTCAGCCACTTGATTTTCCTTGCCTGGCCGGTCTTGTATTGTGATATTAAATTCTTGTAATAACAGTAACCATCTTGTTATTCTTCCATTGGTTATAGGTTTATTCATCAAATATTTGATTGCTGAATGATCTGTATGAATGAAAACTTGATATCCTGTTATATAATGTCTGAATTTGTTTACTGCATGTATAACGGCTAACATTTCTTTCTCAGTAACTGTATAGTTCAATTCTGCAGGTGTTAGATTCTTGCTTATAAAATATATTGCATAATTGAACAAGTTCTCTTTTTGTCCAAGGGAGGCACCTATTGCAGTATCAGATGCATCAGTTGATATATGAAATGGCAAAGACCAATTTGGCCCACGGAGAATGGGTGCAACTGATAATTTTTCTTTTAGATTTTGAAATGCATTTTGACAGTCATTTGTCCAGTGAAATTCAATGTCTTTTGCTAATAATTTAAACAGAGGTTGGGCTATTTTACTGAAGTTTTCAATGAATCGTCTATAATAGCCTGCATAGCCTAAGAAACTTCTTACCTCTTTCTGTGTTGTAGGAGGTATTAAGTTTACTAGGACTTGAATTTTTGCTGGATCCACTTTAATTCCTGAAGCAGAAATATGGTGTCCCAGAACTATTCCTTCTGTTAACATTATATAGCATTTCTCATTGCTTAATGACAAATTTGTTTCAATGCATCGTTTCAGCACTTTCTCAAGATTATTTAGGCAATCATTATATGTGTTTCCATAAATTGTAAAGTCATCCATATAAACCTCTACACATTCATGGATTAGATCAGCAAAAATTGCAAGCACTGCTCGTTGAAAAGTTGCAGGTGCATTACATAAACCAAATGGCAAAACATTATATGCATAGGTTCCCCATGGGCAAGTGAATGTTGTTTTGTCTTGGTCTTCTGTTGCTATTCTAATCTGGTTGTACCCGCTAAACCCATCTAAGAAAGAGAAAAATTTCTTTCCAGCCAATGAGTCCAACACTTGATCAATAAATGGTAGAGGAAAATGATCCTTGAGTGTAGCTTTGTTTAGTTCTCGATAATCGACACATACCCTCCACTTTCCATTTTTCTTTCGAACAATAACCAGTGGAGAAACCCATTGACTATCTGAAATAGGATAGATGAATCCAACATTTAACAATTTTTGAAGTTCTTCTTTCACTATTTCTTTCATCATAGGATTCATTCGTCTTTGAGGTTGTCTTACAGGTTTGATTTGATCATCTGTATAGATGTGGTGGACACATGTGTTAGGATGGATTCCTTGCATGTCAGTATAATCCCAGGAAAAAGCTTTTGAATATTTCTGTAATAATGCAATTACCTCTTGCTCTTGTTCTGATTGCAACTCATTTCCAATGTTTAAATGTTTTCCAGGACTTACCTCAATTATTTTTATTGTTGGATTGGAAATTGTGTTTACAGGAAAGATGTCTATAAAAGAATTTCGCAAAGTTTGAATAGTACAGGTTTCCTGAAAACATTGATTCAAAAGGTTATTTGCAGCTTCATATTGAACTTTTCTAAGCTGCTCTGAAATACTTGGTTCTGAAATGAAAAGATCCATTAAGTCTTCATTCTCTTCTTCTTCTCTTAAATCAAAGAATTTATTTATACTTAAAACTGATTTAGTTTGCTGTTTTTCTTGAGCTTCAAGTATTGATTCTAAAGAAGTTGACTGTGTAGGTGAATAAAGAGCAATATGTTTCCTTTCTTCTCCATGTGAAATAATCATGCTTCCTGATCTGCATCCTATAAAGGCATCAGCGGTAGCTAACCATGGTCTGCCTAAGATTAGAGGATGTCCTCCCAAATTTGTTTTTGGTTGCATAATAAGGAAGTCAACAGGATACTCCCATGAATCCAAAGAGACTATAATATCTTCCAATATTCCTTCAGGAACAACTTTAGATCTGTCTGCTAATTCTAAGATTGTAGAGGTTGATCTAATGTTGTTCAAATGCAAATTTTTCATTGTCTCCATTGTCATTACATTTATAGCTGCTCCCAAGTCTATTAATGTGTTTGGTACTGAGAAATTATTTATTGATATAGTAACCATAGGGATACCGGGATCAATATATTTTTCTACTATGGTTTGTGTAGACATGAGGCTTGCTAGTTTACCAATGACTTGGATTGTAGTAGGATCCTTCTTCTTTTTCTGTGATTTCTTAATGCACAATTCCTTTATTGTTTTAGCATATATTGGTATTTCTTTAATTGCCTTCAACACAGGAATTTTTACATAAGCATTTTTTAACTCATCTAAAATATCAAATTCAGGAAGGGTTATTTCTTTTTGTTGTTCCACTAACCTTTCAGGATAAGGTGGTGTTTGAGTTGTAATGTTTGGTCCTTTCTGAATTTGTATCTTAGTTTGTGATGTTTCAGGTGATTCTCCTTGTTCGGTTGGTTCTTCTATAATTGGAGGAGAATCCTTTTTAAGCACTTTTCCAGACCTTAGATGGACTTCATTAAGAGGAAGAATTGAATATGTGGGAAAGCATGTTGCTTCCTCTACAGTGTATGCAGCTTTGTCCACCTTATTATTCGGATTTGCAATTGGTTGGGCTGGTATTTGAGTTGGTCTGGGTTGATTTGTGGGTAGCTGTAACTGTTGTGGTTGGGTCAACAACGGTGGAGGATTCTGCTGTGGAAATGGGATGGATTGTGGATATGCAGAATGTTGTTGTTGAAATGGTATGGATTGTGGATATTGTGGATATGTAAATGGCTGTTGGTATTGTTGCTGGTATTGTTGTTGATACTGTTGAGGTGGTTGGTTTCCATAACCATATCCTCTCCAACCTTGTGCAGGTTGTTGTGGATATTGTTGTGGAGGCCAAGCTTTCCATGGCATTGGAGGGGTCCAAGGATTTTGAGGTGGATAGAGGTAATTTTGTTGAGGGAATTGTTGCTGATTTTGTTGAGGCATCCTAGGTTGCCATGGTCTTCGTGGTGCTACATAATAAAAACCTTCCATTCCTGTCACTTCTTCCATTGAATTCATTTGTAATTCTTTTAATTTTAGACAATTTTCTGTGGAATGCTTTTCTGTACAAAGACCACAAACTTGAACACTCTGAACACTATCCAAAGGACATTCTCTTAATGGATGTTTGTTTCTACATTTGGGACAAAAGATTGCTAGAGCTTGTTCTTGTTCTTCTTTCCTCTTGTTTTCTTTTAGCACATCTACTTGTGTCCCTAATGTACTCAAAAGATCTGTTTTGAAATTCTCCAATAAACTTCCTATTTCAGCTCTTGTTATCCCTCCTGCAGCTGACTTTGCTGCTTTTGAACTTACTTCTCTTCTTCCTGTTTTTGCTCTTCCTCTAGAATATTTTTGACATAAATCAACAATTTCATCGAATGGTAGGTTTGAGATGTCTCCTTTACCCATCACATTCAAAATTTCAAGGTATTCATCCCTTATACCCTTGAGAAAGATTGTTCGAATGGTTTCTTGATTTAGAGAGTGTTGTTTATATTTCTGTAGATTATATAAAAATCTTTCCAAATATTCTTCTAAACTTTCATCTTCTTGTTGTGTCATTCTGAAAATATCTTCCTTTGAATCTCTAGATCTACAATAAGCTTGATATTTTTAAGGAAGACTGATCTCATATCATCCCAAGAAGCTATTGTATGTTCTCCTAAACCCATAAACCATTTCAAGGCTGCTGCTTTTAATGTTGCAGGAAAAAGACGAAGTTTATGAATGTCATCAGTATATCCATATGTTCTACATAGAATATCAAATTCAAACATAAATGCATCAGGATCTTCTGTTGAAATTCCATAAAAATTTGGCAATACAGAAGGTGGAATATTTTTCATTTTCACTTCTTCTCCTAATATTGCACTTGTGTCTATTATTGGAAAGCCAAAGGTAGTCTCATCTTCTTGTCTTTTCTGATCGTTTTCTATTTTTCTATCATTTTCTTGTTTTGCATCCTCCTCTCTCTTTCTTCTCCATTCTGCTTGTTGTCTTTCATATTGAGCTCGTTGTTCAGGAGTGAGAATAACAGATCCATGTCCTTCTTCTGCCATTGGTTGATTTGTTTCAATTTTAAATGGAGTTTCAGGTTGGTCGAAGATAGGAGGATTTATGGATGGAAATAAAGATTGTTTTCCTTTAATAATTTCTTTTTGTTTTCCAGAAGTTGAAGATTGTTTTTGCTTTGCTTCCCAAGCTAACAAAGTTTGTCTCTCAATCAAAGTTAATCTTTGTCCACTTCTTTGTTTTTCTGCGAATTCCTCAATGATTGGATTACCAGTAACTGGGGTGTTTGATGATCCTATCTCTATTTGTGGGGGGTTTTTAATAAATCTACCATGAGGATCTCTATGTCTAGGCATAAAGAAACATAACTAAAAAGTGTAACTACTGTTTTTGTTTTTTTTTCTCTTTCTATTGACTAAGCCGATATTTGCCTCCCCGGCAACGGCGCCAAAATGTTGAGCTAATTTATGTACCTAAACTAACACAATTATTTATTATCAATCCGGGTTGTTTATGCTTTGAGGCAAGTTCACTATATGTGAAGATCAGATATAATCAAACCTTGAAAGATAAGCTATTCAAAAGCTGAAAGTAATACATTCTATAACTCTAACTCAATTAGTTTAAAAAGAGGAATAATATTGAAATGGTTCTTGACTCAAGAAATCCACTTTCACCTCAATTATCACTTAATGAATCAGAGATTAAAACCAAGAACTTAAGATGGATAAATTATTAATGAAAGAAGCTCTTAACTTAAGAGACATGTAAAGTACTCCATTATAATTCATTCATCTTAATATCAAAAATCTCAACAAGAAACTACTTGCACACAAACAAAAGAAACCAATTCTAATTCATCATTTTCATAGAAGGGATGCTCAACTTGATACATCTGTTTTTCCAACTTGATAAAGTGATGAATAAGTTATAAACTAATGACATCAATAATTATGCATGAACCATAAAGCAATCTGAAATAAAGCTTTGAAAAACCAGTTCTACAATCATCAAATTACAAGGAAATAAAACTAGTTAACAAGAAAGTGTACTTAGCTTGGAATGGGGGCCCTTCCACCCTTGCCTTGCACACTTGATAAATGATCTCAGAAGCTTAACTTCAGTCACACATCCATAACATTGAACAGCAAAATGATAATAGCAAAAGTCTTCAAATTAACTCCTCAATCCAAAATTGTCACAATATAAAAGTATATAAGTCAATAATAATCCTAATACATAAGCCATCAAAGCTTTGGCTTTAAATAAGAAGTCTTATGAACAAACTGATCTATTTTTACTCAAACAAACCCATCTACTTCTCATCCACCTATCTAAGTCGAATTCATTATTCTTATCCCAAGAAATATGGCCAATCCCATAGATTCTCAAAACTGCCCTATTTCTATGGGATTTCTGAATGACTAGTCATGATTGACTAGAACTAAATGGGCCTAATAAAACTTGTTCTGTTCGAACTAAGCATAGGTGGCTTAGTCCTAGTTGCCAAGCTGTCCATCCATGCATTCAATTCGTGCCCAAGTGTCCTGCAACCATATCAACCATATAGCTATTACGGGAATTTCTGAATCTGTCAATTTTGCACTAAAAACCAAACTTTCATAAAAACTTTAGAATTTGAAAAATTAAAATTAAATACCTGAATAGATATCAAATATATGTCAAAATGGAATAAATGAATGGAAAATGGATGGAAAATAGATGTATTAGTAAGTTTATTTGAGCAAAATAAGACCAAAACTAAGGCCCAACAGCCTTCACCCGGGAAAAATTTCCGCAGGTTACTGCTGGTGTTTGACTAGGGTTAGAGCAATTCTCTTGATAGTACATAAGGGTTTGCGCTTCTTGCTCTAATCCCACCTTAGAAGGGACATACTTACTTTCTTCAAGACCCAGCTTTTCATGATCATGGTAGTTTTGAGTGTCTAGTTCATCATAGAGCACCAGGGGCAGCTAATGTGGTGGATCTAAGCGTATTTCAGTCTCTTCTGACTCTTCCTCCATGTCTTCATCAATATGCAGAATAAAAGAGTTCAGGTCGGAATGTAAGGAATACATTGGAATGTTGTCTGGCCTCTCTTGACTACTAATCATGTATTTCATGTGTGACTCTCGGTAGAGTATTCTTGTTTGGTCAAACACAAGAATGGTGGCGTATGACATGTCCAGTTGAATATTCCCTTGGAGTTTGGCTCCCCAAGATCTGGATAGAAGCATCTCGTACTTGGGAGGGATGTCTGCCACTACTATATCCATGATTAGATGTTTCGTAGGTATTTGGGCTAGACTAAAACAAAGGTCTTTGATCAAACCCAGGCATTTGACTCTACTCGAATCAAATGAATACAAGTCTTTGTATGGTCTTGTGATTTCCAGGCCTAGTCTTTCCATTACTACCTTCGGCATAAGATTATGTGAGGCGCCGGAGTCTAGCATGGCATTGTGGAGGATTTGGTCGTGGATGTTTAGGCTAATGTAAAATGGAAGAGTAGTTCCCTCTTGGAATTTTCCCTCTATTTTTGGACCAAACAACACTTCAGGAGTGACATCAGCCAGATTAACAGTGTTTGCATCATTCCCTAGATTCATGACCTTTAACACTTGGGATTTATAAGAGCTTTGGGCGATGTGTTCGGTAAGAGGCATGGTGATCTTGATCTTGGTGATTTCGCCCTCAAAGCTAAAAGGCAGCTGAAGTTTGGATATGCTTGTTTCAACTTTTTCAGCCACGACCTTCTCTATGTTCTGAGTTTGTTGGCTTTGTTTCTGGATTTTGTTTGCCATAGTCGCTTCGGGAACTTTTGTGGAAGTACTAGGAGCATCTGAGTCAGGACTAGTTTGGGTAACTTTAGTTTTGTTTTGGTCATTCTTCTCGACCATGATTTTGTTACTGTTTACTGCTTTCCTAAGGATGGTATCAGGGGTTTTAGCAGTATTTGAGTTACCTTTCTTGGAATTATCTTGATTTATTTTGCTTCTAAGGTCATACTGCCGATGAGCTTCTATTATGGCATTTTGAAAATCTATGGCAGGGTCGTTGGGATCTTCATAGTTGGTTTTGTCCTGATTTGGAGAGAAGAATGAGTGTTCTTCTTTTGTGAGGTACACCTCACTCTCATTATCAGACCCTATAAGGTTCAAATGACTTTCATCAATGGGTTCTGTATCCCTATCCTCTTCTTCCACATAATTTTCATTGAATGGTGGCCTAATTTGTTGGTCATTTTCCCTTGGTCTGTTTTGAGGCTGCTCCCTCCTAAAATTTTGGTTTCGGTTTCTGTTTGGAGGGTTTGGCTGGTTGTCCCTAACATGAGCTTTTTCATTTATCCTTTCCCACATTTTGGCCATGGTTTTGACTAAGTCATCTATTCTAGGATCTAGGGAAGGAGATGAAGTGGAGACCTCATCTTTATATGTGACCTTTCTTTCTGATCTAGTCCTAGCCCTTTTTTCTGCTAAGTTGGCATCTGCTTTTATGGCTACTTGTTGCATTTCTTCTAAGGTAGGGGGATCTTTGTCTCTCAGATGATATGTCATTTTCGGATCAAAACCCTCAGGGAATTTTTCCAAGGCTAAACCAAGTGGGGGTTTGAAATGAGGTGGGAGGGAGTTATACACACTATTGAACCTAGTGCAGTAAGCCTGGACACTTTCCCCATTTTCCCGTTTTAGGTTGTTATATTCTGACAGGATTTGAATAGGGTTCTTTCAGACTTCCCACCTATTTCTGAAGACTTGACATAGTTCTGGCATGTTGTGGATGCTGTTTGGAGTTAAGATTTTGAACCATGTTTTGGGTTCTCCACCCAGGCTTTGGGCGAATATTCTCATTCTAACGGCCTCGTCTTGTACCTCCAGGTATTCAAAAGCATCACTAATCCTACTTATATGTTGTTGAGGTGTGGTGGTGTCTTCTCCGGTAAAGTGTGGGATTTTGTCTTGATATTTATTTGGGAGAGGAGCCAAAGGTAGTGGCAACACCAAAGGTGCGTACCAGGCTGCCATGAAGGGATCTAATGGATGATGTACAAGATGAGGACTAGTGGGATGAGTTGAGGTGGTTTGAACAGTGGCGGTTTGGACAGGTGTGGCGGATGAACTTGGACTAGTGATCTGGTTTTGAGCAGATCTGGGATGGTAGGAGCCAAAGTGATGGAGAAGCTGAAAGTCGGGGGGGGGTGGAAGGTGAGGCTTCTCTACTATGACTCTGTGGTTGGTCTAGGGGTTCAATATCGTCAAATTTTATCTTACTATGTGACTTGCTTCTGAAAAGAGTTTTTGATGACTCTAATTCAAAAGGTGAATCGGGTAGGATAGTGAGATGTTCAGGTACTGATCTTGTTTTATGGATGGATCTACCAGTAGCTAGATGGTCATTTTCGGAAGCTTGCCACAAAATATTCTCTGGGTCATCTACTATGATAGGGGGATTTGGGTTTGGATGGGATCTGGTGTTGATTCTTCGCGAAGCCAGATTTTGGATCTAGATTTTAGAGAGGATGGTATTGACGAATGTTTTGGATGGGTGGTCTCTCTAAATTTCTACTAAGGTGAAGGATAGTCAAAATAAAAGGGATGGACTAGTGGAGTCGCCAGGTGGAACTTGGTTGTTTTGTGAAGATAGCTATGGTCCACCACCAGTAACTAATCTGGGAATGTTTTGGATTTTCTGAGTTTTATGTGCAGTCTATGGTTTAAAGTATTCTAAACTTGTTTCAACACTTTGCTAGGGTGGCGATAACAAGAAGAGTTTACTCTAAATGGGTCTATGGGCTGCTTGCTTGTTTATGTATCTAAAGGACTAAAAAATCTACAAGAGTTTGCTAGACTATTGTGTACTTAGTGTCCTGCCATCTCCTGCTATGTTAGTAAGCGATGGGATAGATCAATTGGATGGTAATCTAGAGTTCGATAAAATAGTAAGGCCTACTGGAGGCTAGTGGAGTCTCCAGGTGGATTTTTAGTTGTTTTGAGGTATATGTGTATGATCCACCACCAATACTATCAAAAACCAATCTAAGGGAGTTTTTGTTTTTGGGGTTTTTCTGAGTTTTATGGAATCCTAAGCTTTGGAGGAGTGTCCTGTAGCTAAGTCATCATTTTGCTAAGATGGTGAAAGGGCTAGCTTGTACTCTTCAAACAACACTTAAGTTTGCTAAATTTGATTGAGACTTCAGGAGTTACTAAGGTATACTTAGATTGTCACTAACTCGGAAGGTCCTACTGTGAGTGCCACTATGTTAGTGAGCAGTGGGATAAGTCAATCAAATAGTATTCTCAAAGGTCTCTTAAGGTATAGGGAATCTAAGCTTGTTTATTACTCAGAGTCCCACTGTGATCGTCATTATGTTAGTGAGCGGTGGGATAAGTCACCAGACAAAGACTTTCAAAAGTCTCGTGATTAGGAAACTAAGTTTTGTTTACCTATTTATCACTCGCAGTCCCACCGGGATCGCCATTATGTTAGGGTCCCGTGATTTGGGCGATTGCGGTTTTCAAATGACAGCACAACATCAAACCAAGCTTTGAGCCCGAGGACCCAGCTCTTCCTAGACCCGTAGAGTAGCCTTTTACATGTGTATGGACATTCGTGTAAGAATTTGTTATTATGTTCGTTTTTAGGCTAGTTATGAAGTAAGTTTTTTGCTTTTTTTGGTTTTCAGTTGTGAGGGATGAAACTGATCAAAGATATAAAATAGATAAGTCAAGATGTTAGATTAACTCGCTATGGGTCAAAAATTCAAGAAAGCTATTAGATGACAACACAAGTTGTTGAAGGGCCGATTTGATTCAAGGCAGAAAGGATCTTTGGGCAAAATGGAGTAAATGGACATCAAGTTTGTGAACAACAAAGGATTTCAAGCATAACTAGTTTAATAGCAATCATAAACATGGTAGGGAAAACCATTAATCATGCAAAATTAACTACAAGCTAATCAATACATAGAAATAAACATTCAAGCCATGCATAGAAGTATAAGACCCTCTAACTTTGGGAAATGGCTATCAGACTTTGGGGAAAACACTTAAGGAAGACAAAGAACTCAAAACACTATGCCGGAACGCCTAGACACAGTACTTCAAGTTATTGGGCACTTTGAACAACAAGATTTGCATAGTTTTAGGCAAAGGGCTAGATCGAAACTAGGCCTCCTTGGTTCAAACAAAATGATAATCTAATCAATCAAAATGAAGTTTCATGGATGGAACTATAGCTATCCATTGGTAAGCAGGGTGTACCGTAAGTCCTTCTTAGCATGTATAAAACCATGAATGAAACAAGCAACAATATCCTAAATATTTAAAGAGTAGTCAAGAATTATTTAATGTTACTTAGGAAGAAGAAAACAAAGAGGCTATGAAGAAACAGGAAATTTGAGGTGCCTCCATTGGCATGTCTCAAATTTGTTCTCTACTGATTTGTAGCAAGCAAGAAACATGTATTCATGAATGAAAACTAGAAGACAACAACAAAGCAAGAGACATTATACCATTCTACCAAGTCATGGAATCCATCAACAATCCTTCATCATTCATCCAAGAACATCCAAGAGGCAATCCAAAAGCATAACACAAGTATTTCTTCCAAATCTTATATGACCATATATTGCTTCTCTTCTCAAGTTTAGCCTTGTTTTACAATGAAAGCCTTTGGAATATATAGGCTTAAGTGAGGAAAACCGCATGGTTCAACTTGCTCTCCCATTGGCCTAATCAAAATATCTAAACTTGTCCTTGAGGCTTTCTAAAGCCCAAGGCACAAAAATATGTCATAAAATATCTAGAAAATGCTAAAAAAGGAAAGATAATTGACTTTGCATCATTTTCCATGTGCAAAAATAGCTAAACGCACATTTGGAAAAAGCAGATTTTAGAGGTTCAAAAATTACAAAAATATCCAAAATTTATATCAGCAAAAGGTCCCCTGACTTGCCGGAAACATTTGGCAGCCTTCCTGGTGTCGAAATGAGGCTCATGATAGCTCGTTGGAAAGCTCTAAGTGTCTACTTTCCGGTGAAACTGAAATTTCCCCAATATGATGCATGGAAGTCCTCCAAATCTGCACCTATGTGTAAAAAAACCAAAAATTACAGTCTGTTGATAGACCGGGCAGAGTGTGCAAAATGCGAGCATGTTTCGCCGTTTTGAGGGGGAAAATGATCTCCAAATGTTCTGAAAATCACTAAGGGCATTCTCATGAAATTATGGCATCCAAATATACCATTCTCCTCCCTTAACGAATCTTCAAAATGAAATGGTGAATTTATGAGTTTTTGACCAAAAACTCAAAAATGCCAAAAAACCAAAGCATGTCAAAATTTGCCCAAAATCGGTGTGTATGACCCCCAAGGGTCAAATAACATGGGTTTGTAAAATTGAAGCCAAAATTTCAAGTGTCAAGGGTGCCTTTCTCCTCTCTTTTCCACGGCACTTCCCTTCGCTTTCCTTTCCCGCTCTTTAGTGGATTTCAGCTTGCGCCGGCAAACCTGATTTAGCTTTCGATAGTGTTGTTGTGTCATCTTCTCAGCCCAAACTGTTTTCTTCCTCAAGTAGTGCAGTGAGGGGAGTGGATTTAAGATGGGCTTGTTCTTCTTCCTTTTGCTTTTCCAGGGCTCTTTTAAGCCCTATGGTTCTAGGCCTCTTCCGCCTAGGCTGGTCTTCTTCTTTACCCTCATCAAAATCACCTACAAGCTCCTCTATTCTTGCTTGTGCTTTGGCATCCTCATTCTTTTATTTAATTGCCCGTGTTTCATAAACTTCCATATGGACACTCATTTTTCTATTTTGGATCTCCAAGAAATGATTGAAGTTCTTTGCCCGATGAAGGTCCTTCTCCAATGCTTCAATTTGGCCCTCTCGATGGATTAGAAGGTTTTCCAGAATTCGGGCTTCATTATCGCTGTCATCACTTTGGATTGGGATGATAGCCAATGCACCTCCATGTTCTTTAATTTCTCCTATCTTGCCTTTCCCTTTGCTCTTGAAGGCTAATCTTGCACTCTTCCTTCTTGGCATGCTAGTGAGAGGTTTCTTGGGCGATCTTCTTTTACTCCAGATAGCTCCTTTTACTTTTGGAGTAACCACCTTGAGCATTTTCTTCTTTGATTTCTTGGGCTTAGTCTTCTCGGGAGAGGAAAGCATGATGGCTTTGCCCTTGTCACTTTGTTTATAACCTTCCAGAAAAAACCTTTCCTCTTGAAGTTGCTGTGCAACTTGAGGAGGCTGTAATGTATCATGAGAGGAATACTGTATGTTATAAGGAGGCTGTTGCTGCTCACCTTCACCATGCTACTCAAAATGCTATCCCTGTTCATCACTATCAAGCTATTTTTTTGCTTCAACTCCATGCTCACTTAGTGGCTCAAGCTGCTGCTCACCTCCATCACTATCAAGCTGCTGTCCTTCATCTTTTTCTACCTGTTCATGCCTGCCCTCCTCTTTTTCTACCTGTTCATGCTCCTTCTCTTCTTGTTGTCCTGACTGTCCTGTGGTGATCCTGAGCCTTCTAGGAGTAGGCCTGCTGGATAAAGGTGAAGGGCGATGAATAGGAGGGGTGGGAGATATATGGACCCGAGGAACAGTGGAGAAATCCGGGTGACTGATAAAAACATCCCAAGAAACCCCTTTCTTCTCCAGCTGATGAAGAATGATGATTTTGATCAGAGAATGATGGAAAAGAGATGCTATTTGCAGAGATGGAGACTTCTTCTGGACTAAGGATGCCATTTTCTCGATGCTCTTGCACAAAAAGTAAGGGAGATTGAGCTGCTTAGTTCTAGTGAAATGTATCAATAGTCAGACATGATAGGCATAAACTTTGGTAAATCTCCCTTCACAAGTAAAATACTTCATTATGATCTTCATAAGAGGAGCATAGCTGGCAAGAAGATGAGAAAAAGGAAAAATAGCAGTGCATGTTTCTCTGTGCTTGGGCTTGATGAAAGGCTTGTAGTCATCCAAGTCTAGATAGGCCTGCTTGAACCATTTCTCACCAAGATATGGGATTTTGGTAGCTTTAGATACCGACCTCAGGGAAAACTTGAAATAAATGCCTGCTACCTGGAAATGTTTGCTTTGGAACCTCAAGGTGCATAGGTGTGTCAAGGGCGAGAAACTTTTGACCTCCTGTACTCTCTGGCAGAAATCTAAACAACCTACCTCATGAAAATTGAAGAGGATGGATGGATGTGCATTGACCTCCTCAGTAGAAATTGGCTCATATCTCTTGTGTAAACCACTTCTGCTATCTTGTCTGGGTGGCATTTTGGGTTAAATATGCTCTTGAAGCACCAAACTGCCTCACTGTCTTTAAAATGCCTTCTTTAAACTAAACTCTGTCAACCCACTGTTTTGATAAGGAAACAATTTCCTTGGATGATAGTGCAAAATGTTCTCTCTCAATACAAAACCTCTGCTCCTTTAAAATGTGGCCTTCCCAACCTTTGATATATATTTCAGTCAGCAGACCTTTTAAGAAGAAAAAACACATTGAAATGAAGATACACAGTCAATTGAATTTGCTGTGTATAGTGACAAGGTCACCCTGCTCTGTGATGTTTGGAGGTCAAAAACCTATTTTGTATCTTTGAGCAATGATAAACTTCTCAACTTCATAATCCTGCCCTTGTCTAGTATGTCAATCAATCAACAAAGCTTACACCATATACACAGTCAATTTTAGTGCAAAAACAGTCAATTTCACTGTTTATAGAATAAATGTGACAGATCTTTAAAATGCTTCAAAAAGTTTCAACAAAGGCTGTAGGAGTTTTATCTTTCAAATTATCAAAGCTCCCTTTCAATATAAAACCCTGTTTCTCTAGAAAATCGCCTTTTCAACCATCTGAATATCAACTTATCAAATGAGCTTGAAGAACAAAAAGACAGTCAAGTAGTATACATAGTGAACAACTATCTTTTATGTGGATGGTAAGGGTAACCTGCCCTTTGATGTTTTGGAAGATATAAGATACCCTTGTCCTTTGAAGAGGCAAGGTGAAAATACAGTTTTGAGTTTCAATACCTCTTTCCTTGTAAGCACTTTATCAGCATATCCAATACTCCAGCACAGTTTTAAACAATGGATATCCACACAGCAAAACACTGTTTTACATATATGGTGATGTAGCAGTTTAAATGTGGAGAAGCTCCCTTTGATCAAAATACTGACCCCTCATATGCAGTCTACCAATATGAAATGATATATAAACTCAGTCAATCAAGAGGTAAAACACAGTCCAAGGTTACTTGTGCTTAAAGGAAAAAGTTTATTGCATTTAATTGATCATCAACTTTACTCTAACAACACACTGTTTTCTTCATACTATACTGCATCTTTGCACTTAAAACTGATCTATACACCTCTTAACTGTTTATGGCAGACTTTTTTACAGTTTCAAACAACGCATCTGCTTGATATTTTCACCCTTGTTTCATCGGTCAATAGGAAAACATCACTTTGTTTTCACACCACAGCTTGAAACCATGGTCTTCTAACCCTTCATACCACTTATCAGTTTTTTGAAAAAACAAGAGGGCATATGGAAATACCTTTAAAACACGATGGAAATCTTCTTGAGGAGTTTGAGCTAGCTTTAGAGGTGGTTTGAGAGTGTGTTGAGGGTTAATTATATGCGTGACACGCTTGACAGTCAGAGTGTCGTGTAGGATTGGGTTGTCGGGTCGATGTTGGACGGCCGTGACCCGCGGCTACAGGAGCGCCGCGCGTGCTTGTTGCGCAATGTTAAATTTACGCCCAGGAGCGCCGCGCGCTTCTACAGGATTTCCGCGTGGGAAAAATCTATCACAAACGGTGAAAAATGGTCTGAAACTTCGTTTTACTGCTTGGAGATTGCAAAGGGATGTCTGACTCTGCTTGGATAAATCGAAAATGAGTTTGCCACTTCGATTTATTCTTTTGAAAGGGCGAAAACCCCAACGGCCACTTTCTCAATTGAAATGCAAAATGAAATCAAACCTCTTGGTTAGTATTTGTAAGGGCTTTCAAAGTTTTTTCTTTTTTCAATAATTCCTTTGGTGCACCTTTGAAACTTGGAATGATTTTGACTGCATTTGAGAGGGGCCCACCCTTTTCGAAATGATGTTGGCAGTGGGGTTTTCATGCTTTCAAACCATCGATGCATATAGGTTTTAGAGGTGATTCCTGCCAATTTTGTACCTTTAGTGACAATTTAACACAGAAGCTCCAACTTTGAAAAATACCCTAATGAACTGTGGATCGTCCTTTATCACTTGTTTTAACACTGTTGGTGATATTCATTATGTAAAACCCACTCTAAATCTATTAAAAAAAAAACGTTGAAAACTGCTTTGTCATTTGAAAGGAGATGGCTTATCTTTTCAAGTTGGTTGACAATTTCTGCCTCTAGGTGCCTCATCAATTTTTTTCCAACTGTAGGTGCTAAAAAATTCACTGCATTTATTCATACTTTGCCATTTTCTGTTGATCAAGAAAGGCGCTTCTTGCAACACACTTTCTCTACTCAAAACATACCAATATGGTGTCTTTGGCCCTTGAATAATGAACACCTATATTTGTCCTAAGATGTTTATACAAAAACTGACAGTATGTCAAAACACTCCTTTTGCATATTATGAAAAATAGTTTTCAGGGGTGATGCCTCTTGGGGAGGTCAAACCAGATTTTCTGTGTCAGCTGTGATAAACATATTTGAAAAGCACCTGTTTATATCTTTGTGTTGAGGAGACAAATATATGTGAGGTGTGAAATGGCTGCTAGAATGACTCACAGACACCAAGGATTTTACTAGCCATTTTCCTCCTAATGGAGCCCTAACAGCTATAGAAACAACCAATGCTATTCTAGAAGTCAATAACCCTGCTGCATCTGAGGAAGGCACTTGTCTTTGTGGTGGATTGTGGATTGCAACGCCGGGAACTGCACTGGCTCTTCAAATGATATCAAGATGGCTTATGTATGGGGTTGTATGCTACTTGCCTGATTTTTCTCAATGTTTATCTAGAAACCATAGACTATATTCCACAACCCAACAGAAACATAAGAGTACACAGAGGTCCTTTCACTGAAGTGCCTTCTTGCTCAGCACTGCTTTGAGCCATTCATACTAGCACCCCTGCAGAGATGTTTTGTTACAATAGCTTTGAGCAATAGAGTCTCTTCTTGTTGCGCCATGATGATGATGCCTGAAATTTCAATGGATCCTCTTTCTTTGGACATAAGACCTAAAAACTCTGCTTTCTCTTGATTTGAACATTTCTGATCTTAGCCCTGTTTTTTATCATCACTTTCCCTTAGAAACCTTTAGTTACTATTTCACTGTTTATTAAAAAAAACCCTGTGCTTACAGTTAGTTTGCAATTCTTCAAGTCAACATCGGCCATCGCCCTCTACTTGTAGATGAAGGAGGCGCCTTAACCCTCTGCTTATAGATGAAGGAGGTTCTTGGCCATGACAAATTTCAAGTCTGTTTGACATTGTTGTCTTTCTTCTACTGTGTTTTCATGATGAATGAAGCTGCAAGAGTTTGATGAATAACTCTTTGCCCTGCAGATGTATCTCAGGCTCATGTTCACATTAAGAAGCAGTTGTTCTTCTAATGTGGAGTCAAGAATTTTCTACTAAGATGATGACATGTTTCCTGTGCTTGTAGAATCCATGAACAGTATAAAACACCTAAAATCAGCTTGATTTTTATGGTCTATGCATTGCTGAGACTTAGGGGCCTGTAAGTGGCATGACTTAGAGCTGTGACTAACTTCATTAGTAGAGTGGGAGGTCTGTTATGATTGGTTTGTAGCAAATGGAGGTTTTTTGGCTTTTTGATGGTTGCCAAGGGTAAAATGCCTTAAAGCGCCACTTCCTAACTTGGGGAGGTTTTTTGAACAGACTTGGATTGTCCTTTTAGAGCTGACAGGCAGAATTAGTATGGCTGAGGTTAGGAAGGATTTGATAATGGGATTTCAACTTGTCATGGGCGAACTGAAAAGGAAGGAGAGCAAAAAAGTTTTATGGGTGTTTTCCCAGCTGGAAAATTTGAAAAATTTTAGGATCAGCTGTTGGAAAACTGGGTTGTTGAACTAGTCATCACTAACAAGTAAAAAATACTGATGACTAACAGGATTTACATTCAGAGAGAGTGGGATTGACTAGAGATGGATTTTTATCAATCACTTCATCAACTAGTGGAGGATTGGGAGAAAGCTTCTGGTAACCATCTAGAAGTCATGGATGAGAATCTGTAAGGTTTTACAAAAAAATTTAGGCTTCATCCATATAATGACAAAGGTGAATAGGATGAATCCCTTCACAAAACTTACAAGGAAATTTGATTTTACCCTTTTTCCCATAGATCTTATTATCTCTAGTTGAGGGTTTGTTACCAACATGATCTCTAGAAGTTGACGACAAAAGTTGAAGTGAGCTTGTGGAAAACACTTATAATACCTCGGGAATACCAAGATAATTTCTAAGAAGGTGATCACCCTTACATAACATGCAAGGGAATTTTACTTTGTAGGGCTGAATGGAAGGTTCCTCCATAATAGCTGCATCGGTAGCAATGGTTGCTTGTTTTCCCCCTTTCTTATTTTTCTTCTTCTCCTTCATCCTTTTATTCTTATTCTTAGCTTCCTGGTTACAAGAATCAATATGTTCACCAGGTGAGGAGGAAGAAAGGGATGAATAAACAATAAGTGAAGAAGTTAAAGGGTCAAATTTAGGATAAACATGATGTTGATGTTTTTCAGGTGGAGGAGAACTCAGTTGAGAAGAAGTTTGGACATTTGTAACCATAGGGGTTGAAAATGACCAAACCATCAAAATAATGGTAAATATGGGAAGGGAAAACGTTGCCATATAAGGAGTACCAATACTTCCAAAGGAAGGAAAAGGACCAGGATTCCCGTACGAGGGGTTTCCTTGATTGGTAGACTCACGAACTGTCGCCATTAGTCTCAGCCTAAGATCTACTAAGGAGTTGTTCCATGTTAAGGATGTCATTTCACGATCAATTAATTGATTTTAGAAATTAACAACAAAAAATAAAACAAAGGGGTAAACTAGGAAAAAGGTTTACTAAGAAACCTTGAATTGTAATATACACCTTGGCGAACCAAGGACTTAACGTACGTGCAGGAAATCTTCCCGAATGTTGTGTTCGATGTATCACGGCATACAAGGCAGCCAAATCGGTTACCTATGAGTGGATAGAAACCTATAGGGGATTCCCAAAATATACTCGATAGTCTCTAGCCTAGACCTCTAAATGTTTGTGTTAATGTTTCAAATTCTCCTTAGGTTGATTCAATAATTTTACTGCTTATCTTTGATTAAGTTAAATTTTTAGGGCTCACCATGAATGTCACCTGAACACCCTAAAATGTAAATCTAGCATGAGAAAATAGGAATATTTTCTCTTTCAATGAAAATATAGCTAAGGAAGGGTAGAAACAATCAAGATGCAACATAGAATATGCAACAAAAAAGATGCAAGATGCAATTTCCCTTTTTGATGCAACCATTCATAATCTTATGTACATGAAAAACCCTAAATTCCAAATGCAAAAATTTTCTTTTCACCACACTTAATTTTCAAAATGAAGAAAAATAAGATTCAAGTGTTCAATCACTGATTCAAATACACTTTTCAGAATGAGGACTCAAACAAATATTCATCCAAACGATTAACAATCAAACTAAACAAGTTTGCAAGTGACCAAATGATAAGAACAAATAAATATTGAAACCAATTCTTATCAAAGGAAAACAAACAAAAATGCAAAATGAATGGGGGGTTTTAGAGAGACCACAAGACACCCAAGGCACAAGGAAGCTCATTTGGAAGCAGGTTGATGAAAGAGGGGCTCAAAAACCAAGGCGAAACTTGTGCAAACTTTGGGACCAACGCTGGCGCAGAGAAGGCACTAGTGCTTTGTAACATTTGGACAGAGTGGGTCAAGGTGAGGTGAAATGCTCTGTAAAAGGCACTCGAAGAGAGTTGGGCCTGGGAAAGAGGATTCTGACACAAAAAATACAAAAAGGTTGAAAGAAGCCACTTCCTAGGTCTGTTCTTTGTTGGATGATGCTACAAAGTTCTGTCAAGGAGGTAATCAAACATAATGGACAATGAAAACCACCAAGGGAATACTCCATTCCCCAGTGGATTTGCCAATTTTCTATACGAGATTTATGATTGCAGACAAAGGTATCTCCCTAGGTTTGGTTGTCAACCTAGAACAACAGAGAGACAAGGAACCCAATGCTTTTCCTTAAAGTAAATAGATGATGGAGTTAGGCCTACCTGGAATATGTCGTATGCTTAGCTCATTCTTTAACTTGGAATCTCCAATTCTAGCTCCAATCGCCAAAATTAGGACCTGCACATTCAGATAACACAAGCCAATAAACTACGAGATCTATGCAGTGTCATCTAAGTACTCTATTCAATAGATCAAAATGGTATTGAAATATGTGAAATAACGACATCACATATAGGAAAACAAAGAATTATTTGCATTAATATAAATTGAAAGAGATTACAACCATAAGAGGTAGTTGATCATAAAGAAGATCTCCTCCAAATTGTTTACTTGTCCTTTCCTTGTCACAATATGCACCTCCAGTCACCCTATGCATGAGACAATAGCTACTTATTGCAGCATCGTAAGGACAAAATCAATCTCCAAAGCCAACCATTACCTCTTTCATATGAGAGAGTAAATATATAGAAGGGTGGGGTAAGTTTGGAGTTCTTATCCAATTACCATTCTAAGGTTTTATATCCAAATTTGATGGAGGGATAAGATCAAAGGATAAGCGGTGAAAAATCCAAAGCAAGGTAGGATAGGATTCGAATGTCAATCCAAGATAAGTAGTTGAAATAATTTCTGGAAAGTCATAGAAGGTGAAGCTTCTGGAATCCAAATAATTCTCCCAAAATTATAGAACCAATGTAGGTGAAAAGGAGAGAAAGCTATTGGTGACCAACACTAGCCACAATGGAGAAACCTGTAGGTGGTCACACCCTAGTAGGCTTGCAGGCAGCATTGGTCCTAAAACTGGCTCAGATAGGACAGTTTAGGGTTGAAATTTTGAGGGATGAAAGGTACATGCTTAGGGCTTTGTGCAAGATGATGATAAGGGGAATAAGATGTTGATTGATCCCATTAGGAGGCTCACTTGATCGGATGTGACAAAATGGCCTATAAAAATCTAGATTTAGGAATAATAGATATGTGGTATGACCGGTATTTCCTTTGTACATTATTGCACTTCCCATTCAGTATTCTTAACTATTTGAGATGAAAATGTATGATGAATAGGCTATGATAAATATAGGGAAAAAGAGGATTTTTGAGGTTACCATAGTGGTGAAGTGACCTTAAAATAGCATACTACATGTAATATCCCCAAATGGGAATCATGCAGCAATACTAAACAGTAAACATTAAAATAACGCAGATCATCAAGATGTTTGCAGGAGGCCAATATGGAGACCCTTATTTAGCATTTATAATAGCAAATCAGATGTACAATGTAGCCTATACAATGTAAAACAGGAAATAGAAGTCTCCCATGAAGAAAAATCCTCAAAATGAGGTGCAGCAACCATACAAATGAGAAGAACTACCTTGACAACATTATTTTTATTATTTTTGTAGCAGCTGTTGATTACAACTTAGATCTAGAGAAAAATTATGCATGAACAGTCAGATCTATGACAGACCCATACACTATAGATTCTCTACTTCAAATCCCCCTTAGGGTCTTTAGAAATACATGAAGCACATGGAGTAGATCTAAGATCTTATGCAGCAGATCTGCAGAATGATTCAGAAATTCTGAAGCAGTTACAAAGTATTCAGATTTGATCGTATCTATACAATAAGATGATCCCAAATCAATGGATCTCAAAGGTGAAGGGCAGATCCCCAACACATGATAAAGACTCCTCCAAAATATTATGCCAAAATCCCTTACAACAACACCTACCAAAAAAAGCATATCTGGAAGATAAACTACACTGTAGGGTTCAAGATTAGTTTGGCCTAATGCCAAGATGTGGATCTGATGCTCCAATTATCCAATACTCCCTTTCCAATGGGATAGAAAACTCTCCCACTGAAAATAGGCACTAGATTGGCCTAGATCTGACTAGATGTAGCCTCCAATTGCTCCAACTTACAAAGACAACCAAACCCTCAACATGATCTATGTTGTAGTTGGAAGTAGAAGCTTGGCCTTCAGCCTGATAGTGGAAAAGAAATGCAAAGCTCCTCCAAGAGGCCTCTCAAGGAAGGAAATGAGATTCCTAAACAGGAGATTGTTGTGCTAAACAACACTATTCTCTGCTAAACAACAAGGAGAATGAGATATGTCTAAACAAACAATAAACTCTGAAAAATGTAATCACATCAACAACCTTCTCATTTTGTCCTCCTCTTCCTTTTATAATATTGAGAGCTTGAAAAACCCTAAACCATCCCAATGAGTTATCTCTTTTCACATGAACATCCTCCAACTAAAACTGCACTGTGCCTTAATGAAGATCACTCCTTCTAGACAACGTTGTTGATTTGGTCATGGTTGACCCAGTCAAATGTCTTATTCCCTTTCACACATAAGGGTGTTTATTCAAATAGCCCAGATTTAGCTTTGTTCACATGTGGCATTGATTTATTTGTTGTTTTAGGAGTTTTTATAATCCTCCTTTTTACATTTATTCATGAAACATAAATGTAAAACAAAATTGAATGTTCCCATTAGCTTGGGCTAATTGGGAACATTACAGTCCTCCCCTCCAAAATGTTGCTTGTCCTCAAGAAACTGATAAGGTGAGTGCTACAACACTTCTCCTCCTTCCTTGGTGACACCAACATGAGTTAAGCTTCTTCCATAAGCCAGGTGTTCACCAAACCATCCATTCATGACTTGCTCCTCCAAAGTTCTCATGAGATGCAAATAGCTCACCCCATAAGGATACAATAGATCACATGAAACAAACATGGTTTGCCCAATGCTCTCTCTGAAATATGAAACACAAAGTAAATGGAGAGTAGCCATCCCATGGGGCACATGCATACCTTCCCTCCTTCCTCCATACACCCCCATAAAAATTACAAGTATATCATCAATATAGGGGATCAAAACAATGTACATACAAATAGAAATTTGTGCATATGGAGGTGGGTCATAGTCCCACATGTGGAACCAACACAGTGCATCTCCTGCCTGCATCAAATCTAAATATGGTAAGTGGTTTTCCCACCACTTAGTTGCTGTCCACACCATCTCACCATAGCTGAAAGTGTGAGATATGTTTGGTGCCTTGGGGAAGCACCCACCATGTTGCAAAAACTCCCTTTTTCTTCCAAGGGAGTGGCCCAATTCAGAAATTTTTGGGGTCCAATATTGGCCATGAGGCTTACATGATATAATGCTCCTCCTTGGAGTCATGGCTGCAAAAAAATGGTGGAAGAGTGCATGAAATCATAATATAAAACATGTGTAACAAGAGCATGTTCTTCACCAAAAATCCTCCTCCTATCAATGGAGTGGTGCATGGATCTATTCTCCTCCTCAAAAAGAGAAAGAGAGGGATGATTTAACTCTCTCATAGAGTCATGTTGTTGATCCATATCCACAAGGTTCATGCATCTTTGACAATGTTGATATAGTTCTCTTTCAAATCCTTCCCAATAGTAGCTCCTCAAGATAATGTTGTTGAGCTTCATAGAGTATGTGTGGCTAAAATCGAACTCCTCATAAGCCTTTTGTAGTAAATTCTCCTTGAGCTTGGAGGCTCTAGACAAGAAGATCCTACCATGATTATAGATTAACATATCTAGGATTGAATAGCTCTAATCATGTAGCAAGTCATCAAGAACCATGCAAGTGTGAATATCCTTGGAATATTCCACCAGTAGTTGGGATTTCCAATATGGATCTAATTTTCCCAGCAATGACAGCGCTGATAATGTGTCATCTGAAATGTCTGTCATGTTGATGCCCTCCTTTTTGACATTACCCATGTCAAAGGTGTGTGTTGTAAGGTCATGCCTCACATTTTTCTCCTCCTTGACATCTCCCATGTCAAAGGTATAAGGTGGAAGGTTGCCATTCCTTCCTTGCTGCTCTTCTTGCATATGCACATGCTCAAAAGAAAATGGAAGTTCTTGGAAGTTATTCTCCCATGGAAGGCTATCATCTATCCAAAACCTCCTTGGTTTTGCCAAAGTATGCATGTGTGACCACCATCTCTCATCATGTATGGAAGAGTGTTCTCCAACCAAGTTTGTCTCCTGATTCAAGGATTGCCTTCCTTGCTCCATGATGGTGTGATTCTTCCTCCTTGTAGCATCTATTATCAATGCAGTATGAGATGAAAGAATAGATAATGGTGATAAGGAAAAAATACTTTCCCTCTCCTTGAACCTTCCCCATGCTCTCAGCGCTGTAGTGTGGCCTTCTAGTGCTCCCTCCTTCCTTGGATCTATGAAAGGAGCATCAATGCAACAGACATCTTTCACCAAATATAAATCAGGTGGGCTCCCAGGTGGTATACCACAAGATAATAATGTCTCATGGCTCATTCCCATGTGAATAACAAATGGGAACATCTTATAACTAATTCTACTGCACAAATCCATCTCTGATTTTTGGTTGGAAGTCTCATGATAATGGGGCATCATTCTTATAGATGTAGGAGTGATTTTGAGTGGAACAACTTCCCCATATTCTCCCCCATGGAATAGAGGATCACCTCCCATCATATCAGCATTGTGATCCTTCATCTTATCTCCTTTACCCACCTTATGCAAGATCTCACAGTCTAAGGTGCTCCCTTTATGTGTAGTGAACTCATGAACACCCATCATCTCCTTGGTGTCAAGAGTATTGATCACAAAGGACTGATCTGTCATAGTGTGTGTTCCCAAAACTGAATGCAATGTTGGAACACATTCCCTCCATTGTTTTGTCTCATTTTCTATCATCATAGACACATGTTTCTCATTCTCTTCATGTATAATATCCTTGGGGCTTTCTTGCAAAGATACAAGAGCCCTCCTAGTGGAAGCAATGGCTTCATCTCCATATCTCAATAAAAATAGACCTCCTCCAGCTATTACAGTGCTGGAGGAATCTTTAAACTCTTTTTCTTTCTCCTCCTCATCAATGAAGCATGTCTCATCAATAGGAGATCCTTTCTCTTGATCTCTTCTTGAAAAAGGAACACTCAGGTCTTCCTCTTGAGAAGAATGTTCTTGCTGAAGTGGGGCCTTTTCCCTTGGAAAATCATGTAGCAGATCTTTAACCCTTTCAACAATGTTCTGAAATGGAGTTATCTTCATGGATCCTTCCATCTCATGCAAAGGTTCTGGATCCTTGGACTTGGTTTTATTTCCTAAAGAAGTTTCAGAAGGATCAACATCAAATCTTTTCACTAACCTCCTAGTGAACTTTGCATAAGTAGAGATGTTTACATTTCTTAATGAAGAAGATTCAAATAACCACTAGGCATAAGCCTTACCTTGGAGGTGCAGCACTGCTACTCTTATGGCTTCTTCTTTCAAAACTTGGTGCACCTGAAAATATGTGTCCAGCTCCTTTACCCAAGACTTGGCTGAGCTCTTAGGTGATCCATCAAATGTAGGTAGAAAAGTTCTACCCAAAGTGTGTTGCATGCACCCTATTCTTCTCTTGTATATGTTGGATCTTCTTTCTTCTTTGAGTTGAAATTTTTTTGGAAAGCTTAGATGCTCTTTGAATCTTTTAGACTAAGATTGATATTCTTGGAGATAGTCACCAAGAGTCTCCTCTTTTGGTGTCTCTTCCTCTGCTTTTCCTCTTGCTAGGAATTTAGGCATGCTAAAACGTTATAGATTTGATTGTGGGACTGAATGCTCACACACATGATATGAAGAATTGGGGCTTTCTTCATGTGAAAATCTCTGCAAATTATCTGCAAGTATTTCATTCCTCATTCCCGTGATTTCATTTTTCAGCTCATGAATAGTTTGGAACAGAGTTTTTGAGAACTCTTTCCCTTTCATTCTTCAAGATAGAGGGGTTTGATTGTTGTCTTCGATGTAATCAATATTATTATTCTATATTTTATTTCCTTGAAAATACATATTGGCTTCTTAGACTGCACTGGCTATGCCAAGATGATGCTCTAATACCACTGTAATATCCCCAAATGGGAATCATGCAGCAATACTAAACAGTAAGCATTAAAATAACGCAGATCATCAAGATATTTACAGGAGCCCAATATGGAGACCCTTCTTTAGAATTTACAATAGCAAATCAGATGTACAATGTATTCCATACAATGTAAAACAAGAAATAGAAGTCTCCCATGAAGAAAAATCCTCAAAATGAGGTGCAACAACCATATAAGTGAGCAGAACTGCCTTGAAAGCGTTATTTTTATTATTGCCACAACAACTATTGATTACAACTTAGATCTAGAGAAAATAATGCATGAACAGTCAGATCTATGACATATCCATCCACTATAGAGTCTCTACTTCAAATCCCCCTTGGGGTCTTTAGCAATACATGAAGCACATGGAGTAGATCTAAGATCTTATGCAGCAGATCTGCAGAATGATTCATAAATTCTGAAGTAGTTACAAAGTATTCAGATATTATCTGATCTATACAATAATATGATCCCAAATAAATGGATATAAAAGGTGAATGGCAGATCCCCAACACTGAGAAAGACTCCTCCAAAATATTATTCCAAAAGCCCTTACAACAACACCTAGAGAAAAATGCAGATTTGGAAGATAAACTGCACTGTAGGGTTCAAGGCCAGTTTAGCCTGATGCCAAGATGTGGATCTAATGCTCCAATGATCCAATACTCCCTTGCCAATGGGATAGAAGAGTCTCCCACTGAAAAGAGGCACTAGATTGGCCTAGATCTGAGTAAATCTAGCCTCCACTTGCTACAGCTTACAAAGACAACCAAACCCTCAACAGGATCTGTGTTGTAGTTGGAAGTAGAAGCTTGTCCTTCAGCCTAATAGTGGACAATAAATGAAAATATCCTCCAATAGGCCTCTCAAGGAAGGAAATGGGATTCCTAAATAGGAGATCCTTGTGCTAAACAACACTATTCTCTGCTAAACAACAAGGAGAATGAGATATGCCTAAACAGACAATAAACTCTGAAAAATGTAATCACATCAACAACCTTCTCATGTTGTCCTCCTCTTCCTTTTATAATATTGAGAGCTTGAAAAACCATAAACCATCCCAATGAGTTATCTCTTTTCACGTGAACATCCTCCAACTAAAACTGCATTGCGCCTTAATGAAGATCACTCCTTCTAGACAACATTGTTGATTTGGTCATGGTTGACCCAGTCAAATGTCTTAGTCCCTTTCACACATAAGGGTGTTTATTCAAATAGCCCAGATCTAGCTTTGTTCACATGTGGCATTGATTTATTTGTTGTTTTAGGAGTTTTTATAATCCTCCTTTATACATTTATTCATGAAACAGAAATGTAAAACAAAATTGAATGTTCCCATTAGCTTGGGCTAATTGGGAACATTACAGTCCTCCCCTCCAAAATGTTGCTTGTCTTCAAGCAACTGATAAGGTGAGTGTTGCAACACTTCTCCTCCTTCCTTGGTGACACTAACATGAGTTAATATTCTTCCATAAGCCAAGTGTTCACCAAACCATCCATTCATGACTTTCTCCTCCAAATTTCTCATGAGATGCAAATAGCTCATCCCATAAGGAGACAATAGATAACATGAAAAAACATGGTTTTTCTAATGTTCTCTCTGAAATATGAAACATAAAGTACATGGAGAGTAGCCATCCCATGGAGCACATGCATACCTTCCCTCCTTCCTCCATACACTCCCATAAAAATTAAAAGTATATCATCTAGGGGATCAAAACAATGTACATACAAATAGAAATTTGTGCATATGGAGGTGGGTCATAGTACCACATGTGGAAAAAAATGCAGTGCATATCCTACCTGCATCAGATCTAAATATGGTAAGTGGTTTTCCCACCACTTACTTGCTATCCACACCATCTCACCATAGCTGAAAGTGTGAGATATGTTTGGTTCCTTGGGGAGGCACCCATCATGTTGCAAAATCTCCCTTTTTTTTCCAAGGGAGTGGCCCAATTCAGAAATTTTTGGGGTCCAATATTGGCCATGAGGCTTAAATGATATAATGCTCCTCCTTGGAGTCATGGCTGCAAAAAACTGGTGGAAGAGTGCATGAAATCAGAATATAAAACATGTGTAACAAGAGCATGTTATTCATCAACAATCCTCCTCCTATCAATGGAGTGGTGCATGGATCTATTCTCCTCCACAAAAAGAGAAAGAGAGGGATGATTTAAATCTCTCATAGAGTCATGTTTTTTATCCATATACACAAGGTTCATGCATCTTTGACAATGCTAATATATTTCTCTTTCAAAGCCTTCCCAATAGTAGCTCCTCAAGATAATGTTGTTGAGCTTCATAGAGTATGTGTGTCTGAAATCGAACTCCTCATAAGCATTTTGTAGTAACTTATCCTTAAGCTTGGAGGCTCTAGACAAGAATATCCTACCAATATTATAGATTACCCCATCTAGGATTGAATATCTCTCTTCATGTAGAAAGTCATCGAGAACCATGCAAGTGTGAAGATCCTTGGAATATTCCACCGGCAGTTGGAATTTCCAATATGGATCTAATTTTCCCAGCAATGACAACGCTGATAATGTGTCATCTGAAATGTCTGTCATGTTGCTGCCCTCCTTCTTTACATTATCCATGTCAAAGGTGTGTGTTGGAAGGTCATGCCTCCCATTTTTCTCCTCCTTGACATCTCCCATGTCAAAGGTATAAGGTGGAAGGTTGCCATTCCTTCCTTGTGGCTCTTCTTGCATATGCACATGCTCAAAAGAAAATGGAAGTTCTTGGAAGTAAATCTCCCATGGAAGGCTATCATCTATACAAAACCTCCTTGGTTTTGCCAAACTATGCATGTGTGACCACCATCTCTCATCATGTATGGAAGAGTGTTCTCCAACCAAGTTTGTCTTCTGATTCAAGGATTGCCTTCCTTGCTCCATGATGGTGTGATTCTTCCTCCGTGCAGCATCTGTTATCAGCGTAGTATGAGATGAAAGAATAGATAATGGTGACAAGGGAAAAATAATTTCCCTCTCCTTGAACCTTCCCCATGCTCTCAGCATTGTAGTGTGGCCTTCTAATGCTCCCTCCTTCCTTGGATCTATGAAAGGAGCATCAATGCAAGAGACATATTTCACCAAATCTAAATCAGGTGGCCTCCCAAGTGGTATACCACAAGATAACGATGTATCATGGCTCATTCCCATGTGAACAATAGATGGGAACATCTTATGACTGCTTCCACTGCACAAATCCATCTCTGATTTTTGGGTGGAAGTCTCATGATAATAAGGCATCATTATTATAGATGTAGGAGTGCTTTTGAGTGGAGAAAATTCCCCATCTTCTCCCCCATGTAATAGAGGATCACCTCCCATCATATCAATGTTGTGATCCTTCATCTTCTCTCCTTTACCCACATTATGAAAGATCTCATAGTCTAAGGCGATCCGTTTAGGTGTAGTGAACTCATGAACACCCATCATCTCCTTGGTGTCAAGAGTCTTGATCACAAAGGACTGATTTTTCATAGCGTGTGTTCCCAAAACTGAATGCAATGTTGGAACACATTCCCTCCATTTTTTTGTCTCATTGTCTATCATCATAGACACATGCTACTCATTCTCTTCATGTATAATATCCTTGGGGCTTTCTTGCAAAGATACAAGAGCCCTCTTAGTGGAAGCAATGGCTTCATCTCCATATCTCAATAAAAATAGACCTCCTCCTATTGTTACAGCATTGGAGGAATCTTTCAGCTCTTCTTCTTTCTCCTCCTCATAAATGGAGCATGCCTCATCAATAGGAGATCCTTTCTCTTGATCTCTTCTTGAAAAACGAACACTCAAGTCTTCCTCTTGAGAAGAATGTTCTTGCTAAAGTGGGGCCTTTGCCCTTGGCAAATCATGTAGCAGATCTTTAACCCTTTCAACAATGTTCTGAAATGGAGTTATATTCATGGATCCTTCCATCTCATGCAAAGGTTCTAGATCCTTGGGCTCGGTTTTCTTTCTCAAAGAAGTTTCAGATGGCTCAACATCAAATCTTTTCACTAACCTCCTAGTGAACTTTGCATAAGTAGAGATGTTTACATTTATTAATGAAGAAGATTCAAATAACCACCAGGCATAAGCCTTACCTTGGATGTGCAACGTTGCTACTCTTATGGCTTCTTCTTCTGAAACTTGGTGCACCTATAAATATGTGTCCAGCTCCTTTACCCAAGACTTGGCTGAGCTCTTAGGTGATCCATCAAATGTAGGTAGAAAAGTTCTACCCAAAGTGTGTTGCATGCACCCTCTTCTTCTCATTTATATGCTGGATCTTCTTTCTTCTTTGAGTTGAAAAAACTTTGGAAAGCTTAGATTCACTTTGAATATTTTAGACTGAGATTCATATTCTTGGAGATAGTCACCAAGAGTCTCCTCTTTTGGTGTCTCTTCCTCCGATTTTCCTCTTTCTAGGAATGTAGGCATGCTACAACATTGTAGATCTGATTGTGGGATTGAATGCTCACACACATGATATGAAGAATTGGGGCTTTCTTCATGTGAAAATATCTGCAAAGGATCTGCAATTATTTCATTCCTCATTCCCCTGATTTCATTTTTCAGCTCATGAATAGTTTGGAACATAGTTTTTTGAGAACTCTTTCCCTTTCATTCTTCCAGATAGAGGGGTTTTAACCTTGTCTTTGATGTAATCAATCTTCTTCTTTTGTCCTTTATTTCCTTGAAAAGACATATTGGCTTCTTAGACTGCACAGGTTGTGCCAAGACAATGCTCTGATACCACTGTAATATCCCCAAATGGGAATCATGCAGCAATACTAAATAGTAAGCATTAAAATAACGCAGATCATCAAGATATTTGCAAGAGGCCAATATGGAGACCCTTATTTAGCATTTATAACAGAAAATTAGATGTAGAATGTAGTCCATACAATGTAATACATGAAATAGAAGTCTCCCATGAAGAAAAATCCTCAAAATGAGGTGCAACAACCATACAAATGAGCAGAATTGCCTTGACAGCTTTATTTTTATTATTGTTGCAAAAGTTGTTGATTAAAAATTAGATCTAGAGAAAAATAATGCATGAACAGTTAGATCTATGATATATCCATACACTATAGAGTCTCTACTTCAAATCCCCCTTGGGGTCTTCAGCAATACATGAAGCACATGGAGTAGATTTGAGATCTTATGCAGCAGATCTGCAGAATGATTCATAAATTCTGAAGTAATTTAGAAGTATTCAGATATTATCTGATCTATACAACAATATGATCCCAAATCAATGGATCTAGAAGGTGAAGGGCAGATCCCCAACACATGAGAAAGACTCCTCCAAAATATTATGCCAGCAGCCCTTACAATAGCACCTACAGAAAAACGCAGATCTGGAAGATAAACTGCACTGTAGGGTTCAATATGAGTTTGGCTTGATGCCAAGATGTGGATCTGATGCTCCAATGATCTAATACTCCCTTGCCCATGGGATAGAATACTCTCCCACTGAAAAGAGGCACTAGATTGGACTAGATTTGAGTAGATATAGCCTCCACTTGTTGCAGCTTACAAAGACAACCAAACCCTCAACATGATCTGTGTTGTAGTTGGAAGTAGAAGCTTGGCATTTAGCCTGATAGTGGACAAGAAATTCAAAGCTCCTCCAAGAGGCATCTCAAGGAAGGAAATGGGATTCCTAAACATGAGATCCTTGTGCTAAACAACACTATTCTCTGCTAAACAACAAGGAGAATGAGATATGTCTAAACAGACAATAAGCTCTGAAAAATTTAATCACATCAACAACCTTTTCATGTTGTCCTCCTCTTCCTTTTATAATATTGAGAGCTTGCAAAACCCTAAACCATCCCAATGAGTTAGCTCTTTTCACATGAACATCCTCCAACTAAAACTACGTTGTGCCTTAATGAAGATCACTCCTTCCAGACAACGTTGTTGATTTGGTCATGGTTGACCCAACAAAATGTCTTAGTCCCTTTCACACATAAGGGTGTTTATTCAAATAGGCCAGATTTAGCTTTGTTCACATGTGGCATTGATTTATTTTCTGTTTTAGGAGTTTTTATAATCCTCCTTTATACATTTAAAACAAAATTGAATATTCCCATTAGCTTGGGTAATTGGGAATATTACAGTACATTGGCACCATGTGGGTGCCACATAGCATTTCAAGGCGATGTTTTAGATCTAAAAAAATAAAATTTTAAGTCATCATAACTTTTAATGCTATGATGTTGTTTGTTTTTACCTTTTGAAAATTTAAGAAAAAAATAAAAAATTTAGACCCCATTCTCATAATTGTTCTTGGGAATCGGTTCAACATAGTAACCACATCTCCTCATTGGGTGAATAAGGGGGTGTGGTACATAGTGGTATCAGAGCGAGGTTTCAACGCTAGACCTTGGGGTGACAATGAGTCTTTAGGGTTGCAAGCTATGTGTTAGACTTGATTGCCATGGAATTTATGTATTGTGTTTCCTGATTATGTGTGGTTATGATATGTATATGCATTGTGACGAGCCTCATTAATAGGTATATAACAAGGCCCATCTATCCATCCTTCAACATATATTTACCTCTTTCCTTGCATTTGATAACACCTTTTTTACTATAATGTGTTTATTAGGAAGATTAAAGGATGTTTATCATATCTAGTATCCTAACATTATTAGTGTGTAGGAAAAGAGTGCATTTAATGTGAAAATATATGTTGGAGGCAAATGGAGAATATGTAGGATGGTTGTCCCTACATTTACTCACCTACAACTAGACTTGCTCCCTGTACACCCATAGTTCGGGGATCTACTAATATTTGATTGATGTAAGGCTAACTACTAACCCCTCTTTAACCCAGGATTATACTCCTTCTAGAGTATATGTTTTGAATTTGTACGATTAAGATAGGTTCATAAAACCTATTAACCCTTTATAGACCCACTTTATTCATCATAAAATTCATTGGTGGAATCTCCCTTCAATACAACCTTTATCTTTTCAACCTTTATTATAAGCGCTTTAACCTTAACACTTCAACTTACCTTTCTCTTCCTACACATCACTTCTGCACGTGTCCTTTCACATTAATCGAGACAATTTTATCACATCACAACTCTATTATTTCTAAATCATATCACCATGAATTTCCGCCCTATGCGGCACTTCGCAGCTCAACTGCATCGTAATATCACAAGTTTAACCATATTGCAATGTTTGCGATTTTTCGATTTCGCAAATCGCAGTGAATAACTTATCGCATGTCACACATCTTAACAAATAGTAATAACAAGAATCCTCTATCATGTGCGATATGCGATCACATTGCATCACAAATCCACTTCTTATCACATCGCAACTTAAACCAATTAACTTGTGATGTCTTAACATGTAAATATAAAAATCGCCGATTACGATGTGTGCTAACCATCTTATGGCCAATGAGATGTAATCTAGATCGTCCATTCTTTCGTTGTCATCTTTGCGACTTGATCACGACCGTCCACCTTCCACTCCATTTTTGTGATAGGATCTTAACCATCCACCGCTTTTGCTTCAGATCTGTGATATAATCTCAACCATCCATTCTCCAACTTCACCTTTGCGATCTAATCTCCACCATCCATCCACCCTTTACACTTTTATTTTGAAGCCTCTAGAACTTTGGGGAAAAACACAGTTTTTCCTTCAGAAAATATATTTGTTTTTCCTTTCGTCCATAGTAATACCACTGCAATTACCACCAAACAGATCCATCCGGCATTTCAATAAGGAAATCTCAACTCATATGCACCTTTTGAAACATAATTATTCACACAACATAGATATCAAAACCCCATTTAATCATTCTCACTACACACTATGTTTTTTTATTAATATAACAAAGTATATTTACAAAGGCTAACGATATACTCGTAAAACTATTAACTCCTACCTCATAAGGCCCAAAATATTAACTTTGGGCCAACCCCTGATGTTTCAAAATGCTTACCAATATATACAAAAAAGGAATCATGAACCAATTTCAGTTCAGATCCAAAAATCTCTCAATATTTCCTAAAGCTTCTCCCCATTCCATTCTTTACTCAACCAAAATCCTATATTATACCTCTAGACTCCTAAAATCCTCACTCTTCCGAGGATTACTCACTCATCCCTAAGATCTATACAAGTCACGAGATATTATTCATTAATAAAATTACATTTAAATCTCTTTAGAACTCAAACTAAACTTAGGAAAATAAAAAAAATAATTAAGGGAAGCCACTCCCTTTAGTAAATGTGAGATAAAACTCCTAGGTATTATAAACCTTGAAGAATGCTCCTGCATCATTGATGCACTCAAGGATTACAAGGATCTCAGGGAGAAAGATCCACCTTTTTAGGAATTTTGGAGGGAAGCAACCATCTTTCCAAGGAGGCTTCCATTCAGTCATTTTTGTATAAATAAGGAAGCCTAAGGGTTCAATAGGATTCAAAGTTTTGGAGAAGATAGAAACTACTAAGAGTTATGAACTTTTACTTGTCATTTTCAATCCTTTTCTCATGTACTTGAGAATTATTTTAAATTAATTAGAAGCCTTTTGTTATCTCCAGTCTGAGTTTGCTTTAGAGGGTTGAGTCCCCTTGGGTTAGGGCCCAACCCATAGGTTCTAGTATCTCTATTCTACATATTTTATTCATGCATTTTCTTTCCTAGAAATATTCCCTTTCCTTTCTAGCAGAATTTGTTTATGATAAAATTTATTGTGCAGGTATGTCAATCACATCTCTTGTGGGAAGTGTGGTTGAATATATTGTCTTGGAAAGCCAAAAAGATATAGTTACTTTCTTTCTATAGTAGTTAGATCTTTGATTAGCCTTATTTTTTCATCTTTTTTTCCTACAAATTGGTAATTGGTTTAACCATTTTATTTTAGCACAGGAAGCATAATATATTTTGGTTGTGAGTCTTGTGCAGACTACAAGATAGATTACCTTTTAATTTAGTGGTTATATTTTGAATAAAATTCAATTCACCCTTTATTTTTTATTTCAATTTTCTGCAATTTGCATTGTTAACATGCTCTAAGTGTTTAGCAAGATTGAGTAATGATTGTGGTATGCAGGTCATAGTGTTGAATTGCAAGGTATAATAGTATCATTTTCTCTCCTCACCATACCAACAACTCTTTTATTTCTCCCTAGAAAATTCCTTCAAAACACTATTCACTAAGATTTCACTTTTGGCTTGTTGAAGGCCACTGTGTGCATTTACCCTTGTGCAAGATGGGCCCCTAAGGGATACTAAGCTTGTAAATGACCTCATACAACCTCCTTCTACCTTTATCTTCCGTTTACCACCTTAAAATATCCCTTTTTATCCCTCAGTTGAATGCTCACAGATTCAATCTTGTAACAAAACATGGCAATCCTATAGCATCCTGTAGAAAACTTGTAGCATTTTGTAGCTTCTTGCAGAAGCTCTCCAAACTTGACCAGAATTATCCTTAAAGGTTGATTTATTCCTTATAGACCTTAATAATATCTCTTAGGCTCTAAAACCTTGATTTACTAGGACCAAAGACCACTTAGGACTTGCCTTTCCACCATTTCAATTCATTTATGCAATTAGGGCTAGTAAACAGATTCATGGATTAATAAGCAAAGTGATGATTTACATGATTACTTTATGGGGAACTTAATGAAATTTGATGTTAGGATATAATATCTCTTGAATGTAGTGATTGAATTTTGATTTCATGAAATTTATATTAGGATTTCTTGCTTTGTTTTATGCTTATTAAGCTAGGCTTTCCATTTCAAGAATTGTCATTTCTTATACATAGACCAAATTCCCCTCTGATGCAACACTTACATTCTACAAATAGAGTAATGTCTACATTTATGCAAGTAGAGTAGCCTTTACATTTGTGCAACTTGTATTATACCTCCCTTCCAAACCCTCTATTGAGCATGACTTACCTTTGTGGGTAGAGGAAGAAGAAGAGGAATATTTTTATCAGTCATCCCTCTACCTAGTTTGTACAATATTAGACACTACTGTAGGAAGAAAAAATCCAGATGAGGATGACCTTATTGATAAATTTTTGCATAACCAACCTCTCATTGCCATGCCAATTGACGAGTAACTAGAATAATCCTTAGGACGACCTAATAAAAATCCATTGGCCAAACTATTCACTACCAATTCTGATCAATATCATGCTAAGATTATGAAAATCAGTCCATCCAAAACCCTAAAAATCAATCCTTCCCTCTCAGCAGGGCAAGAAAAACAACTGTGCATTGTGTTAATACAACATGTTGATGTTTTTTCTTGGGACTATAAGGAAATAAAATGGGTTCATCCCTAATTTTGTACCCATCACATCAACATTAAAGAGGGATGTAAACCTATGGGCCAATCCAAGAGGAGAATGAACCTTTCCCTTAAATACATTGTGAAAGAAGAACTGCAAAAGCTATTAGATGTAGGACTCATTTAGTCCATTTTAGATAGTGATTGGGTGTCCCATATTGTTCTATCATCCAAGAAGAAGAAGAACTGGAGGATATGTCTTTATTATAGGGAACTCAACAAGGATACAAAGAATCATCATTTTCCCTTGCCTTTTATTGATCAAGTTTTGGATGGTTTTGCAGGGAAGAAGTTATTTTCATCCCTGGATGGGTTTAGTGGGTATAATCAAATCCAGATCATCCTGGAGGATCAGGGTAAGACCACCTTCACATGTCCATGGGGGAACTTTTCCTATAGATTCCTTCCATTTGGCCTATGCAATGCCCCTACTACCTTCCAAAGGGAAGTTTTGAGTATTTTTATAATATTGTTCATGAAACAATTTAAATTTATATGGATGACTTGACTCCGACTTATGGGAATGATTTCTAGGAAGCTCTTTCCAATATTTGTAAAGTTTTAAAGAAATGAATTGAATTTAATCTCTCACCAAGTCTTGAAAAGTGTGATTTTTTTATGAATGCAGGGATTTTCCTAGGTCACTTCCTTTCTAAGGAAGGGATACATGTTGACCCTAAAAAAATTGCCAACAGAAAAAGGGTCCATGTCCCTCAAAAATAAATGGGTGTTAGAATTTTCCTTGGATTAGATGGATATTACAAGAGATTCATTAAGGATTTTAGTAAGTTGGATTCACCTTTGTTTGGATTGTTAACTAAGGATTCAAATTTTTGTTGGAAAGATAAATTCCAAGAGGATTTTGAAGAGCTGAAGAATAATTCAACCATTGCACCAATTATGAGAGGTCCTAATTGGGAATTTAATTTCCACATCCACATAGATGCATTTGACAAAGTTGTAGGAGTAGATTTGGGACAAGTGGAAGAAAAATTTCCCTATTCCATATATTTTATCTGTAAGAACCTCTCCGAAGTTGAACTTAATTACACAGTTATTGAAAAAGAGATCTTACATGTTGTGCACTTATTGAACAAGTTTATGCATTATATCACTGGGTACCAACTCTTTGTTCATACTGATCAGAAAGCCATTAAATATTTAATGAATAAACCTATTGTCAATGCTAGGATCATTAGATGATTAATATTGTTGCAACATTTTGATCTAAACATGTTGACAGGTCAGGGAAGGAAAATGTGGTTGCAAATTTTTTGTCTAGACTAGCATTATCTGTAGAAAATGAGGAGATGATAGATGATTATCTTTCAGATGAGCACCTCTTTGCTATTTCACTATTGTCTCCTTGGTTTACTGACATAGCAAATTATTGGATGTTCAGAGATTCCCTCCTAATCTATCCTCCAAGGAGAAGAGTAAGATTGTTAGAAAAGGTGCACCTTTCACCTGGATTGGGGTAAATCTCTTCAAATTGGGAATAGATCTGAAATTGAGGAGACGTGTAAGGGAATATGAGGTTTATGAAATCCTATAAGCATGCCACAATGGACCCTGTGGGGGCCATTTTTCTGCCAAGAAAACAACCTTCAAAAATCCCCAAGCTAGTGCAATATTCCAAATTTAGCATGCAGCTAATTGGAATATTAATCTTTGCTGTTTACACTTAGAAGATGAATAAATGGGTAAGGAGGCCCATAAATTTCAGAAATAGAAATAAAATCCCTCATAATGTGAAAATGGATCATCATAGGAGCTGGATTTCACACCCTCATATGTGAAAAGGGACATTTTCATGTGGACAAAGTCAATTTTGACCAAGTCAACAACGCTGGGATAAGAGGTGGAGATCATCTTGGGAGACAACGCAAAGATAGTGGGAGGAAGATTCCTTGGTGGAGGAAACCTTAATGAGTGGGAACCAAGGTGAGAGGGTTTTCATTTGTATAAAAGGAGGGAAAGGCAGCCATAGCAAGACATGTTATGAATTATTGATTTTGTGGTCTGCATGACTATTGTGCATTCTTCAGCTATTTAGTTGAGATTGTTGTGCTGCTTAGCACTGAGTGTTCCCGAGCGGGAATCCCATATCATTTCTTGAGAGGCCTATTGAGGGAGCTTGTACTTAATTTCTCCACATCCAGGCTTGAGGCCAAGCATCCTCCTTCAGCTACATCGTTATTTCTATAGTAGTATAACATTGTGTTGCGGGGTGTTGCAGTGGGGGTTCACAACACCACTTCCAGAGCTTTCTTTTCAGAGGAGGGAGCTTCCATTCCTTTGGAAGATCATTGAGGAAGCCCTTGGAGTAGATTTCAGATCTTGGCACTTGCCAACACAGTTTCTGTCTCCTACAACGCAGTCCCTCTCCTTGACTGCATTATTTTCAGTGAGTATTTGCAGTGAGGGTTTGCAGATTGTTTGGAGGGTGAGATCTTCAGTGTTAGGATCATCCTTTCACTTAGAAGATCCATTGGAGAATTTTTTTTCAGGTTTTGCATCATCTTCAACCATCTCCATCCAGTTCTTGAGTTTCAGCTGCTATTCAATCCTAGGACTGCAACTCCGGCATTTTTGTATTCAGGGTAAAACCCCTTGGTTTTGAGCTAGTTTCCTAAGGACATGGTCAATCTTTCTTCCAGAAAGCTAGTGAAGGGGATTATCATCTCTTTCTTGTATCATTCAGGTATATGTATGTAAATCTATAGTAATACTGTGTTATTTCATAACTGGTTGTGTAGATCTACTCTTTTGTACTTATGCTTTCAAGAAACCCTTGCTGGGTTATCTCAATAATGTATTGAAGAGGCTAGATCTCTGTTTTCTCAGCATATTGCTTAATAAAACTATAGATATATGGTTTTATATCTTATTGTTGTAGAAACCCCCATTAAATCATGCAGTCACTTGCTTCAGAAATTCTGCATGGTGTAAGTCATGGGGCTTGGATGTTTTTAAGCCAATTTGTGGTCGGAAGATCTATTTAACTTAGCAAAAGGGATTTGTTTCCGATACCATTTTGTATGTGAGGGAAATATTACATATTATAAGGGATATAAGTGTTATTTCCCACTTTTATAGCATAATTTTCTGGAAATAATGTTTTTATGGTCAATATTGCTGCTTTTTACATTTTGGGATATTACAGTGGTATCAGAGCATAATCTTGGGTTAGCCTGTAGATCTTAGCCATTATGCTATCAAGAAGACAAGAATAAGAAAAAATTAGCATAAAATACAAAAATAAGACTCCATTTTTTGAAGGAAGGAAAGAGGAGAGACTTCCAAAGTTTCTTTCTCAAACTTTGCAGAGCATTCATGAAGATCTTAAGAAGATGAGGAAGGAGATGTGTAGAGAATCTCCAAGAGGGTTTGAATCTGAAACAAACTCTAGATTTTCACATGATGAGTGTGAACATACAGCCACACACTATGATGCACGGTGCAGTCATATGTCCAAATCTTCCAAGAGAGGAAGGGAAGAAGAAGGAATGACTAGGAGGGAAACTCTTAGTGTTTTTCTGCAAGAATATGAATCTCAAACTCATAAGTTTAGAGATCATATCACTCTTCCAGATGTTTGAAAGATCAAGGTGAAGAGAAGCAAGTAGCATGACATGGGTAGATTTTCTCTATCTACTTTTGATGGATCACCAACATGTTCAGCCAGAACTTTGGGTGGAGGAGCTACACACCTATTTGCAGCAGCACCAAGTTTCTGAAGATGAAGCCATCAAAGTTGCAGTGCTGCATTTTGGAGGTAAGGCCTATGCATGGTGGACATTTGAGTCTTTTTATTTGAAAAATGAAAATACTTCTTCTTATGCAAGGTTCACTAAGACATTAGTCGAAATATTTGATAAGAAACACTCTGAAACACATATGGTGAAGCTAAATAAACCTAAACAAACAAATACCTTGCCTGTGTTGGAGGAACCTATGAACTCAACTCCACTTCAGAAAACCATTGAGGAGGCTGATATCTTGCGTCATACCTTGCTAGAGGCAAGACCTCTATCTCATATTATTGAACAAGAGGGTATGGAGATCCCTTTTTCAAAAAAGAATCTAGTCATTGGGAGGTTGCCCACACATATTGATGAGGATGGGGGAAACAACACTGTCATGTCTAGAGTTTATCTAGCACCTCATGTAGAGGAAGGAGGAGCTCTTGCTCCAACTAGAGGGATTCTTGTATCATTGCAAGGAAGTCCCAAAGATCTCATATGTGGAGATCAAGGCACAACCCATGATCATCATGTGCCATTGCTAGTAGAGTGTGAAACCATGGAGATAAAAGGAGGAGTTAGGGAGGATGACCAACATCATTTGATGAGGAGCCCACACCCCTATCTATTTCAGGAGGTTGATACACATAAGAGGGATACTGGATTGCGCAGTGTGGGAAAGGACAAGTCTGTCCATCCATATATGCAGTCTACTCTTGATCTTGATGTCTCATTGCCTGGAGGCATTTCACCGGGGAGGCCACTAGATCAGCAGATGATGAGGGATGCTTCACATTTGGAGGCACTACTCATTGATTTTAGAGGAGTGGAGACCTTGGGAGAGCTTGGTACAGTGTTAGGAGTCTTGGGTAGACTCAAGGATAGGAGAGGCATTCTCTCAACATTATCATTACCCACTCTCATTTTAGATTCTGCACTGTGGCAAAAGCAACATGGGAAGGATAACAACCTTCCAACTTGCATCTTTGGCATGGGGGATGTCAAATAAGAGTACAACCATATGACAAATGTTCTTCATGATAGTTCATCAGCACTATCACTATGGAGGATAGATCCATATTGGAATTCCCAGCTATTGGTGGAGTATTCCAAGGATCTTTTTACTTGTATGATATTGGATGACCAGTTGCATGAGGAGGGATATTCAGTCAGAGATGGGGTCATCTACTATCATTGTAGGATATTCTTATCTAGAGCTTCCAAGATCAAGGAGAAGTTACTACAAGCAGCTCATGAGGATTTCCTTTTCAACCACACTTATTCTATGAGAGCATACCACACCATCATGGAGGGGTATTTTTGGGAAGGCTTTGAGGAGGAGATATATCAGCATATGTGGAGATGAATGGATCATGTGGAGATGGAGGAGATACATAACTCTTTGGAAGAGTTAACACAACCACCTCTTTTATCTTTGAGGATGAGAGGGGATTCAACTATGAGCCACTCCATTTGCATGAGAAAAACATATGGTAAGGGTACTGTTTGTTTGCATAATGATTTGTATAATGTATATGTGCAGGATGTTGCTCCAAGGAGGAGCATTCCTTCTTCTAGACTTCATGGTCTACTTGAGGCCATGAATAGAATTGATGGCCACTACCTAGGAGGACTTGGGGAGAATATATCTTATGGAGAACATGCTTACTGTGCACCATACATCATACACTTTCTCCAAACCTGTGAGGATATTGGGACAATAAGCAAGTGGTTGAGAAGCCACACATTATGTCATTATCTATTGCGGTTGAGAGTCAAACTGCGTTGGTTGCATTTGAGGGATTATTGTTCTTCTCCCTTACTACATATGGCAGCAAGTATGATTCTAATTATGGTTCCCTATGTTTCTATTGTTCTTATATTTATTGGGAGCATGATTGGGAGAGAGACACATTGGTTGGGTGTGTCCTTGGGGAAGGAGATTTCCCACACTTTTTTCCTTACATGTTATAAGGGGAGCATGGAAGGTGATATCGCCACCACAACAAAACACTTGTTTCTTTATGAGGGGGGCCACGGGGTTGATTGGATGCCGTATGATGATTACTTCCAACTCATCATATATGGAATGATTTGGGCCAGCAAGATTCATAACGTTGGAGAGGAGATATTTGGGGATTTAGTCTTCTTCTTTCCACTTGAGGGCAACATGATTGCAGCCCAAGATCAGAAAAAAATCTACACTTATCATAAGTGGAGAGAAGGACATCGTGGGGTAGGCTACTTTGTCTACCATGATTATATTTTCAGCCCACCTACTTTGCATGAGCCAAAGGTGGAGGAGGATTTTCAGGAGTTACTATGTTGGGAGGTAACTCATTTTGTATGGATGATAGCTTGGGGATGGGGGATTCATATGGGGATGGGAGGTCCCAATCTATATTAGCCCTCATGCCTCAAGAGGACCTTTAGACAACCCATTGTTCCATGGATATTTTACTGTTACATGATGATAGCTATTTGGGATGCTCACCAAAAGCTAGCTTGCATACTTGGGAGGGGCAACTTGGAGATGTATTGATGAGACATCATCTTGATCCTTGGAGGATTTTATCATATGAGGATGCTACAAGGGGGGAAGAGGAGGTTCTTTAGTTCTATCCTTGCAGTTTCTTGAGGATAAGCAACATTTGGGAGGGGAGGATTGTAATATTCCAAATTTAGCATGCAGCTAATTGGAATATTAATTTTTGCTATTTACACTTAGGAGATGAATAAATGGTTAAGGAGGCCTATACATTTCAGAAATAGGAATAAAATCCCTCATAATGTGAAAGTGGATCATCATAGGAGCTGGATTTCACACCCTCATGTGTGAAAAGGGACATTTGCATGTGGAAAAGGTCAAGTTTTACCAAGTCAACAGCGTTGGGATAAGAGGTGGAGATCATCTTGGGAGACAACACAGAGATAGTGGGAGAAAGATTCCTTGGTGGAGGAAACCCTAATGAGTGGGACCCAAGGTGAGAGGGTTTCCATTTATGTGAAAGGAGGGCAAGGAAGCCATAGCAAGACATGTTATGGATTATTGATTTTGTTGTCTGCATGACTATTGCGCATTCTTCAGTTGTTTAGTTGAGATTGTTGTGCTGCTTAGCACCGGGTGTTCCCAAGCGGGAATCCAATATCCTTTCTTGAGAGGCCTCTTGAGGGAGCTTGTACTTCATTTCTCCACATCCAAGCTTGAGGCCAAGCATCCTCCTTTAGCTACGGCGTTATTTCTACAACAGTATAACATTGTGTTGCAGGGTGTTGCAGTGGGGGTTCACAACACCACTTCTGAAGCTTGCTTTTCAGAGGAGGGAGCTTCCATTCCTTTGGGAGATCAGTGAGGAAGCCCTTGGAGCAGATTTAAAATATTGGTACTTGGACAACATAGTTTCTATCTCCTACAGTGAATTCCCTTTCCTTGACTACATTATTTTCATTGAGTATTTGCAGTGAGGGTTTGCAGATTGTTTGGAGGGTGAGATCTTCAGTGTTAGGATCAGTCTTTCACTTAGAAGATCCATTGGAGGAGGTTTTTTCAGGTTGTGCATCATATTCAACCATCTCCATCCAGTTCTTGAGTTGCAGCTGCTATTCTGTACTAGGACTGCAACTCCGACATTTTTGTATTCAGGGTAAAACCCCTTGGTTTTGAGCTAGTTTCCTAAGGAAAGGGTCAATCCTTCTTCCAGAAAGCTAGTGAAGGGGATTGTCATCTATTTCATGTATCATTCAACTATATGTATGAAAAGCTACAATAAGACTACGTTATTTCATAGCTAGTTGTGTAGATATACTCTTTTGTACTTATGCTTTCAAGAAACCCTTACCGGGTTATCTCAATAATGTATTGAAGAGGCTAGATCTCTATTTTCTCAGCATATTTATTAATAAAACTCTAGATATATGGTTTTATATCCTATTTTTGTAGAAAACCTCATTAAATCACATAGTCACTTGCTTCAGAAATTCTGCATGGTGTAAGTCATGGGGTTTGGGTGTTTTTAAGCCAATTTGTGGCCAGGAGATCTGTTTAACTTAGCAAAAGGGATTTGTTTCTGATGCCCTTTTGTATGTGAGGACCATATTACATATTCTAAGGGATATAAGTGTTATTTCCCACTTTTATAGCATAATTTTTTGGAAATAACGTTTTTATGGTCAATATTGCTGCTTTTCCCATTTTGGGATATTACAGCTGGTTATTATTGGCCTAATCTACACCAAGATGCTAGGATATACACTGTCAGAGGTGATGAGTTCTAAACAATGGGAAAACCTACAACAAAATATGAAATTCCCCTACAACCTCAAGTCACCCTTGAGCCATTTGAGAAGTGGGGTGTTGGTCCTCAATTTTGACCCCTTTTCACCATGGATAATCCGCCTATCTATCATCCCTTACCATCATATCATGGTCATATTTTTCATATTTTTGCCTCTTTTTTCACTTCAAGGTAAAATAATTATGTCTTTTAATTTTTGGAATTTTTAGTAAAAAATGGGTATTAATTATTTTTTTGACAAAAACATAAATTCCCGTAATGGCTCCATTGAAGTCGTATGTGAAGGACACCTGGGAAAAAACTGAAGATGGAACCAAGGATGGACAAACTCCTATTGGCATAGTCCAAATGAGTCAGAATAGGGATGGTCAAAACTGGTTAAACTTGACCAACCACCCATAAAATCCCTTGATTTAAGGGGAAATTTTGTGATTGGAATCTTCCCATATTTTGTCCAAAAAAAGGGATGAGTTCGACCCGATTAGGTGGATTATGAATCTTAGTGGGTTTTACAACTATTTTAGTTGATTTTTTTATACTTAGCCTATTTAAGAACAACTATTCAACAATTATGAACACATATTAAGATTGTTGAGACTTATCTATTTCGGAATTTAATTTGAAGCACTTTCCTTCTATTTCTTGATGTTCTTGCTGTGGGATGTGATTGTTGATATACTGTAGCTGATAGTATTCAAGTGTACAAAGAAAAGGTGGAGGGCCCCCATTCTAAGCTAAGTACACTACAATGTATTTTTGTGCATAATTGTGAATATATTAGATTGTTGAACATTTCCTTTACAATTTCTTGTGAATATTTTCTGAGTAAATTCATTGTATGTCATGATAATTTATGTTTTTGAAATGATTTCCTTTCAATAATTGGTTTAATTAGGGAAGGTCAACCAAGGCATATAATTTAGATCCTCTTCCTTATGGATTAATAATTGAACTGGAAATTGTGTTTATGCATTTGACCTTTACTACTTTCTCGATTTAATTGTGTTATGCTTTATGGTGAAATTGATATTGTTGGAATATGGATAATGAGGAAGGAAAACCAAGACATCTAACTTAGAGCCTCTTTCTTGTTGGCTATGATCCACAAAGACTCATTGAACACTTGCTTCTAGATCAGAATTTCAATATTTTCTTTTCACTAATTTATATTTGTAATATGCATTTCCATTATCTTCACCTAAACAACTTCATGCGACACTAGCTTAATCTAAGATCCATATACCTTGGTGTGCTTCTAAGTTTACCAACCCAAATTGATAATTAACACAGATCATGGGTGAAAATGTGAAGTTGGGTTACAGTTTTTGCCCTTTTTTGAGAAAAAACTTTCATTTTTTTTTCTATTCTTCAACTTTCTGCAAGCTAAAACAATTTTCTCTTGGGTTACACTTTTTGCCCTTTTTTGAGAAAAAACTTTCATTTTTTTCTGTTCTTCAACTTTTTGCAAACTAAAACAATTTTTCTGTTTGGAATTTCATTTTGCGATAAAAATAAAAGTTGTCAGAAATTTTATTAGCTTTCTATTACTTATTTTTTGGAATTTTTTTATACACATTTGATATGTCAACTTAGCGTTTCTTTGAGTGTGTTTTTTAGCAATCAAAGGATTCATAAGAAGTCATGTTAATATGCAATGTTGTATTTTTTGAGAATTTGTGTTTTTGAGAAACAAAATGTGTTACAACAATCTAGAAAGAGTCTACTTCGGTTTTGTCATATTTACAAAGCCAACGGATGCATATCATAATTACTATAATTTTTTGAACTGGTCCAACATGAAAAAACTGTATATTTTGAATATGTTTCATGATGCAAGAAATTTCTTAACATATAAGTTATAAACTAAAAATATAATAACTACCCATTAGAGACGACGAACCAATGTAATGCACCATAATTTTTTCAATTTTTTTACAATGTATTTTGGAAGATACATAATTATGATTTCACTAAATCATAATGACCTTCGGAAATTTTTTGTACCCATTTTATTACAAAATTAATTAAAATTAGTAAATATTTATGAAATTCCATAAAAGTTATATTTCCTAAAAGTAGATTCAATTCTGAATATGCTTGTCTTTGTTTCGACAGTTAATTCGGAAGGTTTCATGGAGTTTAACCAGTCCAAAGTTGCAGATACATATTCAGAGCTTGGCTTTGTGTAATTGCTGACGCGTTAGTTGGGCCGAATTATTAAAAAAAGTTCGACCAAACTTTTATACAAAAGTTCGGCCGAAATTTTACCCAATTTTTCATCGGCCGGAAAATACCACGGAACCCCTCCAAAAAAACATTTCGTGGCAATATAAATTGCCGCGAAATCATTCTTTATTTTCGTACATTTTCTCCCTTTGGTCTGATTTTACAAAGGTTTTGGTCTGATTTTGCAAAGAATTATTTTGGGTTTAAGGACTTTTCTTGGAGGTACATTCAAAGAACATTTTTGGAAAGGATTATTTTGGGTTTAAGGACTTTTCCTGGAGGTACATTCAAAGGAAATTTCTTGGAGGTATGTGATACATTTTTTGGATGTTTTTTGGGCTTCATTTTTTTTTAAAGTATGGATTTGGGCTTAATTTTCATTGTTTTTGAAGTTATGGATTTGGGCTTAATTTCGAAAGGTTATTTTTTGGACATTTTTTGGAAGTATTTTTTAAAGTGATATTTTTTGAAGTATTTTTTAAAATGGCATTTTTTAAGAAGTTGGAATTAATTTTCAATGGACATTTTTTTTAGGCATTTTTTGAAGTGACATTTTTTTAGAGTACGTGTTTTGGGTTGAAGTAAATCTTTTATAATGATTTTTTAAAATGAGTTTTTGTCTAACTTTTTAAATGAAATTTTGTTGTAGGACTTGGAAGGAAATATTTTGAGCTTCATTTCATTTTTATAAGACATTTTTTCCTCGGATTTTTTAAAGTGTTTTGGATTGGAGTACGTATTTTTTGCAAAAAATTTAAAATGATTTTTTTTAAAATTAAATCTTTTGTGATGTTTTTTTTAATTGAGTTTTTGTCTAAATTTTTGAAGGAAATTTTTTGAACTTCATACTCTATTATCATGGGAAATCGAAGGGATTTTACGAGAAAATATGATCGAAAAAGAGACCCTGAGGAACGTAGAGAAGAGACGAGACAATATCACAAAAGAAAGATAGAAGCACTCTCGAATATTGAAGGGGAAAATCAACCTCAACTAGAAGTTGAAGCAGGTATGTAAATGTAAATATTATGATTTTGATATATTTAAAATTTTCCTAGTGTAAAATGTGAAGCTTAATTTTTATTTGATGAACTAAGTTGAAAAATATTTTGCAATGTAAACAGAGAGAGATATTCCTCAAAACATTGATGATGAGATACAAAATTTTGAAAGAGAAAGTGAAAGATATATTGAACCAATGATTGAATATGGTGAAAATGTTGAAAGAAATTCAAGTGAGGAAATTGAATCACAAGGTATGTACACACACACACACACATATATATGTGTTGAACACATGCACATAGTATTGAAATTATACATATATTTATTAATTTAGTTATTTATTGAATATGTAAACTTATTATGTACTATTCATTCGAATATGTATAGATGAAATCAATGTTGATGATGAGATGTTAGAAAATATTGACACTCACACATATGGAGATAAAAGAGCTGACCATTATATACGATATCGTGTTAACCATATTTTTGATATGTAATTCATAAAGGAAAAGGTGACAATTCAAACCCAAATGTTGAAAGGTCTCCTATCATTAAGGAAATTAAAATAACCTACGACTTTATTGGGTATTCGAAAATCAACCAAAGATTAAAAAATGAAGGAAAATGTGATACAAAATATAAATAGTGCTATAAATTCAATTAGAAGATCTAGACAGAAAAAAAATTCAGCTGTACGTAGAGAAATAAATATGGCAGTGGTTCCATCAAGTACTAAAGAGAATCGCTTGGTAAAATCTATGGCACGAGCATTAGGAACCTCGCGAAAAAATTTGCACAAACATCGGAAATTTTAGCTGCAAATAGATGTAAATGATGAAATCGCTTGTTGGAGAGCTATTTGTAGTCAACAATACAAAGATATACTTGGAGAAAATGTTTAAAAAATAATATATGAATATTGGAAGAACAATTCGTGTGTTTCTCCAACTGCAAGGCATGTGATGTGAAGAAGAATAGTACAAAATCAATACAAAGAACATGAAAAACATTTATTGGAAACCACTCAGATAGAGTTGTTCAACAAGTTCAAAGAAGAGAATCATGAAACTCATGTTTCAATCAGTGCTTTTGTTCAACAAAAACCATGGTATGTAAAACCTATCACCATACGCGACACTTGTTGTTGTTGTTATCATGTGGAATTTGAGTTATATTATGACACATTCCTTGATTTCGGTAGAACATTATGGAAGGATTCACCTCCTCCTTCCACTATCCGTGACTTCATATCTCAAATTCTATGTGAAAGAGAAAGCGATGAACTATTTTACAAAAAGAAATGTGTTGGTGGTAAAAAATGCGATGATTGTGGAAATTTGACTAAATTTCAAACAAATATCGTATTGATATAAATGATCAATCATTTTCCAACATGAAAGTGAAATGGAAGAGATATGAATATATCGATACATCGATTCAAGGTGCAAATAGTGTTAAAAGAATTGAATTACTAGAAGACGAATTTTTTTTTATAGACTTTTTGAGAAAGTTTGAGGTAGAAATTTACAAATACACCAAGCATTCCCATAGAGCTCGATGGCAAGACTTGCAATTCAAAAAATCTCGTGAAGTTTTTCCACCAAGGACCATTTTGTCAGTGATTGATTTTGCAGAAAACTACACATTTGTTCCACAAAAAGAAATTCAGAGTGAATACTATCATTCTGACCAAGTCTCCATGCTCGTCCATATTCTATATAGACATTCTAAACAAAATGTCGATCATATAGAAAGCACGAGTGAAAATCGACATATCATTAAAGAATATCACTTTTATATCAGTGACGATCGTACACATGATACATGTTTTGTACAACATTGTTTTGGAAAAATTTATGATTCATTGAAAAATCGTGGAATAACATTCAATGAAAATTGGATATGGTCAGACGGATGCGCAGGTCAATTCAAATCTGCACGATCATTCTTTTGGTTGTGTTGTCTTCATAAGAAAACATGCATTAAACATTGTTGGAATTTCTTTGAGACTGGCCATGGAAAAGGAGAACATGATGGTGCAGGGGCATGCATAAAACGAGCACTTCAAAGATATCAAATGAACCCCTCTGCAAGCCGACTTGTGGACGTGAAAGAAGTTGTTCAATGGTGCATCGCTGCTCTAAGCCATGAGACTAACCGATCAAGGGAAGTGCGAAGGTACATTCAATTTAATTTTTATTGAATATCTAATTAAATAAACAATGTACATTTATCACAATGATTATCTTTGATTGTATTTTGATATCATATTTACATTCTTCTTTAAATTTTCCATATAAAGGTTTTTTTGGCATATTGGGATCGAAGACGTAGATAGATCAATTGGAAATGACATTGAAACAATAAAAGGGACTCGAAAATTGCATTCAATTAAAACAAAGTTGTCCAGAAATGTGTTTGCATTGGATAAAAAAAAATATTCTTGTTTTTGTCATGTTTGCATAGACAACACACATACAGAGCTAAATACAAAGGGAAAAATGTCTTTTGCAATGTTTGAAGAAATGCAATCAGAGGAGACTACAATATCATCTGATGGTGATTGAGTTTTTGATCTTGTTAGAGAAGGTAACATTTGAATTGCTTTCAAATGATAAATATCTAGAAATAAATTTAAATACATAATTTTGTTAAGTTTGTTTTATTGCGCTGGAGATGTTTTTCCTGTAATTGCACCTACTAACAACAATGAAAATGTGAAGTATTATTTTATGCATTGCACTGAACGAAAAATGAAATTATTAGAAAACTATAATGATCACGGATTTCCATATGAAAGAGGATCTATTATACTGAAAGGTTATTTTTTCAGACAAACTAATCAAAGTGGGAATTTTGTTTACTTTGAAGACTATGAACCTGATTTCATATGTTTTCAATATAGTCACTTGGTGTGTGCAACACACATAAAGTTGATAGAGGTTCAATCAAAGAAAAAAACGAAAATTAAGAAATGGAAAATGTCAAAATCCGATCATGAACGGATTATTAAAGATGGAATTCCATTGGAATTTTTACGATTGAACTGCCCAACAATTTATTCTCTTTGGATTACGTTTTAGAACTTCTAGTACTCAACTAAAAATTGAGCTGCCTTGTTATTTTATCTGTGCAAGTGTTTTCACATGTACAAATTGTTTTGGTACATGCACACTCTAGTATCCACTGAAAGTAGCTTTTCTATACATGCACTGATGAAAAATGTTGCATGTATTGGATATATATATATATATATATTCTAGAATGCAATTAACTAAAGTATTTTTTCTATATGTGCATTGATGGAAAATGTTTGCAGATTAAGATATATCCACTTAACCGAATGTGCCTGGACGACTATCGATGGATTTTCTCGGGTAAAAAATAAAAGGTATCCAAAATGTAAATAAATCATCCACAAGATAGTTTTGTATGAAGATTCATTTCAAACAAGAGACTTTGGAGCACTTCTCCGACTTTTGGTGGGATTTGACCCACATCTCTATTCCTGATTGAAAATCGACATTATAGATTGCATTTTTAAAATTTTATGATTGTTTTCAACACATCTAACAAGACCTAGAATCTTATGATTGTTTATATATATATATATATATATATATATGTATTGTACTTCACAACATTACTTCACATGCCAAATGTACTTCAACCATCCAAAACTTGAGTTTTAAAAACTTGGATAAGCATTTCACTAGTTGAATAAAATTCAAAAAGGAAAAATCTGAAATAGAATCTTATTCACAGGATAGAAAGGTTAAATTTCTTCTCCATATAATAAATCAAGACAATCTTCTTTTAACAAAGTGACTCCTCCAAAGTGTAGATTTAGGTAATTACTAATGTCATCAATTTACCAATTTATAAATCAACAAGGCTACCTAGTTGAGTGCATTAATGACATTGACCCCAATTCAACAAAAATATCTACTTCTTATATTTCCAATGAAAATTAAAGGGATTTATATGGGAAAGAGGCAGAACATATAGCCCATCAACTACTTTTTAGAGGTCAATGACGGTATCTAGTGAAATGGAAAAGGTCAGAAAAGGCTCAACCAATAGGAGTTTTCATCATGTGGGAAAATGTTTGGAACACTTGATTGTACTTGAAAGTAATCTTGAGATTGTTTTTGATCTCTACATACTCTTGTTTCAGTGAAAAAATTTCCAATGGGAAGAACATAACTTTTCAATCCAACTAACCATATCAATTGAGCTCTATTTGAAAAAATGTAAAAAAAACCAAAAAGCCAACAAAATAACATCCTTGGTTGTTATTTTTTATTGGAATAGCTAAATCATATTAAAGATTCTCCATCCAAAAACAATTTCAATGAAGAGAATAATAAAAATCCAAGAGAAACTTTTGGATTCTTATTATTCTCTTCATTGAATTCTTTTTGGATGGAGAATCATTAATATGATTTAGCTATTCCAATAAAAAATGACAACCACGAATGTTGTTTTGTTGGCATGTTAGCTTTTCTTTACTCTTTTTTCAAATAGAGCTCAATTGATATGGTTAGTTGGATTGAAAAGCTATGTTCTTCCCATTGGAAATTTTTTCACTCAAACAAGAGTATGTAGAGATCAAAAGCAATCTTAAGATTACTTGAGTACAATCAAGTGTTCCAAACATTTTCCCACATGATGAAAACTCCTATTGGTTGAGCCTTCTCATGATGAAAAGTATGGAATGTAAATAAATCATCCAAAATATAGTTTTATATGAAGATTCCTTTCAGACAAGAGACTCAGAGCACTTCTCTGAATTTTGGTGGGATTTGACCCACATCTCTATTCCTGATAGAAAATCTAGTACAAAATTTGTCTGTCCAATGTTCAGATATGTTTTAGGCAATTAACTGAAAAATAGCTTAATTCTAATTCATCTTTGATGAAAAATGTTGAAGTACTGGATATATATGTTCTACTTCAAGCAATTAACTAAATTCAAATAGCTTTTCTATGTGCATTGATGAAAAATTTTATACACAGATATATATGTTCTAGAATGGAATTAACTAAAAGTATCTTTTCTATACATGTGCATTGATGAAAAATAATGGACATATATGTAAATTATAGATTGCATTTTTAAAATTTTATGATTGTTTTCAACACATCTAACAAGACTTAGAATATTACGACTGTTTATATATATATATATGTGTGTGTGTGTGTGTGTGTGTGTGTGTGTATTGTACTTCAAAACATTACTTCACATGCCATGCCAATTGTAGTTCAACTATCCAATAAAAACGTTTAACATTATATCACATGCAAAATGAAGATCAACCATCCAAAACTTAAAAGTTTTAATTCAACAAAAAAGTTTAGATCAAAACATTACTTCACATGTCATGCCAATTGTAGTTCAACTATCCAATAAAAACATTTAACATTATATCACATGCCAAATGTAGATCAACCATCCAAAGCTTAACTTCTAATTTAACAAAAAATTATAGATCACAACATTACTTCACATGCCAAATGTACTTCAACCATCCAAAACTTAAGTTTTAAAAACAAAACAAATTATAACATAACATTACTTCACATGCCAAATTTAGTTCAAAAGCAAAACATTAATTTATAGATCACAACATTACTAGTAGTTCAGCTATCCAAAACTTAAGTTTTGAAAACAAAACAAATTATAACACAACATTACTTCACATGCCAAATGTAGTGCAAAAGCAAAACATTAATTTATAGATCACAACATTACTAGTAGTTCAACTATCCAAAACTTAAGTTTTTAAAACCCAAACAAATTATAACACAACAATACTTCACATTCACATGCCAAAATTACTTCAACCATCCAAAACTTAAATTTTAAAAACAAAAAAAAATATAACACAACATTACTTCACATGCCAAATGTAGTTCAAAAGAAAAACATTAATTTAGAGATCACAACATTACTAGTAGTTGAACTATCCAAATGTAGTTCACATAAAATATGTGTCCAAAAATTGTAGATCTCACAAATATCAAGTACCAAGTTATATATATATATATATATATATATATATATATATGCATCTAGATAATATATAAAAGAGTAAATTTAAGACTAGAAATCTCAATCAAATCTAGAAATCATCCATCAAATACATATGGATGTAGTGTCTTTCCTAGCGCAGTCTCAATCTGCGAGTTATCTTGTGAAGCATGGAGAACCTGTACACAATTCAGGTACAAACATTAAATTTTGATGTTTTAAAAATGAGTGAGAATATATAGAACTTCATGTAAAAAACAAAATATAAAAAAAAAAATCATGCAATACCTCATGAGGTCCCCTCTCCATTTGTTGCTTGCCTGCTACAACTTCCCCCATGGGAACATCTCCAACATTAAACTATACAATATATATATATATTAAAAAATTTCAGATGAAAATGCATGTATATATAAACTTAATTTCAATAATATTAAAAAAAAAAGTTAGACAACTTGTTAAAATGGTTGAAATGGTGTGGATGTTCCTATCTCTATCGCTAGAGTCCATGGATTAAAGAAATCTTCTATAGAAACCTAAAATTCAAAAAATTTTAAAGTATAAAATAACTCAAGATCAAGATCTCAGTTTATAATAAAACTTTTAAACTTCAATTTATAAATATAACTTTAAAAAAAACATATATATTTAAAAGTGATTTAAATTGAATACTTCTGCAGGTGGATTTGGGATATCTCCTAAGAGAGGCTCCATAAGAAAATCTCCAAAAACCTAAAATTCAAAAAAATTAAAATAACTCAAGATATAGATATATCTCAATTTTTAATGGAATTTTTTGAGGTGGAATATATTTAACTTAAAAACATAAATTTTAAAAATGAAAAATTGTCCATACTTGTTTTGGATCTGGCACATTTTTCTAAGGAAGTATAAGGTACATCTCCCAAGGAAGAAGAAGGTACCACCATCCTAAAAACATCGGAAAGAATCAGAATCTGTTAAAACATTTTATTATTATATATGTACATGTACATGTCTGCACAATTATTTATTTTAAAAATATCACTTAAAAACACTAACATTTGTAAACATATCATTATGGTGAGGCCCATATTGATTGTTTGAACCAGAGGCTCTGAACGTGATATTAACATTTTCATCATTTATCAAGCATGACAGCTGCAAATGGTGTTTTAACATATAATGAGACATTTTTGTTAGATTAATGTACATACAAATAAATGTATACATATACATGTGTATTTATTACAAATTGTACATGTATCTGTTAAAATAATTGAACCCTAACCATTAACACATACAATTCTCGTGCCCTCTTCCTCATGAAGAATTAGGTCTTGCCAACCATTGCGACAATCCTTTGCATATATTTTGAGATATTCAACACTCATGTTATCAATCTCTTAATATTTACAATAAACAAAATTGGCGTGTGCATTCTCACGTGCTCTTTGTCGATTCAGACAAACATCGACTCCACCCAATCCACTGTGAACATTGTCGATGATGGCATCCCTTGCTTCTCAACTAATTTGAGAAGTGGATTCCATCTCTGACCGCAAAGTTTCGACCCGAAAAGGTTGACTAACCAATGGTGGCTCAGGGTGAGGAAAATCAACATCACGCCTAGCGCCCCTATGGTCACACAATCGACCTTTCCTAGGACCAAAAAATTCAGACGGAAGGTCATTGTAATTGGGTTTCATTTCCAAAAATAATTCTGCATAAAACAATTTTGCAAAATAAAGAGGAACCTTGTCATTCCATGGGAGTCTTCCATAGGCGGAAAGCTATCTATCATACAAATAGTGAGCTATATCGGGGTGCTTGAAATATTTCACCTTCAGCATCTTTCTTTTCAGCCCTTCTTTGAAATTAAACATTGACTTCGCTATTTCTTTTGTAACTCTTTGTTTTACATCCTCCCATTTATTGGGACTCATCACTGTTTCCTTTATTTTTCTCATGACTTCTACAAATGTATCAGTCGTTGGTCCAAGCTTTTGGTACACATCTACTAGTTCACCTAAAGTGTATGTAACTATTTCCAAGATTTGTTGACTCTCAGCAGATAGAGTCAAAGTCACGAGATCTCTTTGCAATTTTGCATGAATATTTTGACACCTTTGTAAGGTGCATTGCTCCATGTTTCTTTCCCAAGGTATATCGGAAATGTCGGTTGGATAAGTCGTGGTGGGTGGACAACCTTCTTCTTGAATGAAGTGTTCTTCCCTGCATCTTTTTTTACCAACATTTGGAGCATTTTAAGCCTCTGCATCAATATATAAAGTTTTTTATATTATAATTTAAACACATGTAAACAAATTTGTACAAATTGAATGAAAAATATATTCAAATTGATGGCAACCTCGACGTGGTTGGATAGCATCTTCCCCATCCTGAAACTGTTGAGAACTAGAATGACCCTGCTAAAAACCAACACCACCAGCCATTGATTGGCCTCCGAGGGAATAAATATCACCACCTTCACGCAAACTGCTAGCACTTATTGATGGCCCTCTAAGGGGATTTGAACCACCACCAACCTCTCAAGACAAGATCGAAGCTTCATAAACAAATACGAATTTGTAATCAATTGAAAAATACATTCATACATATAAATACACACATACATATTCATTTATTAAATTGCATTAAAACCAATATATCATGACTGGGTGAACCATGGGCAACCTCCATGGATGGAGTAGAGACCCTTCTCCTCTTATTAGCTCCTAAAAAATAAAAAATAAAACTTATTAACAACTAATTTAACTCACAAATTTGATAAAAAATCAATTCCATATGTACACACATGTATGGAGATTTAAGATTATATTTAAATACCATGAACATCCCTCGATCCATGATCCCCCCCTCTCATAGAGATATGGGATTCTGTTGATCTTCTTCATCATTCATCCTCCATGATATATATATCTACGATGGAAATTTACAATTATTTGTTTAAATGACTAATTTAAAATAAATTCAAAATAAATTTCAGAAAATTAATGTAATTTAGTGTACACAAATCATGTAAAACACAACTTTAAAAGCACTAATTGATGTGTGAAACTAAATTTAAGAAAAAAAAATTATAAAAATGATAAGTTCACCAAATTGCGCTTTACATGGTGAGAGCACACTTGGTATAAAATTGAAAAAAACACATTGTCATTAAAAAATAAGTGAAACTCCATTTAAACAAAAATTTGTTGAAGTCCTCGCATTTTAATTTCATAAAAATGTGAAGTTCGCCAATTGTTGCAAATTTGAATTTCACCAAGTTGTGCTTTACATGGTGTGGTGGGAGCACACTTGGTATATAATTGAAAAAATCACATGGTCATTAAAAAAGATGCATTTATAAGTACACAACACACACATATCCAAGATATGTTACAATATCCATCAATAAATTTTGAAGGAGAGCGTCTCAACACTAATTCATCTTTGAGAGATGAATATTGAATTTTTGAAGAAGAGCGTCTCAAAACTAATTCATATTTAGGATATGAATCTTGATTTTTTGAAGAAGAGCGTCTCAAAACTAATTCATCTTTGAGAGATGAATCTTGCATTTGCATTGCCCCATATAATTCTAATTCATCTATTAATTCATCTTTGATATATGAATCCTGAATTTGAATTTCCTCACGCAATAGATTAGTAGACATATTATTCACATTTGTACAATGTCTTATACTAGAAAATTGAAATTGTCTAACAATATTGTTTGCTATTCCATGCAATTCTTTTAGCCTCTCCTTCTTAACTTGGCAGATGCCATTCATCTGGTTGTACACAAGTACAAAATTGGTGAAAACTACAATTCCATTTGATCCATACTCCATAGTTGTTCCCAAGTCTTCTATTAATCCAATATAATATGCCTCATTGTTTTTTGTTCTTCCCAGTATATTCATTTTCCTTTGGACGACTTTGCTAGTCACAATATTGGAAAGCACATATGTAATCACTGCTTTCCCTGGATTGGGATAGCAAGAAACTTCTATGCATAATTCCATTTTTCAACCATATTTAATGGTAAATTCTTATCCCTGAAAAAAAAAACACATGATCATGAGATAAATGACATGTGCATGGTATATCTTATAACTTGTAGAAGTTAACACTCAACAGACAGACTAAAATCCTATGAAAGTTCAAAATTATATGAGTTCAAACTTCTATTTAGATCTTTTACAGAGATTGACTGTAGGGGCACTTACTGGATATGTCACCTTTGAGAATAGATGAGATCTAGAGGCTACCTGGCCCTTTACAGACTTTGCCTTTAGAACTTGTAGAAGTTAACACTCAACAGACAGACTAAAATCCTATGGAAGTTCAAAATTATATGAGAGTTCAACCACTTTAGGTTCAATTTTTAGGCCTTAAAGCTCAAGAGAGAAATGACATTTACATGCTTTGCAAAATTATTTTAAATGCACTTACAAAAACATGCTTTAAAGTTAATGGGAGAAAGCCAACATGACATGTACATGCTTTAAAAACTTTGCCTAAGAATTTATGGGAGAAATTTAAAGCTCAAGAGAGAAATGACATTTACATGCTTTGCAAAACTGTTTTAAATGCACTTACAAAAAACATGCTTTAAAGTTAATGGGAGAAAGGCAACATGACATGTACATGATTTAAAAACTTTTCCTAAGAATTTATGGGAGAAATGACACATGTACATGGTTTGCCTTAAAGTGGTTGAGGTTTATGGATATTAAAATGAAGAACTTATATTTAGATCTGTTACAGAGATTGACTGTAAAATCCTATGGAAGTTCAAAATCCTATGAGAGTTAAGCCACTTTAGGTTCAATTTTTAGGCCTTAAAGCTTGAGATAAATGACATTTACTTGCTTTGCAAAATTTATTTAAATGCACTTACAAAAAACATGCTTTAAAGTTAATGGGAGAAAGCCAACATGACATGTACATGCTTTAAAAACTTTGCCTAAGAATTTATGGGAGAAATTTCACATATACACAGTTTTCCTTAAAGTGCTTTGCCTAAGAATTTATGGTTGAAATGACACATGTACATAGTTTTCCTTGAAGTGGTTGAGGTTTATGGATATTAAAATGAATAACTTCTATTTAGATTTGTTACAGAGATTGACTGTAAAATCCTATGGAAGTTCAAAATCCCATGAGAGTTCAGCCACTTTAGGTTTAATTTTTACGCCTTAAAGCTTGAGAGAAATGACATTTACATGGTTTTCAAAATTATTTTAAATGCACTTACAAAAAAACATGCTTTAAAGTTAATGGGAGAAAGCCAACATGACATGTACATGCTTTAAAAACTTTGCCTAAGAATTTATGGGAGAAATAACACATGTACACAGTTTGCCTTAAAGTGGTTGAGGTTTATGGATATTAAAATGAAGAACTTCTATTTAGATCTGTTATAGAGATTGACTGTAAAATCCTATGGAAGTTCAAAATCCTATGAGAGTTCAGCCACTTTACATTCAATTTTTAGGCATTAAAGCTTGAGAGAAATGACATTTACATACTTTGCAAAATTATTTTAAATGCACTTACAAAAAACATGCTTTAAAGTTATGGGAGAAAGCCAACATGACATGTACATGCTTTAAAAACTTTTCCTAAGAATTTATGGAAGAAATGACACATGTACACAGTTTGCCTTAAAGCATTATGGGAGAAATGACACATGTACACAGTTTGCCTTAAAGTGGTTGAGGTTTATGGATATTAAAAAGAAGAACTTCTATTTAGATCCATTACAGAGATTGACTATAAAATCCTATGGAAGTTCAAATAGTCAATCCTATAGAAGTTCAAAATCCTATGAGAGTTCAGCCACTTTAGGTTCAATTTTTAGGCCTTAAAGCTTGAGAGAAATGACATTTACATGGTTTGCAAAATTATTTTATGCACTTACAAAAAACATGCTTTAAAGTTAATGGGAGAAAGCCAACATGACATGTATGCTTTAAAAACTTTGCCTAAGAATTTATGGGAGAAATGACACATGTGTACACAGTTTTCCTTAAAGTGGTTGAGGTTAATGGATATTAAAATGAAGAATTTCTATTTAGATCTGTTACATAGATTGACTATAGGGGAATTTACTGGATATGTCACCTTTGATAAAAGATGAGATCCAGAGGCTACCTGGCCCTTTACAGACTCCGCCTTTAGAATTTGTATAAGTTAACACTCAACAGACAGACTAAAATCCTATGGAAGTTCAAAATGTGGAAGTTCAAAATTCTATGAGAGTTCACCACTTTAGGTTCAATTTTTAGGCCTTAAAGCTTGAGAGAAATGACATTTACATGGTTTGAAAATTTATTTTATGCACTTACAAAAAACATGCTTTTAAAGTTAATGGGAGAAAGCCAACATGACATGTACGCTTTTAAAACTATGCCTAAGAATTTATGGGAGAAATGTCACATGTACACAGTTTTCCTTAAAGTGGTTGTGTTTTATGGATCTATTAAAATGAATAACTTATATTTACATCTGTTACAGAGATTGACTATAGGAGCATTTACTGGATATGTCACCTTTGAGAAAAGATGAGATCCAGAGGCTACCTAGCCCTTTACAGACTCTTCCTTTAGAACCTGTAGAAGTTAACACTCAATCGACAGACTAAAATCCTATGGAAGTTCAAAATTCTATGAGAGCAAGGAAAATTTTAAGGTTGGAAATTTATTTTAAAGTTTAGAAACTAATAATTTTGTATAGTCTCTATTTAAAAATTTGGCAAATTTTAAGGTAAAAATAATTTATACTATTTAGGCTAATAATTTTTAGAAAAAATGGAAATTAACAAAATTCTTTTTGGAAAAAACATGGAAAATAAGGTTAATCAGATATAGATTCCATTCCATTTATTTTATTGAAATATATGCGTTGTGTTTTGTTGTTTTAAAAGAAGAAGAATAAGGCGTTAAGAACAATGATATGAAATATGGAAATAGAGTGAAGTAAACAGAGAAATTATATTAATAGCACCGAAATCATCTGAAAATTTCAATAACACATCTATCAAACTGATGAACTTTCCTGGCACATAAACAATAAACAATAAAAAAATGGATAAACAACATTATGTTTTATGTTTGCAGAAATAAAAAAAAATAGAAGTACAGGAACATTGAGAACTTATGGGGGAAAAGGGACAAAATGCAAAGAAAAAATTAAAAAAAATGAACACAGAATTATATTTGCATTCAGAAATTCAGGGAAGTGCAAAACTAAAAAAAATGAATACACAAAATTATATTTGCATTCAAAAATTTAGGGTAGTGCAAACCTAGGTGTATAAGAAATGTCAAACTAAAATATTTGATCTAAAAAAAATTCCTTAATATATGCTACACAATTCAATGTATGCTCAATGTATCCAAATAATATATTTGAGAGCCTTAATATATGCTCAAGGTATGCCTAGAAAGTGGGTTGAAGAGAAAGATTAAGTAGAGTTGAGTGTAATAAAGAATCTGCCTCATGGTCTGAAATATGATCCTGGTTATAGAAACAAGATTCCACAGAACAAGCCACAAAACTAAGGTCTGGTGCATATCTAAGCTCTGTTACTGGTTGCAAGCCCGAAATTTCATAGAACTAGCTACAGGTCCGAAATTTCATAGAACTAGCTACTAGTCCAACTCAGATCCGAACTTGTTTTTCTCTTCTTAACTGAAGTGTTCTGATTTTTTTGACTGAAAATATCAATGAAAAACTACAAGAGTTTAGTTGGTAATATATAATGGTGTAGTGTTTCACTATAAAAAAAAACATATATCATACCAATTACATAACTAGGCTAGACAGGCTCTCTAAATAGGGTCTGACTGGAGTTTTTGGTTGTATGTTCTATGAATTAATTTCTACAGATGGGGAAATAGTTAGAGGATGGGTCCAATATTCATAGTCATTGTCTTCTCACTGCCCACATTTTCTAGTTGGATAGGACAGTTTTGCTGAAGTCTCAGATAAGCTGTCTGTGAATGCCATTTTAGTAATACTGCTCTGTTTATTTCTAACGGATTGAATAGACTCTAATGAATCATCATCTTCTAATAGATAATAAGGGAGCTATTTCTACTGTAACATAGAACCAGAACTACATTACTTGAGGGTGAATGTATGGTTACTGTGTTTTTGTTTAAGCTGGTGAACAGAAGAAGTTTTAATTCGTTTAGAATTGAACAAAGGACGCATTCATAAGTTGATGAGTTATTCAGATGTAATGACATTTTGGTTAGATTGAAATGTTGTGTTGGTAAGGTTTTTAAGCTACTATTTTGTAAGTTTAAAAAACATTTGATTGAACTGGAACATGATATAATCCAGGGTTTTTCTTCTTGAAAAAAAAACTAGGCTAGATATTCAAGATACACATTGCCATTCTCTTTGAATAAAGATATGATTTAAAAACATTGTAGTGGGAAAATTATGCTTTAGAAACTGGATGATTACTTACCTGGAAATTCGTTTAATGTCGTCGCGGCACACCTCAGAGCAGCAATTCAACAAAGCAGCATTGCCACAGAGTAGCACCTCAGAGTAGCAATTCAACAAAGTAGCAGTGCCATAGAACAACAACGCCACAGAGCAACACCTCAGAGCAGAAATTCAACAAAGCAGTAGTGCAACAGAGCAACATCGCCACAGAGTAGCAGCACAACAAAGCAGCAACGCCACAGAAAATAAAAGCACGGAAAATATGTCAAACCGGTAACAGTTCGCGGGTGATATATTTATAAAATATGAGTTCGGCCGAACTTTTGTTGCCATTTTTCCCATCTCCGACCAAATTTTTTTTTTCCCACGCCATCAGGACACCGTCAATCTAAATGAAAGAATGAGTTCGGTTGAACTTTCTCCAAAAGTTGTGCCAAACTCTCTAATAGTTCGGCCAAACTTTCTCAAAATTTCAGCCGTACTATTGAGGGAAAAAATTTTCCACCCCCAATTCTCACAAAAGTGTAACCCAACTTCATATTTTCACCCAGATGCTCTAGTTCAAATCAATAAATTAGACTGGCATTTTTGGTGCCATTGTCAGGGAAGTACGCTTAGTGTTACATGTCATTTTGTCACCATGACATTTGACTATCAATATGGATCTATCACCATCCATATCATGTTCCCTTAGAAGTAAATAATATTCATGTTCCTGAACCAAGTCTTGGAAATTCAAGAAAATATCTTTAAAAATTTTAAAGATTACCTGCACGCTTTTTGTGACCATTACCTATGCATGCGCTGATACTTCTATTAGCCACGGAGATCACCGCTCTATTCGCCAATAAAAACTACGCACCCCCATAAAAAGTAAGTAAACATGAAAAAGTAACTTCTAGAAGCCTAGTTGGTCAAATATTCTCCCAAATAGAAACCTCTAGAGTCGTGCAAGTTCGATCTATATCGCTCTACTCATAGAGATTATCCCTTGGCTAAAGGAACTCTAATCCCTTCATTAGAGTATCTCATCCCTTTCTTGATGGATCTAAAACTTCCTCAATCTCTATATAAATTGAGCTGAAGTTTCACGTTGAAGGGTAGATACTTAACTAGTAGTGGAGAGAGTTCATAGAGTTCATAGATTTTGAATTGGTATTTGTTTATTGTACATTGAAGATCACACCTTTGTAGACAAGACTTCATGCTGGTCATTCTAGAGAGGAAGGCTTTTCAAACCGAGGATACGATTGTGTAGACATACGAGAGAAATATGTACAACATCAAGGCTCAGGTTGTAAGATTGCTCATTTTTATTCCTGATAATACATATGGATCTATTTTTCTCATTGTCTTGTTTCTGAATTCATTAAAATAATGTCAATACTTAGATTCCTTGATCACTAAGTTGAACTAGTATTTATGATTATTATATATTGCAGGTGCTTTGATCCTTTGCATTGTTTGTGATTGCAGGTTCTTCTCAGCATTGAAGGATTTCTTTGGAGCGAAAGGCAAAAGGCTACATCAAACATCTCGATTGAAAGGTAGGAGCATAACCTCCTTATTTCTAAGTTGTAATAATCTAAAATGATAATATTGTAGAGAAAATTCAAATGGTTGTTTGTTTCTAGTTACTTTTTGGGGTACTAGGGAGATCACTCTTATCCGCAAGAGAGATTAATCCACAAAAAAAATTGGCAACTCCACTGGGGAAGACAAGCTTAGTTTTCCCTTGATTTTGTTTGGTTTGACATTCTAGCTTTCCTAGTTTGACTTTTCTGAGTGTGGTTGGGTATATAACCTTTTAGATTCTTTGAACTAGAAATCCTTAAATTTGTTTTTTCCAAATTTTCTTTACCCTGTGCAATTTTCTGTGGAAAATAGAGTGCAAACCCGCACCCGCACAAGTTTCTAGTATAGTTTAGTGTGCATGCGCACTGGTTTGCACTGAAAACCTGCGAAATTTTGAAAAAATTAAGTTTTTCTTTTCCAGAGTCAGACAACCAATTTTGTAAGGTTTAACCTAATCCAAACCAACTCTCAGAGTTTTTCTATGAACTCTTCCTTATCACCTTAGTGTCTATTTTGATAAATCATCCTTTTTTCATTTTCAATTAGGGTTTGGCCTCATTTGATATATTTCTCTTTTTATAAAATAGATTCTGCCATCACCAAAATCATACTTGATTGGCTGCTGATCAGAAAATTTCAGTGTAACTGTTTCAAACCACTTCTAACTGAAGCTTAGCCTCTTCAGTCTGAGAGGGATCTCTCACAGATAATTTATGATAATGGTTAATGATAAAAATAGATGGCTAACTCTATGATTTATGTATTGGTTTTGTATGTTTACAGGTTGAAAAGATCAAAGCTTACTACCATTGGGCTTTGGAGTCAGCGGTAGGGATCTCAATAACAAGGCTTTCCTTGTGGAAGTTGAGGCTTGTAAATATTTCAATGAAATAGCAACACATATAGGAAGTTTTCAATAGATTTAGGTTCAAAGGAAGTCGGAGCATGTGATACACGAATTCTGAGTAATGAGACATCAAGACATTGGAGAAAAAATATTAAAAGAGATATACCATAGATTAATACTTAAAGGAAGTCAGAGCATGAACAACATAAGTTCTGATTAATAAGAATTAATACATTGGAAGAAAACATTTCAAAAGGTAGGAAAAAAACCCATTGAAATATAATAAGAATCTCAGGTGAAGAAAAGTTGTATTATTACTGTATATAGCAGAAACTCCAAAGCTTTACAAAATAGTCTTCTGAGATAACATTTTCCAACCTTTCATACATCGAAGTACTCACTACTTATATGCATCTAGCCTTTACATCCAATGTGCCAAGTGGCTAGATCATTAAACTCTATTACTGACACCAAATCTGACCACTAACTAGACATTTACAACTAGAAATTGACACCTTTCGAATTAGGAGTTAGAGTCCTACTATGACTCAAACACCTACTTATTACATTTTAATCTAAAGATGATCCAAATCTTCCTCGAAAGGAATCATGTCTTTCAACCATACTGGCCACAAACAAAACATTAATATCCTGACTGTCTTCATGAAACTGCTCTGCCTACTATTAAGGAATTGACAAGTTGATGATATGGCAACATAGTGAGCTGGTATCTTTGAACTATATTGATAACAAAATATCTCCACTTAGCAATATTCTGATCTGATACTCCTTATCATTGATCTGATACTGTTTATCATTGTTCTTTAACTCTTATATAAGATTCAACAGTCTGAAAATTCTCCAAAACCTGCTAAAAAATCTCCAACACAGTACGCTATGAAAGTGAGGCAATTTTGTAGCGTACTTTAGTAGCGCTGCAAAAATGCCATTCACCCTCAATATTTTTTATTCCTTCCTTTGGAATGGTCTTCATCATCCTTAGACACATATCCCACACAAGATTCACCTTTTGATAGCTCTCAAAAATGGTTCAAAAAGGAAAAAGAAAAACTACAGTAGTTTCATAGCGTTTTGTTGTCCTTCAAGCCCAAGCACACTACGAAACTGCTGAAAAGTGCTAAAAATCCAAAAAAATTTGTAACTTTAAAAATAAAACTCATACGTGCCAAAAACTTGTCTCTAATATTTCATCAGCCTTAAAAACCATAAATCAACTCAAACTAAGAGTTTTGAGGCGTCAATCTCACCTTTCATATTTAAGACATCCTTGCAGATTTTTCCTGTTTTTTCTGAAAAAAAGGTCTTAGAACAGAGATTATATCTCTAAATCCATGATGTATGTTGAAAAAATGGAAGATTTTTTGTCAATAAGAATTTTATGAAGAAAAACCTCTTCTTTTTTTTTAAAACCATCTCCAGCTGTCCAGAACCTGCATTTGAAAAACATGTGTAAAACAGTAAAACTTTGTTTTCTGAAAATAGGGTTCAAATAAATCCTTGTATATCCCAGCTGATAGCACTTGTGAGAAAAGTGAGAGAGGTTATTTTTCCTTGTCTTGTGATTGAAAATAACCTCTCTCGGTATTTCCAAATTCATATCTGTTCATTCTCAATATTCTCTTTAAACTTACTTCTCAAACAGTCCAAAAACAGAACCATTTCCTTGTTAGCTCCTTCAGAAATTCAAACGACTTGAACTGATGCATGCTTCAACAAAGCTAGGGTCCTCCATGAATAGCTTAAGGTCCATGATATTATATCTTATCCATAGAGCCTCCTTTGTGTGTTCTCTGGTACATGACCATTTCCTTTTATAACCAAGCTGCCCTCTTAAAAAGGTGACACTTGGAAAGCCAAATTTGATAGCAAGTTGCTTGGTGTGATGAAGCAGGTCTCAAAAAGTGACATTGAGATGTTTCACATGCAAGAATTAATTTTGAGTGACAAATAGCAGCGTAGGATGACATCCCATGCTTAAATCATGACACACACATGCCAAAAGTGTAATGATGACCTCATACATGGTTGTGTACCTTTGAATTAAAATGACTCTGTTTTTTTTTTAAAACATAGGGTTCAGAGTTGAGCTCTTATCTCCCTATCCTGTATATATATTGCAAAACTGAAGGATTTTTTTGTAGGTCAATATGTCTTCAAGAAAAAATTCTCTTTGTTTTTTGAAAACCATTTCTTGCTGTCCAGAATCTGCATTCTGAAAATAGGGCTGAAATATATCCCTATATCTCCCAATATGTAGCACCTTTGAGAAAAGTGAAAGAGGTTATTGTTAATTGATATGTGATTGAAAATAACCTCTCTCAAGTTCTTAAATTACTTATTTATTTTTCCATAAAATTCCCTTGAAGTTGACTGCTCAAAGTCAGAAAACAGAGAAATAACACATATTTAATCAAAATTGGAAATTTTTTATTACAAGGAAATCAATAGAATTAAGTTTTTTAGTTATTTTGAATTTCTATATCTATTATTTTATTCCAAATTTAGTGAAATATGTGTTAAATGCTTCATATTCGCTACGAAACTATTATCCAGTTTCGTAGCGTTTTCTGCCTATTCTACACTGAATTCGCTACGAAAGTAGGGATTCTTGGCTAAAATGGCATTTTTGGTACAAAAATCTTGGAAATTGAAATCAGTCATAAAATAATGAGTGATATGACATGAAGGATTTTGAAAATGAGTGGGTTTAGACCTTAGGGTAAACTAAAATAAGAAAAATTTAAAATTTCCCTTGACCAAGTAATGAAAAATGAATTCTATGACCCTACCATTTACACATGAACCTCTATGATTTTGTTAAATGATGCTTCGTTTTTATGAGTGATAACAGATTCATTACCAAATATCATTGGTTTTCTGTTATTTCTTTCTTGAGCCATGAGGATTATTGCCAAGTTTACTTATTTGAGATTTTTTTTCTTACTTTATTTCAAAAAGTGAAAAATCATAGATTATCAAAGTGTGATTTGTCTCAAATTAGTCTTTTATGTTTTCATTTCTGCCTGTTCAAGTGGAAAACATTTTATTTTTCTTACAACTAAGAGAAATCATTAAAAGACACTCATAAGTATCCTAGTTAGGATTATTAGTTAATATCTTTAATTTTCTTTGAAGTTTTTACATTTTTTAGGGTTTTTATAAGTTGCTTTTCTTTTGAGAATTATTTGTTCATCAAAATTGTAGATTTTGGCTTTGTAATCAACAAAAAATTTCATCACAAAAGAGGTGTTGGTCATGCTTGGAAATGAGATTGTTTTCTTGATGAAAAATAAATCGTATGTGAAGTTTTAGGAAGCTTGTACTTTTTGATTCCAAAAGTCCTTCACCTTTCTCTTAAATAGAAAGTCATCGAAATAAGGAGTTGCATTTTCATATTGATGCATTTAGAGTATTTTGAGTCAAGTCAAAATATCATCAAGTTTCATCTCCATACCCCTCTCTGTAAATAACATCCAAATCAATACATCGTTTAATAAAATTAATCTACATATTTTTTACATTTTCTAGGGCTCATTCCACCAATTTAGCTTAGGGGTAGTGCTTTGGAATAGGTTGTAATTAAAGTTACAAATCAGATAAAACAAACAAGTAGCATCTTGCAGTAGGGAAATCCAATTGTCGCATTGTGCTTTGGGAAGCTCTTCTTAAAATATTCAAGCACAAGGTCATGTCGAACCCAGTGAGGTAATCGTACCTACTTCATTGGTGAAGATAGAAGATGTGCACGTAATACAAATGGTAAACCTCAGATTAACCATTGTTGAGGAGCCTGGGATGAATTTTAGGAAACCTTAGATTTACCATGTCGAGGAGCTTTCAAGGGGATTGAGCTTTGACACTCTGCCCTTTTGTGTATACTAGACCATAGACTATTACCCCAGGTTCAGTTGTCTCAGTTGGTGACCTTAGTGCCCATAATATTTTAGGATTTTTCCCTAGGTGATAGTGGAGGGAAGGTCCCACTATACATGGAGAATACATTGAATAGACTCACTTGGACTTTTCAGATGGTACTCTTCACTTCGAGATTTCATAGTGAAGTTACTTGCACCAGACTCTTTCATTAAGCAGGTTGTCAGGGTAATCGTTCCAACCGACAATTTTCCATATTAATTTCTACGATGTTGGATTTCATCACCAACTAGTGCTTTTATTGTGGAAACATATTGTTTGTGTGTGGATTGTCTCTTAGATTTTGTAGGCGTGTGTTCATTTGTTTGATTTTTAGAGGCCTTAGGTGTATTCTTTTGAATTTTTTTGATTTTGTGTGTTAAAAACATTAACCGTGGCTGAATTACTGATACATTCACGTATAATGCAAGGGAAACCCCCTGAATACACCTAGTCAATTGGAAAAATCAAAACTGAAAGAGTTCAACAATCAGGAACCGGATCTACTGAATAAGGAGAAACATCCATTGTAATACATCCTTATTTTGAGGTTAATCAACCTCAGATATCTAAAAACGATAAAGAACAACTAGAAATTTCTGAAGTAATTACAATTGAATCTATTATGGGTGATTTTTTAGATACGTAACTCACTAAACCTGAAATATCTAAGCCCGAAGCTGATTCCACTTCATCTGAGTCACCTTCGAATATCACAGCCCTGACTCCTGGTCATCCTCATTCACGTCGAGTAAAACTTCTCATCACTGAGAATATTTCTCCTGACTTAATTAGCATTGGAGAGATATCTTACGTGGATGAAGAGATTACACTTCCCTCTCATCAAGAATCTTTAGATCTAAGGTTTATTGAACCGATTTACCCTTTCATTCATTTTAGACCGAATCCTTGGTATCATCAATTTACCAATTTCTACATAGCTCTTGTTACACTAAGTCACCACGCCGAATACCATTCTCCTCTTTACCCATAAATAGTAACATGGCTTCTCCTAGAATTTCTATTGAGTCATCTATGTTTTCTTCTTCACCAGAAACATTTTTGTATGGCGATCCTTATGTTCCTGCTAGGTACAAGTCATTTTCTGGAACTTTCTTAGGAGCATCTCTATTCTCTGAAAATTATACCATGTCAACTCGTTTGTTTGAATCTACCATCGAACTGTTGACAATGAAACATGTCCATATGTTTTCAGGGAATATCCCTCAATCTAGCTCCCTGGGTGACAACAGCCTCTCCAAGGATAATAACCTCTCCAAGGGCAACAACCTTTTCAAGGAAAATAACCTCTTCAAGGGAAGAAATGTTTTCAAGGGAAACAAATTTTTCAAGAGAAACCGTATTTTCAAGGAGGACAATCTTTTACTGGAACTTATCCCCCGGTTGTAGGAAAAAATATTCCTGGTAATAATCAAACTTATGTTCCAATGCCTCAAAATGGTTATGGTCAACCTTATGCATCGTAACCTTCAATGGGAACTCCTTACCCAGGGATAAATACTATGTGGAACCCTTTGTTTACTCAAAAATATTTGTAACCTACATTGAAATTACCTTATAATAAACCTGCTCATCCAACTGGACAATTTGGTTTTACCCAAGTCCAATAGCCTGTTCAAGGTTCACTTCAAATTACCCCATAGGTATCTGTACCAATTAGTTAGCAAGATGTTCCGAGTACTCCTAGTACTCCTATCGAATCCGTTGTGCAAACTTCTGTTTAACAAACAAGTACACTTATCACGGGAGTTTCTCAAATCCCTATTGTTACAACCCTTCAAATGTCAACACCAGCTATTACACAGGAAATTCCTCAAATTACCACTCATCAAACTGAACCTATAGTCCATTCTATTCCTCAAAATTCCGCGGGACAACCTAGTGCAACAACGATACAAACAAGTCTACCTTTTACAGGCCAAACTTTTCAAGGACAACCTTTGTTGGTTAATCTATTCAAGGGAAATTTTTTACAGGACCAACTATTCAAGGACAACCTTCAGTAGGCCAACCTTTTCAAGGTCAGTTTGTTCAAAGTCAACCATTTCAAGGGAAGTTACAATATGAACAAATGATACAAAATCTAGTTTAACAAAGCTAACCATACCCTGGTTATACATATCAAATACCAGCTCAACCTCAACCTGGTATGGCTAACCCTAGATACCTTGGAGGTAAACCAATTCAAACTGCTCAAGCTATCCCAGATTTTTCTGGATATCCTCCTTTGGGTACTGGCATTGTCCCTCAAGGTTATCAATTCGCCCAGAAAGAACATAACCAATGGTTACCATTCATTGCAACTTTAGATTTACCAGACTTGTCTCGGCTAATGAATGATCTAATTTACTATCTTTCGTTTTGGCCAAAAATGCCTACTAAGTTTCCCAGTGACATTCCAAAGTTTGAAGGAAAATTAGGAGAAGATTCCTCGAATCATGTGATGACTTATCATCTGTGGTGTGCATACATCTCTTTAATCGATGATTTGATTCGTTTGAGACTTTTTCAAAGAAATTTGATCGACTTAGCCACAAAGTGGTACATTGAGTTACCATGAGGCTCTTTAAAAAAATTCAATGCTTTATCAAAAACCTTCCTAACTCATTTTCAGTTTCCATTCCATTATGATAATGGCACAGAACTTTTGACTTCGTTAAAAAAAAGTACATGTATGTACATTTCAAATGACATACACGAATGGCGACGTAGACGCCGCTTAGTCAAAGTTTTCATTCTAGATCAAATTATGGCTGAATGGTTCATCAAATCATTGCTTCCTAAAATTACTGAAGATGTAGCTAAAGGAGGCATTGTAATAGAAGAGCAGGTCATACCTGAAGCCCAATACCTGGACCTTGTTTACACACAGTCTGGTACTTTGTATAAAAAAAATCATGATTTACCATGCCCAGGTCGACTCACTGTAAATCCTTCTGGTTCTCATGCCGCATACGGTGTAATTGGTATAGTTAATATGCCAAAGAGTAAGAAGAAATCATCTAAATCTACTTCTCTAATCATTACTCTACCAGATTCACCTAAAGGAGATCCTTAGAAACTTCTGTCGAGATTCATGTCGTATACTCATCTACAACCAAACCTAAATCATCCGGAAATAAGAAGAAAGGGAAGGGTAAAAATAAAAATAAAAATAAAACACTTCTCCCAAAGAAAAAGCAGAAAAAACCAAACCATTAGACAAAAAATGGAAACCTCGTTATCCTTTTCTTATCTGTGATGAGGATCACTACACCAAAGAGTGCCCACATCGAGCCAAGGTATCCAAATTTTTCAAAGGTTCACCCACACTCGCTTTCCTTAAAGATTCTTTTCCATCACAAGACCAAAAAATGATCATATCTTCTTCAAATTCATCAGCGGATATCCTGATGATGTCCCAGGTCATGGTTTCCACGCGATCTCAAGACTATGGATCTAAGAGTCCTGTAAATGGAAAGGAAACTGAATCATCCAGTATCAACTCCTCCTGTTTCTGAACCATTACACATCAAGAAACATAATATTGATTTAATGATTAAACCACCCGCCAAAGGTGTGCTTCGAAAATTGGATTTCAACCCACATGCGAGAGCTGCTCAGAACTACAATATTGTTGAATATTTGGCCATATCCCCTTCAACAATGTCAGCCATCGAAGTTTTGCAATATTGTCCAACTCAGAGGAAATTACTATTATCATCTATAGGAGAAATTGATCCTCAAGATTCTAATCTCATTTTCTTTGATCTCGAGAACTTTGTACCTAGACTCACACATCAAATGGATTTTCAAATTCTAGCTTTAGTAAAATATCGGTGAGTTTTTTGCAAAATAATTGATGAGGGAGCATCTACGTGCATTATTTACTTAGCTTGTTGGAAAACTCTTGGTTCTCCACCAATAAACCAATCACCCATGATTCTTAAAGCCTTTGATGGAAGATGTTTTCGCCCATTCTGAATACTACAGGATTTGCCTATAGAGGTAGAAGGAAAAATTGTAATGCTTGAGGTGGAAGTTTTTGATGCCCCTCTTGACTACAACCTTATTTTAGGTCGAAGTTGGTCTTATGCTATGACCGTTGTGGTTTAATCAATCTTTCAAATGATCATGTTTCCTCATAAAGGAAATATTGTTAAAATTGACCAATTGTCTTACTTTGCTTCAGACCCTACCTCTAAAGATAATATCCAACATGTCAAAAAAAGGATTATCCCTTCTGAAGATGTTGGGGTAGGACTAGTTAAATATTCCACTCTTATGGGAACTTTCGCTATATCTCCTCCTAATGTACCTCAAACTATTTCCAATATCAATATGATTACGTAGAGCACAATGCCATTTGATGACACATGGAATGTGCCTTTAGAATCTAAACTAGAATCCTATGCTGGCGAGATGGCTTTAATTCCATATGAATCGACATATATAGTGATACAATCGTTTTCTGACATTTCATCAATTAATACTAATCAAATGAACGTGGTAAGTGAAGTGTCTTCTTCTTTATCAACCTCAACCATGACATCATTTTCTAATATTTTTCAACAAATGTTTTCAACTGATGAAAATATCTGAGTAATCCTGTCATTGGATGAGTTACCATGGACAATCTTCATCATTGATCTTATTTTTTACCTGACCTTGATAGACTCGAAAATGACTTTTCATCCATATTTTCGATTGATTATGTCGAGGAACCTCAAAATCCTATGTCCATTCTTCATTCGGATTCTAAGAAAAATTTAGGAAATATTTCTGCCACAATTCCCATTGACATATCCATTAAACCTAGGATAATTAAAAACATTCATATAGATGCTTATTTCTCAATTGAAGAGATCAATTTATACAAAGCCCTATTTCAAGAATTTTGAGACATTTTTTCCCAGTCTTATGAAGAAATGCCAGGCATTGATCCTAAAATTTTAATTCAAAAAATTAAGACATACCCAGATGCTAAACCTATTAGATAAAGATTACATCCAATAGATCTGCGAAAATCTTCTGCAATTAAAGCTGAAGTTGAAAAATTACTTCATGCAAGATTTATTTATCCTATTCCTTTGATGGATTGGGTGTCTAATATAGTTCCAGTAACCAAGAAACAAGGGACTATCAGAGTATGTGTCAATTATAGGGATATTAACAAGGCCTATCCTAAAGACAATTATCCTACCCCTTACATTGATCAAATTGTTGATGATTGTGCTGGAAACGAAATATTTTTCGTTTATGGATGGATTTTCTGGCTATAATCAAATAAACATACTCCCTGCTGATTAGCCTAAAACAACCTTTATATGTCCATGGGGAACATTTTCATATTGTAAATTACCTTTTGGACTAAAAAATGTTGGCGCAACTTTTCAAAGAGATATGTCTTACGCATTTCATGATATTAAACACATTGTACAACCCTACTTGGATGACATACCTGCTCATTCTTTAGGTAGACAAGGTGATCCTACATATTTACGTGTCATGTTTATGCAATTTAGGGTTTACAACATTCGTTTGAATCCACACAAATGTGTTTTTTGTGTACAATCGAGACACTTACTTGGGTTCATTGTTTCAAAGGAAGGAATTTGTGTCGACCCGTTGAAGGTTGAGGCCATTGTTAATTTAACTCCTCCTTCCACTCTTCACCATCTCTAGAGTTTGAAGGGGAAAGAAAACTTTATGCGTCATTTTATCCCGAACTATGCGGAGTTAACTAAAGGTTTCACTCTGTTACTAAAACAGGATGTTCCATTTATTTGGGAGGAGCTTTCCAATAAAGCTTTTGATGCACTCAAACATGCGTTGACCCATGCACCATTGTTGCATCCACCTGATTATCACCGAGATTACTTTTTGTATTTAGCTGTGTCTGATTCCACAGTTGGAATGGTTTTAGTTAAATAGGATGACACCAAAAATGAACATGCGATTTATTACCTAAGTCAAAATATCACCCTGACAGAGATCAAGTATTCACATGTGGATAAATTGGCCTTGTAAGTCATTCAAGCTATCCAACGATTCTGTAAAACCACAGTGATATCTAATTGCAACCCTATGATGTACATTATGACAAAAAAATTGCTTGAGGGAAAATACTCTAAATGGATAGTTATCCTGCAAGAGTTTGATTTGGAGTTCGAAAAATCAAAGTCTAAGAAATCACTGGTTTTTACTGGACTTATGTGTGATTTTCCCTATACTGAATCTGAAATAGTGGCAGAGGACCATCTTGCTAATGAATCTCTATTTCTAATCAGTACATTATATCCTTGTTATGGAGATATCATTATATATCTTCAAACCCAAACCTTTTGGCCAGAACTTTCATGATCTGATCGAAGTAGAATATGATACCAATCTCAACAATACAATATTGTTGGCGACACTCTTTATCGTCGTGGTGTCGATTCTATTTTTTGACCTTGTATAACTCACGAAGAAGCCGAAAGGGTCCTAAATGACCGCCATTCTTGAGCATGTGGTGGTCATATGTCTGGGTTTTCCATAACCCAAAATATATTGTGTGTTGGCTATTTATGGCCGTCACTATTCATAGATTGTATTCTTGCGGTAAGAAAATGCCACAATTGCAAGATTTTTGATCAAAATATGCATGCACCTCCAACTCATCTTCACCCAATCATTGTTGTTGGTCCTTTCGCAAAATGGGGCATATATTTAATCACATGTAACCCTCACTCAGCCGGGGGGCTTGGGTATATTATTCTCACTGTATATTACTTTACCAAATGGGCTGAGCTGATGCCTACATTTGCGGATGATGGAAAAACAACAACAATTTTCATATTCAATCACGTGATTGCTAGGTTTGGTTTCCCTCAAGCTATCATTATGGACCATGGTAGCCACTTTTGAAACATTAAGATGACCAAAATTTCCGCTCGACTTGGCCTACGGCATGATAATTCTACACCATACTACCCACTGGCCAATGCCCAAGTTGAGGCTATCAATAAAGCTTTAACCAACATGATTAAACAGATTGAAGGAAGTCATAAAAAAAATTGGCATACCATGATTTTTTTGGCATTATGGGCACACCGTACCTCCGCAAAAATATCCACAGGGTTTACTCCCTTTAAACTCATTTACAATTTGGAAGTTGTGTTACCTATTGAATGTGAAATCCTGTCACTCAAATTAGCGATCGAGTTGTTACCAACTACCTCTGAAGAGGAGAAATGCTTCCTATACCTAGCACAGTTAGATGAGACTCATTGCACCACTATATTAGCTATCGAAGCACATAAAAAACGTGTTAAGGCTCAATATGATCAAAGCATTAACCCTCATATCTATTCAGAAGGTGACCTAGTTCTAGTATATGATCAAGCTCACGACAAAATAGGTGCTGGTAAATTTTAACTAATGTGGCATGGTCCTTATATTGTTAAGCATGTGCTTGCAAAATGAGCATACGAGTTAATTGATTATGCTGGCGTCTCTTTAGATAAACCCAAAAATGGCCTTTATCTCAAGATATATTATGCATTATTTTTTCGTGTGAATATCATTTTTGTACATTATTTACATTTTAGAACATTGTGCCTTGGATTTTTTTTTTCTTGACAAGTTTTCCCTACTTTTGTTGCTTATCTTGATTAATCTTAATACTGCAGATGTCGACGTTCCTTTAGACTTATATTGGCTTTGTTGATGGCACCTGTCACAGTACACAGAACATTTCTTCTGCTTCTTGGGTTATCTATTCACCCACCGATGAGTTAGTCTCTATTCCTGGCGGTCAAAAAACGAACAATATTACAGAATATAGCACAATAATTGAGCTATTATCAGATGCCATTGCATTTGGGATTTGACGTTTGATTGTTAGGTTAGATTCACAAGTCATTATATTACATTTAAACGGTGTTTATGAAATCATAAATCTGTCTTTGTTAAGAATGTTTTTAAGGGTTCACATCTTGGAAAGGCAATTTGATTACATTGAATATCAACACATTTCAAGAAATTTAAACACACTGGCTGATGAATTAGCTAATCAAGTTTTAAATAGACATATGTAGCATTAAATGTAAAATAAAACAATGTTTAATCCATGTTGAACAAGATACTCAAATATCGAAAGTAGTAATATCATTAGGTCAAAATAGTTGTGTGTCAAAAAATATTACATCGTCTGTGATCATAGGTCTCAAACACCTTACGATCTAAAGATACTGATACAAAAAACAAAATGCAAATCTAGATTTAACATGAGCTATCCATGATGATGATTATGGTAGAATAATACAGAGCAAGCCACCCTGCACAGATATCGCCTCAATGGGCTTGGAACCCCAGTCACATGTCTCTGGATCCTATGAGGTATATCATCTGTCCTTGTCTCTGGGGTGTCAATATTCAACCTCTATAGGTTGTGGTCTAGCTCTGCAAGGGTGTTTTTTGCATCGGTCAGTGGTGGAACTGCTGCTATAGGTTGTGTGTCTCACCTATCAAATCGACGAAGAACTGTTGGTCGTGTTGGGCCAACATCTACATTTTAATATTTTTATCAGTATTGGAAGATAAAAAATTAAATAAAAATTAGATACCACAAAAAATTAAAAATAAGATATTTTACCTTACGCGTCCCATTGTGTTCTCGGTGGCAGTGATGTGTCAGGGTCACCCTTGAAATCTACCCCTACATAAGGAAAATCCTCAATCACGAAGATTTGGCTCCTGAGTCACATAAAGAAATGAGGGGTATATCGAACCACAAGACCACCATCGCCACCATGGCGAGTCATCAATGAAACCCATCGCAACATGTGTGGTTCCCTCGGTCCCGTCGGATCCACTGCTGATTGCTAAGGTTCTAGGAGCATAATCCTCTCCAAAGCGAAATATACAGGAATGGCTCCATAGCTGAAGTTCTTCAACTTCCCATTCTTCGCTCTCGTGAGTTGGCATTTCATGTTGACCAACACTCCTTCACACCAATTGAAAATTGTTCCCCTAGAACACTGAAGAACAGTCTGCATTCGTGCTTTGGTAGCCACATGTGGATCTGCACTGCCACACAACTGGGTAACTGTAAACAAAATGATCTTAAGGTCTATTTTCATAATGGTTTTGATATCAATGTGACCATCCTTCAGATTTGAACCTTGGGTGCAATACTGCGCCATAGAAGATGCAGTGGGAAGTCCCCCTGGTTGTGACCCAAATAAGGAGATATATATTCTTTTGTGCGGTAATACAGTAAGGAAATAAATATCCTCTTGCTTGATCACAAGCCTGTGATCCCAAATAATGAAGCATTACTCCCGAACCTCCCAGGCATTGACCAACCGGGTCATAAGTTCCACCTGTGCCTTCATTCCTTATATTTCCCAAAATTTATACAAACCACAATTTTTCAACGTATGAAGTGTTGTTGTGTCATCCATGGCTTTGTTATAATGCAACTCATGCTCTCTTTCTCTCCATTCTAACATTATTGCTGCCCTGCAAACAATCATTGAGGAAGATTAGAAAACATTAGAAAGAATTTGGAGCAATTTTTATGGAGAGAAATGAAATTTTGAAAACCCCACGACGCTTCCGCGATTTTTATTCATATACAGTGTGTTTTTGCACACGGGTTATGTACAAAAACTGTGATGTCCAGGTGATTTTTTATATTAAAAAATCATCGAGGTGCACGGGTTTCGCTATGAAAACCCTGCGCAGCCCTGAGGGGGAATTTCAAAACCTTGTTTCCTCCTAAAAAATGACCTAAAAACTTAAAATGAAAAACTAAACAGATGAAAAGCAAGATAATGAAGAGGTTAAATACCTAGAACTAACGGTTCTCAAAATGGCTGATTGGTTCTCTTGATATCCACTCCGGAAGGTTTATGGTAAAAACTCTTTTTCTTTGCTTTGGAAATCAAAAGGTAAAAATGGTTTGTTTTGGCCCATTTTTATAGGTTTCAATGAATAAAATAATATTATTTTTTTTATTTTCACCTTTAGAAGTTAAATCTTTAATGATTTTCCATGATTGAGAGAAGGTGATTGTAATTTTTTGAGTTTTTCTGTAGGGAACAAGTTGTGTTTGAAACAGGGAACATGTTATGTTTGAAAACAAATCATTTTGGAAATGAGTAGACTTTTTTATCACTTTTCCAGGCTCTCAAAAAAAATACAAAAAATAAAAAACCTGGAGTCCTCTTTTAAGCCCTTTTCACACTCTCTAAAAATTAAAATATCGTTGGGCACTTGACTATTCGAACTCGTTAAAATAAATGAACAGTCGTTTATTTAGTATAAGTTTATCCCTTTTCCGAACTGAACTAGACTATTTACAAAAAAGGTATATGTTGACTAATAATGGTCAACATAGTTCTCTCCTACATTATTTTATCCTTTTTCGGGTTTGAGAGACTAAATTTACTAAAAATAACATTACAGAGTTTACTTATGTTTTTCTACTAACTCCCTAAAATTGAAAAACACTGAGTTAATCGTATGTTGGACTCGTTAAAACTAAGCAGTGCAACACCTGTCGGTTACAACAGGACCGAACCACTCCTTCTTATGGTTTGTTAAAATACTGGCATGGACTCGTCTAAAGGATGAGATAACACGACAAGAAAATGTTATCCTCCTCAAGCTTGACAAAAATAAAGGCGTAATTGCCAGTAATGGTGGGGTAAAAGTGAGAAAAAAAATCCATTTTTTATTCTTGTTTTTAAAATAAGCATGTCGCTCTTGGACATGACACTTTGTCACACTCATTTCTAGGTTGGGTAATCCTTTTGTCTTACATTTATTTAAACCGCATTGAAAGTATTCAGCCGGTTTTGCTTATTATCTTTAAGTCAAATGCTGGCGAGTCATTTACAGTGTCATTATGTGTTCAACAGAAAGTACAATTTCAAATTCACCATTCATTACAAACATTTGTCTCCATTCACGTTGACCATTCCTAAGTTAATCCTTGCAAAACATTTCTTCATAACTTGTCTAATGGTTTTGTGTCATAGGCTCTCCTACAATGGATCAATTTCTATCGACATCAGCTCATTATCTATAAATTTGATTTAGAATCCTACCAATATCTTGGAATCTGCATGCCCTAATGGAAAGTTTCTCACCTTTGACGACAGGTTTCCATCATTGACCTTCGATCAAATGATTCTATGAGTGTTCAACTGCAAATCATTCATTCACACTTCATAGATTGTGCTGAAGTAGTTTGATAACCATTGTCATTATTGGTGGTTTCTCTCACACATTTTAATGGTTTTTATCATTGACCAGTAATCAAGTGGTTTCTACCATCTTTGACTTCGAAACAATCGATCACATGGATATATTCATACTAGTTCGAGAAGCGGAAATCAAGACCCTGGATCTAGTTTCAACCATCCAGGCTACAAGGAGTTATATATTCATGATACAGTAGACTTCTTTATAATAGATGGTTGTGCCCATACTGTGTCTACTTTTGATGTAATGCTAAAGTCATATCTTTACCAGAACATTTAGTTATTTTTTCTCTGAGTATGGGAATGTCTACCTCAGTGATGATTATATATGTTTGCATTGAATGTTTATTATAGTTTTTCGACCGGTTTCTCCAATCTAATCCTTGGAATGATAAAGTGCTTCACTCTCTCGACAAAATTTCTCAAAATTCGCACTTTAGGGGGGAATTTGTTACACGTCATTTTGTCACTGGTGAGCCCTGGTATTGCACCAAGAGTGTTGCAACTCGCAGGGGCTACCCTAATTTACTTTATCAACCCGAGGTTTGTACAAAATTTGAGGTTACAGTGCTATATATACAATAGATGCATTCTATTCATGTCATTATCTTCTACTTTACGAAAGGGTGTTATTTCTTAAATTATGAGAACAAATGGAAAGTAAATTACTGGAAGGAAATGAAAGAAAGGAAATTAAACTAAAGTACTGAAAATAAATGACAAGAATGAAACTAATTTAATTGGTAGAAAGGGAAATGACTGAAAAGAAACTAAGCTAACTTGTTGAAAATAAATGGCAAAAAGGAAACTAATTCTAAACCACACTTAACTTGGCCAAATGGCTAAATGAATTATACTTATCCTATGATCTATCTACCATGCTCTTATCCATGCAACTAAACTATCCATGACTTAATTCCAACTAAAAAGAGTTAATTTGCAGCTTAGAGGAAGAAAAAGGGCTAACAAAGGCTAATGGGGGGTTTAACACATGAAATGAGGTTTGGAAGAGGAAAGAGGGGGTTAAACCTTATAAAACTTTATTATAACGTGAGAAATGACTTTGGAGCGGAAATAATTGAAAAAGGATTAGAAGCGAAAAGAGGGGGTTTAAAACCTTATAAAACCTTATTATAGCGCAAGGAATGGCTTTGGAGAGGAAAGAATCGAAAAATGCGATGGTGGAGATGCGATGGAGGTAAAAGTTGTGATGTGCGATGTCGCAATCGCAAATTCGCAAGTTTAAATGGATAGCAGTAAGGATTTAATGGGAATAAACTAAATGTGCGAAGTGTGATGTCCGCTGCGGTAAAGGTTGCGGGAGGCGATTTGCGATGGGGATGATGTGGTGGTGAAAAATAAAAAGGAAAAAGTTGTGGGCTGTGATGTGCAATATGGTAAGTTTTGCGAGGTGCGATGTGCGATGGGGATGACGTGACAGTGGAAGGAAAAAGGGAAAAGTTGCGGGCTGCAATGTGTGATATGGTAAATTCCGAGGGATGCGATTTCGCAATACCGCAATTGCAAGAATGGGCGGTAAGCGTTTAGGTTAAAATCTAAAGGATGAAAAGTGTGATTTGCGATGATGATGTGGCGGTGGGACCGACAGCAGGGTGATATCGCACTATCGCAATCAGCCAGAACAGGGGTAAGTGTTAAGGGAGAAAGGATAAACGATGCAAAGTGCGATTTGCGATTTCGCAATATCGCAATTGCAAGGAATGAGCGGTAGGTTATTGAAGGTAAAAGCTAAACGTTGCAATTTGCGAAGTGCGATGTACGGTAGCAAGAATTTGAGGAGGAAGACAGAGGATGGGTTTCAATGTTTTTTCAAGTGTTTAGCGTTAAAACGCGTCCGGAAATGGTGACTAATAGAACGAATGAATAAGGCAGGCAATCGACGAAGGAGAGAAGTAAGTCTTCAAGGCAGAAGGTAAGAGAAGTGAAGTTTGATTGTGATTTATGGTGGAGGGAGCCTTGAGGAGCAAAGGCAGAGGTCCAATTTTTGGTGGTTTGGAATGGTTTTTTAGGTGTTTTTCATAAAAAGGGTAGGCAGCCATGAACGAAGGAAACAAAGAAATAAGGTTGAAGGGCTTAAGTGCATTTGAAAAAAAGGTAAGTGCAATGTTAAGGTGAGAAGTAAAGGAGGTGAATGGAGGCGTAATATTAGTGCTTAGAGGTGAATCACACTTGCAGATTCATGCATGGGAAATAGACAGAAATGCGTGATAAAATAGTGAAAGAAACACTTGGACTTGGTAAATACAAATTCTTCCACGAACTCGAACAGAAAGAAAATTTCGCCTGTGAGAAGATCTGTCGTACTCGAACTCTATCGACATAGATGAGAGGGGGGAGACTTGACCACAATTTTGGAGTTTTTCCTCTATTTCACTATGCATAAGCAATTAAAACTACAACAACATGAAAATTTAATAGCAGTGAAACTTATTAGAAGTAGATCTAACTTAAATGACAGAGGAAAAACTGGCTAAATGACAGAAAGGAAAAGATAGTAACAACAGAGAAGCTGAGGCACATGGATTGGGCCCTAACCCACGAGCCTAGCCCTCTGAAACTTAAATCAGTCGAATGAAATCAATCTTCTCATTTTATAAAATAATAATTGCATACACCACTGAAAGTTTGATCCATGAATAAAGCAAAAATCTCAATAGCTCACAACAATAGTTCTAAATGGAACCGAGACTAGAATAGACTAACTCTTCCTAACTCTAGCTCTGATATATTTATTCTATAGGGCAATGAACAAAAACTCCCTAGAAAATGGTGATTGAGTCCACCAGACTCCAAGTAAACTGAGATTGAGTGCTCTCCTCTTTGAGTTGCTCAGCTGCCTCTGGAATTTGAATTGCTTGGAGAGAATATTTGGGATCCTTCGACTGCCTTTGAGGGTGGACAATCCTCCTATAATTTCTCCTTGTTGTCTCCTCCAAGTCTTTGTGATACAAGCTTTATAAAAGTTCTTGATAAATCATGATTTTCTGCACTCAACCTCATATTAGGCACTCAGAGTATGTTAGCCTTAATCACCACCTATACTAGCACCATAAACCCAAATACTAATAAAAATGCAAGAAAAAGAGATCTAAGAAGGCAAACAGGTGACTATTAACCCCTCCAAATATGTCTAATGATGGAGCTCATCGTCACCCCCTTACTGAATGGTTTCTCATCCTCTGAGCAACTGATCCTCCTCCTCCATTTCCTTCAAATCTTTGACATCCCCCCTAATTTCTTGAGGGAGAAGTGTGGGAGTTTCCACAAGGGGGTAAAATCCATCATTATTTTCTACATTCTCCCATTCTCTATCTTGTGCATCTATGTCCTCTTCATCAGTCAGCCCCAGAAGCAAAGGTGGGCTGAGCTTTAGTCCCAACCATCGAATATTTTTGGCTTGCATGGCCCTCTTGTATAATGGCGCCCTTTCCACTGCACCCCTCAATCTTTTTGGAGTATGATACTCCCTGTCCTTGAGACTATGTGGGAGGTTGTTCCATCTCCTCTGGCTGGCCATAATGAAGTTGTCTTCTATCTGCCTAGAAACATCATCAAAGTGGCCTATCACCTAGTTTTGAGTCTGAAGGTAGCTTTCAATCAGTGCAGGGTCCTTTTTAATCTCTCGATAGTTAAGGATGACTCCTCTTGGGCTAAACACTTATGGTCTGAGATATAAGGGTTCTCTATTTCTTCTTCCCATGAAATTCCATATCTCTTTGGCTCTATTGTCCTCATTCACCATCCAAGATGCTAGAGCCATTAACTGCATATCCCCCATTGTAGGATTGGGGTCCCAAATCTCCATATTTGTCAGCACAAAGTTATGCATATAAAATTCTGCCATCTTTTCCTGATCAGCTATGTTGGCTTGCTTGTAGAACTTCATGAATTGCCTACAATATTGGAAAGGGAGTGATCCATGGGAGTCTAGAGTGTTGATTTGAAATAGAAGCCATTTTTATTTTAGGTACACAACATATGAGTCAGAGGGGAATCTGTGCTGAAGGCCTTCTATGCATAAGACCTCCATGGTGATTACTTGCTCCACTTTTTGCTACAATTGTTGCTTTAGCGCTACATTCTATGCCTGTGCCTTCTGCAGCTGCTCCTTCAAAGATATTTTTTTGATTATTTCCTCCCCCCTTGGTGATTCTTCAATGATGATTGAGCTTAGGGGAGAATTTTCTGGCTTTCTCTGATTCTTGTTAGCTCCAGAATACCTAGAGTTCTGCCTTTTTCTTTTTTCGCTTAGAGGAGCCTTGGTGGGAGTTATCTTTTGGTAGTGAGGGGATGTGACACTGGGTTGTGAATCTGTGTAATATCCCAAAATCGGGACAACTCATGAATCATGCATTAAAGACACATTTCCATCAACATTTGCAATAAAATACTGAAATGGACCCTTGGATCCCATAAATGAATCAATATACAACCTAAATCCAAGAATTGAGCTAAAAAAAATCAAACTAGGTGGGTTAAACAGATCTCCCACACCTAGGATTGCCAAAATGTATCAAAACCCCAAGACTACAAATACCGGAGTTTCTGCATAAGGGACTGTTCAGTCTAAGAGAGGTTTTACACTCAGAAAATAGGATAACAATAGATCTACTCATATATTAATCAAATATGCTTTAAGAACTGAGATCTAGTATCCTTATACAAAATACAAAAGAAACCGACAAGGGTTTCTTGTCAAACACTCTACATACAAATGTGAGATTCAGAAATTTACTGAATCACCACTACAAGACTGAAGCATATGAGTGTAGAAGGCTGAAATATATTTTATCTGATTTAGATTCCTCAAGGGCTTCCTCCCATGAAAGGATGAACCTCTCAATTACAAGGAAACACTGCAAGAGAGCCACAAAACCATGCACTGGGTACTGCCTCCAAAATAACGCATTCCCTAGCTGGAAAAATGTTGGGAATGTATGGGAAATGTGTGGTATACTACCACAGATCTGAAATAAGCTCTGGATCTCTCCAAACATGTCTCTGAAGTGAAGGAAACCTTCCTCCAATGAGAAACTAGCTCAGAAACCGGGATTCCAATCCCTTCCATTGCTGCACCCAGCAACACTGCACAATATTTGGAAAAAAATGCGTTGATGAATTTGGATAAAGCTTGGAATGAAAACCTGATGTGGAATTATTAATAAAAACTCTCCCAATGAGGCTCCTCAAGGAGAGAGGTGGGATTCCCGCTCGAGAACACCCAATGCTAAAAATCACTACAACCCTGCTAAGCAGCAAAGCAACAACAAGTCTTGGCAGAAAATAATAATAAGCTAAAACATGAAGAATAATGTTGTCATCCTCTTCCTTATATAGAATATGAGTTTGCTTGCCCTTGTCCCCACTCAATTAGGTCATCTCTATCCAAAGATACATCTCCCGACAAAACTGCGTTATTCCTCCTAGGATTCCTCCTCCTCCACAACTGCGTTGTTGACTTAGTCAAAGTGGACTGAATTAGCTTGATTTTAACCCTATTCACACATGGAGGTGTTTTATTAAGCTATAAAGAGTGTCCCCTTTCACACTTGGAGTTTTTTTATCCTCCTTAGGAGACTTATGGGCTTTTCTACCCATTTATTCACCGACTAGAGCTATTGCTAACTCTAATGTTCCAATTAGATTTGAGGCTAAAATTTTGGAACATTACAGTCCTCCCCTCCAAAATATTTTTTTTTCCTCAATAAAATGTATAAGGAGAGAAAAATTCCTCCCCTCCTCCTCATGTGACCTCCCATCAATAGCCTCCATCACTGCATCAAGATAATCTGCAAATAAACTGTAATCCAATGTTTCATCCCAAGTGTACAAAACCAAATGGTCTACATCAATCAAAGGTGGAAAGTGTGAATGGAAAATTTCTTACTGTCTCATGGCCTCCAAAAATTAGGAGTGATGATCATCATGGTGAATGAGTGCCTCCCTCACCCATGCTATCATCCAAATGAAGTGAGTCACCATCCAACATGGTAACTCATGAAAAATCTCCTCCACCTTGTGCTCCGAAAATGTAGGTGGGCTGAATAAATGAAAATGATAGGCAAGAGGGCATATCCCATGTTGTCCTCCTCTCCACTTATGATAAGTGTAGATGGTATGCTGATCTCGGGCTGCAACATGATTGCCCTCCAATGGCAAGAAGAATATTGAGTCTCCAAAGTCATGAGTCATGTCAACCCAAACCCTTCCATACAAGATGAATGGCACATCATCACCACATGGCATCCAAATCAGAAAATGGCTGAAGGTCATGTGCAAGTTTGGATGATACATATGGTCTCTCTGGTGGATACAACACATTCCTTTCAACTGCTGATTCAGATCATCAAGTGGAAAGTTGTTCTTCAAAGAATTTGCAACTATGTATGTTCGCTCATCTACTATAAAGCAGTAAGCTACCATATATACTAGTTGTGTACAATCAAAGCAATACAACACTTGCCCAAATTCATGTAGAGATGGGTTATCAATATTACAATTTTTGGCCCTAAAGTGACCATGAAACCCATAAATAATCTTGCTCTCATGTGGAGCAATGCACTGTTTACATATGGTGAGAAAGTACAAATACTCAATAGAGTAATCAAAAAGCACATAAATGTATTTCTTACCATGCATCATGTGTCAGCTGAAGGTGAGGTCCATGATTGACTCTTCCCATGAGAATCCCCTCATAAAAATCTGCAAGAGGAGAGGGTGCATACTCCCTTTGGAACACTCCATCAATAGAAACATGCTCTCAAGTGACAGCACTGTGGGCCTTAGTAACAAGGATTTTTTCACTCCATGACTTCTCCCTTTGACATTCCACATGCCAAAGCCATCCACCATCATGCTGCTAAGTGAGAAGATCCTCTTCTGACATGGAAGTCTCTCATGATCCTCCAATGTTGAAGGGTAGCCTCCTTGCACCATGAATGTGCCTTCCTTCTCTTTAGCAATCTCATGAAAACTATGGGAAGAATTTTGCCCATACTCTCCCAAGTGTAGCCATAGCAACAACAACCTTTATTGCTGCCTCCTCATCTCTCCCTCATACAAGCCATGAAGTAAGATCATGATGGCCAACTTATATGATGCCCCAACAAACAACCCAGCCATGAAGTACCTCCTCAAGTTCTCCAAGTGGCTCCTCCCATAAGAAGAGAAAAAGTGTGATGTGGCAATCATGGTTTGCCCATGGTTCCTCCTGAAATGTACAACATATAAAGTGGGGATAATCATACTCCCAATGGGCACCTTCCATCCCAAGCCCACTCTCCAAATAAAGCTTCCCATGAACATAAACATATCAGCAATATATGGAAGCAAAGTATAGTGAGAACAAGTTGCCAAATGACAACCGGAGAGTGGATCATAGTTCCCCTCATGGAACTAGCGCAGTGCATCCTTTTCCTGCATCAAAATAAGAAATAACAAGTGCTTTACCAGCCACTTTTTTTCTGCCACAGTCATCTCATAAGATGGAATCATGAAGTTACAATATGGTGCCAATGGTGAACACCCAGAAACATGTGGTTCCCCCACAAACCATCAAAAAGATAGCCAAAATCAAGGCTACAAGTAGCTGCAAGTGCATCATCATACAATATGCAAGAAGAGGTCATTCTTCTTGTTACATCATGCTGCTCAAGTAAGGAAAAGAAGTACAATACAAAATATGAAATGATACCTCCTCCATCATGCACTTGAGATCTTGAGCTGAGATGGCTCAACTGGAAATCCTCCCTCACCTCCAAGGGTAGGGAAGTGTTTGTGACCTCCTCCTCATCACCATCCAGGCTATGCATCTCTCCATATGTTGATATATATCATGCTGGATGCCCTCCCAAGTGAACTCCTCCATCAAATGTAAATATGCATCAAAGTGCATAGAATAGAATTCCTCATGTGTTGCATGTAGTAGCCTCTCCTTGAGACTAGAAGATCTAGTCAACAAGATCCTGCCATAGTAATATATGACCACATCATCCACCATATATCTATCATCTTCATCCGGGTCATCAAGAATCATGCATGCACCAAGATCCTTGGAGTACTCTACCAAAAGCGGAGATCTCCAATAAGGATCAATCCTCCTAAGAGACAACGCTGGTGATCTGGCATGTGAAGCTCTCCTCATGCTGCTGCCTGCTAATTTTACATCCCCCATGCCAAATTCTTCCTCCAAACTCTTCAACTCTCCAAAATCCAAGAGTGGTGAATCCAAAGACAAGATGTCTTCCATCAACTCTAGATCAGGTGGCCTCTTAGGTGGAATGCCTCCATGTAGTGAGACATCAATGTCAAGAGTAGACTTCTCATGTGGTTGGGCAACCTTGCCCCAGCCCTTACAGCACAAATCATTCTGCCTCTTCCTTGCATTGGCTTTCTGAAATTGAGAAGGGTGTGTGCCTCTCATCAAGTGATTTTTCTCTTCCTCCGTACCTCCTCCTTCCAGCTACAATGCTGCACAATCATGCTACTCACTGATTGTGCTTGGACCTCTATGTATGAGATCCTGGGGAACTTCTTGCAAGGATACAAGAATCCCTCCTATTGGAGCATGTGCTCCTCTTCCCTTTGCATGAGGCACTGGATGTGCTCTAGATATGAAAGCGTTTTTCCCCTCATCCTTATCAATGTGTATGGGAAACATTTCAATAGTTGGATCCTCCTGTGAAAAGGAGATCCCCATGCCCTCTTATTCAAGGATATGAACTGGAGGTCTTGCTTCCGGTAATGCGTAATGCAAGATTTCAGTTTTTCCCATGGTTTTCTGAAGTGGGGTTTCCTCTATGACATGAAAGGGTTTTATTTTCTCAAGTTTTCCTTGCTCATGTGTCTTAGGAAGTTTTTCACCAAATCTTCCCACCAGTGTCTCTATGAATCTTGCATAAGAGGAAGTGTTTGCATTCTTTAAAGAAGAAGATTCAAAAATCCACCATGCATGAGCCTTACCTCTGAAATGCAGCGCTGCAACTCTGATGGCTTCATCTTCAGAAATATGGTGCAGCTGCAAATAGGAATCTAGCTCCTTCACCCAAGCTCCAACTGAACATGTAGGTGATCCGGAAAAAGTAGATAGAAGAAATCTATCTGCATCCTGTTGCTTGCTCTTCTCCACCTGGATCTTGCAAAACTCTTAGAAATCAATATGATCTCTAAACCTCTCAGTTTGAGATTCATACTCCTGTAACAAATCACTAAGAGTTCTCCTCTTAGGAATTTTTCCTCCTCCCATCCATCTCAAGATAGATCTGGGCACTTGACTGTGCTATGCATCATGGTGTGTAGCTGCATGCTCACACTCACCATGTGAAAATCTAGATTCTGCTCTAGATCCAACTTCCTTTGGAGATCCCATCTCCAATCTCATTTTCCTCAGCTCTCCTTGAAAGCTCTGCATAGATTTTGGAAGAAGATTGGTAAGCTTGTCTTCCTTTCTTCCTTAAAATACTGAAGCTTTTTGGCTTCTTTCCATCTCTCCTTCCCCTGATAACTGGATCTCACAGGCTGAGCTAGAGATCATGCTTTGATACCACTGTAATATCCCAAAATCGGGACAACTCATGAATCATGCATTAAAAATGCATTTCCAACAACATTTGCAATAAAATAATAAAATGAACTATTGGATCCCATAAGTTAATCAATATAAAACCTAAATCCAAGAATTGAGCTGAAACAATTCAAACTAGGTGGGTTAAACAGATCTCCCACACCTAGGATTGCCAAAATGTATCAAAACCCCAAGACTGCAAAATACCGGAGTTGTTGCATAAGGGAATGCGTAGTCTGAGAGAGGGTTTACACTCAGAAAATATGAGAAAAATAGATATACTCATATATTAATCAAATATTCTTTAAGAACTGATATCTAGTCTCCTTATACAAAATACAAAAGAAACCAGCAAGGGTTTCTTGTCAAACACTCTGCATACAAATGTGAGATTCAGAAATTTACTGAATCACCACTGCAACACTGACGCATATGAATGTATAAGGCTTAAATATATCTGATATTATGTATATCCCTCAAGGGCTTCCTCCCATGAAAGTATGAACCTCTCAATCAAAAGGAAACACTACAATGGAGCCACAAAACCATGCACTGAGTACTGCCTCCAAAATAATGCATTCCCTAGCTAGAACAGTGCTGGGAATGTATGGGAAATGTGTAGTCTGCTACCACATATCTGAAATAAGCTCTAGAGCTCTCCAAAAAGGTCTCTCAAGTGAAGGAAACCTTCCTCCAATGAGAAACTAGCTCAGAAACCAGGATTCCAATCCCTTCCACTGCTGCACCTAGCAACACTGCACAATCTCTAGAAAAAATTGCATTGATGAAGTTGGCTGAAGCTTGGCATGAAAACCTGATGTGGAATTATGAATACAAACTCTACCAATGAGGCTCCTCAAGGAGAGAGGTGGGATTCGCGCTCGGGAACACCTAGTGCTAAACAACACAACCCTGCTAAGCAGCAAAGAAGCAACAAGTCTTGGCAGAAAATAATAATAAGCTATAACATGAAGAATAATGCTGCCATCCTCTTCCTTATATAGAATATGATTTTTCTTGCCCTTGGACCCACTCAATTAGGTCATCTCTATCCAAATATACATCTCCCTCCAAAACTGCGTTATTCCTCCTAGGATTCCTCCTCCTCCACAACTATGTTGTTGACTTAGTCAAAGTGGACTAAATCAGCTTGATTTTATCCTTGTTCACACATGGAGGTGTTTTATTAAGCTAGAAGGAGTGTCCCCTTTCACACTTGGAGTGTTTTTATCCTCCTTAGGAGACTTATGGGCTTTTCTACCCATTTATTCACCGACTAGAGCTGCTGCTAACTCTAATGTTCCAATTAGCTTTGAGGCTAAAATTTTGGAACATTACAGTCTGTGTCTCACCAAATTTCTTCTATCTCTACGAATTCTATGGACATATCTTCTATTTTTATTTGTCCCTTTGTATCTCTCTTCTTCTTCTAGTTCTTCTTGTTTCTTTTGGTTCCACCCTAGGTTTCTTCTTTCTTTTTTCTTTCTAGTTCTTCTTCTTCTTCTTCAAGCGTTGTGTGCTTCTGTCAGTCCTCTCCCTCTAAAAATTGTCAATTCACTAGTTTGGATGAGACGACTATCTCCTTTTATTAGATGATGCAGCTAAATTTGGAGTGCCAACATAGCTTCACTCAGCTCTAGTTCTGTCATAGAAAATTAGTTCCTCCTCCCTGTTAATTCAGGATGGACTGCGTGTTTTCCTCCCCTCGTTCTCCTCTACTCCACTGATTTAAAATTTTTATTTTGCATGTCGAGGTGGCATGTACTCCTAGTTTTATTCTAGCCATACCTCACTGTGGTGGCCGAGTTAACTGGCCACCTTTCTGCCCCTCAAACTCTAAGTTTTCAAATTAATTATTATTGGCCATTATGAATGTGTAGCAAGGGGTGAGAGCTTATACCTGAGTTTACCTATTTTTTGCAGGAACTGGAGGTTTGAGACAAGCCTTTTTAGATGTCGTGTTCTTCTCCATATTCCTATTCTCTGAGTGAGCAACTTTCTGAAGGAGAAGCTTCCCGAATGAGCTTCCAATATTTGTCTGTTGTTTCTATCTGCTGTGGAGGTTGCGTGGGGTGCTTGAGATGCCATGGGTGGCATTCTCGTTCTCATGTAGTTTGTTATGCAACTGCCCCTGTTTTCCTTCTTGGAATTCCATGAACAAATTTGTTTTTGAAGGAACTTCTTGATGTTTGTAGCAGTCTGTTTGTGTGTTTCTTCTCTTGCTACATTGCTCTAAGGAATGGAGGAGTGTGGTGTATGGAGGTGATCGAGGAAGTTATGAAGATGAATGGAGTGAATGATGGGATGGAAGACAAGATAGAATAAGTTAAAAGAATATGAATGCTTCCCTGTGTTTTCCAGAAACCAGTAAAAACCTACAAAACAACAAACACAGAAAAACAGAGTGATGCCGATGCATTTTTTTGGTTTTGTTCTTCTTCTTTTTTCAAAATAAAGTGAGCAGCCCCCCACAAACTTGCTTTGGGTGCCTCAGAGAGGTTTTCACCCATGGATCTTTTATTTATTTATTTTATTTTATTTTATTTCAGGAGGTGTGGGAAACTATGGAGTTTCCCATCACATACACCTCTCTGCTTATTGAATTGATGAATTCTTCCCTTGAAAAAGGCTTCCTGTAAATTTTAAGTCTATGACCATTGACAAGCAAGGGGATACCTTCCTCATCTATGGTCTTGATTTGAACTACACCATTATCAAAGCATTTCTCCACTATGTAAGGCCCCAACCATCTTGTCATCAGCTTGCCTTTGAAGTCTTTAAACCTTGAATCATGCAATAGTGCCCAATCTCCTTCTTCGAAGGTCTTTTCTTTGATTTTCCTGTCATGCCATACCTTCCTTTGCAGCTGAACTACCTCTCTGTGAAGAAGCGCTTGCATTCTGAACTCATCCAATCCATTTAGTTGCAACAACCTCTCATAGAATAGTTCATAAGGAGTGAATCCTATTGTTTTATTCCAAGTGGTGTTGTAGGCCCAAGTAGCATCTACCAATCTATTTGGCCAATATTTTATGCTGCTTCTCACAACCTTGGTGAGGATTCTCATTAAAGCTCTATTAGTTACTTCTACTTGGCCATTCACCTGAGGGTGATATGCAGTAGAAGTTCTATGCTTAATCTTGTGCATCCTCAAAATATTTTCAATGAGGTGAGAGGTGAACCATGATCCCTGATCAATGACTATTTCTCTAGGATATCCAAATTTGTAAAACACATTCTCCCTCAGAAATTCTACTACTTTTTCTTTGGTTAATACCTTCATTGCTTTTGCTTCAACCCACTTTGTCAGGTAACCAGTGCAGACCATGATATGCTTGTTTTGTTCGGATGGTGGATCGATGGGTCCACAAAAGTCCATGCCCCACTTGTCAAATGGATCAAGATCCACCTGAGGGTGTAAAGGAATTTCATCCCTTTGTGTGGGTTTCCCCATCCTTTGGCACTGGTCACACCTGCTGGTGTATCTTCTGGAATCTTGGTGAAGGGTAGGGCAATAGTAACCCGCCCACAAAACTTTGTAAGCATTTCTCTTTGCAGCAAAGTGGCCTCCACATGGGTTGTCATGACATTCAGAGAGGATATAAAAAAATTATTCCTCCCTCACATATATTCTTAGGATTTGATCAGGCCTAGCTTGAACAGATTCCCCCTAATCCATGTGAAATGGGTGCTTTTTTTGATGATTCTGCTCCTCTCCCTAAATGAAATATTAGGAGGGAGTCTTCCAACAACCAAGTAGTTTGCTATACCAGCAAACCATGGTGAGAGTGGTGATATGGAAAAGAGGTGCTCATCTGGCAGCTGGCCATCCACCATTCTGTCTTCACTTGTAGGGAGAACTAACCTAGACAAAAAATCCGCAACAACATTTTCCTATCCATGTTTATCAACAATAGTCAAATCAAATTGCTGCAAAAGTAACAACCATCTAATTATTCTAGCATTAACATCCGGTTTGTTCATTAAATACTTGATGGCTGCATGGTCTGTGTGAACAAAGGTCTTATATCCAGTGACATAATGCCTGAATTTGTTCAATGCATGGACAATGGCTAACATCTCTTTCTCAGTAACAGTATAATTCAGCTCGGCTTTGGACAAATTCTTGTTGATGAAATAAATGGCATAAGGGATTTTGTCCTCTAATTTTCCTAATCTTGCCCCTACAACTTTTTCATATGCATCAGTGTGGATGTGGAAAGTCAGAGTCCAATTTGGACCTTGGAGGATGGGTTTAGTAGTCAACTACTTCTTAATGAGCTCAAAAGCCTCTTGACAAGGACCAAACCAAATAAACTCAGAATATTTGGCCAATAACCCAAATAATGGTGAAGCCATCTTGCTGAAATCTTTGATGAACCTTCTATAGTAACCAACTAAGCCTAAGAAACTCTTGAAATCTTTATTTTTTTGAGGAGTAGGTACCCTTTTGATGATATTTATTTTGTTTGGGTCTACCTGTATTCCTGCTTGGGATATGGAATGTCCTAATAAAACCCCTGCTTTCTTCATGAATTCACACTTTTCTGGGCTCAAGGAGAGATTCATCTCAATGCACCTTCTTAGTAATTTATCCAAATTGGAGAGAGCTTCTTGGAATTCATCCCCATATGGTGTGAAATCATCCATGTGAATTTCGACAGAGTCATGGAATAACTCATAAAAGATGCTCAGGACAGCTCTTTGGAAGGTGGTTGGGGCATTGCATAACCCAAAGGGTAGGAATCTATAAGAAAAGGTACCCCAAGGGTAGGTGAAAGTAGTCTTATCCTGGTCTTCAGGGCTATTCCGAATATCATTGTACCCACTGAACCCATCTAAGAAGGAAAAGAACTTCTTCCCTGTAAGGCCATCTAGGACTTGGTCTATAAAGGGAAAAGGGAGGAGCCATTTGAAGAACTTGAGTTCTTGGAGGAGGCACTTCATGGCTAATTTGTTTGGTGGGGTAACTTGGGCCATTCTTGGAGGCCATATCATTTCATCCCAAGGTTAGCAGCAGCCCCATACTTACCATAAATGGAGAGAGAAACAACTTGGGTGGAAAAATCTAATCTCTCCATACATCCCCAATACATTGCATGAATCGGGGGTTGAGGATCCTTTTGATGAGCTACCTAGAATGGCTCATTTCATTTGGATGATAGCATGGGTTTTGGAGTCTCTCATTGGGAATAATATTCCCCATTTTTTTCATCACTCCTACCTTGAGGAGGCCATGGGACAGCAAGAAGTTTTCCACTTACACCTTCCACCTTTTCAGCCATTTGGTTTTGCATACTTGGGAGGAATCATTGGAGGGAAGATTTATTGCAGATTATTTTGAGCAGTGGTGGGGAATATTGATGAGGAGGCCACAAGAGGAGGAGGGGAGGAATTTTTCTCTCCTTATACAGTTGCTTGAGGACAAGCAACATTTTGGAGGGGAGGACTGTAATATTCCAAAAATTTAGCCTTAAACTAAATGGAATATTATAGTTTGTTTTATCACTGGGTAGGTGAATAAATGGGTAGGAAGGCCCATAAGTCTCATAAGCAGCAATAAAAAAACTTTAAGTGTGAAAGGAGACCCTTTTAGTAGCTAAATAAAGCACCTCCAAGTATGAACGGGGGTTGGATTATGTTGATTCAGTCAACTTTGACCAAGTCAACAACGTTGTCATGGAGGAGTGGAGATTAATTGAGGAATAACGCAATTTTTGAGGGAGATGGATCTCATGCAGGAAATGACATAATTGAGTGGGGCCAAGGGCAAGAAATCTGATATTATATTTAAGGAATAGGATGGCAGCCATATGGACTCATGTTTTAGATTATTATTTTGGTATTGGTCTACTTATACTTTTGCTTCCTCTTGCTGTTTAGCAGGGTTGCTGTGTTGTTTAGGACTAGGTGTTCCCGAGCGGGAATCCCACCTCTTTCCTTGAGAGGCCTCTTGGAAGAGTATTTTATTCATTTCCACATTCAGGTTTTCAGGCCAACCTACAGATTTCTTCATCAATGCAATTTCTGCAGGTTATTGTGTTGTTGCAGGATGCATCAGTGGAGGGGTTAGAAACCCACTTTCTAAGCTAGTTTCTCATAGGAGGAAGGTTTCCTTCTCTTAGGAGATCTGTTTGGAGAGCTCCTTGGCACATTTCATATATTTGGCACCAAGCCATATATTTCCCATCATTTCTAGCGTTGTTCCAGCTGGGAATTGCGTTATTTTGGAGGGCAGCTTCAGTGGAAGATCTTATGGTTCCGTTGCAATGTTTTCTTGTGATTGAGGGGTTCATCCTTTCATGGGAGGAGACCTTTGACGGAATCTACATCAGATATGTTATATTTTAGCCTTCTACACTCTTGTTCTTCATTTTGCAGTGAATCTTAATCCATTGGGCTTTAGATCCCATCTTGTACAGGATGTATTTCTAAAAACCCTTTCCAGGTTCTTTGTAGGAGTTTGTATTGAGCCTAGATCTGTATTGGGCATAACTTTTGAGGCATATAACAGCCCTAAATTTTTTGTATATTATTTTGTTGTAGCAATGTGTTTTTAACTACGTTGTAGCAGTCTCTGACATTCTTGTATTGTGACATCAGGTCATTTGTGGAGTGATTCCTTATGGGAGGTGTTAGACTCCGTCTTGTCAAACTGCTGCAATCAAATTCACCAAGGTTCATTTCTCCTTATTTGCAGTCATTAAAGAGTAATTCTGCAGTTCAGGGTTTAGTTTTCAGAGATAGGCTAGAGGAAGCTTCAGTAAGTCTTCATTTCAGGAATGTCGTCATAAATAAGGCGAGATTGATTCTTCTTCAAAACCCTGTTTTGAAGAAGAAATCAGTAATATGTAATTTGTCATGATGTTCCAAAGCTCTACAGTTCTTCAAATGACAGTGTTTTTGATGTGGATGGTGAGACAATCTCTGCAAAAGTTAGAAATGGATTTACATTCTCCGCAGCTGATGAACAAGGACTAGACCATGCATGATTATAGAAAGAAGCCAAATTGTTGGCTAGCAAGAGCAAGAGCCCAACAAGCCCGCATTTCTAGCTTCACTCAACAATCTGCTTCAAATCCATATATGTTTTGATAATATAACATTTTTTGATAATATAACAGTTTGAAGTAAACAAGCATGCTGGTGCAGGTTCAGGAGCTGAACAAAATCAGTTTTCTGTCTTTATCGTATAAGGCAGCCATAGATGAAAAGTTTCTAGCAAACTTTTGGTGGTTTTGGGACCGGTTGAAGGATAATTGAACGGAGGATGTGCCTATGCCTAATTATTTCCGCCTCTCTACTCTAGTACATCGTGCATATGAACGCTTATTATCTAGTGGAGCGATCTTGCCATCACCAGCACTTCGGCTGCGACTTCTTCGACCGCATTACCGCCTCGTGCCCTGGGCCTCCTGACTAAAGAACATGATGAAGGAACAAAAGCGGATTAGTGAAGTTGGAGGCCGAAGTCAAGTTTTGAAGGCCATGTGCAAGGTTTCATAGTTCTGGACTGGTTTTGGAGCTCGAGCGACCCATCTGGGCAGAGCGACCCACTTGGAAAATTTTCGCAGTGTAAAATTACAACGTGAGCGACCCACCTGGGCCGAGCGACCCACTCGGAGGAGAGCGACCCACTCGCCAACAGAACCCAGAAATTCATTTTTGCGCCCAGGCTTGGATTTTTCCTCGTGGAACAGAAGTGGCTCATTGTTCAATCAGATTTGTGATTGGTGGAAGCACAGATTGCAACGTTTGCTTTGTTGCAGAGTGGATGTTCGTTTTAAATGACAAAGTTAGTGCAAGGAAACAGTTTCTATACGATTGTGATGAGTTTGTCTCTCCAATGCGGTTTGCACATATATATTCGGAAAAGATTGTTCATATGCCACATTGTTGTTTTGTTAATGATTATAAGCAGAAAAATCGAGATGTCTTGGATCCTAATTGCCAACATAAACGTTCAGATTATGGTTTGCCAGAAATGGGAGCTACTCAAAGACCATGCGTTTGATGCGCAAGTTGTTTCCATTCACACAGGTGCAATAGAAAAGGATCAGTGGTTGTGAGATGAATTTTCGACAAGCAGAAGCCTTGGTTTTAAATTTTTGCGAGCAGCTACTTTCTTCCTTCGTTTTTAAGTTCCATGACAAAACTTAAGGTCCTCATAGTACTCAAATATGGATCAAAGAGAGCCACAGTAAACGGTCTACCATGGCCATCTTCTCCCACAGCTTAAGACTATTCGCTTGGAGAGGTTGAAGGTGCCCTCACTTCAAGAGCAGGTTAAACTCTTTCAGAATTTGGAGAAACTCTCGTTGAGCATATATGGCAGTTTGACCCATATTTTAGCAATTTTCGTAGAGTGGCAAAGCGTATCTCCAGAAATTTGAGAGCAGTTACAAAGTGGCATTCATAGGTTCGTTTGCCTATTTCTGTCTTCATGCTGGAATAATGGAAGGCTTTCTATCTTTTAAGAGCAAATGGAGGATTCATTCTATTTTAATGACTTTAGTTGAAACAGCGCTCCTGTTTTGGCGGTCGATCTGTTATTTTTTTTTAGAATAGTTTATTTAATGTATTAAAATAATCATAAGAAGGGGAAGAGTTCTGAGAGCGCTGGTGGAGAAAAATAGAGTTTTATTGTACAGTTTTAGACAGAGATTTTAATGGAGACGTATAGCTCTGTTTTCTGAGATTCCTGTGGCATGAGATTTAACATTTGTGTCTCCTTTTGTTTTATATGTAACCTGTTATGTGTTTATGTCATTTCATGATCGTTTCCATTTGAACAAATGAAGTTTTAAGGTAGAATTCATAATTTATATGCTCTGCCTTTAAGTTTGTTCAAATTTAGTGTTTTCTTCTGTTCGACAAGGATCCATCTTCTATGCCCTTGTCGACTTCTCAGCAGTCTTGTCATTCCGTTTATCTCAATTTAATTGCTAAACTTCATGCTTACCTTGCCTCAGGAGATAATCTGCGTTCTTTATTTAATCTCTGCTCTTGCTGTCTTTGCCTCACACAGCCCAGAAAACCCAAACATTTATTAAAAACCCTTTTCTATCAATTTACTAGCCTAAAATCAGTTTTCTTTATCGGTCATCTCAGCCCCTTTGAAAATTTTCCGCCGAGATAGACCCGGAGAGAGCCCTCTCCTGTCCTCGTAGGGCTAGCTACGAGGCTGAGCTTGGTTTGATGTTGCCTCGAGTTTTGCCTCTTTCAGCCTGTGGCAGATTCGAGCGCTAACATAGTGGCGACCATACTGGGGAAGATGGTTTGCTGTTGATGTGACAGTCGACTTGTAGATTGTCTTGCCCCAGTGCAGGAAATCAAGTTGCAGATCTGATGCTGATGGTGGACAACAGTCAGACACCGCAAGGCTGAAATCATTCACCCGGCGACTTCACACACTAAACAATCCAGACAATCAAATGCTCCATGGTGATTTCACTGCAGGCAGATAAGTAGCTTCAGAATTGTCAAGATGGACCGGATTGCAAGAAGATACGCTCCCATGAGCCGAGATCACATTCCAGGTTTTCTGAATAAGATGCCCAAGGTGGATTGGTCAAGGAATCTGCCTACGTTCAACGATGATGGTAAGAAAGATGCTGCTTTACATTTAGTCAGATTTCACATGCATATTCGCAAGTTGAAGGTTAAATTTCCTGAAGATTGCTTGATGAAGATATTTCTGGCCACTCTGGAAGGTGAAGCTCAGTCATGGTATGAAAATTTGCCGCTGGCCTGTATTTATTGTTTAGAGGATTTTCATGCCCTGTTCATTGAAAAATATCAAACATCTTATCCATCGTTAAATTTAGTTCATGACTGTTGCAAACATGCTTATTCTTTTATTGAAAGCCTGGAGAAATATTATGAAGATGATAATTTCATGAATGATGAAATCATGGAGGCCCTATATGAGAATCCATTTCAGCAACATGAAGAGAACCTAAAGGATACCCATCAAGATGCTCAGGAGACTTTGCAGCAGGTTGATGGCCATATGGCTGAAAATGATGAAAGGGAGAATGTCATTTCAGATCTGCCCACAGAAGACAGCAGCATGCAAGTGAGTCCAGTTCCAATTGCAGATTGTGATAATGTCCAGACAGCTACTTCAGATTCAGATTCAGATCATGATGACCAAGCATATCTTGTGTTGAAGCCCATCAAGGAGAACTCTGTTGTTGAAATCATCTGGGATGCAGAAGACACAGTAATGGATCCAAATGTTCTCAGTCATATTGTCAGCTCATCCTTAGAACACAACCTTCATGAAGAGGTGATTCAGTCAGTTCATGAAAATCAGAATGAGATCTCTTTGTGCAAGTAAGTGATAAATCTCCTTTCAATAACTCAGTAATGAATGATAGTTTGAATGCCCTACCATATGAAGATAATCACTGTTTAAGCAGAAGAAAACAAAAAGCATTGTCACCTTTGTCTGAAGATGAGATAGAGCTACTTTTGAAAGGTTATGTTTTAGCCGAAGCTACAACAGATTTGCAGTGCACACATAGTCAAGAAAGTGTTGGTGAAACTTCTTCCTCTGTTGAAAAAGATGATTGTCTTGTAATCAGTTGTGTAGATCAGCAAACAGATAATTTTTTCCTTCACAAAGATGATAAGGCTGTCATGTTTGATAATCTTGAAGATTGTTTTTTGTTTAAAAATGATCTAGATCATGAAGTTGAAGAGTATATGTCAGAATTTCTCATGGTCAAGAAACCTACAGCTAACACTCAGATGGAAGATCTGTGCATTTCTATCCCTCAGAAATCAATTGTCCTTTCAGATCAGAGTAAGGTGATTACTAGTATTTTTGCAGCTGGATTTCCAGATAAGCCAGTGCTTCAGGATTTTCAAGACCCCTTCAGCATTCTTCTGCAAACATTAGAAAGGATAAATGTTGCCTGGTTTATTATCATGAGATTTGGTTTCAGTGATTGTGTTGAGTTGCCTACAGGTTCATCATTCTGCCTGCTCAAGGAGAATAAGAGCAGAAATTTGGGGTGCAGCCATTTGCTGGATTGGTTGCATTGGAAAGCAAATTATACATGATTGTACATATCACATCAGTATGCAGGGGGTTGCCATCAGGGTTTTGAAATTTTGATGGACTGCTGCCCTTTTCAGAAAGTTTTTGTTTAATTCAGTCATTTCAGTTTGCATCAAGTCAGTGTGAGTCGAATTTCTAGTTAATAAACTGAGTTATCAGTCTTTCGTTTGTTTGTCAGAATAATGATTCCATCGCCCAATGGATGGAGGCACTGTCTGCTCTCCCAAAGTTCTGCGGTTCTTGGCACCTCCAAGAAGCGACAGCTGCCATCCCCATTGGAGCCAATGTTAGACTCCGTCTTGTCAGACTGCTGCAATCAAATTCACCAAGGTTCATTTCTCCTTATTTGCAGTCATTAAAGAGTAATTCTGCAGTTCAGGGTTTAGTTTTCAGAGGTAGGCTAGAGGAAGCTTCAGTAAGTCTTCATTTCAGGAATGTCGTCATAAATAAGGCGAGATTGATTCTTCTTCAAAACACTGTTTTGAAGAAGAAATCATTAATATGTAATTTGTCATGATGTTCCAAAGCTCTACAGTTCTTCAAATGACAGTGTTTTTGATGTGGATGGTGAGACAATCTCTGCAAAAGTTAGAAATGGATTTACATTCTCCGCAGCTGATGAACAAGGACTAGACCATGCATGATTATAGAAAGAAGCCAAATTTTTGGCTAGCAAGAGCAAGAGCCCAACAAGCCCGCATTTCTAGCTTCACTCAACAATCTGCTTCAAATTCATTTATGTTTTGATAATATAACAGTTTTTGATAATATAACAGTTTAAAGTAAACAAGCATGCTGGTGCAGGTTCAGTAGCTGAACAAAATCAGTTCTCTATCTTTATCGTATAAGGCAGCCATAGATGAAAAGTTTCTGACAAACTTTTGGTGGTGTTGGGACCTGTTGAAGGATAATTGAACGGAGGATGTGCCTATGCCTAATTATTTCTGCCTCTCTACTCTAGTACATCGTGCATATGAACGCTTATTATCTAGTGGAGCGATCTTGCCATCACCAGCACTTCGGCTGCGACTTCTTCGATCAGTATTATCAGTTCTTCGTGCCCAGTCCTTGATCAAAGAACATGATGAAGGAACAAAAGCGGATTAGTGAAGTTGAGGGCCGAATTCAAGGTTTGAAACATCGTTGACAGGGTTTTGGAGCTCGAGCGACCCACTTGGGCGCGAGCGACCCACCTGGGCAGAGCGACCCACTTGGGTGATTTTTGCAGTGTGAAATTACAACGTGAGCGACCCACTCAGAGGTGAGCGACCCACTCGCCAACAGAGGTCCGGAAATTCATTTTTGCGCCCAGGCTTGGATTTTTCCTCGTGGAACAGAAGTGGCTCATTGTTCAATTAGGATTTGTGATTGGTAGCTACTGACAGTGCCATTGTTTTGTTGCACGTGATGTTCGTTTTAAATGGCAAAGTTACAGAAATTGTATTTCTATAATGGTGATGTATGAGTTTGTCTCTCCAATGCGGTTTGCACATATATATTCTAAAAGATTGTTCATGTCACATTGTTATTTTGTTTATGATTATGCTTTAAAAATCGAGATGTATTGATCCCAGTTTCATAAGAGTAAACGTTTCGTATTTATGGCTTGCCGTAAAAATGGGAGCTACTCAAAGACCATGCGTTTGATGCGCAAGTTGTTTCCATTCACACAGGTGCAATAGAAAAGGATCAGTGGTTGTGAGATGAATTTTCGACAAGCAGAAGCCTTGGTTTTAAATTTTTGCGAGCAGCTACTTTCTTCCTTCGTTTTTAAGTTCCATGACAAAACTTAAGATCCTCATAGTACTCAAATATGGATCAAAGAGAGCCACAGTAAACGGTCTACCGTGGCCATCTTCTCCCACAGCTTAAGACTATTCGCTTGGAGAGGTTGAAGGTGCCCTCACTTCAAGAGCAGGTTAAACTCTTTCAGAATTTGGAGAAACTCTCGTTGAGCATATATGGAAGTTTGACCCATATTTTAGCAATTTTCGTAGAGTGGCAAAGCGTATCTCCAGAAATTTGAGAGCAGTTACAAAGTGGCATTCATAGGTTCGTTTGCCTATTTCTGTCTTCATGCTGGAATAATGGAAGGCTTATCTTTAAGAGAATACATAATAACCTTTTACTTAAATTTTAGAAATAAAATTTAAGTAATAGGGTCCCTTTCTTTTTAGAAATAAAACACTTAGAAATAAAATTCATTGTTTTAGAAAATTTCATATTGTTACTAAACAAATTCAACATCCAAAAAATTTTTGGTCCGATCTAATATACAAGGCCTTATCATAAAAAAACAAATCAAAGTTAAAAGTTCAATCGCAATCGGAGAATCGGAAGTTGTAATATTTTTAGTTCAATCGCAATCTATAACCCGAAGTTGTATGTTGGGGATTTGGAGCTAACATTTCTGTACTTCATTCCTTATTATATTTATATGAAAGATCACATCTTGTGATTTTTGTGCTCAAATTATCTTTGAAGTGTTGCATTTTTGTGCCTTTGGATTTAATTTTACATCGGAGTTACTAGATCAGAGTATCACATTTCATTTGACAGTCTGCAAGATGAATGAGGTATTTTTATCTGTTCACTGTTGATTTTCTCTGTTATATGGTATTCATTTGAAGAATTTGCTATCATTTATATATTTGGTTTTTCATAATATTTCCTTTTATATTGTCATTTCTGAGTATAATTGGAATGTTATCATTTATAAGCATATATGAATGGTATATAATGATGAATACAATATACTAATATAACTCTGTTTAATTTATTAAACAGAGTTATTTTTATTCGTTTCTTCACATTTCAATTTAATCAATAATACATTTCCATGGTTATTATTAGATTGAAACAATCCTAAGTTGTATTCACATATAATCACCCGGGTTAAAATTAGAATTTCTTTATCAGTATTTAGTTTAGATTAGATAGTTTTATTTTCTGTTAATTTAGTTCCATTTTCACCCACCCAATTCAATCCACTTAGTTATAAGGAAACTGGTCCTTTAAATCCAGTCGGAGCCACCATCCCAAACGGAAAAGGAGCTGTCTTAAGGTCCCGACCGGGTGGTTTTCCCCCAATGTTTGAAGTAGAGATTTTCTAGGCTTCAACAAAAGAGCAAATGGAGGATTCGTTCTATCTTCATGGCTTTAGTTGAAACAGCGCCCCTGTTTTGGGGGTCGATCTGTTGTTTTTTCAAGAATAGTTTATGTATTAAAATAATCATTTGTGAGAGGAAAAAGTTCTGGGAGCTAGTGTAGGAGAAAAATAGAGTTTTATTGTACAGTTTTAGACAGAGATTTTAATGGAGAAGTATAGCTCTGTTTTCTGAGATTCCTGTGGCATGAGATTTAACATTTGTGTCTTCTGTTGTTTCATATGTAGCCTGTTATGTGTTTATGTCATTTCATGATCGTTTCCATTTGAACAAATGAAGTGTTAAGGTAGAATTCATAATTTATATGCTCTGCCTTTAAGTTTGTTCAAATTTAGTGTTTTCTTCTGTTTGACAAGGATTCATCTACTATGCCCTTGTCAACTTCTCAGCAGTCCAGCCATTCCATTTAATCTCAATTTGATGTTAAACTTCATGCTTACCTTGCCTCAGGAGATAATCTGTGTTTTTCATTTGATCTCTGCTCTTGCTGCCTTTACCTCACACAGCCCAGAAAACCCCATCATTTATTAAAAACCTCATCCATATCTCTTTACTAGCCTAAGATTAGCATTCCTTATCGGTCATCTCAGCCCCTTGAAGATCCTTTTGCCGAGATAGACCCGGAGAGAGCCCTCTCCTGTCCTCGTAGGGCTAGCTACGAGGCTGAGCTTGGTTTGATGTTGCCTCGAGTTTTGCCTCTTTCAGCCTGTGGCAGATTCGAGCGCTAACAGGAGGCTTGTTCCTTCATTGTATATGATTCATGCCTCACTCTTATGTATTGATTTGCTGGTATAATACCTGATGTTATGTCTCCATATTGGTATCCAATTTTTATGAGTTGATTTACACTGTTATTTTCAGTTTTATGTTCATGTACTGTTGCATCTCCATTTTGGGATATTACAGCCTCCTTGAGCTCCTGGTTTTCTCCGCTCAGATTTGTGCATGCAACTTTCACTCGGATAAACCTTTCAATCATTGAGCAGGCCGATATGTCCTCTGGCATTTTGTTGTCCCAGAAAACTATTGTCGGCCATAGGTATTTGAATATTTTTGTTACCTTTTCCAGCTGCTCCTATAAAGTATCCTTTTCACTTTTAAGGTGATTGCGCTCTTTAGTAAGCGCGATGATTTGCTGTTGTTGCTGCTCGAACCTCTATTGGAGGTAATTGTGCAGTCCTTCTGCTTGCTATGCTGTCAGCTAGATGAACCTGTATAATTGGCTAGTCCCCCAGCTCTGCATGTTCTCGATGCCTGACATCTCCTGGGTCGGTTGTCTTTCTTTGAGTGGTTTCCCACCGACGATTGATCTCTCTGAGTTCTCTTGTGGGGATGCTGGCTGGTTCTGTTGTGGTAACTGAGGTTCTGGGGTGTTCATACTAGTGGCTGGTAGAATTTGCTGCAATATTAGGTTGGCTTGCTGAAAAGGGTTCAAATCTGGTGACGAGGGCATTGTATCTGAAGTAAAATACCCTCCTTGAACTAATATCTCTAGGAAGGTGCCCTATCCCACCGTGGGTTGGTCAACCTCCGGTACTCCAGCCGTACTCGAGTTAACTTCTACCTCGGTGTCACCGTTTGTCTTGTTTCCTAGTTTTATTGGATCTGAGATAGTCACTGAGGTGGATGGAGTATGGATGGAGTGGTATTTGGAAGTGAATGAAGTGTGTGGTAATGAGTTGTGGGTATGAGGTGGAGATGATGTCTAAATGTTTATAACCAAGGACGGATCAAACACAGTTAGCACAAAGGTTATTTGGGTGGTAACCTTTGGCTCTTCTTGAACTGGTACACCTGTATCCATAGGTTGGGCCTGATCTTCCCCTATGAGATCAACTATTTGCTTGGGCACCATAATTCATGCTTTCTTAGGCTTGGGTGCAGCTACTGGAGGTTTGGGTGCCTTGATCTTGTGTATTGGGGTGACTGTTGTTGCTTGAGGGGGGTTGAACATGGTGGAAGGTAGGGCAGTAATGACAGGGGTTGTTGTGGATGGGGATACAAAATTCAAAGACTAGAAGTTAGAAAAATAAGGAAACACAGTAGAGGCACTTGTGAGTGTTTTTATTACCATATTGAAGTCCTTCACCCTTGTGTCGATCTGGTCCAGTAAAGGCCATAGCTGCAGTTGGGAAATCCTCCTCGTTGCTTCTTCTGGTAACTCTCCTGGGAGTGATTTTAGTATCATCGCCTCGAATGAATAATGGGGTATTCCAATTCTAACCTTCATCACAGCTCCTGGCCATGAACAAACTTCGGTGTGGAAGGCTCCTTCATCTACTTGAAACTTTAGTGGCCACAATTGGAACATGGTTTTGTGAACACAACTGGGTCAGATATAGGTCTGTTTGTGGGTTACCTCGAATCATATCTGCAAAGAATATCTGTCCAATATATTCCTTGGAAACCTTTGCTGGCTCCCCACTACATATACCATCTTCCTGTACTAGAATGAGAAAGCCTCCACATTGACCTCCTTGGTGCTGGGATCTCCCGATACTCTCTAGGGCGTAAACCTTAATGCCATTCGTTGGTAGTGAGTGATTTTTGTGAGCTACCTTATCCCTCGGTGAGTCTATTTCCACATTGCAAATTCCATAATAAGATATCCATAGATGAATCATGTGGCTCTCATGTAATTATCCTCACAGGCCTCAAACAGTTCGTTCAACAAGAAGGTGCACCAGTTTAGCTATGCTCCCTGGATGTAGTGTTCTGCGACTAATATGGTGTCGAGGGTGGAATATCCTTTAGTGTAATGCCTCATTGTTTTAATTGCTATCATATAGTAGGAAACTTTCACTACTATATTGTTGATGAGGTTGATCTTCGCTCCCTTCCCTCCTCCTCTAGTCTCATACTTCTTGAAATAATCACAGTCCCCTAACTTCTTGGCTCTTTTGGACACATTCTGGAATGCTGTTGAGATGTCATTCCCCTATGCTAATAATCTGGTAAGTCTATTGATGTCCTCTTCACGGATGGGTATCTTTCTCCCCATCCACAATGATCCGTTCTGAACTTTTCTCATCAGGAATTTTGTACACTGCATTGCCGCTCCTGTCGTTCCAAATACCAGGACGTTCCTGATGTTCAGTATAATCGACCTTTGAATACCTCTAAATTCTAGATTCATCCTTGCTGCCTCACCTCCTCCCTCTGTGGCATAATTCTCCATATACACTTGTCTCTTCATAGCTAGGAATTTATAGGAGTCTATGAAATCTGTATCAATTAATGAAGCATTGTCATACTTGCCAATCAAGGATTCTATCCTCTAAATTCTTGCATCGAGCTCGGGCTTGATGACTGATGTTGTTATCTTCGTCATATTTATTCTTCTGTTGTATACCTAAATTACTGTTACTGGTCTATTGCTGCGAATTATTGCTGTTGGTCTGCTTCTGTGAACTTCCTCTGCTGAAATCTTGCTTGTTGTTGTAGTTGTTTCTATTTCTGCTAACTTAGAATTTTCTGGCATTCTCGTGCTTTTCTTCTTTCATGCGGGTTAAGTAATGCTACCGAAATGAATGAGGTTGATATGACCCCATAACTAATTAATTTTTTTGATGTCTCTCCCGCGGCTATAATCATGCGATTAGTTACCGCCGTGAGGTGTATTCTGACATTGCTAACTGTGGCTTCGAGATTTGGGTAGACGTGATGGGTAATAATTATGGCTTAATATGGAAAATTTATTACGGTATGGGGTTTACTAATTACAGTAGTTATTTTTGAAATTCGAGTGATCTTATGGACTGACAACGGTATGATGGGTTATTATGACTGAATGATATTTGACACGCGTGGCTTTCTGACACGACAGACTCTACCCCCCGCCCGCCCCTCCCGGACCATAATTGGTTGTGATGTGGTCTCTGTATCACATCAGGTTTAATTTCCTTCTACGCCATTATCAATAAATAAATAAATAGTGGAACTTACTCATGATAAGGCTTAAGGCATGCGCCATTCACCCATCCTTGTAGTATTTGGCCATCTAGTTGCGTCCGTCGAACTGCGCCTGAGTCTTTAATCTCGATGAGATGATATGGTCCCATCCAGTGCATTCTGAGTTTCTCTGGGAACTTTTGACACTACAAGGAAAAGACCCTCTAGTGGAGGTTATAAAGGAGGTTTTTAGTGTTATAAAATTGGCCAAAATTGTCAAAAAAACATTTGCTACAACATCCTTTTATGGTTAAGGAGGTTTTAGCGGAGCTTTTAATGGAAATTCAACACAACTAAAAAAAATGGGTGGCCGAAGGTTATTACATATTTTTTTTTCATTAGTGCGCTACTCAGGCTTCAACACATCGGTGTGTGTCATCTAAAAGGTGGCCTGGGGCGATCGAAGGAGCATGCATCAGGCCGTCAAGGTATAAAACTACAACGGGCGCAGTGTTGGTAATACAGCGCACGGGGCCATTCTAATTGGTCTTGGGATTTGTGTGGTGCTCATAGGTCGTCTCAACGCACTGGTACGTAGACTTATAGAAATGCACTGGTACACAGTATCACACAAACGCACCGAGATTTATAATTGGTATCAGTATTTGTGTGGTGCCCATAGGTCGTACAAATGCACCGGTGTGCAGTTCCACATAAACACACCGGTGCGCAGTATCACACAAATGCACCGATATTTATAATTGGTATCAGTATTTGTGTGGTGCCCATAGGTCATAAAAATGCATCGGTGCATAGTGCCACATAAACGCACTGGTGCGTAGTACCACACAAACGCACCGATATTTATAATTTGTTTTGGTATTTGTGCGGTGTTCATAGGTCGTAGAAACACACTAGTGTGCTTAAGCATACAAACACACCGGTGTACAGTAACTGACACACACCGGTGTTCATTTTTTATTTTTTAGAAACATCGACCTGTGACAGTGCAATTATTGTGATTTTTTAAAATTCATTATTCATCAAAAGTTGACAAATATTATAACAATATTCATATTAATTAAATTTTTATTAATGCATTTGAATGTGATGTTTAGATTAATTTGTTATATCATATCATAATTATTGTTATTTTTTAAAATTAATTATTCATCAAAAGTCGACACATATATATCTTATAACAACATTCATATGAATTAAATTTTTATTAGTGCATTTGAATGTGATGTTTGGATTAATTTGTTATATTATCTCATCAAAGTTCACTTCATTATAATATTTAATCATCCATAAATTTAATCAATGGTGTTACATTTCACAACGACAATGGAGAACGCAATAGAATAAATTAAAACATATATATATATATATATATAGATGAATAAGACAGTCTTTTTCATACAAAATGGGACAGTTATTGGTATCCCTTTGTCTTTCAATTGGGACACTATGTCCATTACATTAAACAAAATGTATGATTTCACGTGATAATATTTCAAAAAAAATAACGCCTTGCTTTGATATCCAAACATAGTGATCATAATTCTTCGCTTGAACTGTTGTCACTGCCAAAGATACTTCCATGACTTCAATTATTTTCAGGAATGTTTTGTTCACGGTGTTGATTTTTTTCTTCTTCTTCACCTTCCATCTACAAACATAAAAATAAACTGTAATGAGTGTATATACATTGGTGAGAATAATGAAAATTGCAATATTAAATAATATACACCAATGTAAATCGAAAAGAAATTACGTACCATTGCAAAAATTGACTCATAAACTATACACATTTTTCAAAACCATGTAACATGTCATCTTTCAAGATTTCATATGTTGGCGTAATTCCATACTTTGTTTCCTGCAAGTTTTATACCGCATAAAAAATCATATATTTAATATAAAAGATTTTTTTTTTCTATTAATTATAGACGAAGCTAAGTAAAACAAGATCGATAGATGCTTACAAATTCCACAATTAATTTATGATATGCCAACATATACTCACAACCCATATTTAACCCAATTTCAATCAATTCATCTGATAGTTATTCTTTGTGTGTTAGCACCTATTTGAATACATTCAATGATGATTTTTGTAAAACAAATTAAAAAATACTAAAATGAAATCTTGTCAAGTTGTTATAAGGAAGTAAGAATTACTCACAAACTTAGATATCAACCATTTTCTTCCTTGTTGTCTTGTTTTATGTGTTGAATGGGTTCCATTTTCTTTTCTTTTCTGCAAGAAAATACTTGAAAATTAATATTTAATGCTAAATTGTTTATTTATTGTACCTAATGATCGAAAAATTCAATTATTACATATTACATTTGAAGCACGTTGTTGTTGAGATGGCTCCTCCTGCGATGCAATTTTGTCCATTTCTTTGACCGTCTCCTTGTACACCTTTTTGGACATTCCTACTGGCATATTTATGATATCAGCTCATTCATGTTTTGAGATTTTCATAATCATTGTGAAAATGTAACATGACAATAAAATATTTAATTTTTATATTGATATATGAAAAGTAAATATAACAAAAGTGATATTTATAAATAATTATAGACAAAAATTTAAAGAAATATTACTTTTTAATTCCTTCTTTTTTTTGTTGTACGTTTTTGCTATTAAAAGTCTGACATGTCTCATTGACCAATTATCTAGAAACTCTTCCTGTAGTTTAGGTAAAATTTGATTCTTGGAATCATTGAATTGTTTTTTGTATTGTAAGTGGAAATAATGTCTATACATTCATTCCACTAGATCCCTCAAAATTTTGTAAAAGTTTTTCCCCCTTTCGTTAACCTCCAGCACCACTCCAGATGAGCTAAGGAGCAATTCATTTTCATTTGCATGTTCTATTTTTTTTCTTTTCTTAGAATAACATTCCTTTTCTGAGTTGTTGGTCCCTGTAGAACATTAAATAGATGTAAATTAATAGATTGTTTGACACATGTTATCTAATAATTTTAAGTATATTATTCATGAAAATTAAAAAAAGAAACTCATATTGGATCGATAGTATTTTTTCATTCACCTGATTCATCCTTTTACAAATTTTCCATCAAGATTTTACACTCTTCTGGTCCTAGATAAGAAATAATCTTATCAAGCTTCGTCATTTTGTGGCTCTGCATGATACACAATAAACAATACATATTAGTTAGACTTACACATAGTTCAAAAATAATATATTTTTTAAATAATTTACAAAGAAATTTCCTTTTTTTCCTTTCTTGATGTATTATCAGCATTTTTGTTACTTGATCTCTTGTCAGTCATTTATTTATCAATCTAAAACTTGTACCATATCATTCATTAATATATCTATAAATAAATTGTCAACGTTTCAGGTAAAAACAAATCTCAAGAAACCGGTGCGTCATTCAATCTGTACGCACCGACGTCGGTGCGTGGGGGTATTATAAACACATCGCACAAACAATATAATAGACCGTACGGTGCTCTATGCCAACAAGGAGCACCGATGAATTAAATGTTAACCACTGCACCACAGAAAATAATAAAAATCGTCCAGTGTTAGTTTTTGTAGCATAAATGCCCTGCGCAAACAAGGGACCACCATACGATGCTCTTTGTCTACTAGGAGACCTGGTGTGGTGCATTATATGTTACATGGTGCACCGATTAACACAATAAAACAATTTTTTTGTGAAACAGCATATTCACTGTGTGCCATAATGAAATAGCGCACCAGTGCCATATTTTACATATGGCTCTCTAATATAAAAAATTGTTTTTCTAATTTTTTATCACAGTACTTTCGCGGTGCGCTGGGATAATACAATGCACCGGTGCGCTAGGTTACGCCGGGTGCACCGATGAAAAAAAAATATGTTTTTTTTTAAATTCACGCAAGGACCAACATGGATTGGGATCCAACTATGTAATTCGTCCCATGGGTTGGATGTCTTAGGCCTATATATAGCAATACAAACCCTATAAATCTAAAATGAAAAGCCCTAATTATGAAATCACAGAAAGAGGGAGAAGAAAGGGCAGAAACAAAAAAGATGTAGGGTTTATTTCTAAAAATGGATTTTTATTTATTTATTTTGTTTCCGAAAATGAAAAAGAAATTGAAATTTTTTCTTACTGCGTAAAAAAAATTGCAGAAAAAGTAAAAAAAAACAATAAACATTGAAATTTTTTCTTACTATGTAAAACAAATTGCAGAAAAATTAAAAAATAAAATAAAATTTAATCACAAGATCGTTTGAAATTCTATGCTACAGGGTTTGAATCACGAGAGGTTTGGAATTCTGATTGTTTGAATACTTCTGTTTGAACGTATTTCCCTACTCCACAGTGCTCTCGTGCTCTGCTTGCTCTAGGTATGTCTATGCAAAAATAGTGAAATAATGAAAAATGTTTAGTATTTAAATAATTGTTTATGAAATTAGATTTTTGAAAATATTTTTCCGCCCATTTTTCAATTTATCATTTTTTTTCACTTAAAGAAAATAGAGTTGTGCTTTTTTTATTTGAGGTTATTTGTCACCGGTGCATCACTTAATAGCACCGCACCGGTGCGTTGGTTTATAAAACAGCGCCGGTGCACAGTAACAAAAACACAACGGTGCAGTGATCTGTACGTTAGAAATGATAACAAGAAGTCCATTTTTAAGGCACCGAAATTAATTTTAGGTGTGTGCACCAAAATTTATTGTTGATTTTTCTCAAATTCAGGGAGAAAATATCATAATTATATCGAATGGACAATTCTTCAAAATCCAGCTCATTCCATAATATTTCTCCAATTCCATTGCGGAGTTCTCCCTATCCATCTCGAGACGTAATATTTACTTCGAATTTTATTTATATTTTCATTATCTAATTGAATTTATGATTTTTATCCATGTTAATCATGCACAACTTAATTAAATTTATAATATATACAAATTTGCAGGTTCATGCAGATTTAACATCAAGTTCAGATGCAAAAAATATTCAAACAACTCCAAAAAATCGGAAGCTCTTATCAGGGGCTGCATACCGCAAGGCACATTTGGTAGATGAAAATGGAGAGCCGCTTCACCCTGCCAATTGTAACAATATTGCATCTTCTAGCCACAATCCTGGGACAATGATGGTAATAATTATAATTGTTTGGTATATTGATTAATGTAATTATTTCAACGTCAAACCAATTAATTATGCAATATTGTCAACGTGGTTACTAATTGAAATCATATATTTTTTACTAATCATGTTAATATATATATATATATATATATATATATATATATATATATATATATATATATATATATTAGGATTATAATGATGATGAGTGACCCACCTACCATCTTCTGTTGCACTCCATGACAATGTCAAATCGAGAGAAGATTGAATTAAGAGAAAAAATCGGAGAGGAATGATACCAAGAATGGTTGAATCAACCACCGATTCAATTCCCGCTACGTCTAGATTCACCAATTAGGAATGACTACAACAATAGTAGTTCTTCACAAGCTGGCAATGGAGGCAATCAAATAGAGGTTGGTATGGATGATTACTTAAGGGATACAACTAGCATGGAGACAATGTTGTTAAATGCATTCCAAAATGATGATCACCTAGGGGATGATGCTCATATCGCAGACACCTTTTTCGAAAACCTTAAATTTGCTTCCACCACCCCTCTCTTTGGACCTGGCGGTTAGTCAAAGTCTACCCAATTGGGGACAACGATGTTACTGTACAACTTGAAAGCAAATTTTGGCTTCTCGAATGCATGTTTCTTGAAAATTTTGAGGTAAGTTACCATAAAGTACTCCCTTATATAAATTTGAAATATAATTAGTACACTGTGATGAACATTACAAATGGTAAATTTTTTGAACGTTAATAATTATATCGGCATTAATGTACATGTATTAATATATTTTTCCATGATTACCAACTACAGGTTATTCAAAGATAAGGTTCTTCTGAGTGATAATGTCTTTTCTGGTAGCGGCGAAGAGGCAAAGAAATTGTTGAAAATGTTGGGTGTTGAGTACATATCATATAATGCATGTCCAAATGATTGTATTCTATATAGAGGAGAATATGCAGACAAAGGGATGTGTCCGAAATGTGGGCATGACAGGTATGATAAATCAAAAAAGAAGGGTAAATCACGTACTGGTCCCCTTTTAGGATATTGAGGCACATGCCTATAATCCCAATGATTCAAAGGCTCTTTCGTTGCAAAGAATTAGCTATGTTGTAGGGATGGCATGCCCCACACAAAAGTTAGTTGGGAGTTATACGAATCCCAACTGATTCAATAGCCATGAAGCATATAGAGGATACATAGCTCGAAAAATTCAAGGATGAAGTATGCAGTCTATGACTCAGCATAGCCATGGATGGCGTCAACCCATATTCCCTCCAGAACACCAAATACTTTGTTTGGCCTGTAGTAGTGATCAATAAAAATATCCCCCCATGGTTGTCTGTGAAGAATGAACATCTTATGTTGGCTCTCATAGTCCCTAGTAGAAGACAAGTGAAGAATAGGGATGTCTACTTACAACCACTGGTAAATGAATTGAAGGAATTATGGGATGGGATAAATGTATACGATGTATCAAGACCCATCGCAATAGAGAGGAGTTTTACGTTGTATGGCATATTTTATTACACGATACATGATTATATAGGATTATGAGTTTGCTCTGGTAAATTACATGTTTAATTTATTGATTTTTTTATATACGTAACAATATTCTTTCACATATTAGTTATTTAATTCGTTGTAATTGTTTTGATATTCTAATATTCTTTAATGTGCCATGCATATTAATTGTATACAATAATATCGTAGGTCTTGTAACAAATGTGTATTTTGGATGTAAATGTTATGGACCTTCTCTGAAAGCTAGATGGTCCAAGGACCTACGAAATACAATGTATGATTGCTCCAGGGTATTTCTCCTAGAAGAACACCCTTACAGAAGAGCAGCATCCACTTTCAATGGTAAATGAGAGAGAACCCAAAGGCCTCTAATAACGACACCAGTTGAATGGCTTAGAGCATATGAGAGAGAGAAGGAGAAGGAGTTCATAGAAATGTTTGATTCAAATGGGGAGCCTATGTTCGATGATCCAGAATTCTTCAACACCTATGTTGAGAAATTTCCCATTGGGATGAAAAGGAAATCTATCTAGGTATTTTACGAGGTCGCACCGTTGACCCTGTCGAAATGCAGAATGTGGTGCACTGACAAAAATATCTGCCCCGGGGCAGATATTTCAGTCAATGCATCGTGTTGCCTCTATTCGAATTGGTCAACGGTGCGGTCGAATAATCGACCGCACTGCACTTTTTTTTAAATTTTAAAATAACACGGTGCGCCTTCGGTACTGCCTTGGAACTGGTGCAGATACTGTTAGCACCGGTTTACCAGGCCACACCGTTGACCTTGTCAAAATGTGTAATGCGGTGCACTGACAAAAATACCAGCCCTGGGACGGATATTTAAGTCAACGCATCGCCTTGCCGCTATTCCACTTGGTCAATGGTGCGGCCAGGTAAACGACCGCACCACACTTTTTTTAAAATTTTAAAATAACATGATGTGCCTTTTGGTACTGCCTCATAACCGTGCGGATACCGTTAGCACCGGTTGTGGTGCAACTTGTAAATTTACAAGAAGAACCAATAATCGGTGCAAGCCGAACGGCTCGAGCGCACCGTGCGACATTTTTTTTTCTTTTAAATGGTTAATTTTAAGTTTATTTGAAATTATAATCCACTAAAAGGTTTAATTATGGAAAAACAAGAAAAATACATGTACATTTGGCCGTCGAGGAAGCGTATTAGCTGTAGAATTTGCAAAAGAAAATTTTCCAACTGTTTTGTAAAATTCAAGCTGGAGATTGGTGGGAAATGCACAATAGCAGTGCACGCAATGGGTGCACCGATGTCAGGGCAGCTCAGACAAGGATAAATTGCACTAGTTTTTGAGAGCTATGGAGCACTGAGAAAAGTGAAAAATGTGGTTTTTTGGCCACAATTTTTTTTTATTTAACCATGTTCCAGTGCGCTGGGTTTTATAGGTGCATCGGTGTGGTTTCTTAAGACCGCATCGAGTGGTTTCTTTTTTGGCGCGGTGTTTTATGATGCACTAGTGTGAAAGATTTGTAAAGCACCGACGTGATACAGTAATAAGACGCATTGGGTGGGTGTGTACGGAGTGCACGGTGTCCGGTGTGCCAGTGTTTTGTGTGCACTGGTGCTTTCTCTTGTTGAATGCATCGATGCGGTTTAGGATGATAAGCACACCGGGAAAAAAACATCCGCAAAAACCTCTGCCCGCAAACCTCCTCTAGTAACCTCTACTAGAAACAGATGTCTGGGGTATTTTTATAAGGGGTTCCTCAAAAAAATCCGCTAGAGGGTCTTTTCCTTGTAGTGTGAAATTTGTTGTCATACAACAGGACTTTTCCTCTGATAGTGAACTTTTTGTGCTTGATGTGACGTGCATGCCAGGATTTCTGTCTTTCTTTTTGTACCGTCTAAAGGAAATCCACCATAAATCTATCTTCTTCAAGCTCTTGTATCTCATGAAGGCGTTCAGTGATTGTGTCTTCGTCTTTCATATGCACCGTTGAAGAAATTAAGAGACTTGGTATGATAAATTTGGCTGATACTACTACCTCTCTTCCGTACACTAGCTAGAATGGATTTTGATTGTGCAACCTCTTTATGGTTGTCATGTATGCCCACAATGTGGGTGGTATCATTTCATCCCAGTCATCCCAATTTCCATTGCATATCTTGGTTAGTCCTTTTTCTAAGATCTTGTTGAATGCCTCAATGATTCCATTCGCTTGAGGGTGGTACGAGCTGCTTTTGTGATGTTGTACCATAAAGTTATCTAGCAGAGATTTAATTGTTGTATTAATGAAGTGTTTACCTTGATCACTTGTTAAGCTTCTGGGAAAACCAAATCTGCTAATGATATTCTCAAAAATATACCCGGTTGTTGTGTCTACTGTGCAATCTCTTACTAGTGCTGCCTCTTCCCATCTTGTGAGATAATCCATTGCGGTTATTATATACCTTGCTTGTGAATGTTGTTCCATTGGTGAAATTGGCCCTATGAAGTCAACGACCCATTTTTCAAACGACTGCAGTGCTCTTATAAGTTGCAGTGGTAACTCATCCCGGTGTGACGGACATCCTGTTCTTTGGAAAACATCACATTTTTTCACATATGCCTTACTATCTTTGTGAACTGTGGGCCACCATAACCCTGAATGTAGTATTTTCCTTGCGGTGGGTTTTGCACTAGTGTGGCCTCCCGCGACTCCATTGTGACACTCCCATAGGATATCTTCTCTTTCATGGTCTAGGACACATCTTCGCAATACATGATCTAATCCCATTTTATATAATTGTCTTGCTATTAGTTGATATCCAGTTGCTTTCACTACTAGGTTTCTTCTTTGAGTTGTTGTGTATTCTATTAGGCACTGCCCTGTGGCCATATACACTATTATCTACTCTAGATAATCTGGGATGACTTCTACTCTTAAGATATCAGCATCCGACAACTGGTCATCAAGGGATCCCCTGTTCTCCCCATTCTCCAACCTTGATAAGTTGTCAAGACCCACGTTTAACCACCCTGGTTTTACTATTAATTCAAAAGTAAACTCCTGGAATAGTAGGATCCATCTACAGATTATTCCTTCAAGCACAGGTTTTTTTACCAGGTATTTAAATGCTAAGTGATCTGTGAAGAAATTGAATGTACCTCCCATTAGGTAATGACGAAACTTCTGAAGAGAGTATACCATCGAAGAGCTTCTCGTTCTGTTGTTGTGTAATTCCTTTCAGCTGTAGACAACTTCTTTCTTGAAAATTACAATGGATGATCAACAGAAGTCTCTCATGGTTGAGCTAACACCGCTCCTAACGCAATACTAGAGGCATAAATATGGACATGGAACTATTTTTCCTAGTTAGGATGAACCAAGATGGGTGCACTTGCTAGTTTTTCTTTCAATGTGTTTAGGGTGTCAGTGCATTCGTCGCTCCACATTAATTGTTCTGACTTCCGCAACCGTTTTTCTTATGGTGTTGTAATTTTGGCATAGTTGCGGATGAATATGCTGTAGTACATTGTATGTCTGAGTAGTGACCTCAACTGTTTTACAATTTCTGGTGCTTCTGTATTAACAATGACCGCTACTTTTTCTGGATCCACACAAACACCCCGCTTACAAACGACATGTCCCAAAAGTGTCCCAAAAGGTATTGCAAATATGCATTTCTTAAGGTTGACAGAGATTTGGAGTTGTCTGAATCTGTCAAACGTTATTTTGAGTAGGGTTGCATGGTTCTTCAGTAAGCTGTAAACTATCCAATCATCCATATATACCTCTAAGAACTTATGGATATAGTCCCTAAATGATGCTATCACTATTCGTGAAAATACTGCTGGTGCATTCTTTAGTCCAAAAGGCATGACATGGTATGAAAATGATCCCGATTTGGTTGTGAAAGTGGTCTTCTTTTTGTTTCTGCTATTTTCACCTGATGATATCCCGAGAATCCATCTATAAATGAATAGGCTTTGTTTCCTTCCACATTGTCGAGAACCTCATCGCTAATTGGGGTAGGAAATAGATCATGTATGCATGCATTGTTGAGACTTCTGTAATCTACACACACTATAATATCTAATTTCTATTTGTTTCTTTGTATTACAATGGGACTGACCCATTATGCTTCCTCAACTGCAAAAATCAAGTTCGCCTTCAGCATTTTATCTATCTCTGCTTTAACTTTTTCCTTTACTCTTGGATTTAGGCAATAAGGCATATGTTTTATCGGTCTTGCATCTGGTTTTAAGACTATGCACATCTCTCCCATGTCTCCTTTAATCCCCTTGAGCTCTACTACCGAAGATGGGAATAAATATTCATATTCCTATAATAGGTCAAAGATTACCTTTGTTTTTTTTGTATCCCAGTAATCTCCAATAGACACAATTTTGGGTTTCTCTATGCTTCCAATATTCAACTTCTTTGTCTTCAAGGGTAACAAGTGTATTCCTTCTGTAGTTGGTTCCTCCTGTATATCCCGCTCCCCTTATTTCTCTTCAAAGTATAAATGTCAAATATTCTCTAAGTCGTCATCGTCCATCTCGCGATATATTCGTTTACATGCTACTGACTCTTTGATTTTCTGTTCTGATAGTGGTAGTTCTTCATCCTCCTGAAGCTATGGAAAGAATAATACTCTTCTGATGGCTTGGAGGGCATCTGTAACTTTTTCTATATCTCCCTTGAAATAAAAAAATTGCGTAAATCTTTCCACAACTACTCACCAGGTGCTAGTTACTCTCTTCTTTTCCTCCGTCAAATACCAGGCCTGTGGAATTGTGTCTAGTGAATGTATGAAATTGTGCATCCATAGATATTTTGGATACCTTGCCCTCTTCTGTTATACTCACAATTCCTTAAATGCTCTATGGGGCCAGAATCCCCTTGGTGCTTTTCGATGAATTGTGGTCCTGAAGCTTCTTGGAATCTAGTTCTTAGTGCTATTGAAACATCTTCCCATTGCGGAAGAGAGTTGCGATGGTTGACCCACCATATTGCTGACATGGATTTTAGTGCTACATCCATAAGAGGGAATCTATGTTCTATTGGTACCTTTTCTTCTACTTTTTCAATAAATGTATTTACAACATGCATATTTGATAAATTCAGGTATCCTCTTACCTCGGTACCAATCCAGTTGACTCCCCAAATGTTAGCGCATATTCTAGTGTTGGTTTCATATCCTCCCTGTTTCCAATCATACCAAGCTATTTCTGAGCCCAAATCAGAGCTCTGAACACTTCTCCAGCTTATGGTCCCTCCCATTTTCGGATTGATATAATATTCTCTCTTTCCTACCATCATCTGGTAGAGTTAATCTAGAAGTTGAGCGTCCTCTCTATTGTTAATGGTCTCTATGTATCGGGGTCCTTGATATGGGTCAAGTGGCTAAATTACCCTGACTTCCTCGTCTTCGAATATCATTAATTCCTTTTTCAAATCAATCAGTACATACTTCTAGAAGGCCCAATATATCCCCAGTAGACCAGGATAGGGATTCGTGTCCCCCATGATGTCTATCACCTCAAAATATGTATATTTTTCTACTCTTGCGACATAAACTTTGACTTCTTCTAGCCTTCCTATGGGTACAATACAGTACTGATTTTCCATTTGGAGCTATAATGGTGAATATGTCAACTTTGGCCTCCCCAGTGCTTCCCACGTATTTCTAGGTAGAATTTTGACATCTGATCCTAGATGGAGCATTGTATCTTTAATTTGAAATACCGCAACTTGAGTATTCACACGGAATTCCTTTCCATTTCTTCTCTTGTTTCTTTTTATCCTTCTTATGTATTTTTCTATTGAATTTCTTGATTCTCCAGGTTCTACATTTTCTTGCACCACAAACTCTAGATTTTGCTTTAGTTGTTCTAGCATCGGTGCATTGGTTACAATTTTTAGGAACAGTCAGAACCATTCCTTAATCAATGTACTTTTATGATTCTCCTTCTCTTTTTCGAAGGTCGGCTGTGGAAGTTCAATACTTCTACTCCCCCCTATTTGGGAAAATGTTTCCATTGCCTCCTTAAAATATTGCTTGTCTATCCGGTCTGAAAGCGTTGTTTGGAGATGCGGGCTTGATCAACTTTACTGGATCCATACTCTATGCATCCTCCCTTTTTTTCTTCCCTCCACGGGTTACTATAGCTGTGTTTTGCATGGGATGAGCTTCTACTATTCTTGGTTCTGCATTTACCAGATTGGCTCCCCTTTGTCTAGTTCTTTCCTCCCACCTCTTAATCAACTCTGGACAATCTCTAGTTGCGTGTGTGTTAACTTCACATTGAGAGCACCATGGTCTTCTGGGTAGCGGACATTCCCTTGCTACGTTCCCTTCTTGATCACAATTACAACAACTTACTGGTCCTCTTCCGCCAGTTCTGCCACCTCTCATTCCTCCTCCTCGGCACCTTAGAGTTTCATTAACTCTATAAGATGGTCTGTCCAGTCGTTCTTCCAGTGCATCGAGGGCTCTACATTGCTTTGTATTATGCGTTGTAGAAGCAAAAAATTCACATTATATATCATTTGGAACATTAGAATATTTTTGCGAAATTGAACACAGTCATGGAGGATGACCAATACCTTTTCATATTTCATAGTATTTGGTTGCTGTCTAATTTTGCTGAGTGGGGAACCCTGGAAAGTGGGGTTACGGTTGGTATAATCCTTGGGTATTTATCTACGCAGCTCCCCCAACTAGTTGTTGATCAACGGTTGTCATTGATGTCAACCCTGTTGGGGTTCCTGTGATTTGGCAGATTTGGCAATACCAAATGACAAGACAACATCAAACCACTTTGGGATCTCATGATCTAGCCCTCCTGGATCCAGAGAGGGATCTCTCTATAAAGGCAAAGAATGATATATCTTTGAAGTTCAAATTAAGGTATTAGGCTAGTTATAGGGCACAAGAGGTTTTTGATTTGTTTGTTTGGTTGGGAAACATGAAAGGAGGGTTCAATGTAAGGTAAAGGAGTGAGTAGTGAAGGATTTTTGGCAATGGGGAGATAATTCACAGAGAACACAAGTCCATTGGGCAATGGGGTCATAAAAGGGTTTACTTGCAATTCAAATATCCGAGGCTTTCAAATGGGCTAGTCATCTAAAACAGAGGATCTCTGAAGATGATAGTATGGGATGAAAAAATAAGGAAATGAATGGAAATGACAAGGAAAACCTTCCAAGGTGACCACTTCGGAGTAAGTCTAGAGACAGGGCAAGCCTTAACCTTTATGATTACACTCCAAATGAGGCTAGCTCCGAAGACAACAATCCATCAGTCCTCCTGACTACTTTCAGACTATAGAAAAACATTTAAGTTTAACACAGAGTGAAACCTAAGATCAGAGAAAGACTTTTAACCTTCTCTGATTTTGGAATTCAACTCAAAAGGATCTTAGAAAGGTAAACTGTTAGAAAAGGACCTTAGGGGACAGGGCTAACTCTAAATCTCCCAGTTTCCAAATTTTTCAGCTGAAACCAAACAAGAACATCCAAGAAACAAACTCTAAATTCATACATCAGTAAGCATGGATAAACCAACTTCTATACTGGTTAAATTATGTTGAATTTTTTCTAAGATACAAAATTAGTAGAAAACATAAAATATAAGAAAGTGTAGGAAGAATTAGGGTACCTGCAGCAATATATCCTAAGCTAAAATTACTAATTCTTATCAGAGAAAATGAAACATGATGTATAACAGAGGGAAAACAATAACAAAGATAGAACACATCACCACTGATTTAGATCAGGATCCAATGAACATGCTTGTCATATTAGAAGAGCAAAACTAGTCACATACATCCTTTTCCAATAGCTTGATATCACTCAGAAATCATCTCCCAGCCTATTTACAACCACTACACATAGAACTCTAACTTAGTGAAACAACTTACAATCCACGGTTAACCAACCAACCAACCCATTACAATGTATCTCTTACGAGTTCTTATAGATGAAAGAGTGATAGTAGTGGTAGATAGAACTTAAATGACTTATTAAAACAGAGGGAGAGGTGTTTTGGAGGCCCATTCTGTTTTAATGTCTTCACATTAACTTTCAGTACTCTTTGGATGAATTAGGGGTCTTCAACAGGCTGATAATAATTCCAGAGATATGTTCCTTGATGTACTCTCTAACTGTTGGTACTCTATTTGTACTCTGAGACAAGAAAGGATGAAGATTTTCCTTTCAGGTCTTCCATGCTTTGTAACTAATGCACTGACAGTTTCATGATTTTTGTCAGGGTGATAATCTTCTCAGGAGCTTGATGGAGAATAGAAAAGGCTGTGGGAACTTGTCCTTTCTTGGAAAAGAATGTTCTGCTGATGTTGAAACACTGATATGGCTTGTTTCATGTGTTTTAGGCTTCATTAAGCCTTCTTGATCATTCTTATGGTCTTCAATATGTATCTTCGTCCTTGAAACATTGGATTATAACATTAATCTTCAATAATAGGCTTTTTAATCCCTTTAATCTGTCACTAATACTCTTTGCCGCTTCTGCTGACTGTTTATGTGAATGTACAAGTTTTAATGGCGCTGGAGGGTTTATGAGAGGGTTTAACACTGATATTTTAATAAAAACATGCTTCAAAGACCTTCTCATACATTTTCCTTTGCTACATTCGCTCTGAAAATGGAGTTCTGCGCTCTGTATCACCATGACAGTGACTGTGAAAAGGAATGATCTCACCATCTATAACCCTGCAAAAACACAATAAACCTGTTATGAAAAAACCTATGGGAGTGGGAGGAATGTTGTGGAGGCCCGTGGAGGATGAAAGAGCAATAGCAGAAAGGTGTATGCAGCGGAAAAATGGCTGAAAAACTATGTCAGAGGGTGAAAGAACAACTCTGATGGAGTTTGAAGCATCGTGCATTGCGGACCGTTGGATTAGATCAATCCACGGTGATCAACAGTTGATATTCATCGGTGAAACTATTTGGAGGATGAATGAAGAAATAAGTGAATGGGGGCGAGGTTATATTAGGGCCGTCATATCGAAACAGATCTATGGTAGAGATCACTCGATGAAATCCTTTGAGAGGTCATATGTAAGGCAAATGGAAAATGCGAGATCAGGTCAGGACCGTTAGATTAGACCCCATCAACAGCCAGGATTAAACTCAAAAACTCAATACGGAAGGCAGTAAGTGGAAAAACAGAGTGGTTTTCACGCGGTGCTGAGGGTGGTAAGTGAAATTCGCAAAAATAACATGAATCCGCTCAACGATCGCCACGTGGAAAACCAAAACCACTTATATCGCGCGATTTCAAAATGTTAAAGCCCGGATGCAAAATTTATGCGATATGCGTTCTTAGCCGTTGGATGGCGGGCAGAAGATCTGACGGTGCGGGTGATGCATGATGTGAGGTAAGATGCGTGGGTGGAAGTGAGCCATTGGGTTTTTTCCTGGCCGTTGGATCTTCAAATTTGGACGGCTAAGATCTTTTGTCGGGGCGAAGGTATGTTGGGCCTGAGCGCAGTGCGATTAAACCTCGACCATCGGTTCTTTTGGATTCGACGATTGGGATCGAATCGGAGGATCGAAGAGTCAGGGAGAAGACCATAGAGAATAACCTTTTTGCGATTGCGATGGCGAGGTGTGGTCGTGTGGAAAGGGTGAAAAGACCGGGGGCTTAGAAGGAAAGGCTTATCGCATCGGAATTTCGAAACAAAGCTCATCACATCGGAATTTCTAAGTAATAAGGTGACAAGAGACAGGAAACCCCGATTGCGATTGCGCGATGGGGGCTAGCTCCAGGTTATGGCTCCGGGTCATATGCGAGGAGAAGGGGTTGGGGCTAAGGCCATAGGGGCTTAAGGCCTTAATGTGAAAATGAATATTTTCAAGGATTTTGAAGGGTTTTTTACAGAATTTGGAGGTTCTGATAGACTAGAAGAGGGATGTTTTAAACCAAATAAGGGAGATACAAGGTCCAAAAGGGATTTTGGGATGATTTAGAAGGAAATTGAAGGTCTTATAGTGGATTTTTGTGAATGGAATAGGGATGAAAATGGGGAATTTTGGGGGAATGAAATGGAGCAAATGGAGGCCTTTTTAAAGCAATCTTTTTAACAAAACAACAGGGCTTTCCAATGGAAACAACAGTGAAGATTCCTTCAAAGGGCATATGAAACATGAAGGCTTCAAGAATGATAGATTTTCAAGGAAAATGTTTCTCTTGAAGACTTAGAAAAATATTTAGCCACCTGTTTGCTATGCCAAAATTTTATAGGTGGCTAACAAACCCAAGCAGCACCAGGGCCTAACCCAATATTGCATGGGAATTTTGACATCTCAAATTAATATATTCTGGGTCAATAATTATTTTGATGGTTTCTACTTGTCGATATGTTTCCGTTGATATATGGCACGCCATGTAATTCTTCACGGTTTGAGAGATATTCATGTTTGAAGTTTGTATCCCCAGTTAGTGGGCTAAAACCCCATGGGGTTGGGGCATGGGTCATTGAAAAGTCATAATTAATATTTTTTAAGCTCCTAAAATCCCTCCCATTTTCACTTTTTTAAGCCCTTCTCAACCTAAGAATCTATATAAATTGTGATCCTCATTTCCTCCTTATGCAAGGGATTTCGCCATCTGAAACAGGTCATCGTGGAATTTTTGCTCTAAATTTTTTTCTACGAAGGTTCAGAAGCTGAAATTTTTATGAGGCGAAGCCTAAATCCTAAGGAAGCGGCTGTAAAAATTTCAGATCAAGGTGCACAACATTTTTGGAGATATGATCTTTGGAAGTCAGGGTTTTTGCAGGCTCCTGAAATTCATCTCAAAGAAGTGAGCTTGGTAAAATCGTCATAACTCTCTCGCTGAGTATCGGATTGGAATTCTGTAAAAAGTGGTAGATATTGCACAATATTTATTTTTTTCTCTATCAATTTTAGAGCCAAATGAAGAAACAGTGACATGTGGCATGCCGTACAAATTCTCTCTTTTGAAATAGTCCATAATTAGGGCATTGTGAGCGATTGGGTATAAATCTCTCTTGAAGAATCCAAATTGGGTTAGACCTGTGGCATTGGAAAGATGACTTAGAGGACTACTATAGGACCAAAAATCAGATATTGAGGATATGAAATAATAGAGATACACTAGATTCAATATCGAGCTCCTAGAAGGTAAGAAAAATCTAGATCATGTGTTGTCAAGGGTTGCAAAGGACTAGAATTTCTATGGTAGAAAAGCAAAGCAAGGTGTAGCAGAGGGTAGCATGAAAAGAGAAGAAACCAAGGTTCATAACAGTAGCAAGAAGCTCATCATATGAAGTCTTCAAGTGGGCAGCACTGCATACAATAATTGTAAAGGTATCATTGTACTAAGTCATTGTAAATACATTATTGTAAAAATTGTATTAGTGTCTATCTGCCAAGGGTTGAAGAGGCAGTGTTGGGAGGTCTAGGATCATCATTAGGTGGTTGTGTCATAGTTGGGGTTATGTTCTAGTGTATCTTCTTCTTCTACATCATTCTATATCATTGTAAAGTGGACCATTTTCCCTGGTACGTGAGTCCATTCTTCTTTTATTCTTCTACAGGGTGGTAGGGTGGTGCTAGGGTGAGTTGTAGCTCATTGGGTGTTGGGGCATCCGTTCAGTTGACTACTGAAGAATCTCGGGCATTGGAGCGTCCATCCAGTGGGATCTAGAGAAGCATGATTTTCTATATTCTAGGAATTTGGAGCTTTATTTTCAATTGGAGTTGAATATTAAGAATTATTAGAAAAGCATTAGGTGGTTTTTGTCCCAGAGTGGGTTTCCACATTAAAAAATGTGTGCATTTTTGTTCCTCTTGTTTGTTGCTATCATTGTACAAACACTGATAATAATTGAAGATTAACTAATGCTCTAATTGAAAGGAATACTGATTAACCCCCCCCCCCCCTCTCAGTATTTCCAACAATTGGTTTCAGAGTTTGGTTCCTTCAGTAGCAGTTTAACAGCTGGAAGGAGGTCATGGAGCATACCAAGAATGGTGTACCTCTATTCAATGAAAATAATTATGCACTATGGAAAGGAAGAATGGAGGTCTATCTCTTGGTGCAAGGTTACGAAGTATGGGACACTATTCAAAATGGATTTACATCAACTACAGATGAACAAGGTAAGAAGAATTTGGTAAATGATGCAAAAGAAAAGAATATTATTATCAATGGACTTATTGAATCTACTTATCATAAGGTGTTGGGTTGTAAAACTGCCAAAAATGTATGGGACAAGCTTGAGAATATATATGCAGGTGACTCAAATGTCAAAGAAGCAAAGCTTCAAATCTATAGAGAAAAATTTGAGCAACTCAGAATGAAAGAAGATTGCAACATTGCTGCATACTTCCAATACATTGATGAAATAACCAATACTCTAGAAGGATTGGGAGAGCCAGTTGACGAGAAGACTATTATATGGAAGATTCTTAGAACGTTACCAGGGAGATTCAACCCAAAGGTATCGGTCTTAGAATACAGTGAAAATCTGGACAAACTCAGCAAAGAGGAATTACATGGAGTTCTCATAGCATATGAAATGAGACTTGATGAAGAAGAGGGTACTTCGCATCTAGAAACCGCGTTCGTTGCATCTAAGAAAACCAATAAGGATAAACAACCTTCAATTGAAAAGACATGCACCTGCAAGTGTGAAGAAAAGGGAGATGATGAAGAAGGTATTTCATATGAAGAATATGCTTACTTCACGAGAAAACTAAAAATTGGTAAGGGAAAATTCAAAGGTAAACTTCCATTGATATGTTTCAGCTGTAATGAGGTTGGGCATTTTGTAGCAAAATGTCCAAACAGAAGTAATGGCAACTCAAAAGGAAAGAAAGGCTTTAAGAAATTCAACAAGCAAGGATCCAAAAGGAACTTTCTCTCTAAAGAAGATAGCTCATCATCCGATGAAGACAGTGATAGTGAAGAAGAAGCCAATGAGAGAGTATTTTTTATGGCCGAGAACAATAAACCCAAGCACAAAAAACAAGAGGTATCAAACAACGAAGAAGAAGGATGGACCATAGAAGAATTTTATGAGGAAGCAATCAAGCTTATAAAAGATCTCAAGGTGGAGAAGATCTGTTCCAATACTCTTGAAGAACAAGTTCAAGGTCTCAAAATTGAAGTTGAAGAACACAATTGCATTGAAGAGTCACTTCAAAAGAAGTTGGAAGAAAGAAACCAAGAAAGGGAAGAATTAGAAGCCAAAGTAGTTTCGCTGCGTGAGGAAGTGAAGAAAGGAAAAACTATCCAAAACTATGCCAACATCTCAATGGCATTGGAAGAACTCATCAACAATCAACGATCTTGCAACAACAAAACTGGCATCGGTTACAAAGAAGAAGAAGCAGGACCTTCTACAACAAAATACAATGAACTTATGAGATCTGACATGCACGTAGACTTCATTGGACAAGATTCGCAAGAACAGCCTTGGAAGACAATTCCTCGACGAAAATTTCCATCCAGGTACCAACATATTTTTTATGTCTACTGTTATTCATGTGGAAAATTTGGTCATAAAGCTGTAGAATGTCGCACGTACCCTAGGAACGAATACAATTCCAGGAGATCTGTCAAATATGAACCTCCCAGGGCTCAGCGAAACATCAATAGATTTGAACATTTAAGAAATAATATTGAATGTTACAAATGTTGAAACTTTGGACACATAGCCAAAGACTGTAGACTCGAAAATCCTCCAGAAGAATCTTCGAAGCCACAAAACAAATGAACATGGAAGAAGAAGAAGAATGATAATTGTGCTCTAGCTTTCAAGGCTCAAAAGAACAAAGATGTGTGGTATGTTGATAGCGGTTGCTCAATGCATATGACTGGAGATAGAAATAAATTTGTATCTCTGAAAGAGAAGAAGGATGGAACCGTGTCCTTTGGAAATGATGGATCTTCAAATGTTATAGGATCAGGTACTGTCACTCTCGCAAGCAAAGATACTCTAGCCAAGAATGTTCTATTGGTTGAAAACATGAATCACAATCTGCTCAGCGTTGGACAAATGCGTGATCAAGGACACACAATACTATTCAACTCCACAAAATGTGAAATTAGGAAATGCGTGTATGGTGAAATTGTGGCTACAGAAAGTCGAGCTCCAAATGACATATATTTTCTGGATGAAGCAACTAAAGCATGTCTAATAGCTAAAGAGGATGATACAATAATTGGTAGCAATGATGATCGACTAAGTAAGAATTTTGCTACAAAGGTGCAAAGTGATTTCGAGATGTCTTTACTTAGTGAGCTGACATACTTCTTAGGGCTTCAAATATCTCAGCAAGAGAAAGGAATATTTATATGTCAAGCCAAGTACATCAAGGAAATTCTCAAGAAATTTAAAATGGAAGATTGCAAACCCATCCTTACTCCAATGGTAACAGGTTGCAAATTGAGCATAGACAACTCATCTAAGGATGTGGATCAAAGGTTATACATATTTATGATTAGTAGTCTTCTATATGTAACAGCCTCTCAAACATATGTTATGCAAGAATTTGGACAAGTAGCAAGATTCCAAGCAGCACCAAAAGAATCACATATTAAATATTCACCAACATTGGAATATCTTCGCCAGAAGCTTGGGATTCTCCCAAGTTCTCATTAGATTTTCCTTTTTCAAAATATAAAGGGGGAGTGGAAGTAGATTACAGGTCTGCAAGACAGTTGTGTGTCAAGGGGAGTGGAAGTGTGTACAGGTCCACAGGATGGTCATGTTTCAGGGGGAGTTACCCTTTGCCATTGATGTCAAAGGGGGAGAGAATGTTGTAGGAAGAGGTGTCATGATCGCAGGGGGAGTACTTGTGTTGCCATCAATGCCAAAGGGGGAGATTGTTGATTAGTGGTTGTCATTGATGTCAACCCAAGAAGCACCAGGGGCTAACCCAATATTGCATGGGAATTTTGACCTACCAAATTAATATATTATGGGTCAATAATGCTTTTTATGGTTTCTACTTGTTGAGATTTTTCCGTTGATATATGGCACTCCATGTAATTCTTCACGGTTTGAGAGATATTCATGTTTGAAGTTTGTACCCCCAGTTAGTGGGCTAGAACCCCATGGGGTTGGGGCATGGGTCATTGAAAAGTCATAATTAATATTTTTTAAGCTCCTAAAATCCATCCCATGTTAACTTGTTGAAGCCCCTCTCAACCTAAGCATTTATATAAATTGTGATCCTCATTTCCTCCTTATGCAAGGGATTTCGCCATATGAAACAGGTCATCGTGGAATTTTAGCTCTAAATTTTTTTATATGAAGGTTCAGAAGCTGAAATGTTTATGAGGCGAACCTAAAATCTGTAGGAAGCTACTATAAAAATTTCAGATCAAGGTGCGCAATATTTTTGGAGATATGATCTGTGGAAGTTAGGGTTTTTGCAGGCTCCTGAAATTCATCTCAAAGAAGTGACCTTGGTAAAATCGTCATAACTCTCTCTCTCTGAGTATCGGATTGGAATTCTGTAAAAAGTGGAAGATAGTGCACAGTCTGTAGTATTTTATCTATCAATTTCAGAGCCAAATAAAGAAACAGTAACATGCGGCACGCCGTACAAATGCGCTCTGCTGAAACAGTCCATAATAAGGGCATTGTGAGCGATTGCGTATAAAGCTCTCTTGAAGAATCCAAATTGGGTTAGACCTATGGCATTGGAAAGAAAACTCAGAGGACTACTATAGGACCAAAAATGAGATATTGAGGATATGAAATAACAGAGATACACTAGATCCAATATTGAGCTCTTAGAAGGCAATAAAAAGCTAGATCATGTGTTGTCAAGGGTTGCAAAGGACCAGAATTTCTATGGCAGAAAAGCAAAGCAAGGTGCAGCAGAGGGTAGCATGACAAGAGAAGCAACCAAGGTGCATAAAAATAGCAAGAAGTTCATCATATGAAGTCTTCAAGTGGGCAGCACTGCATACAATAATTGTAAAGGTATCATTGTACAAAGTCATTGTAAATACATTATTGTAAAAATTGTACTAGTGTCTATCTGCCAAGGGTTGAAGAGGCAGTGTTGGGAGGTCTAGGATCATCATTAGGTGGTTGTGTCATAGTTGGGTTTATGTTCTAGTGTATCTTCTTCTTCTACATCATTCTATATCATTGTAAAGTGGACCATTTTCCCTGGTACGGGAGTCCATTCTTCTTTTATTCTTCTACAGGGTGGTAGGGTTGTGCTAGGGTGAGTTGTAGCTCATTAGGTGTTGAGGCATCCGTTCAGTTGACTACTGAAGAATATCGGGCATTGGAGCATCCATCCAGTGGGAGCTGGAGAAGAATTATTTTCTAGATTCTAGGAAGTTGAAGCTTTATTTTCAATTGGAGTTGAATATTAAGAATTATTAGAAAAGCATTAGGTGGTTTTTGTCTGGGAGTGGGTTTCCACCTTAAAAAATGTGTCCATTTGTGTTCCTCTTGTTTGTTTCTATCATTGTATAAACACTGATAATAATTGAAGATTAAATAATTCTCTAATTGAAAGGAATACTGATTCACCCCCCCCCCTCTCAGTATTTCCAACACTAGTGGAGCCCCTTGTGTCTTTGTTGCTGAAGTTCCTGCATTTTGTCTTCGTAACCTTAGAAATTTTGTGGCCATGTGTCCTTCCATCAGGCAATGGGTGCACCCCACGTTGGGCCTTGCAGGTCGTATCGGTTGAATGTCTTTCATCTTCTCCGTTCAAGTGGCTATATGATGTTGTAGCCCTAGTATGGAAGGGTCTTGTACTGCTGCTCCTCCTCTAAAATATTGCGGATACCCCACCATAGCTTCTATCTTCATGGCCTGCTCAAGGGTACCTTGTAGGGTATCAATATTTTTTTGCATCAGTGGGGTCCTTTTCAACGGGAGGAGTGCTTTAATAAACCAATATCGTTGGTGATTTGGATCAATGGGGTGACTTAGCTTCCCAATCGCATCCTTGAATCTTTTCATCAGGTCCCAAGCCATTTATCCTTCCCATTGTTTGATTTCCCACAACTTAGATAATCCCTGCTAATCTGTCTGAGGTAATATGAATTATTTGAAAATTGATTTCTTCACATCATCTATTGTTGGGTTTGGATGAGCTTTTGCCCATTTAATGAACCAACGAAGAGCTATTTCTCTTAAATTGGTCTGGAACTCAATAAAATTAACTGCCTTTAGTGTCTGCCGAGCTCTCCAAATTTCTTCACAGAGATACCACTGTTTCTCCACATCATCGTTACCTCTCCCGGAGAATTCTGGGTATCGGGTGAATGATCCCACCATCTTTCCTTGTATGGGCGGTACTAAAATAAAGCCTCTACTTCCTAGCTGAGATATTGTACTACCAGCACTGTGGATAGTAGAGTTCTGTACTGTAGACTTAACACTACTCAACTTGCTAAACTCCCATAAATTAACAAAAAATTTATCAGATGGATGATATAGTACCAGGGGAAGGTCGGAGCTAGAGCTACTTGAACTTTGGGGAATAGGATTACCTTGCGTTATGGGTGTCGGCTTCTCTTGGAATATTTTCTACATCTCAACATGCAGCTCCACATCGTATGTCTCCTTAGGGCGCGCTTCCTCCTCATTGGACTTTTCTCCCTTTCTCTTCGGGATGGGCTCCTATACACTTCCCTAACTTCCTTAATGGTCTCTCCTATTCCTTGGGATCCCATCTGACCTTCCCTTTCCTTTTTCATCTGCAGCACCTTTTCCTTGTCCCGTCGATTACTCTCCTTCTTCTCAAACTCTTTCATCACCCTTTCCTGCCACTTCTCAGCAATATGCGCCCTCCGATGTGCTCGTCACTCTCTCAATTAACTGGAGGTTCTGACATCCATATCCCTATTCCCCCTTCTTACTTACTTGTAGCGTATTTCCCTCAGTTCCTTCCCCCAGTACTGGAGGTTTAAGTCTCCATCTCAGAACTTTGGAATGCCATCAAACCCTCGTCCACCATTAAAGCTTTGATCCACAATGATATTTCCTTCAACAATTCTCCCCGCAATCCAGATCTGAATATGTCTTCAAATTTTGTAAAATATTGGTAACACTTGGCTACAATTTCCACAATGTATCATTCCAAGGTAGATTGTACCCAAATATCTACTACTCAGGTCAGATCGGTATCTATCCGATGGAGCACTACTAGATTCGTGTGCATCCACTTGCGATAGAATCTACGCGATCCTCCTCGGATTGAATTGATTTGTAGTCTACGCAACCAATTGTAAAGCTCTTCAGGAAACCTTCCCAGAAAATTTCGTATAGGTCACTTGTAGATTCGAAAAATAGGACCCGATATTTGACATTATTTTCCCTCTATTGTCAAAGTTCTGCTTGTTGTGATATGAACTGGTCTAAATTATTACACCACTAGCTTCATAGTTCCCTCTCAGAGATCCATGATACCATGATCTAACTCTTAAATAAATTTTCAGGTCCCAGCAATGGAACCATTTGTTTGGGACCCAAGTTCAGGGTTGAGGCCAACAAGCTTTCCGCAGTAGTCTAGCACAACGCCAGAATTTTCACCCTACTCTAGAGAGTAAAGCGTGTCACCCGAGGTGTGTCATGACATTAGTAATATTAGAAGTTAGATCAAGTAGAAGACAAATGCAACCATAGAGAACTATGGAAACTTGGAAGCAACAAACATATCTCAACTCTCTGTATAAACTATCTCTCATCGAAGCATGTTCAGAAGGGTGAATTTAAATTTAAATTGAGCATACATTAATCGTAAGAAAATAACTATCAATCAACTCATAACGTTACACAAAACAAAAACTAGATTTCATTATCAATAAAAAAAAAGTGTACATCTACTCCATAGAGTGTATTACAGTTTGATTCAGTACAAAAAAGTTCTCACGGAGCTCTCCTAAGGCTTTGCTCTTTCCTATCAGCCTTTCACCGCACTGACTAACTAAATCTCCTCCACTGGGTGACTGCCTATTTTTTCCTCCACCAGTGTGACTGTCGGTCCTTCCTCTTTTCCTGCTCCATTGATTTCCGCTTCTTCTTTATTACTGGGATTTCTACTGATTGTTCTTGTCTCCTATATTTGCAATCTACACTGTTCTCTTCTAATGCCACACCACCTATATTTTAGCTTTCCACAACCATTACAACTCCCTGTCTACCTTGATTGTGTTTCACCACCTGTTTGCCAACCCTCCACAACTCAAAACTGTTCTTTTCCAAAACAAAGGCCCCAAAAATGGCTAACAAAGGTATCCCTAAGATGAGAGGATAACCATTAAAATTGGTTTTTGGCTGCAGGACCAAGAAATCTGTAGGATACTCCCAAGATTCAATGGTAAACACAACATCCTCAACAATTCCTTCCGGAGTTGCTGTGGACTGATTTGCAACTTGCAGAACTATTGTGGTTTTCCTCAAAGTCTTTGGGAGATTAAGTTTCAACATAGTTTCCTTGGTCATGATAATGATGTAAACCCCTAAATCAATCAGAGTGTTGGGGACTATGATACCATCTATATGTACATCAACAACTGGACTAACAGGGTCCATATATTTTGGAAATATCACCTTCCCCAACATCAGGTCAGACAGTTGTCCTACCACATTAATGGTGGGGGTATATCTCTTCCTCCTTCTAGGTTTCTTGAAGCACTTTTATTTGATGAGCCTATTGTATATAGGGAAATCCTTAATGGCCTGGAGAAGTGGTATATTTACACACAAATTTTCCAATTCTCCAAGGAGTTCACTCTCCTCTGGGGTGTGTTGACTAGGGTGGATCAAGCACTCAAGAAAAGGAGGTTGTTGGATCCGAGTATTATATTCTTCCTTTTTTTCCTCAACCTCTACAGGTGGATATGGGGGATGGTTGTTTGGGAGTACTCTTCCTGACCTAATATTAACCTCCTGTATCTCCACAGCATAAGTTGTATAGGATGTTTCTCCACTAGGAGCCTGGGTGCCTGTCTGTTGTTCAGGTTCGGATTGGGCTGTGCAAGTATAGGTAGCCTAGGTGGAGCAACATGAGTAAGTTGAGGTTGAGGTTGGGGTGGAGGCATTAGAGTAGGTAGTTGATTTTTTTGAGGCCTCTACCCTTGGGATGGATTGTTCCACTAAGGTTGTTGTGGAACATACTGCTGAAATGGTCGGTTTACTGGTTGAGGATTATATGAAGGGTTGGAAGGCCAAGTAGGAGGTGTAGAACATGATGGAGGAGTGGGGGTGTACCAAGGTTGCATGGATGCACTCTGATTGTTGTAATAGTAAGAGTGAGGTGCACCTTCCATACCTTGTTGATATGGTCGAGGGCCCTAAGGCCTTCTCTGGTTGATGAAACAGAGTTGCTCTAGAATTGTTTCCCCACCTTGATATACAAATTTAAGTCCAAGTAAGGAGGGACACTTGTATGTGGCATGATTCTCTTCACAGACTAAGAAAACCTCTATGAAATTCAATGGACATTCATTTCTTGGGTGTTTCCTAGTACATCAAGGAAAAAAAATGGCCAGGGATCTCTCTGCTTCCTTTTTCTTCCTTTTGACCTAAATTGTGTCCATTTTCAAAGTAAAGGTGTACAACATGTCACTCTTTAAGTCCTCTAGCATGTTCCCAATCTCATGTTTTATGAAGGTGGAAGAGGAAGGGGTATTAGATGTACTTTGGCTAGCTCTGTCGTTCTTCCTAAATGCCCTAGAATGGTTCCAGAAGATAATTTTGATTGTTTCATAGGGTTGTTGGTAAATATCTCCTCCTGATAACATATTCAAGGTTTTTATCATCTCTTCAATGATCCCTCGAAGAAGTACAAGTGTAAGTGAGTCAGGATCAAGAGTATAGTTGGCTTTATTATAGTTCAATTGAATCCTCTCTTCATAATCCTCTAGGGATTCACCAGGCCCTAGAGTCATCCTAAATATCTCATCCTTAGTTTCCTTGGACCTACAGTAGTCTTTGTACTTGTTGCTGAAGGTATCTTCCAATTGTTCCTAGGTAGTGATGCTATCCCGAGGCGAACCCATGAATCAACACAAGGTTGCATCCTTAAGGGTGGATGGGAATAACTTCAACTTTTGATCATTAGAGGTGTAGTCATAAGTCCTATAGAAAACAACAAATTCAAACATGGATGTGTCAGGGTCTTCAGAGGTAAGTCCATGGAAGTGTGGAAGATCTGAGGGGCTAATGCTTTTCATCTTAGTTTCCCCATATTCCTCTCTTATGGGAAAGGCTCTTTGGGTCCCAGCCATGGTTAATATAGGTGAAGCAGGTCCCTCAGTTGAAACAAGGTCTTCTTCTTCTTCCCCAATAGGATCCTCAAAATATTCAGAAGGCTCTCCTAAGGGGGGTTCAATCTCACTACTACTGAAGAATATTGAAGGGTGGCTATGAGGTGATGTGGGGTTTTAGGTAAGGTTTGTCTTTGAGTATTCATAGTCCTACGAGGCATGAAAATTAGATTTTTTTTTTGCTTTTTCAATATTTCTGAAGTGACATGAAAAGAAAGGAAATTAGAAAAGAATGCTAAAACAAAATCAAAATATATACTAGACACCTCCCCGGAAACGACGCCAAAAAGTGGTGAGCCTTGGTATTGCACCAAGAGTGTTGTAACTCCCAGGGGTTTCCCTACTTTACTTTATCAACCCAGGTTTCGTACAAAATTTGAGGTGACAGTGCTATATACACAACAAATGCATTATGTTCATGTCATCCTCTTCTGCTTTACGAAAGGGTACTATTTCTTAGATTATGAGAACAATTGGAAAGTAAATTACTGGAAGGAAATGATACAAAGGAAATTAAACTAAAGTGACGAAAAGAAATGACAAGAATGAAACTAATTTAATTGGAAGAAAGGGAAATGAATGAAAAGAAACTAAGATAACTTGTTGAAAATAAATGGCAGAAAGGAAAATAATTCTAAACCACACTTAACTTGGCCAAATGGCTAAATGCATTCTACTTATCCTATGATCTATCTACCATGCTCTTATCCGTGCAACTAAACTATCCATGACTTAATTCCAACTAAAAAGATTTAATTTGCAGCTTAGAGGAAGAAAAAGGGATAACAGAGGCTAATGGGGGATTTAACACATGGAACGAGGTTTGGAAGTGGAAAGAGGGGGTTAAAACCTTAGAAAAATTTATTATAACGTGAGAAATGACTTTGGAGCGGAAAGAATTGAAAAAGGCTTAGAAGCGGAAAGAATTGAAAAAGGCTTATAATCGGAAAGAATTGAAAGGCTTAGAAGTGGAAAGAGGGGTTTTAAAACCTTATAAAACCTTATTATAGCACAAGGAATGGCTTTGGAGTAGAAAGAATTGAAAAATGCGATGGCGAAGACGCGATGGAGGTAAAAGTTGCGATGTGTGATGTCGCAATCGCAACTTCGCGAGTTTAAATGGATAGCGGTAAGGATTTAATGGGAATAAAATAAAATGTGTGAAGTGCGATGTGCACTGTGGTAAAGGTTGTGGGTGGCAATTTGTGATGGAGATGATGTGGTGGTGAAAAAGAAAAAGGAAAAATTTACGGGTTGCGATGTGTGATATGGTAAGTTCCGCGGGATGAGATTTCGTAATACCATAATCGCAAGAACGAGCGGTAAGCGTTAAGGGTAAAATATAAAGGATGCGATGTGTGATTTGCGATGACGACGTGGTGGTGGGACTGACAACGGGGTGAGATCGCACTAGCGCAATCATCCAGAACAACGATAAGTGTTAAGGGAGAAAGGATAAATGGTGTGAAGTGCGATTTTCAATTTCACAATATCTCAATCACAAAGAACGAGAAGTAAGTGTTGAAGATAAAAGTTAGATGTTGTGATTTGCGAAGTGCGATGTACGGTAGCGTGAACTTCGAGGAGGAAGGCAGAGGTTGTGTTTCAATGGTTTTTCAAGCTTTTTGCGTTAAAACAATTCCGGTGATGGTGACCGATAGAATAAAGGAATAAGGCAGAAAATCGACGAAGGAGAGTGGTAAGTCTTCAAGGTAAAAGGTAAGAGAGGCGAAGTGCGATTACGATGTACGGTGGCGGGAGTCTCGAGGAGCAAAGGCAGAGGTCAATTTTTCAGTGGTCTGGAATGGTTTTTCAGGTGTTTTTCATAAAAATGGTAGGTTACCATTGTTAGGGTCCCGTGATTTGGCTGATTGGCAAGCCAAATGACAGTGTAACATCAAACCAATCTTTGGAGCCCAAGGACCTAGCCTTCCTAGACTCAGAGAGGGCTCTCTCTATTTGTGTAAGGGATATCTATGTGTTTTCTTATTGTGTTCTGATTTTAGGCTAGTTATGAAGTAGGTTTTTGGTTTTTGTTTTTAGGTTGTGAGGGATGAATTGATCAAAGACATAAGATAGGTAAAAATATATCAGATCAACTGGGCTATGGGGTTTAAAAGGTCAAGAAAGCTTTCAAGTGGTGATACAAGGTTGTTGAAGGGCCGATTTGATTCGAGGTAAAATGGATCTTTGGGAAAAATGGAGTGAGATGGACATTAAATTTGTGAAGAGCAAAGGATTTCAAACATAAATAGTTTAATAACTGACATAAACATGGTAGGGAAAACCATTAATCATGAAAAATGTAACTGTAAAATGATCAATGCATATAAATAAACATTCAAGCCATGCATAGAGATATATAACTCTCTAACTTTAGGAAATGGCTATCAGACTTTGGGGAAATACACTTAAGACAAACAAACAACTAAAATCACTATGAAGGAACACCTAAAAATAGTATTCCAAGCTATTGGGCACTTTGAAGCAAGATTGCATAGTTTTAGGCAAAGGGCAAGATTAGTACAACACCTCCTTGGTTCAACAAATGAAAATCTAATCAATCAAAGAGAGGTTTCAGAAGTGGAGATATGACTATCCATGAGTAAGCATGGCATGCCGTGAATCATACTTAGCATGCATAAAACCATAAGTGAAACAAACAAACAATATTCTTAAGTTATTAAAGAGCAATCAAGGATTCTTTAATGTGACTAGGAATGAAGAAAACATGGAAGCTATAAAGAAACAAGAAATTTGAGGTGCCTCCAAGGGAATGTCTCAAATCTATTCTCTACTATCTTATAGCAAGAAATAACATGGAATTATGAATGAAAACTAAGAAACAAAACATAGAGAGAGAGACACTATACCATTCTACCAGGTCATGGAATGCAACAACAATCCTCTTTCATCATCCAAAAACATCCAAGAAACTATCCAAAAGCATGAAACAAGTGTTTCTTCCAAGCTTATATGACCATATATTGCTTCTATTCATCAAGTTCATCCTTGTTTACAATGAAAGCCTTTGGAATATATAGGCCAAGAGTGAGGAAAACCTCCTAGTTCAACTTGCAATCTCATTGGCCTATCCAAAATATCTGATTTTTTCCTTGAGGCTTTGCAAAGCCCAAGGCACAAAATATCTAATAAAATATCTCAAAAATTCTAAAAAAGGAAAATAAATTGAATTTTCCTAACTACCCATGCACAAAAATAGCTAAAAGCACATGAGGAAAAGTCACTTTTGAAAAGTGCATTTTTTACAAAAATACTCAAGAAATACATCAGCAGAAAGTCCCCTGACTTTCCAACAACTTTTGGAGGCCTTCCCGATGTCGAAACGAGGCCCATGATGGCTCGTTGGAAATTTATGAATGTCTAATTTCTGAAATTTTTTATTTTTCTCCAATATTACCAGTAGAAGTCCTCAAAAAATAGACCTGTGTGTAAAAACCCAAAAAATAGGCCTTGTTGATAAACGGGGCAGAGTGTAGAAAAAGCGAGTGTTTTTCGCCATTTTGGGGGAGAAAATGATCTTCAATTAATCTGAAAATCACTGAGTATATGCCCCTAAAATTATGGCATCCAATGATACCATTTTCATCCTTTTAGGATGCCCCAAACTGAAATGGTGATGCCCATGAGTTTTAGCCAAAAACCCAAAAAATGACAAAAACCAAAATTTGTCGAAATTCGCCCAATTTTGGCAAGCATGACCCTCAAGGGTTTTCAGAAACATGTTGTGAAGCTGAGGCCAAAATTTGGATCTTTGAGGTGTCTTTCCTCAATTTTTGTGCTGGGCGCTTCCTTGACGCCTCCTTGAGTTTTTCCTGAGTGGCCTTCAATTTCCGCCGAGCAAACTGATTGAGTTTCTTATAATGCCCGGTCATCCTCCATTGAAGGTCCAAGTCTCTGTTTTCCTTTTCCAACTTCTTCTCCAAGTGATCATTAACCCTCTCAAGCCATGCTTCTTGATTGTTCTCTATTTCTTGTGTGAACAATGTAGTGAGAGGGGTAGATTGGAGAAGGGCAGCTTCTTCTTCCTTTTGTTTCTCAAGGGCCTTTTTGAGCCCCATGGTTCTTGGCCTCTTTCGCCTAGGCTGATCTTCATCTTCGCTCTCATCGAACTCACCTGTGAGTTCTTTCAATATCACTTGTGCTTTGGATGGCTCTTTTAGTCTTCCTCCTCTTGGGAAATTCGACAATGGGCTTCTTGGGCAATTTTCCCTTGCTTCGGAGGGCCCTAGTCACATTTGGAGTTACAACTCTAGGCACCCTTTTCCTTGATGTCTAGGGCTTGGAAAATTTCAGAGAAGAGAGCATGGCCCCTTGCCTAGGAGAGGCGGCTAGCACATGCTCCATTGGCTCTTTAACCTTGCTAATTTTCTCCTCATTCTTGCCACTGTCTTGGATTTCTTCATGGATGCCTTGACTGTCCTTTTGTATTTATTTTTGAGGAATATCCTCCTCATTGTGTTGCACCTATTTATCATGCTACCCTTCTTCTTCATGAGGCTACTTTTCCTTTTTATGAGGCTGTTGTTCATCATCATGTGGTTGTTGTTCATCATGCTGTGGTTGCCTCTGTTCATCATGCTATGGTTTCCTCTGGTCATCATGTTGTTCTTCATCATGAGGCTGCTCACCATCACTATGATGCGCTTGTTCATCATCATGTTCCTCTTCATTATGCCCTTCTTCCCCTTGCTTCCCTGTTTCACTATGATGCTTCTCATCATCACCTTCCTCTTCTTGCTCATGCTCTTCTTCCTCATCATGCTCTTTTTCTTGTTCAATGGGAAAATTGAGCTTCTTGGGAATAGGCTTGCTTGAAGAAGGCGAGGGATGGTGAGTGGAAGGTGAAGGAGATGTATGAAATGAAGGGACAGTGGCGAAATTCGGATGTGTGATGAAAGTATCCCAAGAGACTTCCTTCTTCTCAAGCTGATGAAGGATGATAACCTTGATGAGGGAGTGATGGAAAAGGCAAGCTGTCTGCTGAGAAGGAGGCTTTTTCTAAACAGTGGAGGTCATTTTATCAATAATTTTATGTAGGAAGAAAGGGAGATTTAACAATTTGGCCCTCGTGAAATGCATGAGAAATCGGATATGGTAGGCATAGACTCGGGAGAATCTTCCCTCGCAAGTGAAGTATTTCATGATAATCTTCATGAGGAGGGCGTAACTAGTCAATAGATATGAGAAGGGAAAAATGGATGGACATGAATCTCTATGCTCAGGTTTCAGAAAAGGCTTGTATTGTTCTGAGTCCAGGTGGCTTTGTTTAAACCACTTCTCCCCGACATAAGGGATTTTGGTGGCCTTGGAAATGGACCTTGGAGAGAATTTGAAATCTAGGCTTGCCATCTGAAAATGCTTCTCTTGAAACCTCAAAGCGCAAGGATGTGTCAAAGGGGAATAGCTCTTCACCTCTTGCACTCTTTGACAAAAATATAAACACCCAACCTCATGAAAATTAAACAAGACTGATGGATGGGAATTTACCTCTTCAGTGGAGACAGGCTCAAACCTCCTGTGAAGGCCACTCCTACTGTCTTACCTGAGAGGCATTTTGTTTTGAATGTTCTTTGCAAAACCAAGCTGTCTCAAATGGCCTTTGGAATGTTTTTCTCAAGCACACACCTCTGTCCTCCTTGTCAGTCACCGTTTGACCAAGACAAACTGCTTCAAATGTTTTGTAAAATGGTTCCCCAACACCAACTTTGTGATAAATCATTGTTTTGTCCTCTTTTGTGCCAAACAACAAGTTTTTGTCAAATGAAGAGCAACAGTCAATTGATTAATGTGCTTGGGCAAGGTAATTTGAAAAGAGGTATTGGTGGCTTTTTGTAGAACAGAGATCTCCTTGTGTTTTGACAGAAGCAAAACAGCCTTGTATTTAGACAAAAACAAAACACCCTTCCCCAATCAAAAACACTCTTCTTGTATTCACTGTTTTTGCAGAGGTAGACAAAACACCCTCAACTGATTTTTCAAAATCTCTCACCACATTTTGTGTTATGGAACAATGGAGGCAGCGCTAGTTTTTTATTTCATAACATGGAGAAGACATTTTATAATGATCAAACTTCCACCTTATAAATAGTGTTTCTTTCTCCCCTTTGCGTTTTAGGCAAAGTCTGCTTTTGTTTCACTGTGGGTTATCATCGTGTTTGAAGGCAGCTACGGTTCTTCAGAACTGACTAAACACACCTTAGCCTATTACAGTGTGGATATTTGACACTCACAATCAACCATAACCTTTGATTTTCGACCAAAACATCCCACTTTATAACATCATTTGTCTCTTGGAAACATAGCAAAAGCATATCACCCCTTAAACTTTAAATTTGTATTAGAGTAAGGAAAATACCTAAAAAATGTTTAAGGGCCTTCGTTTGATGAGTTGAGTGGGTTTAAAGCTTGTTGGAAAGCACAAGGAGTGAGCGACACGTTTGTTAGAAAGAACGCCGCGCAGTGGAGAAAGTTTCGGGTCGGCCTTCGGGAAGTGGTGACCACGCGCTACAGGCACGCCACGCAGTAGTGTAAGGCCTTTGTAATTCTTCGCTTGAACGCGCCGTGTGCTTTTCCAAGCATGCCGCGTAGTATTAGGCCTCCAAAAACTCTGCAAATTTGCTTGAAATCCTTCTTTTCTCCAATGGGCGGCTAAGAGGGCATTTGTGAATGCTTGCTTATGTTTTTTGAACCTTGCAATGAGAGTTGGAAATGGTCCTTTATCCTCTTAAAGTCAAAACCCTTTGAACTTAACTTGTGAGGGTTTAAAAATAATTTTGAAAGATCTCTTGGTTTTTAAAACAAAACATGAAGCACTGCTCCGTCATTTTATCATTTTTAAAACATCACACAATCCAATATTTCGACCAGGACTCTTTAAAGTGATGTGGATGACATTTTTGAAGATCTTCATACATATGACCTCTTTTCAAAGTGAAAAAGCCATTTTGAAAACCAAAATCTTTCTCAGTGTTTTTCTCATTAAGGCAACACTCTTTTCACTAGTACATTTGGAGGAAATTCCGACACTTGGTTCCGACGCTTTTGACCAAATGTCAGAAATTTCCCCAAATTTTTTCAATCCTGCCCAAAACCGTCGCTATACCGACATTTATAGAAAAGTGTCGCAATACCGACACTTAGAAAAAGTGTCACAATTGCGACGTTTGGAGGAAGACGTCGCAATTGCGACACTATGCCCCAAAGCGTCGCTATTGCGACGGCTGCCTCCAAACGTCGCAAGTGCGACACAATGTCTAAGTGTCGCAATTGCGACGTTTGGAGGCATCCGTCGCAATAGCGAAGCTTTTACCGCCGTCAGTATAATGACACTTATATGCGTGCTACATAAAAATACGAAACTTATATGCGCGCTAAATAAAAATGATTTTATTAAAAATATGAAATTTATATCCATCGCAATAGCTACATTAACGTCTGATATCACGCGTGCATTCGCCCTCTGCTCTTGCAGAACATCATTCGCCCTCAGCTCTTGCAGAACAGCATTCGCCCTTAGCATTCACCCTCAGCTCTTGCAGAACATCATTCGCCCTCAGCATTCACCCTTAGCTCTTGCAGAACAGCATTCGCCCTCAACATTCGCCCTCAGCATTCACACTGAGCTCTTGCAGAATAGCATTCGCCCTCAGCATTTGCCCTAAGCTCTTGCAGAACAGCATTCACCCTGCATTCACCCTCAGTTCTTGCAGAAAAACATTCTCCCTCAGCTCTTGCAGAACAGCATTCGCCCTCAGCTCTTGCAAAATGGTAAGTTCTTACTACAGGCCCTTCCTCCTATAGTAGGGTTGACTCTATTTGGGTTTTTTTGGTCAATTCCATTGGATTGTGTTAGGTTGTAGGGTTCTCTCTATATGTCAAGAATCAAGATTCAATACCCTCTATTATCTTCATCACCCAATACAAGATTTAAATTTTTCCCAAAGAAACGCTTATTAATTTGGTAGTCATTATTTCTCCCTGCTTTAAAAACCCTACATTTAAATGAAAACAAGCATTTCATTTCAACTACAAAAATCTATTAGTGTTCAAATGTACATGTGTGCATCACTTGTGTAGGGTATTCCTTTTCCACTTTCACATTATCCAAGAATGTGTGCAATATAGTTCATTTTTTTTGTGATTTAGATTATCTTGAAAAAGGAAAGGTAAATTATTTCCCATGGAAAAAGAAGGTTTTCCCTTTTTACTACTGGAAATGGTACAACAAAGTTCCATTTCTACCCAAAACTCCTATGAAATAGGAACCAAATAAAGGCCATTTCCTCAATGGACATCATTTGGCTTTGAAAATGGCCATTGCACCATGTTGTTTCTTATATTACATCACGATAGTTTCTTAGGTCATTTCTTATTTCTTGAGATGAAAAACAACCAAAGAAATTGTGAAGATCCTTTCAAGAAATAAATGACCATTTCTCAATCATATCTCAACTATTTTTTATTTTATTCAATGGTTTCTTACTTTGAGAGAAATTTGACACTTTTATAAGGAATATAACATAAAAACACAAAATGGGAAGGAATTGATGAGGTAGATGTCCTTTAGTTGTTGTCAATTAAGAATTGATAATACACGATGCATGTTTTGTACTACAAACTAGATTCCTTCCTGGAGTTAGGACATAGAGTATTGAATCAAAGTTGTAGTTTCTAACTTCTTGTATTGGTTCATCAATCTTGAAATTCGAACATTGCATGTCTTCATTGCTTCATGTTTGAATAATTTGCATCATATCGTACAATAGGAAATTAGGAATTATGATTATTATTACTTTACGGATCTGTTAAGTTACTTTTAAGTTTGCATGGTTTAGTGTGAAATTATTCTAGTGTGCCCCTAGGCCCAGGTGAAGGAATGCCAAGGACTGAGAACCCTAGTTTTTAAATGGTATTGCTTCTTATACCCAAAAACCCCTCAACATCACTTCTTATTAGTTCTTAACAATAGTGTTGTAAACAATTTGAGAATTGATATAGAAAAATCTCGCACTTCTCAAGATAAAGTCCTAAAGCTAAAGTGTGATACCATGTGTAATTCAATAGCCCCATTGTCACCTCACCAACCTCTTTTCACTTCGGGCTAGATCTCCTCCAACTCAAGGGGGGTTCTCCCTAGTAGATTTTAGGGATCTAATGGCCCAAACAAACCAATTCAAGAGCCCCCTAACTCTCTATGTTTACTACTATCAATCAAAATATTGAACAATAGGGTCAGACATGCATCCTGAAGATAAAATTGCCAGAGTATTTTTGGGTAATTTCAAAGGGAAAGTCCCCAAACACATATAATCAAGGAATTATAACGTGATTTCAAACATTAAATATCAACAAAATCGTTTAAAGGATATTGAAAGGAAAAAGGTGATGGGAGATAGAAAGTGCCTTACTTAAATGCTCTAAGGATTTTTCAATAGTTGCTCCAAAAGCTTCACTTCAAGGCCCTTCAAGATCGTCTCCAACAATGCTATACCATCAACTTCAACAATGTTGCTCCAAAAATATCCTCAAGGTCTTCACAACAAGTTTACTAGAAGGTTCTCCAACAATATATTCAATAAGGTCTTCATTGTCAACTTGTCTCTTGTTTGGGTGCCTTAATGTGCAATGACATGTTTCCAAGACTGAATTCAATGCAAGGAATATTTGAAACTCTAACTCTATCTTCCGGTGTCTTATTAGAAATTATTTCAGTTTTCATTTTGTGTTTTCAAGTTAGATATTGTTTTCAAGTTTTTACATTTATAATTTTATTGCAATGTGGCATACTGATCAGGGCAGTACAGGAACAACCCCGAGACAGGATGATCGCGGAAAGAGGCCAACGGAAGAACATGTAAAGTGCCAGCATTTCTCTATCTTCAGGTATTTTAGTTATTTACATAATTGAAATAATGTTAATTTTGTTCAAATATGCAGACACATAGCCATGGTACGCCTGATGATTCCCTCTTTGAGGAAGAGCTTTCTTCATCATATCTCCAGTGTTCTTGTTGCGAAAAAAGGCACGAGATGCAAGGTCGGAATTTAATACTTTGATAGACGTGCCTCAAACACCTGAAACAGAAGAGAGGATAAAACAACTTATGAGCCAGCTAGAAACATATCAGGTAATAATAAAAAATAAAAAGGATATTTTTTTTGTTTTGCATGAGATGAATTGTGATAGTTTGATTTTAAATTTTTACATTGACTAAACTAACAAAAAGTTATTTTGTATGTAGCGTTTTCTGGCACTTGCTGAACCCGGTGTTGGTGGTAGTGTGACACAAGGGCAAGAGATTTCCTAGCAACCCTCTCGTACACCTTCTACTCATTTAGGTGCCAGCCAAGAAACACACCCTGCCCAAGCAGACACCCAGCCAACTGCTGAACGTGTTGGAAATGATGAGGCTGATATGGCCAACTACATTATTGCATTTCCTGGAGCTACACATGTCAGCTCCACAGGGACCATTAATGGCACGTTGTTGGTGAATGATGAAGGTGTCCCTATAAAGCATGTACAACTCCCAGGTAAATTTTAATATTTTAACTATTTCATGTAATTTATCTAAAACATATTTATCATGATTTTTATTTTTAAATTAATGAAAATATATTCTTCTTTTTCTGTGTAGGAAACAATGAGTTCTATAGGTTTTTGGAGAGCCATGCATTGGTATTTTTGGCCCAACCATACACACAGGGTGGAATTCCTAGAATTCCAACCTGAAAAAAGAACTTCTAGATTATCTAGAAGCCCTTATTGGGGTCGGCACATTTGACAGAACAGTGGTGGCTCGGGTAGCCGGGAAATATTTGAAATATACCAAGGACACCTATAGGACGCAATTGCAATTTAACCCTAGATACAAGTGTCCTCTCACAGTTCCAGAGAATGAGTGGAGAGCACTCATCCATGACGGAAAAGAGAAAAGGGCAAAGAAAGAAGGAAAAATGCCAACTGGACCCGCAAGGTAAATTACAACTTTAATTCAATAGCTTTAATTTTCTCTATGTCTAAAATAAAAGTGTGCTACGTCATATCCGACTTTAATCTTTTGATGCTAGGTTGCCTAGCACCTCAAAGGCAACCAAAGCTAGGATTGAAAAAAGGGCCATCACAAGCTAGGCCAGGGCGGCTACTTGAAATTGGCCGCAAGAATTGTAATTAAGTAGCTAAACATCTTATAATTAATTGTATCGCCTTCCAACGTTTTTGTAATCCTATCAAATATGATTAAAAATACACAATCATATGTAATGTAGGGTGATGACTTCGAAACATAAACTACAGAGGAAGATAAAAATATCGCTTTCCGTTTCGGCTATCAAGCTGTAGTTGAACGTCGCAGAAGCTTGGGGCAGGTCCCAAGATCCAGAATGCCTGATAAGGTAAAACATTAACCTTTCAATATTTTTGTTTTCGTCCATAAATTTAATGTCTAACAACTTTGTTTAAATCAAGGGAGCAGCACTACCGACGAGGAAAATAACCCAGTTTTAGAGCCAGATGTAGATGATCCTCATGTGCAACCTGATCATTGTAGTGGGGACCAGGCCGACAATGCTACTATCAGTGAGGGCCGTGACGGTAATTAATTTCCACTTATAATTTTTTCTAATTATACCTTGTTGTTTGTCCTTATAAAGTTTTTTGTTTAAATGATATAGAATGTTTCCCTTGAGGATATTACCACCAGAGAGGAAGACAGGGCAATAGTCCCAACGGCGACAACTGGTGCACCAAGTAAATAATCTCATTGCAATTTTTTTTATTAATATTACTGAACTAGTTCAATGATATTTAAAAACTGACAATTAAAATTTAATATTGTCTATTTTTGTAGCCGATGCCCTGTCACTGGATGAGACCAGACATCGTGACTACGCAACTAGGTCAGCGGCGACAACTGGTGCACCAGGTAAATAATCTCATTGCAATTTTTTTTATTAATATTACCGAACTAGTTCAATGATATTTAAAAACCGACAATTAAAATTTAATATTATCTGTTTTTGTAGGCGATGCCCCGTCACTGGATGAGACCAGACATCGTGACTACGCAACTAGGTCAGCGGCGACAACTGGTGCACCAGGTAAATAATCTCATTGCAATTTTTTTTATTAATATTATCGAAATAGTTCAATGATATTTAAAAAATGACAATTAAAATTTAATATTATCCGTTTTTGTAGGCGATGCCCCGTCACTGGATGAGACCAGACATCGTGACTACGCAACTAGGTCAGCGGCGACAACTGGTGCACCAGGTAAATAATCTCATTGCAATTTTGTTTATTAATATTACCGAACTATTTCAATGATATTTAAAAACTGACAATTAAAATTTAATATTATCTGTTTTTGTAGGCGATGCCCCGTCACTGGATGAGACCAGACATCGTGACTACGCAACTAGGTCAGCAGTGCCGGGTTGAAAGGCACGAAACAGGAGCAGAGTACGATGATATTGATGATGTAATTAGGAGCTTTAAAAATAGGAAGAAGAAAAAGAAAATTTGACAATGTAAAATATTGTATTATTATAAGACAAACGTTACCATACTTGGAACGTTTTTTGCGTTATATAAAAAACTCATTTATCATACTATTTTTATGTCAAGGATTAATTGCAATGTTTCCTTGCGTAATTTTTGTTGAATTGTTTTTTTATTAGTTATTGAATTTTTTTTTTATGCTCATGAAAGTAAAAAATGAAATATAGATTGGGTATTGGGGAATTGAGAGTGATGTGAGGGGGGGGAGGGGCCATAAGAGCTTCCACCTTCATGTGGTTGGCCCTGTTTAGTAGAGAATAATTTATTGGAGCGATTTAATCTTGGAGCAAACCTCCCTCGATCCAGTGTAGCAACAAAAAAGTCACCGTTGACTTAGTTGCTACTCTTTCAGATCGTGGGAGGCTTGTTCCAAGTTCATGCGACTCCAATAAATTGTTCTTGAAACGAAGAGGAGCTTATTCAGGTATGTTTTGACATTTTCAACATATGTTCTAACATTATCATAAGAATGCATCTTAGAGTAAAAAATACTACATCCATTACTTGTATTTATTGTATAGATAATGATGGATTTTGATTGACTTGGCAGTGCAGGTACAAATCCTCTTGCATCATGAGCAATACAACTTGTCAACCAGGGTCATGTCCAGGATATTTTTGCTTGTGTGCTTGACCAGGTTCGTAATGTCACATTTTATAAGTTCCTTTACAGTTCATAATTCAATATTAAGCTTGTTCATGATTATTATCTAGGTTTTTTGTATGTGTTTTTTCATCTATTTGATTGTAAGCAACTCTGCATGTTTCCTGTTGTTCACTATGATTTATCCCATTACCACTCCCAGGATGAATCCGAATTTATTGTTACATAGGTTACTTTATTGTTACTATGATTTCTCCATTTATGATTTCATAGGTTACATCATGTAAAGTTGTCAATCTTAGGTTGGTGATGAGCTTTAGTTCTCCAGATTTGGGGCTTTTTTGATATTTTCTCCCTCATGTCATTCTTGCATCACCTCGTTGTTTGAGCATGCCAATTTTCTACCACTTGTACCAATTGGCACATGTCAATCTCTGAGTGGTGCCACATTTCACCTATTTTCAATGAGAGTTTAGGGTTTCTCTAACATAGCTTCAGAAATCCGATTCAGTGCCTACTTGAATATTGTCACATAATACTCATGGTTTGGATTGATGAGCATGTTCTTAATGGTTTGTTGATTCATAAGAACCACCCATATAGTCATCTTGAGATATTTCAGAAGGTTTCTCGGGTTTCCTTTTTCACCGTTTCTAGTGGGTGGGATGGTGTGGGGTGATCCATCAATACTGGTGCTCTTGTAGTAGGGAATTTGTTTTTGGGGATATAAAGGAGCATTTGATGTAGATATCCCAATGGATGCATTCATAGATGGGCACGAGAGGTCAAGAATTTAAATTAAAAATATGCAACCTCTAGCATGGCAACCTGAAGGCCGCGAGAGACACTGGTTAAAGATTGTTTTGTGCTGGCCTTAATATAGTTGTGATTTATTTCTATTATCTTAATGAAAATATATAGTCCGGTCTCATTAAAATGAGGATTTTGGTTGTATTTCTCTTTGGTTGTTTCTCTCTTAATGCTCCAGAAGTTGCCAAAAGTTGCGATAGTTGTTTAGTTTGCCCGTTACAACTTAAAAGTGGTTTTTAGCAATGGGAGTCATGTTTTTTAAGGTTCATACTAATATGAAGATATTGTAATTCTATATTCAGCATAAGAGAAGATGGCCTCTGCTTTGGGCAGTATGAAAACAATTTCCACATCTACCTCATTGGGTAACAATGGAAAGGGGAAGAATTTGGGTGCAATGTTTGATAATTATGGCAGACAATTGTCTTCTCTTTCAGTTTTTTCACCCATTTCCTTTAATCGCTCAAGCAGAAGAGGGACTCTGAGATTACGCGACAGAGAGAATGTAGTTAATACAAGAGCTATGGAAAAGGAGTTTTACTTCAACAAGGATGGCTCAGTGACAAAAAAATTGCAGGTCAGAGAAAAAATTATGTTTAAAGGAAGGTCACCTGCACGTGAAACTTCACTGCGGTGGATCTTTCCTTGTCCACTTATATTCGAGTTTAATGTGTTATTTTAATTTTTCATGGAGGGTTGTTTTGGCATATGGTCTGGCATTCAATTTCACACTTACTGAAAGCATTGTCAATTTGTCTTGCAGGCGGTGTGAACAAACTTGCCGATCTTGTTGGAGTCACCCTTGGGGCGAAGGGAAAAATGTTGTCTTGGAGAGCAAGCATGGTTCTCCGAAAATAGTTAATGATGGTGTGATAGTAGCTAAGGAGGTAATTTGTAGATGTGTGCTCTGGTTTTCTTTTTAACGTTGTATTGGTTCCCCCTCTTAAATGTCTTAGATTTGGTAGGCATAATTTGAAAACTCAAAGGTGAAAGGAAACATATTTGTTACCCAGTGGTCTACTTGACCTATGGACTAGCCACATTAGAGTAATGCATAAAGCTTTTCACAACAATAAAAGGAAAGGGTTATGGCTGAGTCAAATTTTATTGTTATTGACAGTGTAATGAAATGTATCTCAATGCTATGGTTTTGGCCTTTTTATTGGTTGAATTAGAGGACACAGTTGAAAATATTGGGGCCAAGTTGGTAAGGAAAAATGAGGCAAAGATAAATGATTTAGCTGGGGATGGAACCACAACATTTTTTTTTTTTGCACATGTTGGAATATTGAAAAATTCTAGAACAATGAATGGAGAATAAATCTCCCTTCCTCTAACACAGAGAAAATAAAAATTTCTTTGACAGGAGACAGAGTTTCAATACTTTGAAAACAAACTTCTATTCCCTTCAATAACTTAAAAAAAAAACTATTACACTTCTTCCTCACTGAGAGGGATTACAAAATTATGACTGCTACAAAACGCAGTGCATAAAACCAACTCACTGTCTATTCAAAACAAATATACTCTATCTCTAAAACACTCTGCTATGTTTTTCACTTTCGCACTATTGTGCATACACACTTAAAAAGTTACACTCATTCTTTCACTTTTTACACACTGCTGTGTAATAAAAAATTTACGTACTGTCTATAAAAAAAACTACCAATATTTTTTGTCCTTTTTATTTTTATATGCCATAACATATAAAACATATTATGATAAACCCTCTTTTAAAAAAAATAAAATTAAAACTAAATTCTATGGCCCACCTTTCATTTCGCATATGATATATATATAACATATGTATATATTAAAGCATACATAAAATTAAACTATCAAAACATTAAAGAACACTTTCCGTTTGACTTCAAAATTCTGAATAGATTGAATTTCAAACCAAATTCGCATTCCAAAATGGGATGCTGACGTCTGCCTAATTTGTAACGCGAATTCTCAATCCAATGTGCCTTATAAAAAATTCGGGTCTGGTTTTCAGGTTTTTAGATTCCCTTCAATTTCATGCGATCCAATATTAATGCTCCACATGTCCTCCTTTTGAATTTACAAAACTGGGGGGTAAATTTCTATTTGTTTAATTTCTGGTTGGTGAATTGCATTAATGCTGGTTGTTTTGTTTAAATACAATCCTGTGCAGAAATATGGCTGCGGCCGTCTACAAAAAAAACTTGCAGGAATTTTAAATGCTGAATTAAATTTCTGGATGGTGTGCAAGCAACCTCCAAAAAAAATTTTTGCTGCTGCATCCGTCCTTCTGCTGCAGCAGTTGAAGTTAAAATTCAACAGCACAGGGTTTAATAAGTGAGGGTGTAAAGGTAAATTTTTGTCGATAGTACTGGATTAAGATCATCTATTCATTTTTGTAGGGTCTTATGGTGTTTGTTTTTTTAGTTTTGGGTTGGGCTTATTGAGTCTAAGATAGTTTTTGAGTGAAAAAATTGCTATCATGTATTAAAAAATTTTGGTTCTTTTGTCAAAATTTATGAGCTTGTTAGGAAATACAAAACTGACAATGGTTGTATCTTAAATTTGTGGAAAATAATTTGAAATGAAACCTTTTTGTTTAGGTTGTTGCAGCAGGTGTAAACCCCATTCAAATTACTAGGGGCATTGACAAGACAATAAAGGCCCTTGTTTCGAAACTCAAAATTTTGTCAAAGGAGGTAAATGCTTGCCTTTTGAGTAGGCTGGTTTTCCTTTTTGCTGATGGTTTGGTGTATCTAATTGAATTAGTTGCCTAAGTTATTTTTGGTTGCAAACTCCTTTTCATTTTTCATACAGTATTGGCCTTGTGGAATACATTTGATTGTGTGGTCTTGTTATATCTACAACATTTGTAGTTGTTTAGTCTTATGGCCGAGGTGCACTTTTATTATGGAAATAGTTGATGCAATATTGTCATTTAATCCTTACTGCAGTGTAGCATGTTGAGAAGTTTCTTGTGAAACATTTGGTATTCAAAATGACACTTGATCCTATACAGCATCATGCACTTGACTTCAAAATTCATATTCAAAGTGTGCTAGACAATTCTTGCAAAATTTCAAATATTTATGTTGTTTTAAACCATTATCTTTTTCATGTATTGGATGTTGAAAATGAGAAAAAGACTTTGGTATGAAACCAACTGGTGAATAATTTCCAGCAAAACAACCACTTCCAAGACATGATTTAGAAGTAGAAGATATGTACTTATGAAGCATAGAAAGATATCCTTGATGCATTGTCAATGTTTGGCTAGGGTTATTTTTGGAGAAAATAACTCCTTATTCCTAGAATAGTGATCTTCAATACAAGTAAATGCCATAGAAGAGAGATCATCGTGTGACATAAACCTATTAACAAAAGTGAACAGGGAATGATTATTAATTATGGCATACTAAGTTGTCAGTGATTTTGACTATTTGTCTTTAGCATGTAAAAATGTTAAATTCCAAACTTACATCATCATGGTTTGGCATCATGAGCTTGACTAATTGTCCACCATGCTCATAATTTCATTGTTGTATTCATATCTATAAACAATGTTTCAAATAATAATAATAAAAGTTCTATAAGAAAAATCCAGACCTCCATGTTGCTGCTCCTTGTGAGACAAAGTCAAAATTGCATTACACAATCTGACACATAAGAATCTCCTATATCCCGGTGGTATGTATCCAAATTCTTATAATAGTGTCTTAAAGACTTATGTTGGCATTTCCAATGAGATATTTAAGCAATGAAAGATGGAGCCTTCTTCATTGTTGTATATATAACCGTATTTTATTAATATAAATATTGATTGTTTTGTATTTTTGAAAATGAAATGTAAAAATAATTTATTGTGGTCAATTGAAAAGTTTTTTTTTTAAAGCTTTTCATTATGGAAGGGTGACATAGATATATGCCCTTCTAATTGAAATTCGGACCTGCCCTTCAAATTTGATCACTGTGTGGGACCTTAAAAAACAATAAAACTATTCTGTTGCGCGTTATATAAAACATATAACAAAACCTTTGTCAAAACTTCAAACGAACCCTTTAGCCATGGGTATTTCATCACGAATTGATCATTTTACCATGTACCTTCTTCTAGAGGAATATTCTTCCACTTGATTAGGTACTTCATAATGGTTATATGTCAAAGAGATACGTAATGTTTATCTATAACTTTTTGTGGTTCAAGAATCAACTTTCATTCTTCATCTAATTTTGGAAGTTCTATTTACATTGGCATATTTTTTCCCAAAACCTTTTTTAGGCAAGATACATGAAAAACCTTATGAATTCAAGAAGAAGGAAAATATAACTTCTATACCACTTGTGCAATCCTATGAATAATTATTTAGGTCCATAACATTTTTGAGCTAATTCTTTATTCTTCTTTTTCTTGAATGAAGATTGCTTATAATGCTATAATCTAAAAAATACCCAATTACCCTCAAATTATCTTTCACTTAAATGTTGTTCCCCTTGTTGTTTTATCATGTTTCATGTCATTTGAAGGTTTTCCATAATAATTTTCAAATTTTCTTTAGTATTTTCCATATGTGACTCTGTTTCCTATACTTTGGACTTATCTTGCAAAAAGTATGAGATACTAGGACTTGGATATCCATAAAGGGCCTTAAATGGGGAAATTTTAGTAGATGTGTAACAGGTAGTATCATATTACCATTCTTCCTTGACGAACCCACTTCATCCATTAAGATTGATTTTCTAAAGAGTAACATTGTAGATAACCTTAAAAACATTTGTTAACTATTTTTGTTTGACCACTTGATTGTGTTTGATATGTAGAACTCATGGCAGCTAGTGTTTCTCCACTCATATTAAATAATTATTTCCAAAAAAAATTTGTTACTATAACTTTAGGAAAACTATGAAGACTATGAATTTCTTTCACGGACACTTCTTCCACTTGGCTTGTTGTTTATGTACTTTGAGCTCTACAAAAAAAATCTACAAAATTTGTCTATATAAATGACAACAAAAATGTAATACTTACCTTTATATTTCAGTAACCCTGTAATAAATTCTATTGATATATCTTCTAGTCTTTGAATATGTATGTGGAATGGTTGAAGTAACCCTAGAGATTTTACTATCTCTCTTTATTTATTATGCAAACCTGACCTTCTCTTACAAAATTTTGAATATCTTTCTTCATTCCTTCCAAAAATATATTTTTTGATCCTTTGAGATGTTTTAAGGAACCCTGCATCCTACCATCAGAGAGACATGGGACTCCCTTAATATTTTTTTATTGAAATATGCTTGCGTGCATAAAAATATTCTACATTTGCACCAAAGTATATCTCTCTTTCACTCCCAATGCTCCATAGAGTTCATCCCATCCTTTATAAATTTTAGTTTTTTTTTAGTAGTATTGTCATTTTTCCATTATGGCAAGCTTCTTCTAGCCACCTAGGAATATAAAATGTAATTGGATATGAATTTGAGGCCTCTTCTATTTTAGAAAGAGAATCATGTACTAAATTTTCCTTACCCTTTTTGCAGATTATCTCAAAATTAAAACTTTGCATTTTTTCTCCTCATTTTTGTTAATCTTCCAATGAAATCCATAGCCTCAAAAAATAATTTATGCTATCGTGGTATATCTTGACTTTAAAGTACCTCCCAATGATATACTATCCCCATTTTTTATTGCATGTAATATTGCTTCCATTTATTTTTCATACGTAGATTTCACCAAATATTTTCTTTGAATTCCTTGCTTTTAAAAGCTAATGATATCCCTTATTGTGATAATGTTACATAAATTCCTTGTCCTAGTGCCTCACACTCTACTATTAATGTTTTACCAAAAGTAGGTGCAACCGATGTTGGTGTAGAAGACATGGCATCCATTAAAAGAGATAATGCCAAAGTAGCCTCATCATTCCATATAAATGATATTTTCTTTAAGAGATATGTGAGTGGACTTGAAATGCATGCATAATTCTTAAAAAATGATCAATAATATCATGTAAGTCTAAAAAATCTTCTAAGAACCTTGATTTTCTTACGAATAGGTCATTTTGTAATAGCTTGCATCTTTTGAGGCTCCAACTTCACTCCTTCCTTTAAAACAATATGAACCAAATACTCGAATTCTTATTTCCCAAAAGCAAATTTGGATATTTTTACATAAAAATGATTGTTCTCAATAACTTATATAACTTTTCCACATGTTTAGTGTGGTATTCCCATGATTTATTATAAATATGTGTATTATCAAAGAAAACCAACACAAATTTTATAAGATGGGATCAAAAAAAATTGTTCTTAAGTCGAGCCCGCCGGACTTCAAACGACGATAAACCATAATTCAAACCAAATTCGCGTTCCAAAATAGCCTGCTGACGTCGGCCAATTTTGTGACATGAAAACCAAATGAATTCCGCCCTAATCTTTTTCAGGTACGAAGTTGGGCTGGTGTATGGAGGGAGAGTAGTGACACGAATTTCTTATCAAATTCGCCCTAATCTTTTTCGGGTCCGGATTTCCACTGCGCGAGCAGTCCAAACAAAGATCTGCTCCAATCCATTTCTGCCACGTGTCCTCAATCAAAACTTTCCCTGCTCCCGACTGCGGGTGCATTCGATAGCGTTTAAGGTGATGGGACATGGATGTGGCAATTTCATATCAATCGCATTAAGTTTTAACACTGTTCAATTAAGTTCCAAGGTTTTCACATCAAATCCGCATTAATTAAGTTTTAACATTGTTCAAGATCGGACCTCCACTCTTGTTAGCGATTCTGCATGCTCCAATATGATCCAGCCTTCGGCTCTCATTAATGATCAGAGATTAATTATGATGGGCGTCCTTTGATTGCATTGCAATCGGGTCGATAAAATGGCATTTTGCTATGGTTTTTCAGATGAGCCGGTTGTTGGGTTACACTGCCTACTCACTGTGACGAGAAGGAGAAGTGGCCAGCTGAACTGCTGCTTAGACCTTGCTCCATATCTGCATTTCTCTCGGTCTAGTCTGTGTCTGTATTCCTCTGTTTCTTGGAATTCTGCTTCTCCGTCTCCTCTTGTGCCCACTGCTGAGACTACACCCATGCCTTGCCTGCATCAAAGGATGCGTTGCCGCAGGGGGAGCACTAGAGGTCAACCCCTGTGCGCTCCCTCCAGCCCCTCAACTGAGTTGTCTTTCCAGTCCAGTGATTATTATGTAGGTCGCTATCCAAACACTCGGAGTGGGCGGGGTCGGGTTGTAGGATCTGGCCACTGTATGGATTCCCCTACTCCTCGTTTCCCCACCGCTAGTTCACCTTCTCCCATGATGCACACTGTGCTTTTTTCCTTTAATTTCTCTCTGAACCGCCCACAAATCACAGCTTCAGTCACTGTGGTTTTCCGCGAGGAGGCCCAAACGGAGGAACAATGCACCCGTCCGGTGGGTTTGAGCTCAGAAAAAGTCGGCTAGCATTCAGGCCTTCAGGAGGGGAGCCGTGGCATGAATGTGGAGATTATCACCTAGCGATCCTGGACCTTCCAAAGGATGGTGCCGAATCATGGAGGAACCACCGGAGGAGTATTTTGGTTAATTTGGTTTTCTTGCTTCGTAGGCCCACTTAACTGGGCTACTTTTAGATTATATTACTGTGCTGGACCTCTGTAATATTTTTGAATTCTGTAAACGTTCAAGACTGGTTTCCCCATATGAGGGCAGTCTTCTTTATTTTATTTTTTTTGATGACAAATTTTCCATGAGTCTGGGCAATGTTTTTGACTTCGGTGTAATTTTATTCCCACTGTTAATAGATTAACTTTACTTAGAAAAAAAAATGTTGCCCTGTTTCTATTTTAAACCTGTTTTTTGAAATACAGAGCCATGTTTATATGATTGTTTATAGTCGAAGCGCTGCGAGGTGGTTTATTATATTAATATTTCACAGTCCAATTATGTTCATAACAATTGGAAAAAAAAAATGTTGCCCTGTTTCTATTTTAAACCTGTTTTTTGAAATACAGAGCCATGTTTATATGGTCTATGTATTATACTCTTTCTCTGTATATCTATAGGAACCTTTTTTCTATGAATAGGGTGGATGTTATAGCGGGCTACTAATGGAAACAAGCGAGCTTGAACCTTACATCTCGGATGCAACAGATGGTTACCAATTTTGGAATCAAACGAGCTTGATCTTACAAGTGAACCTGGGTTTCTGCAGATGGTTTTTATTTCCGGGAACAAGCGAGCCAGAACATACAATCGACCCTAGGTTTATACATATTTTTTCTCTATCATGGATGCTTTTTGTGTGAGGTGTATATCAACAGTACATGTCTCTGCACATTTCCTGTATCCGCTTTATGATACTATTTTATGTGTTGACAAGTTATCACTCTGCCTTCAAAACTAGTGATGCTGGTTTATTGATATGGTCTGATGGTCTTTTTATATTTTGGACATATCACACTCCTCACATGATTAGCGTTTTTCTCTGTTCAAGGATTTTGGGTACTTTAATTTGTATTTGGAACAATGGACGTCGATACTCTATCTGTTGCTTTACTATTCTACATACCGCTATTTCACTTTCTTATAGATGCCTCGGGCATATTTGGATGCTTTCTCAGATTGTCGATAATCTCCATGTGGACCGTTACTGGGTTTTATATCAAGTCCCTGTATGTGACATGGGGTATTTTTCTATCACTGTCTGGGGTGGGACTTCCACTTTTCCGGATGGATATTTGGGTTCCAATCTTCAGATGTGAAAATGTAATGACTTCATGGACTGTTTTACTTCATATAATATATTCAAAACAACGTTTTTTCTCTTGTGAAAAAAAAAAATGATTAATGTTTATCACTCTGCCTTCAAAACTAGCGATGTTGGTTTATTGATATGGTCTGATGGTCTTTTTATATTTTGGATATATCACACTCCTCACATGATTAACGTTTTTCTCTATTCAAGGATTTTGGGTACTTTAATTTGTATTTGGAACAATGGACGTCGGTACTCTATCTGTTGCTTTACTATTCTACATACTGCTATTTCACTTTCTTATAGATGCCTCGGGCATATTTGGATGCTTTCTCAGATTGTCGATAATCTCCATGTGGACCGTTACCGGGTTTTATATCAAGTCCCTATATGTGACATGGGGTATTTTTCTATCACTGTCTGGGGTGGGACTTCCACTTTTCTGGATGGATATTTGGGTTCCAATCTTCAGATGTGAAAATGTAATGACTTCATGGACTGTTTTACTTCATATAATATATTCAAAACAACGTTTTTTCTCTTGTGAAAAAAAATGATTGTTTATAGTCGAAGCGTTGCGGGGTGGTTTATTATATTAATATTTCACGGTCATTGGAATGCCCACAATTCATAACAAATATTGGAGATTTACTGTCTTGTTTTAAAGTTTCATTTTTTTTTTTTAAATTGAACCCGTCGTCGGTATACCAATGCGTTGTAAGCGTCGGAATTGCGACAACTTAAAAACGTCGGAAGAGTGACAGTATAAAAACGTCGGACCACATTTCATCATAATTACGACAGTCTACAAACGTCGGAATTGCGACATTTTACAAACGTCAAAAGAGCGACGTCCAAAACGTCGGACCACATTTCGTCGGAATTGCGACAGTTTACAAACGTCGGAAGAGCGACGTTCAAAACGTCGAACCACATTTCGTCAGAAGCGCGACAGTTTGGGAAACGTCGGAAGAGTGACGCCTGTTTGGAAGTGATGTAAAAAGTGTCGGTAGTGCGACACTTTTTAAGTGCGTCAGAATTGTGACGGGATGGAAAACCACGTTTTTTCCATCCTCGAACTGCCGCTCTTATGACAACTATGTGTCGGAATAGCGACGAATTGGCCGTCGGAAATTTCGCCAAATTTTCTAGTGTTTCACTGTTTGCCTATTTCTGTCCCTTGAAAGGAAAAACTCTACTCGAAGACATATCAATGATCTGTGAGGCATTATTTTCCATTCTTGCAATGAGGTAAACCACTTTAAAACTTAATTTGACATTTTTTGCCCCTGGTGTTTTGAGATGATCATGCCCACTGTGAAGTTGATTGAACTGTTAGGTGCTCTTTTAGCCTTTCTTTTGACTGTGGGTGAAGAACATCATTTGAAATTGTAAGTGAAAAAATCTGCTACAAATAGTCTCTACCATCAAGGCAACTTACTAACCTTATATTGACAAAGTAATCCAGTCTTCAACTTTCATGGAAATATAGCGAGGGATGATGAGCTGAAGTTGAAATGTAAACATGGGAAGGTTGTCCCTTTGTTCCTCTGTGAAGGAGGTCTATAAGAACAGTGAATTTTCATTCATTTCACCCTTTTTGAGAGCAGTCCTTTTTGAAATCTTTGCCTCATGAAATAACTTCTTTTCATCCTCAAACAATGGTGAGCCTTCTACTTGTTTATGAAGGAGGCCTATGTTTGAAAAATGCTTGGGCCCTTTTCAACCCCTGTTTTAACCAAGTGAAGAATGTTTATGAACACATTGTTACTGGTTTTCTTTGTATTGGATAGCAAAAGTCAGCTTAAAACCAAGATTGTTTTACTTACTTGGCCACTTGCTTAAAAATATTTATTCATTCATAATCACCCAATTAGCTTCACACTGTATTTCAATTCTGTGTTTTAACAGTGAAACTCATGTAAACACCTTTTTAAAGCACCAATTCTTTGCCTCTGCTTTTAACACCATTTTCTATTCAAAAGCCTTCAATTTTCTCCCACTTCTCTTAAAATTTTCCTTTCAGTCAGTGAAAACCCTAAAATCAATCTCTGTCCCTAACCCTCTTCTTGTATGAAGGAGGTTTTCTCAGTCTTTCAACCCTTTGCTCATGTATGGAGGAGGTTTTCTCAGTGATGCCATTTCATCATCTTTTAAATAATGTTATCTTTCCTTTCACTGCCTATTCATGCTTAAGTAAATGAAGATGACAAATTGGCAATAAGTCATGATGGGAATTTCTCTGAGACATGTAATTCTACTTTTCAAATGCCTTTGTGCCTCTTTAGACATCACAAGAAATTTGGCCAATATCTACAAAGAATTTCTTGTCATTTATAATTCACTAACCTTTGACTGTGTTTGCAGGAGCTTAATGAGATAACTCTCTGTCCAATATTTTCATCCCAGGCTCAAAACCACATGAGAAGCAACTGTCTTCTCATGTTGAGTTTAATATTGTCTTCTGGAACACTAGTATACTTCTGCTCTTTGACAAAGACATTGAAACACTATACATTTACCTAATATCAGCTTAACCTGTGGCATATGTATTGCTGAGACTTCAAGGCTTGTTAGTGGCGAGACTTAAGGGTGTAACCAAACTTTATTTGCAGAATAGGAAGGTCTGTTAGGATTGGTTGATAATAGATAGAGGTTCTTTGGCTTTTAGGATAGTTTGCCAAGGGATAAATGCCTAAAGTGCCACTACCTAACTTAGGGGAGACTTCTTGGACAGATTTGGATTGTTCTCTTTGGAGCTGATGGACAAGCTAGTATGGCCGAGGCTAGATAGGGTTTGACAATGAGGTTTTATCTCGTCATGGGCCGATTGAAAAGGTAGGAGGGATAAAATGTTTATGGGTGTTTTCCAACTGGAAAATTTGACAAATTTTTGGATCAGCTGCTAAAAAACTTGGCTTTAACAAATCGTCATCATCAACAGGTTAAAAATAATGATGACTAACAGCTGTGAACATAGGAAACAAAGAAATAAGGCTGAAGAGCTTAAGTGCGTTCGTAAAAAAAAGGTAAGTGCAACGTTAAGTTGAGAAGGAAAGGAGGGGAATGGAGGCGTAAGAGCAGTGCTCAAAGTTGAAGCACACCTGCGGATTCATGCACGGGAAACAGATAGAAATGCATGATAAAATAGTGAAAGAAATTATTGGACTTCGTAAATACAAATTCTTCCCCAAACTCGAACAGAAATAAATTTTGGCCTGTAGGAAGGTCTACCCTACTCGAACTCTATTGACAGAGATGAGAGGGGGGTGACTTGACCACATTTTTGGATTTTTCCCTCTATTTCACTATGCATAAGAAATTAAAACTACAACATCATGAAAACTAAATAGCAATGAAACTTATCAAAAGCAAATCTAACTTAAATGACAGAGGAAAAACTAGCTAAATGATAGAAAGGAAAAGATAGTAACAAAAGAGAAGCTGAGGCACATGGATTGGGCCCTAACCCGTGAGCCTAGCCCTCTGAAGCTTAAATCAGTCAAATGAAATCAATATTCTCATTTTATAAAATAATAACTGCATACATCGCGTAAATTTTGATCCCTGAATAAAGCAAAATGCTCAATAGCTCATAACAATAGTTCTGAATGGAATCGAGACTAGAATAAACTAACTCTTCCTAGCTCTAGCTCTTCTCTATTTATTCTATACGGCAGCTACCAAAAACTCCATAGAAAATGGTGATTGATTCCATTGGACTCCAACTAAACCAAGATTACATGCTCTCCTCTTTGAGTTGCTCGGCTGCCTTTGGAATTCAAATTTCTTGGAGAGAATATTTGGGATCCTTCGGCTGCCTTTGAGGGTGGAAAATCCTCTTATAATTTCTCCTTGTTGTCTTTGTGATAAAATATTTATAAAATTTCTTAATAAATCATGATTTTCTGCACTCAACCTTATATTAGGCACTCAGAGTATGTTAGCCTTAATCACCACCTATACTAGCATCATAAACCCAAATAATAATAAAAATGCAAGAAAAAGAGATAAAAGAAGGCAAAAAGGTGGCTATTAACCCCTCCAAATATGTCTAATTATGGATTTCATTAGTCGCCATGACATTTGACTATCATTACGGATCTATTACCATTCATATCATGTTCCCTTATAAGTAAAAAATATTCATGTTTCTGAACCAAGTCTTGGAAACTAGAGAAAAGCTCTTTAAATTTTTTAAAATATTACCTGCGCACTTTTTGTGACCATTACCTGTGCATGCATTGATACTTCTTCTATTAGCCATGGTGATCGCTGATCTGTTTTCCAATAAAAATTGTGCACCCTCGTAAAAAGGAAGTAAACACGAAAAAGAAACTCTAGAAGCCTAGTTGGTCGAATATTCTCCCAACTAGAAGCCTCTAGAGTAGCGCCAGTTTGAGATATATCCCTCTACTCATGGAGCTTATCCCTTGGCTAAAGGAACCCTAATCCCTTCATTGGAGGATATCATCCCTTTATTTATGGATCTGAAACTTCCTCAATCTCTTTATAAATTGAGCTGAAGTTTCAGGTTGAAGGGTAGATACTAAACTGGTAGTGGAGAGAGTTCATAGAGTTCATAGATTCTGAATTGGTAGTTGTTGATTGAACATTTAAGATCACACCTTTGTACACAAGACTTCACGCTGGTCATTCTAGAGAGGAAGGTTGGTCATTGCATAGACATACGGGAGAAATATGTACAACATCAAGGCTCAGGTTGTAAGATTGCTCTTTTTTATTCCTGCTAATACATATGGATCTCTTTTTCTCATTATGTTGTTTTTGAATTCATTGAAATAATGTCAATAGTTAGATTCCTTGATCACTAAGTTGAACTGGTATTTATGATTATTATATACTGCATGTTTTTTGATTGCAAGTTTTTCTCAGCATTGAACAATTGATTTGGAGCAAAAGGAAAAAAGGCTACATCAAATGTCTTGATTGAAAGGTAGGAGCATAACCTCCTCATTTATAAGTTGTAATAATATAAAACGTTAATAGTTTAGAGAAAGAGGCATTTGAATGTTTATTTGTTTCTAGTTATCTGATGGGGTACTAGGGAGATCGTTCTTGTTTGCAAAAGGGATTAATCCACAAAAAACTTAGATAGAGCTAGTTAGGAAGATTGTTTAGAAAACATATAGAAAATTTAAAAAAAAATTAAAAAACATGAAAACAAAAACACTTTCATTAGTGTTTTTCATGCTTAGACACAGAAATTAGGAAGGCAGATCCCCAAAATAAAACCCCCCAACCACTAAAAAAAAAATTTCACTAAATACAAAATCCATTTGCAAAACAAGATATAAAAAACATGATGTTAAAAAATTAATTTAGATAAGGAGCATTTGCCACCATAAGGATCTTTTAAAATCCCTGTCTGCAATTTAGAATGGTCACTAGGGATGAATCTTCATTTCAAAATATAGAAGAGGAACAGAGCATCCTTGAAGAGGATCCACAAGAAGAGAATCCATAAAATTATTCTAGTTATATTTGTAAGGAGATCAATGAGTTATGGATCACATGCTATGAAGTGCAAACAATAGAGCTATAAATTGAAGAATATCTAAAATATGTATCACAAGGTCCCTTTTGCATCCATGATTTTGAACAAGTTCCACAAGAAGAACTTTGTGATATGACAGTTAAGGAAAGCCAAGAAAATGAAGATTATTTCCAAACTTGGTTTCAACTAGCCATTACGCCACAACACCACTCCATTTTTCAACATTCCTTAGCATCAAATATTTATAATCAAATAATTTTTCATGTCCAAATATTCATTAAGGTATATTTTCCAAACTTCGATATAAGTCTACTTATGATCTTGTTACACAAGTGGATGCATTGGAAATTCTCTTATACTTGAGAGAATAAATTAATTTTCTACAATAGAGTAGGATAGAATAGAATAAATAAACAAGTAGAATAATTTCACAATAAGACTTGCATAATAATTTTGGTTTAGACCCTCATGAATAATTTTTCAAATCATTCTTCAATACTCATTTGGAAGGAATTTATGGAAAAATGCTCTAAGAACAATCCTATTTTGGGTAACCATGTGGGATAATTTTTAAAGCATGTTTTTAAACAAGGTACATCTTGAAATCTTTTTTTTTTAAATCCATTTTGAAATTTTCAATTTGGATCAAAAATAAAAAATATATGATCAAAATAAACACTAGATCTCAAGATAAATTTTGAGGAAAAAGTTAGTAAAAAATTTATTCGAGGGTTCTAATGGAAATTTTTTTATATGATATGTATAGAAAATATATTCCTTGGAATATAGTTTCCAAATCAATTTGAATCACCTCAATCCGACATCATATGAAAAAGTTATGCTCAAAATACTAACTACTTGTCGAAAAATATGCATGGTGACAATTTTAGGTCTTGAATGTTCATTGGAATATTTCACATATGAAATCATATTATTTGCAAAACATTTTTACATGGGATATAGATATTCAATTCTGGTTCAAGACACAATTTTAATCATCCCATTTGGAGGTCAAATGAAAAATTTATGCCACATTTAGCGATTGCATGTCTTAAAATCAACATAGTGAAACTTTGCTTCCTAGATCTGTTCATCAACAATTTTGTGATATAAAACCTAAGGATTTTAAAATTTTGTTTCTATTGGATAGAAAAAAATGAATCTAATTTAATCTCCAAGTGGAATCACATCTATCCGATCTTTAAAAAAAAAGTTACAGTCCAAATAGTGATTGTTGGTCTAGTAAAAAATTCACAAGAAACTCTATCAAACATGGTACTCTTCATATTTTTTTGCATATCGTTTTAAACCATTTTGAAAAAATGTTTATACTGGAAGTATCCATATTAGTTTACTTAAACTTTTCTTTGGAATCACTCTAATTGGACATAAAAAATATTTTGTGAATAAAATACCGCCAGGAGCTCTAGGTTGGCCACCATTCCTCAAGGGGAAAACAAATGCATTTTCTTTGTATATCATCTTTGGAATTGTTTTTCAAGCATTTATTGTAATTATTTTACATATTTCTTGGAACAAGAGATACTTTACACTTCTCTTACTCCATCATTTAATATTGTATTGCAGTAAAATGCTATGTTTTTGCTGGTCCTAGGAAGATTTGAGGGGTCAAGTCCATGAATGAAGGATTTTCAAAGCCAATATTTAAAAATTTACATCTGAGAATATGAAATGAAAATATTCAAGTCAAACAAAATTGGAATTCATAGTATGTTGAGTTCATCCAAAGAAACTCAAAAATCTTGAAGCTTGCTTTCAGTTGTTGACCAATAGCACCAACAACACTACAAGATGAATCAAGATCAAGGAAAAATACATGAAGCTAATCATCAGAAGAAGAATTCAAGTTCTGTACCGTGAAAATTTGCATCCATTTCCAAAGAATCCTTTCATAATCTGTATTGTTCATGATGTCATTCATCTACCATATTGTATGTTAAGCTCCACAATCATTCATGTTGAAGACCATATCTATTATATGTTTATCCATCTACTAGTAGAACATGAATTCAACCTATATTAGTTTCATAAGATTTCCATACTTCCCTACTGCATTATATACAACTTCCATCCAGAAAACAAAGAAATAAGAAAAAAGAGAAAATGATAAAAAATAATAAAGAGATTTGGCTGTGAAAATCCAGATTTTTGGCATAGTACAAATCTGAATTCATATTGGAAAACCAAGTCACTTGACTAACATGATTTATTTTTAAAATTTTTGTGTTTTTAATTCATTTTATGTTTCAGTTTGGCACTAAGTTATGACATTCTATCCTCTAATTTCTAGACTTGAGGAAAAGTATTCAAATAAGCAAGGGGGAAGACAGAATTAAACAAGTGCATTTGATTTTAAAATCTGAGCAACTCAACATACTCAAAGCATCAAGGGACCTGAAAAATGAGCATTATCACATCAAAAAGGGACCTGAACATGATAATCATCAACATCACAAATGGACCTGAACATATATGAGTCAAAGACTATTTATTAAAGGGACCAAAGGATCAACATGTAAATTTTGTCATAAGGGATTTGTATACAAAGAACTGTTAGAAGGGACCTGTTTACAAAGAACAACCAATCAAGTTCATCAATCAACTCATTATTCAAGTTCATAAATTCACTAAGGAGCTAATATTTTTCAAATCATCAATCAAGGGAAGTATTGTAAGTTACAAATTTATTTTTAATGGCTTTTTATTTTGAAATAAATTCTTAAATTAGGAGACTAATTAAACCTTGGTGCACATGGAGTGTAAGCCTTCATTCCATGTACATACCGAAATCTCTCTTTTCATAGAAAAAAATCTTACCCTATCTCACTTTTCATAAAACTTTCTACCCTACTATATATTCAATTCATGCCTCTTTGCCTACAAATTTTCTCTGCAAAACAAGCAAGCATGGGTTAGTGTCATAAAAAGAAGAACACATATGGAGTTATAATGCTATGGTGTCAATGATACATTCACATAATCTAAAGTGAAAATTTTTACTCTATTATAGGTCTTGAAATTACCTTAAAATGATCATTTCAAAAATATACTTTAAAGAGTAATAATTATGAGAAATTCATCATGAGAAGGAAGACATTAAACTCTGAAGGACAAGGAATAAAAATAAATCATTACAAAAAGGAACTTGCAAAGATCAATGTAATCATCAAAGGAGACAATGAAATGTAGCCTTGATGGATACAAATTTGCAATGAAAGGTGAATGAATGAATAAAATTGAGCCCATTACAAAGGAAATGTATGCAAGGTGAAAGAAGGGTGCATACAAATCAAACCCTTGTGTCTTAACCTTTGCAAAAATACATGTATGAAATGGTGGGCATATATAAACCAAACAAATCTGAAAATTTTTATGTATCAAGGGCATATCAAATGAAAACAAACCATAGCAAACAAAATTAATTTTTGAAATTGATATGGATGCAAAAGGATTGTCACGAAAACGACAAAAAGGGAATGGACAGGTGTTAAAACCCATGGTCAAGGAAAATTCAAAACACTGCAAACACAAAGCCGATCAAAATTTCAAATGGTGCTAAGCCAGAGAGAAAGCATTAAACACCAACATAGAGAGAAAACATTCAACACCACATAGTGAGGCAACGTTCAGTGCCAGTGCCTTCACGCAAGGAGCAGAAAGGAATTCAACAACTATTGTGCCTTGGATCAGGTAGGGAACATAACCCAGAGAAATTAGAAATTGATTTTGAAATGAAGATATAGGAATGAGTTGAGTAGGGTATGCATGGATTTCAATACCAAAAATATCGACAAAGAGCTAGAGAGAGCACTGTGTTTTCATTAATTATAACCCAAGAAACTAAATGTTGAAATCTCTATTCAAATCCCATGAATTCCACAGAGATTCCAAGTTGAGTTTGATTAGGAGTTAAGTGCAAGAAGTTAATTTTTTATGGTCAGATCCTAAGTATGAGATTGGCATTTAAATACCAGTAGTGTAGGTAACCACAATCCCAGTTGAAAACGTGATTTAACTCTGAGCTAGCAAACTTTTTGGTGGAAATTTGAGTTTACAACTGCGTGGTGGCATCGTAGGCTCGATTTCAAGTCCCAGGTGTACGATTTCCAACACCAAAACTCCAGTCACATTAATTAACCTTAGAAACAAGTCTGAAGTTCATGGTGACTGTTGTAGAACACCCAGAAAATCGATTTCTTTCCTGGATTCGATTTCTGAAGAGGCAGTGTATGGTAATGTTAATTAAAAGTTGAAGGCAGAGATAAGGAGATGAGTACATGCATTTAAAGGAAACTGTTTAAAATCGTGATTAACCAAATATAGAAGACCTGTAGGTTGGTTTACATTTCTAGAATTCGATTTTTGAAGAGGGTAGTAACCAAAATATCGATTTCTGAGGTATTTTGACACCGTAGTGTTTTTAGAAAAGTGTTTTCAAATCATCAAAACATAGCCTTCTCTCCACAAGAAGCAAAGATAGAGGTGAAATATCAGAGTTTTTTTTCTCATCACAGAAGGTGTCCAACAATAAAAAACATCAAGATCAGGCCTTGGTAAGTGACACTTCTGTGTTATTTAAAAGAAAATTTTGTTTTTCAATAAATCCACCAAGAAATACCTTTCTCCTTTGGTCATAAATATAATTTCTCTGCTATATTAAAATGAAAAAAAAAATCTATTTCATTAAAACAAAGAGTTATTATTATTCCATGAGATTATTTATAGTTGAAAGGTATTTAAATTGGTACAGAGACCAAAAAGAATAAAAGCATCCTGACTTCAGTACGGGGAGTAGAATTGAACCCACTAGATTTCAATTAGAAAATTGGAATAAAGAAACCATAGAGAAACTCTACCAGGCAGGCCTATTAGAGTTTCTAAGAAATTTTAATGGGAATAATGGAAAAGTCGCAGAGGAGTTTGTAGCTAACTATGACAATTAAAAAACCAGAGTACGAGACATTCTTGTTTCCGTTACTCCAGAATATATTGCTCAAGATACACATTTGTCAATGACAGGAGAAGAATACCATAAGGGGAAAAGTTTTAAAGAGAAGGGGTGGAATTAATTTTTAGAGAAGCAGAGGAAAGGAACATTTGAAAAAACCAAGGGGATTCCAAGGGAATGGTTGAGAGAACCATGGACAAAACTGATTCTCATTATTCAAAAATACTTTACCTGTGATGGAAGGTATAGTATAATACACCTATATCATATCAAATTACTCCAACATATAAAAGGGGTTTGTAGACTATACCTCCCCTATTTCTTTTCCAAGATTTTAATGAATCAGGGGACAGGTCCACAGGCAGAACAATAGGGAGGTTAGCATACAGAGGCAGAAGATCAAAGAGACAAAGACAAGCATGAGGACATGCTTTAGAATAAGCAAGGAGGAGATGTTGGCCCTCAATGTTGACCCTTTATCACAATGCATAATCCACATATCTATCATCCCTTACCATCATATCATGGTCATATTTTTCATATTTTTTCCTCTTTTTTCACTTTAAGGTAAAGTAATTATGTCTTTTAATTTTTGGATTTTTTAGTAAAAATTGGGTATTAAAAATTAATTTTGTCTGAAACCAAAATTTCCATAATGGCTCCCTAGGTATTTCCTTTGCCTTATATGACAGAGGTCAACCATGATCAAAGGCCCTCCGAGCCAATGACAATGTGACACTTGTCCTTCTGTGACTGGTTTTGAAGCTAGATGATGTGTCATGTTTCTAGTGGTTCGTACTCTGGGTGATTTGGCGTGTTTTTATTGGGTTTAGCCCAATGTCTGAATTAAATTTTGTATATGGTGTAAAAATTATGGTAAGCTGTGGTGGAAAATATTAATTATGGTTGAAATATTTTAAATATTACAAAGTTTGAAACTATATGGTGGCAGAGTAATATTTGTTATGGCAAAACATAAAATGGGCGGAAGGGCGGAGGTTGAGGCTCGACCCCACGACCTCCCCCACACCACTTTCTGCTCTAACCAACATACCACAACTTCAATATTATAAATGTATGCCCATGACTTAAACTTATAGTAATATGGCTCGACCGTTGGGCGGAGGAGGGGGGGGGGGGGGGCAATCTCCTCACAATAGAACCAAACCATATAACCTCACCACAGTGCCACAACTAAACGCGCTTAATGCGACCTAAACACATAGTTAGATCCACTTATCACTTAATTAATCCATAATTATCTTAGCAGTTCAGTTGGAAGTGTCCAACAAGTTTGGTGGACCTCCATAATTGGCGGGGCTAACTAGAGTCTTCTCCAGATTTGGAGAAGATTTCCTAGGAAAATTAAATGAAACATATCTGGAGAAATTTTCGACCAATTTTGGCTCAGAAAGAGTCATTCCTAGTAGATTGGCATGTTCTGAATGCATTAATGGTACAGATTGTAGAGGTAGAGGAGAACTTCTGAAAGTGATTTTTACACTTTGAATATTAAAGAAGCCCGAGGCCGCTAGGAGGGAAGGCCATGCCTAGATCAACTGAAGACCATATTCAGAGATTGAAGGGTCATTTATGAATGTTTTGGAAATTATGAACACATGGAAGCATGTTTCAGGAGCTATAGGTGAATGTAAACAACACTTTTTCACTTTTGAGCTAATACAGAGGGCCAAGCCATGGAAGCTGGACCAAGGAAATGTAGCTAAGGAGGGGTGAACTCCTTCATCAAAACACTATGTTGATGGATCAATTGCGATGGTTTGTTGTACTTGTTTTTGTTGTTTTTCAACATTTGTATTTCATTCTTTATGCTCTTGAATTTAACTTAAAAACTCAGTTAATTTACCTGTTTGGTAGACATAAACACAAAGGAAACCTATGCACAATACGCATAAGATCAACAAATAAATTTTAAATCTGAAGATGAAATTAACACAACAAAACTAACATTCAAACTCATATCACTCCTCCACCTGCAACTCTCCCTCTGGATTTATTTTCTCTTGCTGAACTTCAACCACTGATAAAATCGATTTACTTGGGCAACTGATTATATGCACTGGTGTGTTTTCCAAATGACCCTCAAGCCTTCCTTTATAGTCTTCTTGTTGAGATATCAATGACTGAGATTAGATATCTAATCACCAGCTAAGAGACTTGATCCATGTTCTCTAGAAGATTCACACTTTGTTTTATTAATACCCTTTAATTATTTAATTTCCCTAAGTTTAGACTTAGGGTTTTCATTAAAATAAATAATTGTTTTAATAAAACATATTTCAAGTCGAATTTTCACAAATGATTTCTGGGTTTTTTGGAAAACATGTGCCTAAGTCTCTCCACAAATTTTGAGACTTAGAACACTTTTGATGCTACCAAAAATCAACTCTCCCTTTTAGCGAGGAAAGTGCTCTAACAACATGCCTGCTACATATTGTTCTAACCCTAAAGAATCCTCTGCACTGTTGATGTCTAAATGGTTGTCCACCAACCACTGCGCTACTGATGCCCATGAAACTGCACTACCACTGTCGCATCCATACTACAACTCCGTCTCAAGTGCTGCCTCATCTGTTTTTACTACTGAAACAAATTTTCAATCATCCCTATCTTTTCCTTGAATTAAACAAACTTTTTTCTCCCTAGTGCCTTGATGAGAATGTCTACTACCCGATCTCCTATGGGGATGTACTACAACTTTACTTCCCCCCATTGAACACAGTCTTGATAAAATGACACCTAATGTCGATGTGCTTTGACCGATCATGAAAAAGAAGATTCTTAGAGAGCTTAATGCAACTCTGATTATCACATAGAATATTGGTCGCCTCCATCTTCCTTCTGAATAAATTCACGAGAAATTTTCTAAGCCATATGGCCTCACATGAATTTTTTCTAGCAACCATATATTAAACTTCAATTGTGCTCAGTGTGACAAACTTCTGCTTCCTGCTACACTAGGAGGTCATTCCTGATCCAATATTGAAGTAGTACCATGTCGTACTTTTCCGATCTACCGAGCTTCCTACCCAATCTGCATATGTGAATCAACATAGTCTGATATCATCACCTTGGGTGTATCTTAATCCATATCTGACTATTCCTCGCACATATTGGATAACGTGATGATTAGTTGCCCTGTGCACCCTCTTTGGTTCCACCATGAACAGACTGAGGGAATTAACAACGCAACAAATGTCTGGCCTGGTGTTGACCAGATACATGAGAGACCCTATGAGCTGCCTATACAATGTGGGATCCACTTATTTATGTTCATATTCATCTATTTTCTTCCAGTTATTGATTATTGGAGTAGCCATGGATTTACAGTCCTACATTCTAAATCTATTTAGAAATTCCATAGCGTATCTTCCTTGCCAAGGAATATTTCTCCCTTCTGCTGCCAAACTTCGAATCCCAAAAAATAGTGTATCAACCCCAAATCCTTCATGTATAATTATTCTTCTAGATTCTTCTTGCAGTATTTTATGAGCTTATATGATCCTGTCAAAAATAAATCATCTACATACAAAACGAAAATCAGAGGCTCATTCTCTATTTTGAGATAGTAGAGATTAGGATCAATGTCACTCTTGACAAATTCCATCTACTGCAAGTATCCATATATTCGACCATACCATGCTCTATGTGCCTGTTTAAGCCCATAAAAGGCTTTCTTTAGCCTGTATACATGAGACTTCTTCTCATGTGTTTTGAAGCCTTCTGGTTTTTCGATGTAAACCCCTTATTCTATCACCCTGTTCAAGAATGCAGTCTTGATGTCCATTTGGTGAATTTCCCATCCCATCTTCACCAAAAGGGATACTTTGATAGACGTATATTTGGCTACAGGGGTAAAGGTTTCTTCGTATTCTATCCCTTCCTTCTAAGCATATCTCTTAGCCACAAACCTGGCCTTGTATTTCTCTACACTTCCATCTACAATGTACTTGATCTTGTAGATCCACCTAGAACCTACAACTGATATGTCCATTGGTATAGGTAAGACTTCCCAGACATCATTAGTCATGATAGAGTTGTACTCCTCTACCATGGCATCCACCCAAACTTGATTTTGTACAACCTCCTGAAAGCTAAAGGGTTCTTCAACCTGTGCTACCAATGCTTGGTATCTGTCAGGCTGTCTACGCTGCCTTTTCCCGATCCAAACTCCTTAGCATCTTTAAGAATATTTCGTACTTCTCTGTTAATTCTGCCACTGGTGGTGGGTAGCTCAAACATTTCTTCTTCCTGCTGTCCCATTTGCTGCGAGCCATTTAGATTTTCTTCTCTTGAAGAAATACTAGTACTGGTCATAATGTTGGATCCTGGTGGTTGCCCATCTGATGGATCTTCTCCTAGCTGCTGTTGGACAAGAGGTAAATCCTAAGACCGTTCTTCCGTAGGCATATCTTGGGATTTTCTGAAGGCTCGATCCTCCATGATTGTCACATCCCTCCTTACTACAACTTTCCTATTACCTGGAATGTAGATTTTGTATGCCTTAGATGTCTCACTATATCCTACAAGATACCTTTTCTCAACTGTCTAATCTAGTTTGCTTCATTTCTCATATGGAACGTGACAATAGGCCACACTCCCAAAAATCTTGAGGTGACTTACCTCCAGCTTCATCGCTATGAAGACACTCTCGAGCGTTGTCTTGCCCAATGCTCTGTGAGGGGTCCTATTATGGATATTTACCATTGTGCTTCATGCTTCTGCCCACAGAAATCAAGGCAGATCCCAGTCATACAACATTGCCTTTGCTGCCCCAACAATAGTTCCGTTCTGCAACTCCATTGTACTCTAGATTATAAGGAGCGCTCCATTCTCTCATGATGCCCTCCCTTGTGCAAAAATATGTGAAATAATTATCAGTATATTCCCCACCATTATATGAACGCAATACTTTGATTTTCTTCCTGGTCAGGTTTTCTACCAAACCTTTAAATTCCTTGAACCGATCAAAGACCTCATCGTTGGTATTTAAGAAGTAAATTCAAGTCTTCCTGGAATGGTCATCAATGAAGGTGACAAATTACTTACCTCCAACAAGATCACTAGTGGAAATTGGTCCACAGATATCTGAATGTATTAGTACCAATACACTTTTCGCCCTATTGTTGCTTCTAGAATATGCTACTTTAGCGTACTTTTGTAGTATGCACCCTCTGCATATGTCATCATGATTGGTGCTAAGAAAGGGAACTCCTGTAACAGTTTCTCTGAGCATTATCATAGCTCCATGGTGTAGATGCCCCATTCTTCTATGCCATAGCTCATTCATATCTGATTCACCACTAATCTTTCTTCCTACTAGTGCCATTGGAGACTCTAGCTTCAACTTGTATAGTCTTTTTGCTTCGAGTCCCAATCTAAGCCTTCTTCTTCCAACTTGGATGATTGACATCAAATTTAATTTCGATAAAGTATACATCATATCCTTTTTCCTGTAATTGAGATACTAAATTTAAATTCATTCCCATACCTGGCACATGCAACACATTTGTGGCTCAGATATTGTCTCCTGATTTTGTCTGAAATTCTACGGTCCCTTTTCCTATAGGTGTACACTTTGTTTTGTTTCCCATAGTAATTTAGAATTCCATCCATTCTTCTTGATAACTGGAGAAATGATCTCTTTCTCCATTCATATGGGTTGAAGCCCTGCTATCAATATACCAATCATATGATGATGTAGAGCTACACAAACATGCACATTCCTTTTCTATCCTTGAGGCCAAATCTTAAATAACACGATCTTCCATCTTATTTGTGCTTTTCCTTTTCCCGGCAACTTCTGCAGAAGGAATGCATAAACCCTCAGGAGTATAATTAGATGTAAGAGCAGCACCACGATTTCCCTTTGGCATAGACCATCCTGCTTTCTTGCTCAACCTTGCTCTGATACCATGTGAAAATTTCAATCTTGAAATCCTACTGCAATATCTGATGTTACTTCTCCTACTTATTATTCAGAAATAAGTTATTTATGGAAATCTATTAAGTAAATATTCAAATAAATTCAAATTCAGACTTCACCATACAAATAATGAGAAAAATTATAAGGAAATACTAGCACAAGAATGACACAGATATTTTTGGACAATTGTCCCCAAAAAATCCTAATGCAGGAAAACTGGTGCAACAGATGAGGGCTTCTATTATTCTTCAGAAAAAATCTTCTTGTACAATTTAAAATCAACACTAATGAAGATAAATTCTCTACGATAACATTGGAGAAATTTCTCACAAAATTTTTTGATGAGAAATGACCACGGAAGGACCCTCCCGGGCCTCCTGCATCACCACTGTACTGGTTCTGTGTGGGGACTATGTAGAACTACGTCGCCTCCACACTGTTCCCTTCCTGCCTTTGCGTTTTATCTTCCTGCCACTGCGTCAGTTTCTCCTGCACCCTAGATTGATGTTGAACCCTCTATGTCTCTCCTCCACCTGCAACTCTCCCTTTGGATTGATTTTCTCTTACCGAGCTTCTGCCACTAAGAAAATCGATTTACTTTGGAAACTAAGTATATGCACTGGTGTGTTTTCCAAATAACCCTCAAGCCTTCCTTTATAGTCTTCACGTTGAGATATCAACCGTCGAGATTATATCTCTAATCAAGGACTAAGATTATAACTTGACTTGATCCATGTTCTCTAGAAGATTCACACTCCATTTTATTAATACCCTTTAATTATTTAGTTTCCCTAAGTTTATACTTAGGGTCTTCATTAAAATAATTAATTATTTTAATAAAACATATTCCGAGTCGAATTTTCACAAATGATTTATAGGTTCTTTGGAATACATGTGCCTAAGCCTCTCCACAAATTTTGAGACTTAGATCACTTTCGATGCTACCAAAAATCAACATCAAGAGAGTGATCAGGCCCTACTATATGACTCCATATTCAAGAAATTCAGGGGAAAGTTGATGATAATATTGTTATGTCTTTTTTTGGTGGAAAAGTTTCATGAGAATGGATCTATCTAGATAAAAAAAAAAATTGATGAAGAAGGAATTCCACTTTTGGCCAATGGTTACCATTTGAAACTCTACAAGCAACCTATAACAAAGGAGGAGTTTACTAACTCAATAAGAAATGAAATAGGTGTAATTAGAGGTCTCACAACTCTCAATTCATCCAAAATTTGATTAGCATAAGAAGAAAAAGAAAACAAACAACAAAAAAGGAAAAAAACAATAAAAACAATAAAAGGCCTAGGTGAAAACCTCCATGAGGCACTTGAGGCAAACTATAGGACAAAAAACCCCCATGAGGCATTTCAGGAGTCAAACAAATAAAAAATAAAAAGTCCCATAGGTGAAAATCTCCTTTTAGGAACTTGGGGCAGTCGTGTAGGTTGAAAACCTCCTTTGAGGCATCCTGCAGGTCTCAAAAAGAAAGAGAAAAAAAAAGGAAAAAATGAAAAAGAGAAAAATAACAAAGGAAAAGCAAGGGACCCTTACATCATTATTGTCGACATGTTTATTTGTAGGGTTCTAGTCACATCCAAAAGAGGACAAAAAAGAAGGAGACAACTTCAAAACTCCACTTTTCCAACAACTAAGTTATATCTCTACATATCCTCCATCATTTCATTTACTTCCCCAAATTTCCTCCATCACCGGGTCACCTACCTCACTCAATTTTCCTCTGTCCTGAAGTGATACAGGATTGTCCAGATTTTCTACAAGATTATGATCGACATTAAAAAAAAAAAAAAAAAAAAAAAAAAAAAAAAAAAAAAGTTTCAAATTTTATGTTTTTCATAGAGGAACAAGAGGAGGGGTCTACCACACCCTCATCATCCATCCTCCACACCATTTTGCCTCTCCTCCACCCAAATATCCACTTAGGTCCATAAAAAAAACTCATTTTCACCCCTTCTTCCATAATTTGCACCACAACAAAGGCTTTTGATCCTTTTCCATGGATTGATCAAGAATTATCAATGTTTTTGGAACCATGATCTGAATGAGATTGTGATCGTAGAGGGGTATGTGTGACTGCTACAGGAAGACACACATTCTTGTAGTGGTTGGTTGTGGAGCCTGATTATCTTATTTATTTTGTATAATAGCGTTGGACCCCTATTCTTAATGGGGAGGCAACACCGCCCGTAATTAAACGCTGCCTGGGGGGTCCAGGGGGGGCAGATGTGACTTTATGGAGCCCCCCCCTGGTAGGGGGTTTTGGGGGCAGTGCCCCCAAAGCTAAATATAGATGTAAAATTTCCTTGTAAAAGTATTGTAATTTCTAGTCAATCTGGTTTGTTCATTAGGCGGATGATCTGACGGTAGAAGTTATGTTTAATTTAGGGTTTTTTTTCCCTAGAAGGCGACCCCTCATTTTGTATGAGGGTATTGTATTGCGGTTGTGTATTTTATGTGTATCCTCAGAGTGAGAAACAGATAGGGAGACTGTGAGAGATAATAGAGGATATTACAACGGATCTGCTGTAGGTTGTGTCTCTTCATTTTGCTGGATAATATAAAGTAAGGACTGGTCGTTCAGGGTGGACGTAGCCCAAACTAGGTGAACCACGTATATCTGTGTCTCTATGGTTTTATGTGTTTTGTGTGTTTGTGTTTTCCGCATATTTTATGTGTTGCATTTCTTTGTAATATACAATTTTTCTAACAACTGGTATCGGAGCCGAAGGTCTATTTGGATGATAAGCTCACAGGAAAGAAGGGTTCCTGGTTCGAGTGGGAGAAATGGCGAAAGGTGGTAAGTTTAGGGTCAAGAAATTTAACGTCCAAAACTTCCCGCTGTGGAAGATGTAGATGGAAGATTATCTGTATAAGAAAGATCTGTACCTACCATTGAGCGGAAAAACAAAGAAGTCGACGACTATGAAAGACGCAGAATGGGAGATTATCGATAGAAAGGCACTTAGAACAGTATGGTTGTGCCTTGCGACGTCGGTAGCCTTCAATATTTCGAAGGAAACAACAACAGAGGGTTTGATTAAGGCATTGGCGAAACTATATGAAAAACCCTCGGCCTCAAACAAGGTATTTCTTATGAAACGTTTATTTAATATGAAGATGTCGGAAAGTGGATCTATTGCAGACCATTTAAACGATTTTAATACAATTACTAGTCAGTTAAGTTCTGTAGGGGTAAAATTTGATGATGAAGTTAGAGCTCTGTTATTTTTGTGCTCATTTCCAGAAAGTTGGAATGGTTTAGTTGTGGCCATTAGTAACTCTGTCTCTAGATCTAGTACTTTAAAGTTTGATGATGTTGTCGGTGCTATCCTTAGTGAGGAAATGCGAAGGAAAAGCTCTGGTGAGATATCGGGTAATGCTTTGAGTGCAGAGTCTAGGGGAAGAAAAATGGAAAGAGGTAAGAGCTCAGGATATCGCAATAAATCAAGGAAATGCAGATCCAAGTCCATAACGAGGATAGTGTGCTGGAAATGCGGAAAGAAAGGACACCTGAAGGAAGAATGTAGATCTCGGAAGGGAAAAGAAGGAGACACATAGCAAAGAAAAAAATCATGAAGAAAATGTGACAGGTAATGTGTTATAAGATGCTTTGGTTCTTTCTTTCAAAAATGTTACTGATTCCTGGGTGGTAGATTCAGGGGCCTCATTCCATGCCACGCTTGATAAGAAATATTTTCATGACTATGTTCAAGGAGATTTTGGACAAGTTCGTTTGGGTGATGATAAACCCTATAAAATTGTTGGAATGGGTAAAGTTCTTGTAAAATAGCTGTGATGTTCCTTTTTTAGGAATGTCAGCAATCAACAATCTATTCCAAAGATTGATTGAAGGGGCATTTACCGGATGTGTCACCTTCTCAAGGAAATGTGAGATCCGGAGGCTAGCTGGCCCTTTTCAGACTCTGTCTATAGAGCTGCTTGAAGAATTCTGCTCAAAAGTGAGCTACAGCAATATGCAAAACATAAGCATGAAGATTAACTTGCATAAACTATAGAAAATGCTAGAGAACTCATAGTCATATTATTATAATAATAGCAGCTGCAAATGTATACAAAATCTTGAGGGAAATGATGCTCAAGATGAACAATGCCAATCCTCAAGGCAGAAGTACAAGAATCATGAGAAAAACACTGCTACACATGTGAACCCTAGCTATGAATGCACAGCAAATGGAGACACTGCAACATGTAAAATGGTAATGAAATGATATTACAATAATAGCTCAAGAAATGAGGGGGAGCAAGCTCTCAATCCCTGAAAACAACACTACAACAATCCTCTAAAGGATTGGCCATAATAGATGTACAAAATACGAAGATACAATAATGCCAGAGTTTTTGGGTAGCAACAGCAACTCAAATATAAAAAATAAGGAGGAGAATGTATATAGCCTACAAACTTAAGCAACCTCCTCCAAATGGATTCCTTAAGTGCAAGGCTAATCCCGGCACAAGAAATCTCTTCCTCCAAAATGATGGAGCAAACCCCCATTGCAGAAAAACTCTGAAATAACGCAGTCTATGGAAGGGACTACGCTGATGAAGGTGGGAGAAGCTTGGCCTGCTGCCAAAATATGCAAATCAGCTCTGGAAACCCTCCTTACTAATCTTCCCAAGGGATAGGAACTCCTTCCTATGAAAGATGAGGCAAGGAATTTTGTTGTGGAATCTTTTCCACTGCAACACCTGCAACACAACCAAGTGACTGCATTGTAGATGAATTAATGGCTATGGAAAAATGCCTAGATATGGAGAAATGAAGAGCAACCCTCCTTGAGCTACTCAAGGGAGGAGAGGAACTCCTAAACAGGAATCCCTCGTGCCAAAGGCACTGCAATTCAGCTGAACAGCTGAAGACTACAAATAGACTCAAATTCCAAATCTTCAATAATGCCCTCTATGGCTGCCTCATCCTCCTTATATGCAAAATAATGCCTCTATGCCATGGAACCCACCCAATTATGGTTTCTCCCACAAGGAATCTTCCTCCTTCTCTAACTGTGTTGTCTTCCCAAGTAAGCTACACCCTCTTAGGCTGCGTTGTTGACTTGGTCAACATGGCCTCATCCTCATGTGTTTGCCCCCTTTTCATACTAGGAGGTGAAAAAATGGCTACTCCATGGATCCCTTCTTACCTCATGTGGAATTTTATTTATGCAAATGGGTCTCCTTACCCACTTTATTTATCTCCTAGATAATATGAGCAAAAATTAATGTTCCAATTTATTTGCAAATTTTTTGGAACATTACAGTCCTCCCCTCCCAAATATTTCTTTCCCTCAAGCAAGTGAAAGGATAGACTATGTCTTCTTCTCCTCTACCTGTAGCATCCCTGTATGATGATCTCCTCCAAGTGCAGAGATGCTATCTCATCAATTAAACCTCCACAATGCTCCTCCTTAGCATGCAAGTAGCTACCAAGCCATCATCATGTAAGGTGTAATGCTCAAGAAGATAGCAAGTGATGTCTAGAGGTCCCCCCCCTTGAGGAATGGAGTCTGAAATCTAATGGGGATTTTCTCCCCCACATGGTCCATCCATCCCCAAGCTATGTGCCATGAAAATTGAGTCACCTCCCAACTAGGCAACTCAGGAAAACTGTCATCCACCTTTGGCTCCAGCAAAGAAGGTGGGCTGATAATCTACACATGGTAGACCATATAGTCTACCCCATGCTGTCCATCTCTCCACTTAAGATAAATGTAGAGTGTCTGCTGATCCTGGGCTGCAATAAGGTTGCCATCAAGTGGCAAGAAGAAGGCTGGACCTCCCAAGGTCTCTCCCTCAACGCTGCAAGACATGCGGGCCCAAGAATCTCCATATGTGCTGAGTCAGGAATCATCCTCATATGGTATCATACCCAACATATGGCTCACCCCATAATAAAACAACGGTGTTGTTATGATGGCCATACCATATCTCATGTTCCCATCAGAACATGTAGTGCAAAATATGTGAGGGACTCCTCCCTCGATGGACACATCTATCCTATGTGTCTCTTCCTCAACCCTGCTCCTCATAAAGGCATGAACAATAGAATCATAGGGAGAAAATAGGAGCATCATGCTTGCTGCCATGTGTAACAAATGAGAATGGAAATGGTCCCTCAAGTGCAACCAGCGCAGCTTAGTGCTCCACTGCCATAGAGACTGATAAAAATTGTGGTTGCTCAACCACCGGTTTGTTGCATCAATCTCCTCACAAGCTTGGGGAAGGTAAATGATACTTGTTGAAAATTGGGCATGCCTTCCATGATATCTATCCTCCCCAAGTCCTCCAAGATAATGGCCATTAGCCATGCTTATGGCCCCCACTAAACCATGAGGTCTAGAAAAATGTATGCTCCTCCTTGGAGCACTCTCCTGCATGTGTATGGTTAAGGGATGCATACATATATTATACAAATGATCATGTGAAAAAAAATGTACACCCTTACCATGTTCTCTGCTCATATCAATTTAGGGACTCATAGATGAATCTCCTCTCATCCGTAAAGGGAAAAGGGGTGGTTGTGCTGATTCCCCCATCTCCATATGGTTGGTGCATCTCCTCCTATGATGATCATCAGATGTCCTACAAGTGAAAGGATCATTTGAATATCCCACCAATAGCCGGAAGTCCCAATGAAGATCTATCCTCCATAATGACAGTGCTGGTAGTCCCTCATGAAGAACATCTGTCATATGGTTGTCCCCCTCCTTGACATCTCCTATGCCCAAGTCACAAGTTGGAAGGTTGCTATCCTTCCTATGCTGCTTTTTCCACAGCACAGAATCTGCAATGAGAGTAGGTGTAGATGAGGCTGAGGAAATGTATCCCTCCACCATGAGTCTATCCAAAACTCCCACTGCTGTCTCAAGCTCTCCCAAGGTTCCCACCTCTATAGAATCAATGAGTGGTGCCTCCAAGTGTGAAGAAACCATCCCCCCATGCTGAACTAGTGGCCTCCTGGGTGAAATGCCTCCATGTGGTGAGACATATCCATCAAGAGAAGACTGAACATATGGATGAACACTTATGTCCATGCCCTGACTGCGCAATCCAGCCTCCATCCTTGGTGCAACAACCTCCAAAAATGGATATGGGTGAGTACTCCTCAACTCATGCTGCTGGTTCTTTTCCCCATCTCCTCCTTGTGACTCCATGGTTCCACACCTCTCCAATAATGTAACATGAGCTGTGCCTTGATCTCCACACATGAGATCTTGGGGATATTTCTGCAAAGTTGCAAGGGTCCCTCTCTTTGGAGCATGAGCTCCTCTTCTCTCTGCCTGAGATTCTAGATATGCTCTAGAAATGACAGTGCTGCTGCCCCCAACCTTCTTCTCATGAGTGGGCAGCCTCTCAATAATTGGATCCTCTTTAAACAAAGAGATCCCAATGCTTCCTTGCTCCAAGATGTGAGGTGAAATTTTTCTTTCCAGCAAGTTTTGGTTCAGATTTTTGGCCTCCTCCATGGTTTTCTGAAGTGGCTTTGCATTTTCAGGAAAGGGTTTTTTTTTATTTTCTTTGTGCAAACCCATCATGTGTGTCTCATGAATCCTCCCATCAAATCTCTTCACTAATGCCTTAGTGAAATTTACATAAGATGTAGTGTTATTATTCTTCAAAGAAAAGGATTCAAAGATCCACCAAGCATAGGCCTTACCTCTCATATGCAACGCTGCAATTCTGATAGCTTTATTTTTCAGAATTTGGTGCTGCTGCAAAAAGGTGTCTAACTCCTCCACCCAAGCTTTTGCTGAACCGGAAAGTGAACCATCAAAATGTGATAGATAGGATTTATCACGCTGCCTTTTCTCCTTGGTCACTCCTTCTTCTTCCACCTCCCTTATGGGACTACTGGGATTATGACTGCACTGACCCTCATAGTGTGTGGCTGAATGCTCACACCCACTATGTGAAAATCTAGAGTTTTCTTTAGGATCAAAACCTCTTGGGGATTCTTCATCTGTTTCCCTCCTAATCTCCTTGAGATCTTCATGAATGCTCTGTGCAAATTTAGGAAGAAGCATTGTAAGCTTATCCCCTCTTCCTCCATCAGAAAATGGAGTCTTCTTCCTGCTCAAAATTCTGTCTCCTTCTTGATGAGAATAGGAAGTGCAGGGTCCTTCCTCTTCTCTTTCTTCTTCCTCCTCAACCTCCTTGGCGAGGTTCTTTCTGGATCTAAAAACTGATGAGAACAAGCTCATTCTCTTCATTATCTTGATTTCTTCTTTCTTGAGCTTGAGGGCCACGGGCTGAGCCAAGAAAGGTGCTCTGATACCACTGTAATGTTCCTTTTTCAGGAATTTCAGCAATCAGCAATCTATTCCAGAGATTGATTGAAGGGGCATTTACCGGATGTGTCACCTTCTCAAGGAAGTGTGAGATCCGGAGGCTAACTGGCCCTTTTCAGACTCTGTCTATAGAGCTGCTTGAATAATTCCACTCAAAAGTGAGCTACAGCAATATGCAAAACATAAGCATGAATAGTAACTTGCATAAACTACAGAAAATGCCGGAGAACTCATAGCCATCTTATTATAATAATAGAAACTACAAATGTATACAAAATCTTGAGGGAAATGATGGTCAAGATGAACAATGCCAATCCTCAAGGTAGAAGTACAAGAATCATGAGATAGACACTGCTACACATGTGAACCCTAGCTATGACTGCGTAGTCAAATGGAGACACTAAAACATGTAAAATGGTAATGAAATGATATTACAATAATAGCTCAAGAAATTAGGGGGAGCAAGCTCTCAACCCCTGAAAACAACACTACAACAATCCTCTAAAGGATTGGCTATAATAGGTGTACAAAATAGGAAGATACAATAATGTCAGAGTTGTTGGGTTGTAGCAACAACTCAAATATAAAATAGAAGGAGGAGAATGAATATGGCCTACAAACTGAAGCAACCTCCTCCAAATGGATTCCTTAAGTGCAAGGCTGATCCTGGCACAAGAAATCTCTTCCTCCAAAATGATGGAGCAAACCCCCACTGCAGATAAACTCTGAAATAATGCATTCTATGGAAGGGACTGCATTGATGAAGGTGGGAGAATCTTGGCCTGCTGCCAAAATATGAAAATCAGCTCTGGAAACCCTCCTTACTGATCTTCCCAAGGGATAGGAACTCCTTCCTATGAAATATGAGGCAAGGAATGGTGTTGTGGAATCTCCTCCACTGCAACACCTAAAACACAACCCAGTGACTATGTTGTAGATGAAGTAATGGCTATGGAAAAATGCCTGGATATGGAGAAATGAAGAGCAATCCTCCTTGAGCTACTCAAGGGAGGAGAGGAACTCCTAAACAGGAATCCCTCGTGCCAAAGGCACTGCAATTCAGCTAAACAGCTGAAGACTGCAAATAGACTCAAATTCCAAATCTTCAATAATGCCCTCTATGGCTTCCTCATCCTCCTTATATGAAAAATAATGCCTCTATGCCATGGACCCCAACCAATTAGGGTTTCTCCCACAACGAATCTTCCTCCCTCTCTAACCGCGCTATCTTCCCAAGAAAGCTACACCCTCTTAGGCTGTGTTGTTGACTTGGTCAACATGGCCTCATCCTCATGTGTTTGCCCCCTTTTCATACTAGGAGGTGCAAAAATGGCTACTCCATGGATCCCTTCTCACCTCATGTGGAATTTTATTTATGCAAATGGGTCTCCTTACCCACTTTATTTATCTGCTAGATAATATGAGCAAAAATTAATGTTCCAATTTATTTGCAAAAATTTTGGAACATTACAATAGCATAATGGAAACCAATGGCTATTAAAGGAGGTAAGGCATGTTCCAGATCTGAAGAAAAATCTGATTTCAACAGGGCAGTTAGGCGGTGAATGTTGTGTGACAACTTTCACAGATAAAACTTGTAAGGTCACCAAAGGAGCCCTGGTAATAGCAAAACACGAAAAGGTTGGTACATTGTATTTATGCAATGGTATTTCTAACTTTGTTAATGCTTTAACTTCCAAAGGAGAAGATGCAACATTATGGCATCATAGGCTCGGACACATGAGTGAGAATGGGATGAAGATTCTTCACTCATGAAATTTGTTACCCGGTTTGAAGAATATTGATTTGGATTTCTGTGAGAATTGTATTTATGGAAAACATAAGAGAGTCAGATTTCTTAGAGTTGGGAAAGAAAAGAAGAGCGAAAAGGTAGATCTTGTGCATAGAGATGTATGGGGACCTTCTCAGGTGTCATCTCTTGGTGGCTCTCATTATTATGTTACTTTTATTGATGATGCAACTAGAAAAAATTGGATTTATTGTATTCAGAATAATTCTAATGTATTTGATACTTTCAAGAAATGGAAAGCTTTGGTTGAGATTGAAACAGGAAAGAAGTTGAATTGTCTCAGATCAGACAATGGAGGTGAATATTGTAGCAATTATTTTGATAGGTATTGTTCAGAGCATGGAATTCGCAGAGAGAAGATAGTTCTAAGAACACCACAACAAAATGGTGTCTCAGAAAGGATGAACAGAACAATCATGGAGCATGCAAGGTGCATGAGATTGCATGTGGGATTTCCTTTACAATTTTGGGTGGATGTTGTAGATACTTCTATTTATCTAATAAACAGAGGGCCTTCAAGTTCCTTGGATGGTGGTATTCTAGAGGAGGCATAGACAGGTAAAAAGGTAAACTACTCTTTTTTAAAGCCTTTTGTTTATGACGCCTTTGTCGATATTAATAAAGAAAATAGAACAATGCTTTAGGAAAAAGCAAAGAGAATTACCTTTATTGGATATGGTGTTAATGATTTTGGTTATCACTTATATGATTATGAAAATCTCAAAATCATTAGGAGCAGAGATGTAATATTCAATGAAAAGGTCTTGTATAAGAATCAGTTGCAGGAAAAGAAACAAGAAAAATGAAACAAAGAATACACAATTCTTGATGATATAACAGAAAAGGTAAAGGTGCCTGAAAATAATAATAATCAACAACCACAAAAAAAAAAACCACCACAACAGCAATAGGCACCTCAAACACCTGAAAGTGGTGTCAAAAGATCTACCAGGATAAGTAGACCCATGAATGATACTCTCCTTCATTATATTATTTATTGTTGATTGATTTTGGTGAACCCAAATGTTATGAAGAAGCAATGGAAGTTGAAACCAAGAAGAAGTGGGAGCTATCCACGGAAGAAGAGATGGACTCCTTAATACATAGCCAGACTTGGGAATAGTTAGGTTGCCTGCAGGTAATACAACATTGCAGAATAAATGGGTTTACAGGATGAAGGAAGAAGGTGGAGGAAAACAGAGGTACAAATCTAGCCTTGTGGTGAAGGGGTTTGCACAAAAGAAAGGTATTAACTTTGATGAAATATTTTCTCCCGTTGTTAAGATGACTTCAACCAGAACTATTTTAAGTCTTGTAGCAGTGCAAGATTTGCATCTTGAACAGTTAGATGTAGAGACAACATTTCTCCATGGAGATTTGGTGGAAGAGATATATATGCAGAAAACAGAAGGATATGATGTCAAAGGGAAAGAAAAATTAGTGTGCAGGTTAAAGAAGAGCTTGTATGGCTTAAAACAGGCTCCAAGGCAGTGGTATCTAAAATTTGACAGGTTTATGTCTGAACAAGGTTATATTAGATGTCACTATGATCATTGTGTTTATCTGAAAAAGAAAAATGAAGGCAACTATATTATATTGTTATTGTATGTAGATGACATGCTTGTTGCAGGGTCTAACATGCAGGAAATAAATGTGCTCAAAAGAAAATTGGCAAATTCATTTGCAATGAAGGATTTGGGAGCTGCAAAATCCTTGGTATGAGAATAACTAGAGACAGGAAAAATTGCAAATTAACACTGTCTCAAAATGAGTACATACAAAAGGTGTTGAAAAGATTTAATATGCAGAATGCAAAACTAGTTAGTATACCTATTGCTATCCATTTCAAATTTAGTAAGGAGATGTTCCCCAAGACCCAAGAAGAAATGGATTATATGTCTAAAGTTCCATATGCATCAGCAGTTGGAAGCTTAATGTATGCAATCGTCTGCACAAGTCCTGATATTGCACATGCAGTGGGATTTGTAAGCAGGTACATGAACAATCCAGGAAAAGAACATTGGATGGTAGTGAAATGGATTCTCATATATTTGAGAGGCACCACAAATCAAGCATTATGCTTTGGTGGTTCAAACATTTCTCTACGGGGATATGTTGATGAAGATATGGTAGGTGACAAATATAACAAGAGGATCACTACAGGGTATGTATTTACTGTAGGTGGAACAACTATCAGTTGGGTTTCAAAAATCCAAAGTGTTATTGCATTTTCAACAACAGAAGTAGAGTATATTGCTGCTACAGAGGCTAGTAAAGAAATGATTTGGCTACAAAGGTTTATGGATGAATTAGGTAAGAAGCATGCTATGGGCACGTTATACAGTGATAGCCAATTTGCCATTCATCTTGAAAATAACTTAACATTTCATTCTAGTACTAAACACATATAGCTCAAGTACCATTTCATACGATCAGTGTTGGAGGATGGACAGTTGAAGCTAGAAAAGATACACACTAGCCAAAATCCTGCAAATATGCTAACAAAAGTTGTAACCAGGGAGACACTGAGATTATGCTTAGTTTGAATTGGCCTTCAAGTATGATGATGAAGATGAGAAACAACTAGGTCCAAAGTGGATTCATTGTCTAGTAAATGAAGCAATGATGGAGTTGCTACAATCAATCTCCAAGTGGGAGATTGTTGGGTGTGGAGCCTAATTATCTTCTTTATTTTGTATCACAGCATTGGACCCTTGTTCTTAATCGGGAGGCAACGCCGCCCATAATTAAACGCTGCCTGGGGGGTCCAGGGGGGGAGGTTGCGACTTTATGGAGCCCCCCGCTTAGCGGGGGGTTTCGGGGGTAGCCCCCCCGAAGCTAAAAATAGATGTAAAATTGCCTTGTAAAATTATTGTAATTTCTAGTCAATCTGGGTTGTTCATTAGGCAGATGATCTGATGATAAAAGTTATGTTTAATTTAGGGTTTTTTCCCCTAGAAGGCAACCCCTCATTTTGTATGAAGGTATTGTATTGCAGTTGTGTGTTGTATGTGTATTCTCAAAGCGAGAAACAGATAGGGAGAATGTGAGAGAGAATAGAGGATATTACAGCAGATCTATTGTAGGTTGTGTCTCTTCATTTTTATCGCTAATAGAAAGGAAGGACTGGCTGTTCGAGGTGGATGTAGCCCAAATTGGGTGAACCACGTATATCTGTGTCTCTCTGGTTTTATGTGTTTTGTGTGTTTGTGTTTTCCGCATATTTTATGTGTTGCATTTCTCTGTAATATATAATTTTTCTAACAGTAGTAGCTTGCATAAACCCTACAAAACCACAATTGAGGGCACCAGAATGAAGAACCAACCATCATGAAGGAATTTGAGATTAATTTCCTTGATTTTGGGTATCTATAGGACCTTTCCAAGTTGCTATAGGATCATTTTTCACCTTCAACAATAGCATTTGATCCACCTCTTGAAGAACTTGTATTTTCAAGCTTTGATTAGTCAAGCACATTTCAAGAGAAAAACAAAAATAAAAAAATCCAGCGAAAATCCAATGCATGGAGCAATAAGCATGAGAAGAGGACACCTCAAGAATCTATCCGATCAGCCATTAGCTTTGTTCAGGAACAACATGCAAACATCAAGTGTTCAACACACGGGAAAATACCAACAAGTAATCACATGTATGAGAACCCCTTAATTCTTCCTTTAAGCACTTAATAGTTTGAAAATGTTTCAAATTCATAATGAACGAGGTTTTTGTAGGCTGAAGGTGGCCAAAAGTCTCGACCAACCTGAGAAAATTAAGTAAAATTTATCCCCTTCTCTCATCCCACGTGGAGAAAATGACAAAAATGAAAATGTGATGATTTTGAGGAGTTGGCCAATGGGTGTATGAGGAAATTATGAAGGTTGTAGGTGGGGATCAACTAACACAGCGCACAGATCCCACCAGTAAACCACAAAAGGAATAAAGAGTGGGCTCGAGCCTCATTCCAAAAAAGGTAAGAGAGGCCCACTACATCGTCAAGAGTCGAGCTAGTTACCACCATGGGTCCCATAGTTTGCCACAGAGAAGCTACAAGGTCAAATATCAGCTACTACAGGATCTAGGTTCAGTGATACAAAATAAAAAAACAAATGCTACAAGATCATGACTAGTTGCTACAAGATTGGCTTGAGAGGTGCAAAAGGGTCCTATTTTCTGCATATTTTCCTCCAAAACCCTAAATCCATGAATGAATCTCTAAGGGATGCGTAACTAGAAATTTTCCTCACCTTCCATGCAAAAAAAGCTGGTGAAATTGATCATATTTTGTCTATAGAGGAATCCCATATAAAAACCTTAAAAGTAAAAAAATCAGAACTTTATTTTTCTTATGTAAGAGCACGCTAGAAGAATGGTGAATTTGTTTTGAATTGGGCTTACAATTTTCCTACCTATGATCAACAAAAGGGTGTCATTCCTCTTATATTTACTCTCAAAACCCTAGGGTGATAAAGTGACACTTAATACCTTGAATGTTTTTTGGATAAGCTACAATATGTATCATGAGAGTGGGATTCAATATAATGGATCCCACATACTCAACAAGAATCTACCAACATCCTCCTGCCAGGGACATCTTCACAAACCACCAGTGGATGGGATTATTTTAGAAAATTAAGGGGTATGATGATGAAATTACCCATGAATTTGCAATGGCCCTCCAACCTCAAGGGGAAGAAAGTGTTGCCACCATTGAGAGGGGTATTTTCATTCATTTATGTGCATAAATAATTAGCAAGGTTCCCACTTTGGATCTAGGTGTTAGGTGGGGCAAGGAGGATAGAACATAATCCATCACAACTAATACTAATTTCTTCCTCCCTGAGGAGAAATTGATTGAAGATAAGAATGGGGTTATAAGGGAGAGCCTACCTTACCCATGAGATGAATTATCCTATCACATATTAAAATACATATCCTATGAGGGGAGGGGAGGCATTGTCTATGCCTACCAGTTTAGGATAATTTATGAGCTAAGATTCTAGACATAATTGCCTATCCCAAGCAGACTTAGTATTCCGTACTTCCTTCTTCAATACATATTTGAAATGAGCCAAAGGGTGAGAGAAGTCAAACATCAGTACATTGGTAATCATGGGCTCATAAGGCTCATTTCCATGGATGCTTTGGATCATATCAAGAATCTTGTGTCATGGAAAAACTTTTTAGACATGGACATGGAGGCCTTCATTGAGACTCAAGCCCAAAATTTGTTAGAACATGAAGAGACCACAAAACATAGCTCTGTTGAAGAATAGGTTGGAAAGGAGAAGGAGGAAGAAAAGGAAGAAAAAATTGAAGAAGATAAGGAAGAGGAAAAAAAAGAGAAAAATATAGAAACCTTTGGGGAACCTTCTAGGCCTCAAAAGAGGAGAAGACAAGAACAACAAGTAAGTCTTTCAAAATGCAACATTGAACACGAGGTGGCTACCACCTTGGAAGCCCTTAGTACACTTGTCAATATCAAATGGAGGTAGCGAAATCAAGTCCCTTTATATGTCAAAAGGAGAAGGAGTAGTAGACTCAAGCATAGGAAGCCTCAACCTTCCTCAACCACCCCCATCACCATTGAGGGGTCATCTAGTCGCCAAGAGGGAGAGTTAGAGAAGGATAAAAAAAAAATTAATAGGTGACCTCCTTCAAAGCTAAAGGAAATAATCCCAAAACCTCACCAATAAATATAAACACTAGGGGGCCAAGATGAGACAACTTCAAAAAGAATCTACCTTGCTACATGAAAGCAAGGTAGTGCTACAGGAAGAAGAAAATTTTCTACAGGATAGAAAATCAGTGCTACAGGAAAGTGAAACACAACCTCAGGAGTGAGGAGAAGGACCACCAGAGCTACATGAGCCTAATCCTCAACCAAATCTTGGGTTGTACTAAAATTTTTATGAGCAAGGAAAAATCACACCTACCAAGTTTGGAGTCCCCATCCTACTTGAACTAGAAAGAGAAAGAGGTTAAACCCATTGATGGATGCATATTGAAAAATATAAGGGAGTTGAGGATGTGGGCCTAATGGAAGAGAGAATGAATAATATGGGTGAATAAATGGATTATTTGAGGCCGAGGGAGGCAATCATGAGGGAACAACTACAAATGGAAAACAAGAGATTAAAAGAGCAGTTGCAGGAGAAAGAAGGGCAACTTGCCACCATGGAAAGCTTGTCCATGGAGGCCACCCAATGAAAACATCCTAGAAAACCATATTCCTTGTTCCCAAAATAAAAATGGCATTAGTTTCAAATCAAAACTCCAACACAATAAGGTTCACTACCCTTCCAAAGATACAAACAATTTATTGATTTTTTCATAGAGCTAGTGTGGAGGACAGAGCTAATAACCTCTTATTAACTAAAATGAAATTTTGGGATCCAAATTCTAGGATGGGGGATGTATAACTAATGGTGATTACCTCTTAGATACCCATGAGGAGGTAAGGGCTGAAGAGGAAAAAAGGGTCATATCCAGAGAAACTAATGAGCCCCTATGGGTCAAAGCAGAGTAGAGGGCCCCTCACCTTGTCATGACCAACCATAGGATCATCTCCAAGGATCCCAAATTGGAACTACTCTACATAGAGAAGTAGGAGCAACCCATCTTGCACTTTGAATATATTTTTAGACTACTAGGGACCGAGGTCTTGCAATATTTTTAGAGGAGATGTCACTCATTTCCACATAGCTTGCAGATCAAATAATACCATTCTCTAGAGAGATTTAGGAATGCCTTGGAGAAGACACCCTTATACAAGAGGATAATTCAAAGACTAAAGACCAATTGGATTGGGCTTAATTTATCCCTCCTCTATTTCTATGGGTACAAGAAAGGAAAGAATAGATTAAAAAGAAGAAAGAGTGGGAAGAGATAGAGAAAAATGCAGGGTTCCACCCTCTATAGGGAACTCCTTAGGGAAACCACCAGTGCTACACATTAAATGGAATTAAATGGCAGAGTTACTCATAGGGTGAGCAACAAGTTCAATAGGGGGGTGATGATGGACCTCTTTGATAGGTATATAACAAGGCCCATTTAGCCAGCCTTCAACATATATTTACCTCTTTCCTCACATTTGATAACATATTTTTTACTATAATGTGTTTATTAGGAAGATTAAAGGATGTTTATCATATATTGTAGCCTAACATGATTAATGTGTAGGAAAAGAGTGCATTTACTATACAAAGATACGTTGGAGGTAGATGGAGAATATGTAGGAGGCTTGTCCCCTGCATTTACTCACCTACAACTTGACTTTCTCCCTATATTTACCCACCCATATTTCGAGGATCTAATAACAGTTGATGCACTCAAGTATTGAGAGGATCTCAAGGAGCTAGATCCACCTTTTTATGGATTTTGGAGGGAAGCAAACCTCTTTCCAAGGAGGTCGCCCCTCAATAACTTTTGTGTAAATAAGGAAGCCCAAGGGATCAACAAGATTCAAGATTTTGGAGAAGATAGATACTACTAAGAGCTAGGAACTTATACTTTTCATTTTCATTCCTTTTCTCATGTACTTGAGCATTGTTTTACATTAATGAGAAGCCTTCTTTTATCACCAATTTGATTATTGTTTAGAGGGATGAGTCCCCTTGGGTTAGGGCCCAACCTAGAGGCTCTAGTATCTCTCTTTTGTGTATTTGATTCATGCATTTTCTTTCATATCAGTGTTTCCTTTCCTTTTTAGTAGAATTTTTTTATGTGCAAATTTCTTGTGCGGGTTTGTCAATCACTTCTCTTGCGGGAAGTGTGGTTGGAGATATTGTGTTGGCAAGCCAAAAATATATAGTTATTTTCTTTCTGCAGTAATTAGATCTCTGATTAGCCTTATTTTTGAATCTCGGTTTTCTACAAATTAGTATTTGGTTTAGCAATTTTCTTTAAGCATATGAAGCATTATCTATTTTGGTTGCATGTATTATGTAGACTACAATATATATTACCTTTTAATGCAGTGGTTATATTTTGAATAAAATTAAACTCATCCTTAATTCTTTGTTATTTCAATTTTCTACAATTTTCATTGTTAACGTGCTCTAGCTGTTTGGAAAGATTGAGTAAATTTTGTGGTGTGTACATCCTAATGTTTGATTTTAGGGTATAACATTGTCATTTTCACTCCTCATCATACCACCATCTCTTTTATTTCTCCCACAACAAGTCCTTCAAAACATTGTTCACTAAGAGTTCATTTCTGGTTTGTTGAAGGCCATCGTGTGCATTTATCCTTGTGCAAGATGGGCCCTTGAGGGGTACTAAGCTTGGAAATTACCTCATAAAACCTTCTTATACATTCCACTTATAGAAAATAAATATAGATTCAATTGATCTTGTAATATTCTAGAAAAAAATACTTGAATCTATTCTACAAATTGCAGAAACCAATTACGATTGCACAATCACATGATCAAGAAAGAGAAATAATTTCAATCAAGCAACGAAAAGATGTATCTGGGGAAAGCCTCAGCTAAAAAACCCGCTATATATATATTTCATTAAGTCAAGAATATGAAACAATACAATACTTCTCTTAGGCTTGAGAGCTCTTTGCATTATCTTTGAATGTCTCTCTCTAATACCAACAAGTTTGGTCCAATACTTAACCAATTTCTCTCCTCTGGGTTGCTCAGCCTTTCTTACACATTCCTGAGGGAATTGAGCCCCTATTAATTAGGAAATTCCCAATAATTTATTTTGTAATACATCCAAGGCATCCTGCTGACCTCATGCATGACCTGTATAATTTTCTAATAGTACAACTGATAATATACTTCCCTTTAACTCCAATCCCAACTAGGGCTTCCTTAGAACTGAGATGCAAAAACTATTTAGAGAAAATGATTAGTTATTTGATTGATCACTGCACCTGAATTAAATCATATTTAATTCACTGGACCTATCACTAGCTCATCCATCAGTTAGAACTAGTTAAACTGATTTTAACTAAAATAATTAAGTTAAACAATTACAACTCAAAATAAACGCAATTGGACCCCCTAAAACTTAGAGTGAACTCTACATGCCTCTAGTTTGACCTCCAACTCGAATGTAATATTCCTACTTAGCCTAAGCTAAGAAGAATATACATTTTTGTCTCATTTTCTGTTGCATGAGTAAAGGGGGACATGTAAAACTTTTAAAAAGAATGAATAAATCAATGCCCATATGAACAAGGATAAAATTGGGCCATGTAAAAAAATCACTTGCAGGTGTGAAAGGGGTTTGAGCTATGAGACTGGGTCAACCTTGACCAAATCTAGAGTGTTGTCTAGATACAATGTACCTCATGCAGGGACAGCGTAGTTCTAGATGGAGGCCCCTCATGTGAAAGGAGCTAGTTCATCAAGGTGGTTTAGGGTTTGCCAAGGCTTTCATATTATAAAAGGAAGGGGGAGGCAGCAAGAGAAGGTTTTTTATTGTGCATATTTCTGAGTATCTTGTATGTTTAGACAAATACCATTCTCTATTGTTTAGCTGAGAATAGTGCTGCTTAGCACTTGGGAATTCCTATGCAAGGATCCCAACTCTTCCCTTGAGGATTTCTTAGAGGAGAATTGTTGTTTTCATCCACTATCAGGCATTTGGCCAAGCTCTACTTCCAACTGCAACGCAGATCTAGTGAGGGTTTGGTTGCTTTTGTAAGCTGCAGCAAGTGGAGACTAGATCTGCTCAGATCTAGAGTGTACTAGTGCCTATTCTTAGTGAGTGAGTCTTTTATTCTCCTAGAAGAGTGCATTAGCTATTGAGCTTTAGATCTATATCTTGGCATCAGGCCAACTTAGTGCTTCAAGCTACGGCGCAGTTTCCCTTCTAGGATTGTGTTATTTTCAGTGGAGGTTTTTCAAGGTGTTTTGACCCCCTTTTTGATGAGAGATCTCTGGTGCTGGGCTTTGCCTTTCACTTTGGTGATCCATGGATTAGCTTGATGATCCATGCTATGTATAGATCTGATATGTTTCTAATGTAAAATCATCTTCAGAAATTTCTGAATAATATTGCAGATCTGCTACTTTAAATTCATATCTACTCTTTGTATTGCATGATTTGGTTAAAACCCCAAGGGGATCTTGTAATAGAGCCTTTCTAGTGTACAGATTTGAAATGGATCTGATATTTGTACAAAGATCTGCTCTAGATCTGAAGTGTAACATTCAGCTGCTGTAGCTCCATTAAATAACATTGTTAATCCATTTTGCAGTAAATACAAGTGTTGCAGCCCTCTTTTCTGAAGATTTCCTTCTCTCTTGTCTTCTATATTCTGTTGTATAATGTAAGAGCATCAATGTAAATTTTATTTGCTGTTGTATATTCAAAATTTGATCTTATTTGATGGCCTCCTTCTCATGCTTTCCAAAACTACGTTATTTCTGAAGCAGTTTGTTGTACATAGCTGCAACCCCTCTCTTTGGGGGTTTTTCAGCTAGACTAGGTGGTGGGAGATCTATTTACCACACCTAGTTTGATTTTTTTTTTCTCTCCTTTTGGATTTATATCTTAGATAAGTTGATCTAAGGGATCCAGGAGCTGCAAACTCATCTCTATGCACTGATTTTCTAGAAGTGTGTTATTTCAGCAGGCACTGTTGTGCATTCCCAATTGGGGATATTACATCGAATTGACTGAGCTAACTAGGTATTCCCAACTCAGTTAACTCATAAAATTTGTTATGTGATGTGGAATTACAATTTCATTCTAATTTAATTAAGGGAAAATTAAATTATAGGCCTCTTCTTATTTCCAATTTCAACACTCCCTCTAAAAAATAAAGGTATTGTCTGCTACTCTGATCCTGACTCTGTGGAACTCGAATTTTCCTCTTGAAAGTGCCTTCGTTAATATGTCTACATCCTAATCCTCTATGTAAAAGTACTCTAATGACATAATCCACCTATGTACATAATATCTTAGATGGTGATACCGAATATCAATATGCTTGGACCTGTCAAGGAAAATTGGATTAATCGAGAGTTTGATGCCATATCTCAACCAAAAAAAACCAAGAAGTATCTTCATCATCCAAATCTCAACCAAAAAAACCAAGAAGTATCTTCATCATCCAAATAACCTCACATGTTTCTTGGCTAGCCGCCATGTACTCTACCTCTGCTAAACTGAGTGCAACTAATCTATATTTCTTGTTGTACCAATAAAATATTATTGATCCAATGCTGAATATGCCCCCTGATGTGCTCTTCCTGTCGGATGGACTCCCTGCCCAATCTACATCTGTGAAGCCTTGAAGCTTCACTCCATATGTCTACCTATACCATAGCCCAAAATCTGTAGTGCATCTGAGGTATCTCAACACATGCTTGCTTTCCTTCCAAAATAGTTTAGTAGGCTTAACCATAACTTGACTAAGCTATTTAACCACATAGCATATGTCTGGTCATGTGTTCACCAAATACATGAGTGAACCCACAAGATTCCTGTAGATGGTAGCATCTACTACTTCGCCTAAAGTAGCATCCTCCTTTCACCAATTTCATGCTAGAGGAGTCTCTATGGGTTTGCAGCCATCCATGTGGAAATTCTTCAGAATCTCGTTGGCACACTTTTCTTGAGATACAAATATCTCCCCATCTCTTTGCCAAATTTCCAATCCCAGGAAATAGTGCAAGAGCCCCATGTCCTTCATCTCAAATTATCTTGCAAGATCCTCTTTGTAAGACTTGATGAGCTTCTCATCTTCTGTCAGTATCAAATCATAGACATAAAGTACAATGATCAGAATTTTACCTTCTACCACAATATGGTAAAGGTTCACATTTGCTTCACTCTTGGTGAAGCCCAACTCAGTGAAGTATACGTTGATCCTGGTGTACCAAGCATGAGGTGCTTGTTTTAGTCCATACAATGCTCTCTTGAGTCTGCACACATGCGACTCTATGTCTGAGGTCTCAAAACCTTTCGGCTAATCAATGTGCACCTCTTCCTCAATCACTCTATTGAGGAAGGATGTCTTTACATCCATTTGATGTATCTTCCATCCCATGTGCACCGAAAGTGAAAGGATGGATGTGAATGATGAGTACCTTACGAATGGTGCAAAGGTCTCATCGTAATCAATCCCATCCACCTAACAGAACCCTATGGCCACAAATTTGTCCTTATGTTTCTCCACGCTCCCATTTGCTACCTGCTTCACCTTGTACATCCACCTAGATCCTACAACTGAATTCCCCTCCAGTCTTGGGATAACTTCCCATGCACTGTTTCTAATGATGGAGTCATACTCCTTAACCATGGCATCAACCCAAACTGGTTGTTGCACTACTTCCTCGAACGAGGATGGATCTATCTCTACACTCTCGCTCATAAGAGCCATGTATCCAATGTACTACTCTGGGGAACTTCTTAGATTACGTTGTGATGTGGGTGCTCCCACATTCTCTATAGCATTAAGAACCAACCTGTCAACCTCTCTGGTGTGCTTTCTTTCGTCTCGGGATGTCTCTACATGATTGGGTGCTTCCACTCTTTTTTCCTATGCTTGTGGCTGATCTACATGTCAAGGTTATTCTTTTGGAGCCAAGAGCTCCTCAACTGCATGCAACTGAAGCTCCCAATCAAGCGAAATTCACATGGAATTCCCTTCATCAAATTTCAAATCTCTTTTGACCACTGTCATCCTGTGTGCTAGAAAGTACACCTGATAGTTGTGAGGTGTATCGGTGTACCCCAAAAATATTCCCAACTCAATTGTTGGCTCTAGCTTCTTCCAAACATCTTTGGTCATGTATAAATAAACTGATGAAACAAAAATTTTAAAATGTGCCACATCTGGTTTCTTACCTAAAACGGATTCCTCTAGTGTACTCATCCCAAGTATCCGATGAGGAATTTTGTTCTACACAAACAATGTTGTGTTGCATGCTTCAACCCACATATGCAACGATAGGCCCTGATCATGCAATTTCGGTTGTGCTACTCCCACAATAGTTCTGTTCTTCCTTTTTGCAACCTTATTCTGCTTTGGGTTATGAGGTTATATCAATTCTTGAATTCATTCGAGACATATTCCCCACCATTTTCGCTTCTGAGAGCCTTCACCTTCTTCCTTGTATCTTTCTCGACAAGTGCTTTGAACTCACAAAAATTTGAGAATGTATGATATTTATTTTGCATGAATAATATCCAACACTTGCGTGAAAAATCATCTACAAAAATCACATAATACCTGTGTTTTTCTGTGGGGACTGTCGAGAACGGTCCACACACATCTGAGTGAACTCTCTCAAGGATTTCCTTTGCTCGACTTTCCTTATCATGAAAGGTGGCTTTGGTGTACTTCCCTAATGTACACCCTTTGCATGTATCTCGCTACTCAATTGCACCCTTGGGAAGTCTTGTAGAAATATTCTACACGATATTCAAATTGCCATGGTGTAGATGACCCAATATTCTATTGCATAACTCACTGATATCTCAGCTCTGCACCTTCTCTACTTTCATGCTCAATGCAACACAATATTCTACATCTAATTTGTAGAGGTTATTTACTTTAACCCCAATCTTCTTCACCTATCCCCTGGCTTTGTGACAAAGCAATGCCTTTTCTTTGCTAAATATCACATCATAGCCACGGTCTTCCGACATTGCAACATAAACTAAATTCATCTTTAAACCAGGAATATACATGACATATTTGGATGTGAGAGGAGTATTTGAATCCCTCTGAAAAATAATTGTACCTTTGTCACCCGTCATCTCCCAACTCGATGTGCATCTGGAGATCCTTCTCATTCAAGTTACTGAAGAATTATTTGCTGTCAATCATATGCAATGAAGCTCCACTATCCAGGTACCACACATAACCCATCACCGATGACAACATGCATGCGATGAGAGTGAAATCCAAATCGAACTGTGAATCAATTGCTTCACCTGTCACTTCTCCTGAGGTCTTCTTGTCGGTCTTCTTGTGTGGACACTTTGTAGCATAGTGTCCAAGATCATGACAGTGAAAACATTTTATCTTTGAAACGTATCCCTTCTTGCCCACCTGACCAGAATCTAATTTGGAATGGGACACCTTCTCCTTCCCTATCTTCTCCTTTCCAGCCAAGGCACAATTATCCTCATCATCAATCTTTGATGAGGATCCATCTCCGGTGTTCCGTTGAATCTATTCTTGTACCAAGTTGGACCACAATCGCTCCCACTCTGGTATATTATCCCTCCCATTCAACAAATCCTAGTAGTTTTTATAGCTCTTGGGAAGGCCTAGAAGTGCTAGGCTCACCAAATAATCCTCGACAATTGTCACACCAACACTTCCAAGCTCGTATCGATATTGAGTGAACTTCGTCAAATATTTTGGTATTGTGTTGCCCTTCTCCATCTTGATCTTTCTTAGCTTGTCCTTTGGTGCTAACTTCTTTTGGTCGATGTTGTTCTGAAACAAATTTGTTAAGGCCATCCACATAACATATGGAGTTTCCTTTTCATAGAGGTTCGAGACAATATTATCTCGAACTCCTTCTAACATAATCCTTCTCGCCTTTGCTACATTCTTATTCCATGCATCAAGATTTTTAGCATATCATGCTGTTGCGGGTCTGTGAATATCACTGTCTATGAATTCCTTCAACACGTTGTCCTCCAACATTGCCTCCATCATGTCCTTCCAAGCTATGTAATTCAAAGTACCCTCAAGGGAATATTCAAGTCTCAATCCACAAAAAGATATCCTAATATGTTGTTGGTCCTAAAGAATAAATCTGCAAATTCAATTTACCTGTTAAAAAAAAATTCATCTTCTTCTCATCTATAGTGATTCATACTATGATACCATGTAGAAAATCCACATAGATTCAACTAATCTTGTAATATGCTAAAACAAAATACTTGAATCTATTCTACAAATTGCGAAAACCAATTACGATCGCATAATCGCATGAACAAGAAAGATAAATAATTTCAATCTCACAACAGAAAGATGTATCTAGGGAAAGCCTCAGCTAAAAATTCTGCTATGTGTATATTTCATTTAGTCAAGGATATGAAACAATACAATGCTTCTCTCAGGCTTGAGAGCTCTTTGCACTATCATTGATTGTATCACTCTGATCCCAGTAAGTTTGGTCCAATAACTAACCAATTTCTTGCCTCTCGGTTGCTTAGTCTTGCTTACACATTCTTGAGGGTACTGAGCCCCTATTAATTAGGAAATTCATAATAATTGATTGTGTAATACATCCAAGGCATCATGCTGACCTCATGCATGATCTATACAATTTTGTAATAGTGCAACTGATAGTATACTTCCCTTTAACTCCAATCTCAACCGGGTCTTCCTTAGAACTGACATGTAACAACTATTTAGAATGAATTATTAGTTATCTTATTGATCACTGCATGTGAATTAAACCATATTTAATTCACTGGATCTCTCACTAGCTCATCCATCAGTTAGAACTAGTTAAACTGATTTTAACTCAAATAATTAAGTTAAACAATTACAACTCAAAATAAATTACAATTTGATCCCCTAAAACTTATATTGAACTATACATGCCCCCAGTTTGAACTCCAAATCAAATTGATTAAGCTAAATAAGTCTTACCAACTCAGTTAACTCGTACAAGCTGTCATGTGATGTGGAATTACAATTTCCTTCAAATATAATTAAGGGAAAATTAAATTAGAAGCCTCTTCTTTTTTCCAATTTCAACACCACTACCCTCTCCCACCTTCATATCACCTTTTTATCCCTCATAATGCTCACAGATTCAACCCTATAACATCCTGTAGCACCGTGTAGAAGCTCTCCAAACTTTACCAGAATTGTCCTTAAAGCTTGATTTTTTCCTTCTAGACCTTAATAATGTCTCTTAGACTCTGAAACCACGATTGAGGAAGACCAAAGAAAACTTAGGACTTTCCTTTCCACCACTATAATTCATTTATGCAATTATTAAACACATTCATGAATTTATAACCACAATGATGATTTACATGATTACTTTATGAGGCACTTAATGAACTTTGTTGCTAGGATATAATCTCTCTTGAATGTAGTGATTGAAGTTTGATTTCATGCAAGTTATATTAGGATTTTTTTCTTTATTTTATGATTATTAAGCTATGGTTTTCATTTCAAGCATTGTTATTTATTATGCATAGACTAATTTTCCCTATGAAACATTTACATTTTGTAAATAGAATAATGTTTATATTTTTGCAAGTAGAGTACCCTTTACATTTGTGCAAGTAGAGTAGCATTTACATTTTTACAAGTAGGTTAACACTTACATTTGTGCAAGTAGGTTAGCCTTCACACTTTTGGAAAGTAGAGTATAATTTTCATTCCGGTAAGTAGATTAGAACTTTCGTTTTATGCAATCTCTTTTTCTTGCAAATCTAGATTCAATTGATAGAGTGGTCTCTATATACCTTGGTGTGTTCCATCACCTCAAAGTAACTTGGGTAGAGCTTAGCCTACTGCTCATATATCATTTCCACCTCTTAGGTTTGTATGAACCCCAGGTTGATAATTATATTTGGTAGCCTTGGGAGTTGCAACACTCTTGTTGCAATACTTGGGCTCATCACATTAATAATATGTTGGCAACGATTCTAATGATTAACGTTGTTATGTATGCACTAAATTTAAATGAATTTTTTAAGATAACCTCATACCAACAACTTCACTATAATAAGTGAAGGTGATAACTTTTATTATGCATTTCTATTTGTTTTATGTATAAATTGTGTGTTTTAATGACATCACATCAAAAACAACAATAGGTCAAGGGAATGAAAAACATGATGGTAGAGTATAGTTGTGACAGGTTACAACATGGGCAAGAATAAATATTAGTTAAACAAATATGAGAGGTAGACTCTTATGCCTCAATGGAGACCTTGAGGAGCTTAGGGAATAAATAAGGAGCTACAAGGCTTATAATGAAAGGCTTATCAAAGCACAAGAAAGGAAATAAGAAGTGATTGTGGTCATCATACATAGCCTTTCAAACTTATAGATGTGAGGAAAACATGAGGTGGGAGATAGTCATGGAGATAAACGGTGTCACATGGAATAAGAGGAAAGAACAAATGGAGCAGATGGAAGCAGGTCTAGTAAAAGGCATAGGTGGGAAAGTGGAGACATAGTAAGAGGGGGTACACCATTCAGTACTCTAGAGAGGATAGCTAGTACCCATGGAGAGCACTATGATTATAATAATAGGATACATCACCATCCCCAGAAAAGGAAGGGAAAAAATGACATGCCAAAATAATTTAAGAAAGCGAAGCCCCATAAATTTGATGCTAAGATGAAGAATTTTGAAGATGCATAAGCTTGGTTGATAGGAATAAAAAATTTCTTCAGAATCCATAACTATTATGAGTGTTGGGAAAAATACTGAGAGGGGGGGTGAATCAGTATTTAGGGCAAACTAAAACTTTTTACTTTTTCATGCTCTAAAACCCATACGCTACTTTGATGAAGCCAACTAGCGTATACATGCGGATATACTTCATAAAACTCACGTATACACAGAGATCTAATTATGCCATTAATTCTTCACTTATATCATTCCATCATTCATTCATTAGATGTTCTATAAAAAGTAAACATGTGCAGTAAGAACAGAATAAACCATCACACATAAGCATCACACATGAACACCAGTTGCAGGAGTGGAACCCAAGTCGGGGAGAAAACCACCATTGGAGTTGCTCGGCCTTCAATATTTTATTATAGAGAAAACATCTTACAACATATGTCTTTAGCGCGAGACTCCTACACGATGCGCGACACCCACCTACACTGCGTTTACCGCACCCACTGGAGAGAGCTCCAACCCCGGTGACTCGTTTGACCTCTCCCTCACGGGGAAGGCTACGACCCCCTAATCTCGTTTACAGCCCTTGCACGGAAGGGCTTCTTGGTAGAGAGCGTGTGCCGGCTGACCCTCGGCACCTCATGGACATATTTCCTTATTTCCACCTTTGGATCTGTGCTTTCATGCAGAACACAACTTGCGGGCCACTTTCATCATATTTTCAAAATTTGGACCCCTCCATACATTTCCAGTGATCAAACATCAAACTGATACATTGACAGATAGCAGTAAACCAACAGAACAGATCAGACATCTCATACCACAAACTTCAGTAAACCCTAGTTTTGCATATGCGCTTTCCTTTCACTGATACCGCGTATACACGCGCTTCCGTTCTCATCAACCAGCGTATACATCTGTTTGTACTTCAGGGCAGATACGCGCTTTCGCTACCAAGCCATATATACGCGCTTCCTGTTCGAACTGACGTATACATGCCCGTTACCATGGAGCGGCATACTTCTTGATCAGATATTCGGTTAACCCCGCAAGCTTTCGTGAGGATGTTCGCCTCCTTGAGGGATCTAACATCATTTCATAAACGAATCTAGCGGTCTGAAACATTCCGGATCTAGATTCCTTCTTCATCATTTCTTCATCGATGCATCTTCATTCATATCTTTCATTCAACCCTTTCCATTCGAAGGATATATTTCGGAAATGCATTCAAGCTAGGATATCTTTCTACCTTTCTCACACTCATGATTTTATTGAATTTCTTCTCTTTATATAGGTTTACCTTTTTCAATACCATGAGCAAAACCACATTACTTCCGATGGTATTCTAGACGGGATCATTTGAAGATCATTACCCAATACAATACCGTTGATACCATAGTGGTTACCCACAATTGCTTTTGGTTTTCACTTTATGAGCGCTTTTTCCCATACGCGACTTGGCACGTTATTTTCCGCGTGCATACGCGACTTCTCCTAGCCAAATCCGCGTATGCCTTGAGACATACTCTTTTCATCATAGATCTAGCACATACTGAATTATTTTCTTCATTACCTTCTATACTCACTGTAGATACATCAGATTTACATCATTTAACAAGTTCATCAAGACATATTTTATCAAGCACAACTTCATCAAATAGGTTTCCATCATCTTCGACAAGTGGGTTGCCATTCAAAGACAACACTCTATCAAGTGGGTTGTCATCAAGGACAACACTCAGCATCATATTGCCAACAAACATCATATCACATCAGATTTACATCATTTACCAAGTCCATCAAGTCAAGAATAACTTCATCAGGTGGATTGCCATCAAGGACAACACATGCCAACAATCTCACGTCTTCATCTTCATTAAGTGGGTTGCCATCAAGGACAACACTCTGCATCATATTGCCAACAATATCCCCCTTTGGACTTGATGGCAACCACGATGGTGTTTGATCACCACAACAGATAGGTATATTAAGAATACAATGACACCATGTCACTCTCCCCATTCTTTGACACCATTATCTTCATTCAAACACCATGTCACTCTCCCCCTTTGACATCAAGGGCAAAGGGCAGATCAAAACCAACACACTCTCCCCCTTTTCTCTTCATGAAGAAGAAGCATTCTGCAGATCTGATGTATACTAAAGTGACCAAGCTCCCCCTGAGCTCATGTTGAATATTCAAACATATTTTTCAATGAAGTACATGACTCTATGACCTTCCTATCACCAAAGACTCATACTTACATCAAAGATCCAACCAAGTGGATTTACATATGAGACTCAAGTACCCAACCAAGTGGGTTTACACATTTCAATACAACTACCCAACCAAGTGGGTTTACAAATTTGACTCATCTATCCAACCAAGTGGGTTTACAAATTTTTGACAAGTCCTTACATGACTGAATATTACAAGACCTTTTCATCAAATTACAAATATGACCATTTTCAACACCAGAAATTCCTCAAGAAAGAGAACATATTTCAGAACCAACATAATGCCAACAAGGCATTATACTCAGCAAGGATAATGCTCCCCCTGAATCTGTGCATCCAAGCATCCTTTCCATATGACTAAGGCTCCCCCTTAGTTTATGCATCCTGAACACTTTCAACCAATCATCAAGGAATCTTTATCAAAACATCAGAGATTGAAACAGTATTATAAGAACTAGAACACCACCAGAGATATCAGAGATACCAAATAGCACTGCAGCTGTGCTGAAGAAAGCTGACCCCAAGCAGAAATTTTTCAGCAATCAGAAATACGCGGTTTTATGTGAATGAACTCGTGTATATACGTGACTGTGTTTCATGAAATCCGCGTATCCACTACCATATTCTATATTTTAACCAGATCTGATCCTCTGTGAGGCAAAGACAGTGTTCAGCTTCTTTCTGAGATATTTGAATGCTTCCCTGGAATACAGATAGATAGAGCAGTGTAGTTGTGTCTTCAAGCGTCATCCAACGGTTGTAGCATTAGCAGCATTAATACATTCTTTCCAAGAGAAATTATCATACCAGAACAACATCTTCAAATATGTGTCAAGCAGTCATCCATGTGGTCCAATATCACCATGATCTTTAAGATTTAACATGAAGTAAAATATGTAGGGAGAAGATCTCAACCATAGTAACAAACTCTGCATGATCTATTCTTAAAACGACTTTCAATTTATCCAGGTGTGAGCACAAAAGATAATTTTCAGCAAACAGGGCTCAAAATCTCATCATAATAAACCATGTACCAAGTCATCATCATTTGAGCATGAGTATCACAATAACCAAAGAATAAGCAGTCATAGTGCCAACAATGCAATCATTAGTATTCAACCTGCTGCTCCCCCTAAACCAGTGCTCCTCCTTAACTTGTGCAACCTGAACACCTTCATCAACAAGTCATCAGCAACAATCTCTATATGATCTGTCCTTGTCTCTGAATTATAAGACTTTCATCTCAGCAACGAATACTCTTCATCAAAAAGCAAACATGACTCATCCATAATTTTCAACATAAGAAACCCAGTATCATATCATCATTATTTAGAATTGAGAAACTAAGCTGATACAGAGTTAATTATTAACAGTCAGACTGATGCTCCCCCTGAACCTCTGCTCCTGATCTTCAGCTGTCATCCCAATTCTCTCATCCTTAATGAATACGTGACTGTGTCTACTGTAACTCGCATGTATACGCGACTTTTGTTCATCTAACCCGCGTATGGAAAGTGAAGCATAGAAATTTTCACATTCCTTCATCTCCCCTTGAACTTGTCCTTCATGTACCTGTCTTCTTCATATCAGATGCTCAGTCAGAAATACATATAACCAGAATAATTAAATCAACCATGAGAATCATCATACATTGCTCCCCCTGTGATGATACATCCCCATAATGTATCTCACATTACTTCTGCAGTCATTCAGAGAAGTAAGCTTTAGAAGCGGATGACTGCAGTAGGGTCAAAATTCCCTATGTTTCTGATCGGTCCTCCATCTTTTTCCAGATTTGCTTGAACTTTCTATTTGTGTGCTGGAAATTATCTAAATTCTCATATCTGTTCATTCTACATTCCTTTTCCACATGACCATACTTATTACAACCATAACACCTCATGTGACTAGAGAAGTAAGCATAAGGATCATCGTGTGTTTCTCTGTTCATCCTCCTATTGAAATCAGCTGCTTTGTGACCATACTTGTCGCATGAAAAACAATATCCCTTGAAGCTACCAGAGTACCTTTCTGAATAGAATCTGTTTGATGATCTACTTCTGCAATTTTCTGCAAAATGCCCATAATTATGACATTTAAAGCATTCCACATTATTGACGCTTCTATAGTTAGGAGGGAAAGATTTCGTTTGAGAGTTCATGATTGTCGGTTGATCTTTTGCTTCTTTCAACACTTCAGATTTTGTATTGACATCCTTTGACTCTTTAGCACTTCCTTGTGAACTAGATTCTCCTTTGACAGTTTCATGAAAACCAAGACCAAGTTTAATAGAGGGAGACCTTTGATTACTTAGAATATTGTCCAAAATCTTAGTACTATCTTGAAACCTCAATAGTTTAACCTTTTCTTCTAATTTACCTTTGAGAATGTTTACCTCAACCTCCAAGCCTTGGCATTGCTTCTTCATGCTTTCTTCTTTCCTTCTTCCGTCTTCTACTTGGTTATTCAGATTTAGAATCTCTTCTTTCAACCCATTTTCTTGCTCTTCAAAAGTTTGTAAGAGTTCTTCATTCTTCTTCTTCGATGCTTCGAGATTTACTTTCAGAGATATATTTTCTGCTTCAAGTCTTGCATTCTTCTTATTTGATTTATCCAGATCTTCTTTGAGAGAGATAATTTCAGCTTCTAGGCTTTCACTTCAATTGGTTACTTCATCCTGCAGTCTTTGATGTATTTCTATCTGTCCCTTCATTTTTTCTATCTGTCCATTTATTTTAGAGATCATCTCATTGTAGGAAAATTCCTTCTCATTAAATAATATTTGTTGATCTTTGATAACTTCTTCTAAGTCCATAGCATTACTTTCACTATCTTCACCATTGCTTGCACAAAGAAGGTTACAAGGACCCCAATCACTACCTGATTCATCTTCTTCAATTTCTGCTATACATGTTTTCTGAGATATCTCCTTGCTTCGAGTAGCCTTTTTATTTTGCTTCTTTGCCATGAGCACTTTTAGATCACGGTTAGAATCTTCTTCATCTTCACTGGACACTTCAACATCATCTTCATTTGCATAATAACTCTTCCTCTTTTCAAATTGTTTCCCTTTACCATAGTTTTCTTTATAAGGACATTTAGCAGCATAGTGACCAACTTTTCCACACTCAAAACATTTGAAGGGAAGCTTACCTTTGAATATTCCCGTACCTAGTTGGAGTTTTCTCACGAAATTCGCTTCTTCTTCTTCAGATATATAGCTGGATTATTTGACAACTTCCTTTTCTTTTCCTTTTGCAGATACCTTAAAAGCAGCTTCTCTGATTTGAGAAGGACCTCCTTGTCTCATTTCAAAAGCAGTCAGAATGCCATGTAATTGAACAACAGTAAGAGTTTGCAGATCTTGCCTTTCTTCAATAGCTGAAACTTTAGAGTCAAATTTCGAAGTCAAAGATCTTAAGACTTTTTCCACCAGAGTAGTATCGGTTATGGTTTCACCCAAATTTCTCATTCGATTTACAATATCATCCAGACGTAAGAAGAAATGGGCAATACTCTCATCACTATGCATCTTCAAATTTTCATATTCAATTCTAAGAGTTTGGAGTTTTGCACTTTTTACCTTTGTATCTCCTTCATAACTTAGAATGATTTTGTCCCATATTTCTTTTGCTGAATGTAGCTGCATCACTTTAGCAAATTCTGATTCAGACATGCTTCCCAATAAGACATTCATTGCTTTGGCATTGATTTCATACTTCTTTCTTTCAGCTGCATCAGTAGGAATACTTGCCGGGTATTGATAACCTTCTTCCACGATTGCCCATACATCTGCACCAAGACTTTACAGATATGCTTTTGTACGTACCTTCCAGAATATCAGATTGCTTCCATTGAATAGAGGTGGCTTTATAGACATTACTCCTTCTTGACTTCCCATTGCGACGGATCTCCTTTAAGCGATCAAGCTTCTGCACAAGGACCCGCTCCGATACCAATTGTTGGGAAAAATACTGAGAGGGGGGGGTGAATCAGTATTTAGGGAAAACTAAAACTTTTTACTTTTTCATGCTCTAAAACCCATACGCTACTTTGATGAAGCCAACTAGCGTATACACGCGGATATCCTTCATAAAACTCGCGTATACACAGAGATCTAATTATGCCATTAGTTCTTCACTTATATCATTCCATCATTCATTCATTAGATGTTCTATAAACAGTAAACATGTGCAGTAAGAACAGAATAAACCATCACACAAAGCATCACACATGAACACCAGGTTTTTAGGTGGAAACCCAAGTCGGGAGAAAACCACCGCTGCAGTTGCTCAGCCTTCAATATTTTATTATAGAGAAAACATCTTACAACATATGTGCTGGCGCAGACTCCTACCAGCACGCGGGCACCCACCTGCACTCGTTTACCAGCCTCTCCTGGAAGGGAGCTCCAACCCCCTAACTCATTTACCAGCCTCTCCTGGAAGGGAGCTACGACCCCCTGATCTCATTTACCAGCCTTACCTGGAAGGGAGCTACAACCCCCTGAATGAAGGCTACAACCCTCAGCACCTCTATGGACCACGTTTCATCAATTTTCACACTGGATCCAATAGCTTTCCTTTAGAACACAACTTGCAGGCCACTTTTCATCATATTTTCAGACTGGACCCACTCCATACATTTAAGCACAGTCAAACATCAAACTGATTCATTGACAGATAGCAGTAAACCAATAGAACAGATCAGACATCTCATACCACAAACTTCAGCAAACCCTAGTTTTGCATACGCACTTTCCTTTCACTTATACCGCATATACACGCGCTTCTGTTCACATCAACCAGCGTATACATATGTTTATACTTCAGGACAGATACGCGCTTTCGCTTTACCAAACCCACATATATACGCGCTTCCACTGTTCAGAACTAGCGTATACATCTTCAGTCATTATGGAGCAACATACTTCTTCAGATCAGATATTCAGTTCATATTTAACCCTTTTACTTCAGACAGATGTTCGCCTCATATTAGATCTAATCATTTCATAAACAGATCTAGCAGATACAAATACATTCCAGTTCTAGATTCCCTTCTTCATCATTTCTTCATCGATGCATCATACATTCATATCTTTCATTCAACTGTAACCCTTTCCATTCAAATATATTTCAGAGAGAAGTATTCATTGAAACTCAGATATCTTGCTCCCACACTCATGATTTGCACAATGAATTTCTTCTCTTTATATAGGTTTACCCTTTTTCAATACCATGAGCCAAAACCACATTACTTTCGATGGTATTCCTGGACGGGGTAATTTAGACGAATAATAACCCAATACAATGGGTCAATACCATGGTGGTTACCCCTGGTTTTTCACTTTATGAGCGCTTTTACCCATACGCGACTTGGCACGTTATTTTCCACGTGCATACGCGACTTCTCCTAGCCAAATCCGCGTATGCCTTGAGACATACTCTTTTCATCATAGATCTAGCACATACTGAATTATTTTCTTCATTACCTTCTGTACTCACTATAGATACATCAGATTTACATCATTTAACAAGTTCATCAAGACATATTTTATCAAGCACAACTTCATCAAATAGGTTGCCATCATCTTCGACAAGTGGGTTGCCATTCAAAGACAACACTCTATCAAGTGGGTTGTCATCAAGGACAACACTCAGCATCATATTGCCAACAAACATCATATCACATCAGATTTACATCATTTACCAAGTCCATCAAGTCAAGAATAACTTCATCAGGTGGATTGCCATCAAGGACAACACATGCCAACAATCTCACGTCTTCATCTTCATTAAGTGGGTTTCCATCAAGGAAAACACTCTGCATCATATTGCCAACAATGAGAACACGAAGGCTAAACTAGCCACCTTCAGTTTGAAAGGAAAGTCAAACATATGGTGGGAAGATGTGAAAACTGTGTAAAAATTAAGGGAAGAGGATCTATCATGAAGTGAATTTGAAGGGATCTTCCGGAAGAAATACCTATCAAATAGGTACTTTAATAGAAAATAAAAATAATTATATTAGCTCAGAATGAGATAGATGTCAGATGGGGAGTACACCACCAAGTTTCTAGAGCTACTAAGATATGTGCCTTATGTGAAGGAAGAAAATTCAAAAGTTCAAAGGTTGATTAGTGGGATGCCTTTATCATTCAAAAACTGACTTGAATTTGATGAACCTTAAACATTAGACGATTCCATCATAAAATCAAAACATTTCTATGAGAAATCAAAACATAGGCTTGAATTCAAGAGTGATTGGAAGGCAAAGGGAAACAAGAAAGTTAAAGGAAGATGGCATAATGAATAATGGATACTGCAAGCTACGAGCAAGATAGAAGGCGTGGCATCAGCTAATCCAAGTTGACCTCAATAGAAATTTAAATCAGCTAAAAAAGGTCGTGTACATCAGCCCAGGGGAGGACAAAACATATTTGATGCCAAAGATACATTACGATTTTATGTTGGACATATGGAGAGAATCACTGAAATAAATATTGTCCACATCAAAAAGATGCAGGGCCATGAATTTGTAGTGCACCAAAAGCTCATATTGTAGGAGACATAGCACAAAGCATACCCAAAATATACACAGTTGTGGACAACAGACAGGCTAAGCATCAGTATTCCTTATTTTAAATGGAAGGTAAACTCTGTATTCGAGTTGTATCTATTTTAATTGACCTAGGATCAAATTACAACTATATCAGTCCTAATTTTGTGAATAAATTTTGATTGGTTAGAGATATGCACATAGAATTCTGGCTGGTTCAATTATTAACAAAGACAAAAAAGAAGAGTAAACCAGTGGGTGAAGTCATGGAAATTTGAGCTCAATGGCATGCTAGCAACATCAAACTTTAATTTACTTCCCCTGGGTGAATATGATCCGAACTAATGTAGGAACACAACAAAATACAAATATAGCCATAAATACAGAGATGAATCATAAATAATACTTCATTTAATTAATATCAAAGAGCTGAAATATGCTTACATACATAATGGAAATAAACTAGCTCAAGTAATGGTAGTTTATCTTTGAGAATAGATGTGTTGGCTACATGCCTATGAAATTTATTATAATGAGGCTCAAGGGCCTTCTTATTATTTGACAACAAAGGAAAACTATAAACAACCAAAACCCTAACCCCAAGAGATGGAACACCAAGAGTTTGTGGGCCCCTTTAGGGTTACTTAGGTAGCCAACTTCCCAAGTTCGTAACTTGGTCATATGATCTATGTTTGGTGTGTATGAGACCTCATTGGAAAAAACTCTCTAATTACTGTAGGATTTGTCGCAAGCGGACATCAAAAAAATGTCGTTTAGGGGGTCAAAACAACTCTGGAAGTTCAGGACCTAAAAAATACTAAACCAATAAATGCTACTATAATCAAGGAATCAAATGGAATTGAATGGAGGTCTATGTGGAATAGGAAAGTGGCCACCAATATCCACGTGGATCAGTCCTCCCACCTTAGGAAGAAATGGTCCCCATTGTGTGAAAAGCCTCCATGAGGTGAGGAAATTTTTGTTGAACCTGGTCCCTGGTGAACCACTTGCCCTGGTGACGGAGTTCGCCTGCTTTGACAACTCGATATAGGTAGATCCTCTGTTAGAAATTTTTCTTGATCTGTGTGTCCATGATCCTATTAGTTGTGGCCTATTCAATGCAGCTTGGGTTGAGGTCTATTAGTGTCAGGTGCTCAGCAATTTTGGATTTTTCAATAGTGGGGAAAAATATGGTCGCAGCTAGTCCACATTAAATACTGGGTGCAGGACAAGGAACGGTGGAATGCTAAGATCAAAGAAATTGTCCCCTACAACCTTTGTGATGATGTACGACCCATATCACAGAGGGTGAAGCTTACGGTGGGGTCCAAAGAGGCGCTCCTTCTGCAAATGTAGCCAAACCTTGTCGCCCACCTGAACTTGTGTAGCATCCAATGTTTATCATGACACTACTTGTACTTAGCATTAGATCTGTCCAATATTTCATGTAATTGCTAGAGGATGTGCTGAAATTTCTCAATGAAGATGTTAGCCTGTCAGCTTCAGACTGGACATGAGCCAGATTTGTCTAAGTAACTGCAGATGGTATGGCCACATCAATGGGACATAGTGGCTGGAATCCCAACCCAACCTAAAAGGGATTGTGGCCAATTGAGCTATGGAGAGCTCTGTTGTAGTTGTGTTGGACATAGGTAATGATTTCATCCCATGTGCATGGATGCTTCGAGTTTTACATGTGCAAAATCTGCATGATCACCCTATTGATGACCTCTATTTGGCCATCAGTTTGGGGTTGGAAGGCCGTGGACTTAGTGAGCTTGGTATCCAACATCAACCAGATGCTTGACCAAAATTCACTTAGGAACCTACTGCCTTGATCTGAGATAATGGACTGTGGGCTCCGAAAGTGTACCCACACTCATTCAAAGAAGAGCTTAGCAGTGACCTCTATTGTCATACTCTTCTTGCAGGTCGCTAGAATGACCATCTTAGAGAATCTATTGACGACCACAAAAACACAGTAATTTCCATGCTTAGTAGAAGGGAGGCCTAACACGTAATCCATGGAGATGGATTCCCAAGGCTAAATAGGGGTAGGCAAAGGAGTATATAGGCCTTGTTTCTTGATTGGTGGTTTGGAAATGGTGTAGTAATTACAGGATCTGATGAGCTTCCCAACATCCTGTAGAAGTTTTGGGCAATAAAACACTTCTCCAACACTGCCATTGTTTTCTCTACTCTGGAATGTCCGATGATCCGACTGTAATGCACCTCCCAGATCATCTTGGCATGCTCACTTGAAGGAGCAAAGAGGTGTCCCAGGTGGCATAACAGTGTGCCCCGTAGGTGAAAATATAGAACTTGCTTGCCGTCCAAGAGCATATGATATGTGTTGTAGAGCTCTCTACCACTCTTAAAAGATGCGTCCACCCCAAAGTATTGTGTCCATAAGAGTCGAGCACAGTGGTCAATGCCATGATTGGTGGTCGATTGAGATAGTCTAGAACATTATTGGTGTTTCCCTTCTTGTACTTGATGTTCAAGTAGAACTTTTGCATATATGTGGACCATTTTTTATGGCAACCATTCTGCAACTTCCCTTGTGTCTGTATGAACTATAGAGGTTGGTGGTTTTTGTGGATGATTGTTTACTTCCCCATAATGTAATGCTTCCATTGTCAACATTCCTGCACAATGGAATAAATTTCTTTTTCATAGGTGGGTTTCTTTCAGAATGTGCCTGAAAGTATCTCACCATGATTTTCCACCAGATGCCCCTCATGAGTAAGAAATACCCCAATAGCATAATCAGATGCATCTGTCTCAATCTCAAATGGTTTCTACGGGTCTAGTAATGTGAGCACTGGTGAAGAGCAGAGGTGATTCTTCAACTCGAAAAATGTCTTTTCTCATGATTCAGACCAGAATAAGTTTGCTTTCGCTCTGCCCTTGGTGATTTGAATCAAATGCCAAGTGATATCAAAGAAACCCAACACGAACCTGCGGTAGAAATTGGAAAGTCCTAGAAATATATGTAGCTCTATTAGAGTGGTTAGGGTTGGCCAATCTCAAATATCTTGTATCTTGGTTGGGTCCACATGTGGTGAGCCCTGGTATTGCACCAAGAGTGCTACAAATCCAAAGGGCTACTCAACTCTATTTATCAATCTAGGGTTCGTAGAAACTTAGAGGTGACAATGCTATATGCACAACAAATGGGATTCTACTCATGCCACCCTCAACTAAGACATTTGACCAATAGTTATCCAAGACCATTACTCCTACTATATTAGAATTAAAACTGGTTAATGAAGATGCAATTTAGAAGCTAATTTTAACTAAGAAAAGGAAAATGGCATTAAATTCAACTTTCAAATTATATTGAAACAATTCATGAAAAGGCAAGAGCTAAACTACTTACAGAAAAAAACTACATTATCTTGCAATCATCCATATAGTTATCATATCTACTTGTAGAAAAGAAGCTAAATACTCTTTCATAACCTATAAAACTATGCTTCATAACTTCATGTATCTCTAACTAGCTCACATTTGCATGCAAATAAATTTTCTACTTGTACCAAATATGTGGTGAAAGAACTAACACTATATTGTTTTTGTAGTGAAGAAAAATGAGGTTTTGGAGTGACCTACAAGCTTTCCCTAATCATGAAATCATAGTTATGGGCCAATACTCATACAAACTAAGTTTAAGTTGCAGTAAGGATAAAAAATGGTGGAAGAATGAGGTCCTATAGGTGTGCTACAAGTGGCTACTACAGGAGCCCTGTATTGCTACAAGAGGGCCTCTAATGCTACATGAGGGCCTGTAACACTACAGGAGGGCCTGTAATGCTACAGGAGGGATTCCGAGAAGGTTTAAGAGGTGAAAATGATGGTTTAAGGGTGTGGAAAGGTGGATTGAAGTTGAGTCAAATGAGTGATGGGTGGCCAAATCCCCTAGGCAAGCTCATAGCCTATTGAAGGCCTGCTTTACACTAGGAGGGATGCTCTCAGTGGGCCTAGGAAAATGATATCATGAAACATATTTTTTAGGATAGAATTTGGAGTTCATAAGAGGAACTGAGGGAGTCCAAGATGGAAGTGGTGATGGTGCCCTTGTCTGGAGATCCAAACATCCCTGCAATCATCACATGCATACATCCATTTATCATTGAAAAAATGAAACAACTAGTAGTGGAAAATATGAGTTGAATTTAAATTCTATCTAATTTATGCCAAAAATTTGATCTAATTAACAAACAAAATCCTAAGCTTCAACAATAACATGCATAAATAAGGATAAAAAATGGTGGAAGAATGAGGTACTACAGGTGTGCTACAAGTGGTTACTACAGGAGCCCTGTATTGCTACAAAAGGGCCTGCAATGCTACAGGAGGGCCTGTAACGCTATAGGAGGGCCTGTAATGCTACAGGGGGGATTCCGAGAAGGTTTAAGAGGTGAAAATTCTGGTTTAAGGGTGTGGAAAGGTGGACTGAATTTTAGTCAAATGAGTGAAGGGTGGCCAAAGCCCCTAGGCAAGCTCATAGCCTATTGAAGGCATGTTTTGCACTAGGAGGGATGCTCTCAGTGGTCCTAGGAAAATGATATCATGAAACACATTTTTTAGGATAGAATTTGGAGTTCATAAGAGGAACCGAGGGAGTCCAAGATGGAAGTGGTGATGGTTCCCTTGTATGGAGATCAAAACATCACTGCAATCATCACATGCATACATCCATTTATCATTGAAAAAATGAAACAACTAGTAGTGGAAAATATGAGTTGAATTTAAATTCTATCTAATTTATGCCAAAACTTTGATCTAATTGACAAACCAAATCCTAAGCTACAACAATAACATGCACAAAAATATAACTAACAAAAATATTTTTCCAAGAAATCATAAACATAATTCTTTTGGGTTGTGATTATGAATCCTTCCATTCATGCTCCCAAAAGAGAGGTGAAGTAGAGGCTGCAAGCACAGGTTTTGATGGATTATTTCCTACTTAAATGTAATAAAATAATGAATACTTGAAACAAAAAAGAAATAAAAATAAAAAATAGGAACCTAAGCCACTGGGTTGGGTCCAAACCCAAGAGCCTCAACCGTCTGGAACAAACTTAGTGATAACTCAATAAGAAACTTCACATTATCATCAAATAAAAAGGTCTAATACATCAGATAACAGTCACAATAACAATGCCAAGTTATTGAGCTCAATATCTACGTAGATGAAAACAAAACTTGAATCCTAACAAGCTCTTCTTCTTGTTTATTTATACAAAAGGGTAGTTGTCAGTATCTCCCTAGAAAATAGGAATGTCTGTCTCCTCCAACTCAAGGATGGTGGATCTTGTTTCTCATTAATCTACTTGCACTCATAGCGGCTTGGATGCCAATGAACTCAAGCTTATGAGAGAGAGAGAGAGAGAGAGAGAGAGAGAGAGTTGTGATCTTGGGATGATTGAGGGGGTTAAGAAGGTGTAAAACCTCCTAGATTCTCTCCTTTTTGTCTACTTTGAGCCCCTGCATGGAAAATATCTCAAAAATATTCCATTTCCTACAAATAAACCACGTTAGGATACATGATATGAAAATTAATTTTTACCCTTCTCACTAAGCATAATATAGCTAAAAATTTAAATAAATGTGAGAAGGAGATAGTTTAATAATATGGAGGATGACATCATGATCCTTATAATATACCTATTTATGAGCCTCATCATCACCCCCCTACTGAAATTGTTTCTCATCCTTTGAGAAACTAAGTCATCCATGTGGACTTCCCTCATGGCCCTGGTGGCCTCCATGACATCCCAAGGCACCTCAGATGCAGTACCCTTTGGTGGGTAAAATCTTGCATTCTTATCTGCCTCAATCCACTCCTTTTTCTCTTCTACCTAGTCTTTTCCTTTCTGTAGGCCCAACAACAAAAGTGGTTTGAGTTTCAGTCCTATCCATTGAATCCTCATTTTCTACATTGCTCTCTTGTAGAATGGTGTTTTATCCAAGGCATTCTTCAACCTTTTAGGAGAGTGGTATTCTCTATGTTGTAAGCTGAGTCGTAAAACATGCCATATCCTCTGGAAATTTTGCATAGTGTCTTCTCCCAACAACCTAAATGTATCTTCAAAATGACTAATGGCCTTCTCCTATGTCTCAATGTACTTTGGTGCCAAAAAAATATCATTGGAGATGAGGCTATGATTGATAATGCTAGCCTTGGGGCTCATTAGCTCAGCTCTGATGTATAGGGGTTCCTTCTCCTCTTTTTCCATTACTATTTTCACCTCCTCATCCCTTATCTCTTCATGTTCTAGCCAAGAGGCCAAATCCATCAATTGCATGTCCCCTAGTCTTGAATTTGGATCCCAGTGGTTTATACATGTCATTATGAAATTATAAATGTAAAATTCAACCATTTTTTCTCTATCCACTATACCATCCTATTTACAAAACTCAATAAATTTTTTATATTTTTGAAAAGGATGACAACCATGTCGAGCTAGATTTCTAATTTGATATTGTAGCCATTTCTCTTCGAGAAAGAGAGAATAAAATTTGGAAGGCTTCTTGCATTGCAGTGCCTCCATGCAGAGACTTCCCATGGTGGAAAGTTGGGTTTCCTTCTCTTACAAATTCTCTTTCAACCTTACATTCTCTGCCTATATTTGTTCTTTCACCATACACTCCCTGAGTCTCAAATCAACCAATTCCTTTCCGATCTCTTTGAATTTTTCCTCCATCAATCCCAAATCTTCCCCATCCTTTGATCTAGAAATTTGCATCCATCTATGGGTCCTTCCCTTTTCTATTTATTGTTAATAAAGAAGTGAGGTTGTAAAATTTTCAGGGACGATTCTCCCTCCTTCAATAAATTTATAATAAGACTCCAAGCTAGGTTGTACACTAGGCTCTTGTAGCTCTAGGGAGTCCTTCTCTAATGTTTTTGGGGAGATTGTTGCCTCTTGTAGCTCACCTTCCTTCCCTTTTCCTGTTGTGGCACACCTTTCCCCTCTTGTGGCACCTTCTGCCCCTTTGATTACACATTATGTCCCTATTATTGTAAATTTTGCCCCTCCTGTAGCATGCTTTGCCCCTCCTGTAGCAAAGTTTGTCCCTCCTGTAGCACACCCTGCCCCTCCTGTAGCACACTCTTTTCTTCTTGTTGGAGGGTTGTTGGTGTCTTGGGTTGCTTGAAGGAAGTTGACCTAGTGGTAGGCCTCCTCACATATGTTATAGGTGTCTTTAGTTTAGGCTTAGGAGAGGTGAATTCTTCAATTTTTCCTTCAGTGGGTCCTACTTCCCCTTTCCTGCTTGGTGATTCTTCAATGGTGATGGGGACCTTTGTGGGACTTTGTGGTCTCCCTTATTTGATTTTGGTGCTCTTTCTGGTCTTCAAATATATAGGGCCTTGTCTTTGTCTCTTTCTCTTAGGCTTAAGAGGTGTGCCTAATGTAGCTAAGGTGGAAAATAATTGTTGTTCAGTATTTCCTGGAGAGAAGATTGTTTGACGGGGTGATCCTTTTGTTGTTTTGGGTTCATAAGTTTTCTTAGGACTTGATATCCCTTCCACTAGTTTCTCCTTCCCTTCTGTTAGGTCCCTATAATACTAGTGTATCCCTTTATTGTTATTGTTAGTGTAGCCCCCTTAATGTTATTGTTGTGCTCGTGTAGTCCCCATATTGTTATTATTGTGCCCCATAGAAGCCCACTATCATTATTGTTGTGCCCTTACATTGTTATTGTTATGTCGGCTAGGATTATATTGTGACCCCTTGGACTCATATATATAGAAATGAGATTTTTTCATTTGTATCATCCAATAATTGTTCATTTATGTAATGTAAAGGAGGTTTCCCCCTCAAAGAGGCTGAGTTGAACTATCTTTTATTCTATTTTGTGAGCTAGTTTGATAAATTTTGGTATTAGAGCTTGGGATTCTAGGGTTTTTCTTCTTCAAACAGGTCATCTTGGAATTTTTGTTATAATTTTTTCTTTTTATTTTTATTTTTTTAATTTTATTTACTTATTTTATTTATTTATGTATTTTATTTTTTATTTTTTATTATTTATTATTTTATTATTTTTATTTATTTATTATTATTTTTTTGGGTTCTAGGGTTTCGCTTCTTCAAACAGGTCATCTTGGAATTTTCGCTATAATTTTTTTATTTTATTTTTATTTTATTATTTTTTACTTTTTTATTTTTAATTTATTAATTTAATTTAATTTATTAATTTATTTTATTTTATTTTATTTTATCTTATCTTTTATTTTTTATTTTATTTTAATTAATTAATTAATTATTTATTTATTTTTTATTATTATTATTATTATTATTATTGTGAGGCTTCATAAACCAAAATTTTTACCACATGGAGCCAAAATCTTGATGAACTTCGTGTAAAAATTTTAGACCTTGGTTCACTATATTTTTGGAGATATGATCTGTGGAAGTTAAGGATTTTGTAGGATCCAGAATTTCATCTCAAACAGGTGACCAAGGGAAAATCGTCATAATTCTTGCTTCAGGCATCTAATTAGAATTATGTAAAAAGTGGAAGAAATCGCACGGAATTTAGTTTTTTGTGTATCAATTTTAGAGCCGAAGGTTGAAACAGTGACAACGTCGTACAAGTTCGCTCTATTGAACTAGTCCATAATTAGGTCATTGTGGGAGATCGAGCATAACTTTATCATGAAGAATCCAAATTAGGTCTGACATGTGGCATTGGAAAGAAGACTCAGAGGGCTACTATAGGACCAAAGATAAAAACTTGGGGATCCGAAATTACAAAGACACATCAATTTCAATATAGAGAGCTACTCAAAAGCAAGAAAAATGTGTGTATTTTTTTTTTTAATTCAACAAGTCTTGTTTGCAAAAACAATTTGTAGTGATTCCATGGGCATATTGAAGCATAGATATTAGTACTGGGTTCTAAAATGTCCCCCAAAAATAATTCCACACCCATTAAGCCCTCAGAAGGCTCTACTATGACTCATGAAGAGGAATAAGTGCAACATGATATATCAAAATTATGAGACCAAGTGCAAGAAATTTCACTCTCGCAATGAGTAACAAAAAATGGAATGGATGGTTTGAATAAATACATGGATGGATTGAAGAAAGGTGGGGAAGTTAAGATGGATGGTTTGAAGAATGACATGGAAGCTAAGATTGGTGGTATAGAAGAAAAAGTGAAAGACAACATGGAAGACATGAAGAATGGTCTAAAAGCAGACATGGAACGTTTAAAGGAAGGTTTGACAAAGCTACTATAGGAAATTATTCCTAATGGTGAAATGGTAGTATATGAAACTCATGATGAGAAAAAAAATAAATTTAATCATGATTTCATAGACTCTAATGTTGGATTTATGACCCAACATATTCCAAAGATCGATATGAGGAATTTTTATGGCAATGATTCGGTAATATGGACACTATAGATGGAGCAATATTTTGATCTCCATAATGTGAAAAACACACAAAAGGTAGGCATTGCAACTTTATATTTAGAAAAAAATGCATTTGTATGGTATAGATTGCTTTGCTCTCGTAAAAAAATTATCACTTGGTTGATTTTTACGGAGGAAATTATAGCACATTATGAGGATACAAAGAGCAACGCCTTCTTTAGCCAATTGATAAATCTCAAACAAAAGGGTTCAATGGTGGAGCACATTGAGGACTTCCAAAAAATGAATATAAGGGTAACTGATATTCCAGAGGAACACATGATTGATGTCTTCATAGCCAACATGAGATTTGACTTTGGTAACCTGATTCATTGGAGAATGCATTCAGGTTGGCAAGAAAAATTGAAATCAAAATCATGGTGACAAGGAAGCCTACCACTCACAATTATAAATATGGAAGTGTTGCTACTCCTAGACTTCCACAACCTACAAGGTTGAAACCACAACAATTGGAAGAAAAAAGAGAAAAAGGGATTTGCTACAGTTGTGATAGCAAATTCACTGAAGGTCATAAGTGTGCTGAGAAGAAATTATTTTACATAGATTGTGAAGAGGAGGAAGAAAAGGAACAAGAAAATTCAAAAGAAGAGGATATACACCAAGAACGAACCCTAGAGGAAGAAGAAATGAATCCAACCATATCCTGTAATGCATTGGCACGAATTAACACTCCTCAAACTCTCAAGATAGAAGGACATATCAATAAGAAGAATGTAATAGTGCTGATTGATTCAAATAGTACCCATAATTTTATTCATTGCAAGGTAGCCAAGGAATGGAATTTCTTCCTATACCAAGCACTAGAGTGTCAAGTGATGGTTGAAAATGGAGGAACTATAAAGTTCTCTCGAAAGTGCCATAATATCAAACTAACCATGGGGGAATATGAATTGAATAGTCCAATGCTCTCTATCCCAATGGGTGGTGCTGATGTTGTACTAGGAGTACAATGGTTACAATCTTTGGGGATGGTAGCCTTTAATTTTCAAGAACTTTTCTTGAATTTTTTTTCGGAAGGAAAGGACATTGAATTACGAGGTATCGCACGAAAGCCATGAAAGATAATTAGCTCTAATTTCATGACAAATAATCTGAAGAAAGAACAACGAGGCGTAGTTGCACAATTATTCTCACTACAAGTTCAAACATCAAAATCATCTATTTCTCTAGATATCCAAAAATTCTTGGACAATCATTCCAAGGTATTTGAGACTCCCAAAGGACTCCCACCTATTCGTGATACATGATCATGCTATTCATTTGATTCCAGGAAGTGTTCCTCCAAACACCAAGCCTTACGAATATCCTTATGCTCAAAAGAGTGAGATTGAACGTATGGTTGCATAAATGCTAGAGGCTGGTATAATTCAACCTAGTCAAAGTACTTTCTCTACTCCAGTAGTGTTGTTTCAAAAGAAGGATGGATCATGGCATATGTGTCTGAATTATAGGGAGCTCAACAAGCTCACTATTAAAGATAAATTTACCATCCCCATCATTGATGAATTATTGGATGAATTACATGGAGACAATTACTTCACCAAGATGGATCTTCGTTCTGGATATCATCTAATCAAAATGAATACTGAAGACATTCCGAAAAAAACATTTTTGGGCCTCAAATATGCCCATTTTTTTCATCGAACAATATCACTATTTCATAACCTAAATTACGACATTTGTAACTCATTTTACACCATAATTCCATCACTTTTCGTTGATTCGTATCCTACACTTGGTGGTTGATTAACATTATTTTTCTTAAGATTTTTTATTATTAGAGATTATTTAGTCATGATTTACTAATGACGGTTTTTACTAGGTTCATTTTTTGTAGGGTTTCATTGCCTAAATTCTCCACAAGTCAGATTGAGTATGGAAAAAACTTGTTGAAGGTCAAAATATCAAATTTGTGATCAAATTGTTACACCATTTTTTGGTCATCTAACCTATTATCATTAGATGGACCCAAGTACACCATGTAAGACCAATTTTACCCTAAGTAAAATTGCTTTCACTATGTAAAATAACTTAATAAACCACATTTATTAGGTTGTTTATGGTCTAAACAGGAAACCCCAAAAGGAAATATTAAACAAATCTATATTTGTTTGATTTTCCTCATGGAATAATTAATTAAAAAATAATTTAATTATTATTCCAAGTCATATTTAACCCAAAACAAGAAAATTAATTAGATAAATCCTTATTTATCTTATTATTTTCTAGGAATAATTATTTAAATCTTATTTAAATAATATTCCTTGTTAAATATGACTAAATTATTTATAAATAATTAAATAAATCATTATTTATTTAATTATCATTCAACCACTTCCTTAAAATAATAAATAAATCATTTATTTATTTATTATTTACAAATAAAGGGATTTGACCCAAGTCAAATACCTTTTCCCTCCAACAAATATAATAAAATATTCCATAAAAGGTGGATCTAGATTTGGTTAATATTATTTTAATCATGCACCAAGATCAGGGATAATTTTAAGGATGGAAAAGTATCTTGAAGTTTAAAAAATTGGCGAATCTCACTAGTCCCTAATATGAAAAATATAAAATGTTTATTGATGTATTTGAAAATTTATTCAAATTTATAATGATATTATATATATTGTCTATATAATGTTGGCGATTTTTAACATAAAATAATTTTATATTGTAAAATTTGGGCAAATCTTTTTTATAAAAAAATGGAAATTGGCGAATATTTTTTTTGGAAAAACCATGGAAAATTAGCCCACCTGCGAATATTAGCCCCTAAAATTTTCCATGACCAAGATCTAGAATGACATAATATTTTGTTATAAATAGAAGGGTTTTCCCATTCATTTGTCACCTTTTGTTGCCTATGAGATCACTCTGGATCTTTACTCTTGGTCTGACTTTGAGCCATTATCATTGTCATATTTTCTATCTTTTTTTTGTGAGCTCCCTTTGAGTTCTACATTTTGTATGGGTCTTCTACACCAACAAGAGAGAGAAATCTTAGATCTGAAATGCTGAGGACTTTCAAGAACCCATTCCATTGAGTAGAACTGGTAACATCCTTCTTGTTTTCCTCCCAGGTGCCATTAATATAAAATTCTTTAAAACATAATTCTTGTCTTGTCTTATGGGATGCATGGAGCAAATTTCATTTTACTTGCTATTTAATGTCTTTTATGCATAGATCTAGATATTTGCAGTATTTGTCTTGATCACCTTTTTGCAGATCTGAAGATATTAGCAGCCATCTTTTGATGTTAGGGCTATAAGTTATGCATAGCTAAAGTGGTATTTTTTCTTACACTTCGAATAAAGATTCATACTAGCACAAATGGTGAAGAATATTGAAACTCCGACATGCGGGTTTTGTTCAGAGCACCCTCATTCAAATAACTAAGAAACTGTTTGGAAAAAATCGTCTTTATGAGGAAGTTATGATCAGAGGAATATTCCAGCATAGGTTAAGTACAAAATCGTGCTGAACGTGAACAGGCTAAACGGGTCAAGTCGGGTTGGTTTTGAACGCTTTTGTGCTAAGCATAAAAGTGGTTCCTCCATTCATGCGTTGATCAGAATGAGCCCAACCATGGGCTATTCGATTGCTCTCTAGAAGAAATGGATATGACATACTTTAGTTTGTTAAATAACAATGCTTTGTTTTCATTAAAAGCCATGTAAAAAGCTGAAACTCTGCATGTATGTGGGTGGTAGTAGAGCAGGAGGGAAACAATAGGAGAAACAAATGTAGAGACATATGTTATAATTGTAAAACTCTGTGTGAATACCGTGATGGCATAGATTATCTTTTTTTTATGAATTCTGAACTCTGCTTAATGTTTTGATATATTAATACAGATCTTCGCTCATGTATGTTCATTTATGATAATTCTATATTTCATTTTATTATTTAAGCATGGAGTAGCTTATGCCTGCTCTAGAGTGTGGCCAGGGCCCACCACAAGCCGGAAATAGGTCTTGTATTTAATTGGATCCACAATTTACATTTGTTGTTGTGTTTAGATGCCTATATTAGTGTTGTAGATTAAATCATGGTCTGTAAACATATCGTTTGGATTGCGTTCTGAGAATAATCTTGAATGCATTCGTATGCAGTATAAGTAGTATTATAGCATATATACTAACAGGTTAAGATTGATGTTTTGTTCCATTCCCGAGCACGCTGTAGAAATACATTTCTGAGATGATTTTTAGTCAAATTATAAGACATGTTACAATTTATGCTTGATTTATAACACGATTTGGGAAGGCATATCAACTTCCAAGTCTAGTTTTATTTACATATTGCATCTGATCTCATGTAGTATAGATTTATCCATTCAGTACCTCACATGATTAGGTGGAATTAGTAGCATTTCATTTCCACATTACTCTTTCTATACTTAGAGGCAGAGTATTGTTATGTGTGTTGTAGGAATTAATTTCATTACTTTTCAGGCTTGATTCCATTACCTTTGTTTTGTTGTGTCTATCTGAAATTACATCATAGACAGAGTTATCTTGGAATAATTTCGATTATGATTTACAATTCTGTAGAATGAAATTAGTGGGTTTTCCCTTTCTTTACTAGTTCAACATTCCTTTATTGCAAGTGTGATTCCTTCCTCGCATTAGATCAAGTGTGGTTATTTTATGTGCTATATTAGAATTCCTTTATTGCATGTGTTATTACTTTCCTACATTATGTTAATATTAATTTCTTGCATTAGATTAAGCATGGTTGTTTTCCTGCATTAGATTAAGCATGGTTATTTTCATGTATTATATTAGGTTTATTTCATTGCAAGTGTGGTTATTACAATGCCAACATGATTACCTTTTTTTTCCTACACTAGATTACTTTCCATTTCCTTTCTAGATTGATTACTCTTCCGACATCAGATTAGAAGTTTATTCAATTGCAAGTGTGGTTACCTTTTATGACTTAGCAAGGGTAATTACATTCTTTGAACGATATTTTAAATCATTGCTCAAGTAGTCAGGTTATATTTCCATGTTCGCAAGAGTGATTAATTTTAGTGCGACAATTTAGCAAGCATATTTAGATTCGATTCAAGATTATTCTAGTGCTTTGAATGTTATTTCAAATTATTTCTTAAATAGTCAGATTTCCATTCTGTACTAAATAACAGATTGATTTTTCGCATTTCATTATGTACTCAGTGATGTTAGTTTAGGCCAGATGCTCTAATCTTGTGTTTCCTGCACTTGCGCCTCAAAGTCTACGAGCTCCATGTTGGAAATACTGAGAGGGGGGGTGGTGAATCAATATTCCTTTCAATTAGAGCATTAGTTAATCTTCAATTATTATCAGTGTTTGTAGAATGATAGTAGTAAACAAAAGGAACACAAATGCACACAATTTTTAAGGTGGAAACCCTCTCCGGGAAAAAAACCACCTGAATGATTTTCTAATAATTCTTTATTATATAACTCCAATTGAAAATAAAGCTCCAACTTCCTATAATATAGAAAAGCATTCTTCTCCAGCTCCCACTGGATGGATGCTCCAACGCTCGAGATTCTTCAGTAGTCAACTGAATGGATTTCCTAACACCCAATGAGCTACAACTCACCCTAGCACCAACCTACCACCCTGAAATTTTCACAGGCTTGAACCTATTGGTGATTTCATGCACCAGCCTAGAACCACCCTACCACCCTATAGAAGAATAAAATAAGAATGGACTCTCGTACCAAGGAAAATGGTCTAGTTTACAATGATATAGAATGATGTAGAAGAAGAAGACGTACTAGACCATAACCCCAACTATGACACAACCACCTAATGATGATCTTAGACCTCCTGACACTACCTCTTCGACTCTTGGCAGATAGACACGTGTACAATTTTTACAATGATGCATTTACAATGACTTAGTACAGTGATACCTTTATAGTGACTGTATGCAGTGCTACCCACTTGAAGTCTTTATGTGATGAACTTCTTGTTGTTGTTCTGTACCTTGAATATTTCTCGTCATGCTACCCTATGCTACACCTTAATTTGCTTTGCTACCCTAGAAATTCTAGTCCTTTGCAGCCCTTGACAACACATGATCTAGATTTTTATTTCCTTTTAGGAGCTCGATATTGAATTTGGTGTATCTCTATTATTTCAGATCCCCAATATTTTATTTTCAGAATTGTAGTATTCCTCTAAGTCTTCTTTCCAATGCCATGGGTCTGACACAATTTGGATTCTTCAAGAGAGATTTATTCCCAATATCTCACGATGACCTAATTATGGACTCGTTCAATAGAGCGAACTTGTACGGCATGCCACATGTCACTGTTTCTTCAATCAGCTCTAAATTGATACATAAAAAACTACAGTCCGTGCACTGTCTGCTACTTTTTATATAATTCCAATCTGATACTCAGAGAGAGAGTTATGACAATTTTCCCAAGTTCACTTCTTTGAGATGAAGTTTAGGAGCTTGCAAAAACATTGCCTTCCACGGATCATATCTCTGGAAATATTGTGCACCTTGATTTAAAATTTTTACAAGAGCTTCCTCAGGATTTCTTATTTGCCTCATAGAAATTTCAGCTTTTGAACCTTCGTAGAAACAAATTTAGAGTGAAAATTCCATGATGACCTGTTTGAGGTAGCGAAATCCCTACATAAGGAGGATATGAGGATCACAATTTATATAAATGCTTAGGTTGAGAGGGGCTTCAACAAGTGAACATGGGAGGGATTTTAGGAGCTTAAATATTATTAATTATTAAATTTTCAATGACCCATGCCACAACCCCATGGGGTTTTAGCCCACTAACTAGGGTTACAAACTTCAAACATGAATATCTCTCAAACCGTGAAGAATTAGATGGCGTGCCATATATCAACAGAAACATCTCGACAAGTAGAAACCATCAAAAATATTCTTAACCTAGAATATAGTAATTTTGTAGGTCAAAATTACCATGAAAGATCAAGGTATCCCCTGGTGCTTCTTTGGTTGACATCAATGACAACCATTGATCAACAATATCCCCCTTTGGCATTAATGGTGACACAAGTACTCCCCCTGCGATCATGACACCTCTTCCTAGAAAATTTTCTACCCCTTTGACATAAATGGAAAAGTGTAACCCCCTTGATACACAACCATCCTGTGGACCTGTACACACTTCCACTCCCCCTTTATATTATGAATAAGGAAAATGTAATGAGAACTTGGGAGAATCCCAAGATTTTGGCGAAGATATTCCAATGCCTCACGAGTACTCTTACAATCATCAATGCTTGCTGCCCAATTTGCATCTGTAAAGGATTGAATAATGAGATTGTTACTCTTGGGATACCATAAGCCATATTCTACTGTTCCCTTTAGATATCAAAGAATTATTTTGACGGCAATAATATGTGATTCTTTTGGTGCTACTTGGAATCTTGCTACTTGTCCAACTGCTTGCATAACATCTGGCTGGGAGGCTATTACATAAAGAAGACTACCAATCATAGATTTGTACAACCTTTGATCCACATCCTTAGATGAGTCATCTATGCTCAATTTGCAACCTGTTACCATCGAAGTAAGGATGGGTTTTCAATCTTCCATTTTGAATTTCTTGAGAATTTCCTTAATGTACTTAGCTTGACATATAGATATTCCTTTCTCTTGCTGAGATATTTGAAGCTCTAAGAAGTATGTCAGCTCACCAAGTAAAGACATCTCGAACTCACTTTGCATATTTGTAGCATATTTCTTACTTATTCAATCATCATTGCTACCAAATATTATATCATCCTCTTTAGCTATTAGACATGCTTTAGTTTCTTCATCAAGAACATATATTTCGTTTAGAGCTCGACTTGTTGTAGCCACAATTTCACCATACCTGCCTTTCCTAATTTCACATTTTGTGGAGTTGAATAGTATTGTGTGTCCTTGATCACACTTTTTTCCAACACTGAGCAGATTGTGGTTCATGTTTTCAACCAATATAACATTATTGGCTAGAGAATATTTTCTTCCGATAGTGACGGTACCTGATCCTATAACATTTGAAGATCCGTCATTTCCAAAGGACATGGTTCCATCCTTCTTCTCTTTCAGATATACACATTTCTTTCTATCTCCATTCATATGCATTGAGCAACTGCTATCAACATACCACACATCTTTCTTGTTTTGAGCCTTGAGAACGAGAGCACAATTATCAGTCTTCTTCTTCCATGTTCATTCGTTCTGTGGCTTCGAAGATTCTTCTGACACTTATAACATTCCATATCATTTCTTGAATGTTCAAATCTATTGATGTTTCATTGAGCCTTGGGAGGTTCATATTTGACATATCTCCTCGAATTGTATTGGTTCTTAGGGTACGTGCGACATTCTACAACTTTATGACCAAATTTTCCACATGAATAACAATAGCCATGAAAAATATGTTGGTACCTGGATGGAAATATTCATCGAGGAATCGTCTTCCAAGGATGTTCTTGCAAATCTTGTTCAATTAAGTCTACAAACATGTCAGATCTAATAGGTTCATTGTAGTTTGTTGTAGAAGGTCCTGCTTCTTCTTCTTTTTAACCGAGGTCAGTTCTGTTGTTGTAAGATCATTGCTTGTTTATGAGTTCTTCCAATGCCCTTGATCTGTTGGAATAGTTTTGGACAATTTTTCCCTTCTTCACTTCCTTACGCATCAAGACTACTTCGGCTTCTAATGCTTCCCTTTCTTGGTTTCTTTCTTCAAACTTCTTTTGAAGTGACTCTTCAATACATTTGTGTTCTTCAACTTCAATTTTGAGACCTTGAACTTGTTCTTCAAGAGTATTGGAATGGATCTTCTCAGCCTTGAGCTCTTTTATAAGCTTGATTGCCTCCTTAGAAAATTCTTCTATGGTCATCCCTTCTTCTTCATTGTTTGATACCTCTTGTTTAATGTGCTTGGCCATAAACAATACTCTCTCATTGGCTTCTTCTTCACTGTCATTGTCTTCATTGGATGATGAGCTATCTTATTTAGAGAGAAAGTTCCTTTTAAATCCTTTATTTTTTATTTTCTTGTTGTATTTCTTAAAGCCTATCTTATTTAGAGAGAAAGTTCCTTTTAAATCCTTTATTTTTTATTTTCTTGTTGTATTTCTTAAAGCCTTTTTTTTATTTTGAGTTTCCATCACTTCTGTTCAGACATTTTGCTGTGAAATGCCCAACCTCACCACAGCTGAAACATATCAATGGAAGTTTACCCTTGAATTTTCCCTTACCAAATTTTAGTTTTCTCGTAAAGTAAGCATATTCTCCATCTGAAAGGCCTTCTTCATCATCTTCCTTTTCTTCACACTTGTAGTTGCAGGTCTATGCCTTTGAAGGTTGTTTCTCCTTATTGGTTTTCTTAGATGTAGTGAACGCAGTTTCTAGATGCGAAGTACCCTCTTCTTCATCAAGTCTCATTTCATATGCTATGAGAACTCCATGTAATTCCTCTTTGCTGAGTTTGTCCAGATTTGCACTATATTCTAAGACCGATACCTTTGGGTTGAATCTACCTGGTAATGTTCTAAGAATATTTCGTATAATATTCTTCTCATCAACAAGCTCTCCCAATCCTTCCAGAGTGTTGGTTATTTCATCAATGTTTTGGAAGTATGCAACAATTTTGTTATCTTCTTTCATTATGAGTTGCTCAAATTTTGCTCTGTAGATTCAAAGCTTTGCTTCTTTGACATTTGAGTCACCTGCATATATATTCTCAAGCTTGTCCCATAAATTTTTGGTGGTTTTACATCCCAACACCTTATGATAAGCAGATTCAATAAGTCCACTAATAATAATATTATTTTCTTTTGTATCAATTACCAAATTCTTGTTACCTTGTTCATCCATGTTTGATGTAAATCCATTTTGAATAGTGTCCCATACTTTGTAACCTTGCACCAAGAGATAGACCTCCATTCTTCCTTTCTAGAGTGCATAATTATTTTCATTGAATAGAGGTACACCATTCTTGGTATGCTCCATGACCTCCTTCCAGCTGTTAAACTACTATTTAAGGAACCAAGCTCTGATCTACCAATTGTTGGAAATACTGAGAGGGGGGGTGAATCAGTATTCCTTTTAATTAGAGCATTATTCAATCTTCAATTATTATCAGTGTTTGTACAATGATAGCAGTAAACAAAAGGAACACAAATGCACACAGTTTTTAAGGTGGAAACCCTCTCCGGGACAAAAAACCACCTGAATTATTTTTTAATAATTCTTTAATATTCAACTCCAATTGAAAATAAAGCTCCAACTTCCTAGAATCTAGAAAAGAATTTATCTCTAGCTCCCACTGGATGGACGCTCCAATGCCCAATATTCTTCAGTAGTCAACTGAACGGATGCCCCAACACCCAATGAGATACAACTCACCCTAGCACCACCCTACCACCCTGAAGTTTTCACAGACTTGAACCTATTGGTCACTTCATGCACCATCCTAGCACTAGCCTACCACCCTATAGAAGAATAAAAGAAGAATAGACTCCCGTACTAGGGAAAATGGTCCACTTTACAATGATATAGAATGATGTAGAAGAAGAAGACACACTAGACCATAACCCCAACTACGACACAACCACCTAATGATGATCCTAGACCTCCCGACACTTTCTCTTGAACTCTTGGTAGCTAGACACTTGTACAATTTTTAAAATGATGCATTTACATTGACTTAGTACAATGATACCTTTACAGTGACTGTATGCAGCGTTGCCCGCTTGAAGTATTTATGTGATGAACTTCTTGCTACTATTCTACACCTTGATTTCTACTCTTGTCATGCTACCCTCTTCTACACCTTGCTTTTCTTTGCTTCCCTAGAAAGTCTGGTCCTTTGCAACCCTTGATAACACATGATCTAGCTTTTTCTTGCCTTCTAGGAGCTCAATATTGAATCTGGTGTATCTCTGTTATTTCAAATCCCCAATATGTGATTTTTGGTACTGTAGTATTCCTCTAAGTCTTATTTCCAATGCCACAGGTCTGACCCAATTCGGATTCTTCAAGGGAGAGTTATGCTCAATCTCTCACAATGACCTAATTATGGACTTGTTCAGTAGAGCAGACTTGTATGGCATGCCACGTGTCACTGTTTCTTCATTTGGCTGTGAAATTGATAAAGAGAAAACTACAGTCCATTCTATATCCGCTAATTTTTACAGAATTCCAATCTGATACCCAGAGAGAGAGTTATGACGATTTTCCCAAGGTCACTTCTTTGAGATGAAGTTCAGGAGTCTGCAAAAACACTGACTTCCACAGATCATATGTTTGAAAATATTGTGAAACATGATCTGAAATTTTTACAGGAGCTTCCTCAAGATTTCTTCTTCACCTCATAAAATTCTCAGCTTCTGAAACTTCATATACAAAATGTTAGAGCAAAAATTCCACGATGACCTATTTCAGGTAGTGAAATCCCTACATAAGGAGGATATGAGGATCACAATTAATATAAATGCTTATATTGAGAAGGGCTTAAACAAGTGAACATGGGAGGGATTTTAGCAGCTTAAAAATTATTAATTATTGACTTTTCAATGACCCATGCCACAACCCCATGGGGTTTTAGCCCACTAATTGGGGTTACAAACTTCAAACATGAATATCTCTCAAACTGTGAAGAATTACATGGTGTGCCATATATCAACAGAAACATCTCGACAAGTAGAAACCATCTAAAATATTCTTTACCTAGAATATAGAAATTTTGTAGGTAAATATTACCATGCAAGATCGGGGTATCCCCTGGTGCTGCTTGGGTTCACATCAATGAAAACCATTGATCAACACCCCGGATTGATATTAAAGGTTGGTGAATTTGTAGAAATATATTTTCCCAACAAACATTCAGAACTCATGAGAGTCATTATGAATTTTTGGTCAGGCCTTTTGGCCTTACTAATGCACCTTCCACATTTCAAGTTTTGATGAATTCCATTTTCAAATCCTTCCTTAGAAAATTTGTGTTATTATTTTTTGATGATATACTAATCTACCTCAAGTCTTGGAAGGATCATGTTCAACATGTTGACATGGTGCTCAAACTATTGGAGGAGAAACAATTATATGAAAAAAATTCCAATTGTTTATTTGGAGTCCAGGAGGTGGAATATTTGGGTCATATTGTATCTCGTGAGGGTGTTAAGCTAGACCCTAACAAAGTTAAATCCATTAAGGAATGAAAAATCAATACAACCATAAAGAATGTTCGAGGATTTTTGGGGTTAATAGGGTATTATCACAAGCTTTTAAAGAATTATGGGAGAATATTGACACCTTTAACATCATTACTAAAGAAAGATGCATTTTCTCGGACTCCAAAAGCAACTAAGGCCTTTGAAAATCTTAAAGAGGCAATGTACCAATCACCGGTCTTAGCTATGCTAGACTTCACAAAAACCTTTATTGTGGAATGTAATGCCTCAGGAAATGGAATTGGTGTGGTTTTAATGCAAGAAGGAAGACCCATTGATTTTGAAAGTCATCCAATAAAAGGAAAGTATTTACTGAAACCTATTTATGAGAAGGAAATGTTGTAAATACTACATGCACTAAAACAATGGTGGCTTTACCTAATGGGAAGACATTTCAAGGTAAAAACAGATCATGATAGTCTTAAATACTTTTTGGAACAAATATTATCTTTAGAAGATGTTGTGAAACCAACTCCAAAAATAGAAGAAAAGAGATATCAACGCCTTAGAAATAAGCCACTTCAAGGGGGAAACCTCCAATACATTACATGAATGAAAAATTATTGGATGATACAAATTACAAAACCTCCTTTCTATACATGAGTCCATGGGAGCCTGATGTAATCCAAGCCGACCTAACAATAATAATTTAAGGGCACAATAATAACAAAATGGGGGTTACAAGGGTACAATAATAACAATAAGGGGGTTACACTAATAACAATAAGGGACTATACTAGTAATATAGGGACCTAACATGCCCCTCTCCTTCAAAAAAGTGTTGTCCTCAACGCTTGAGTAGCTCTGGGTAATTCTGTATAAACTTCTCATCCTCCCATGTAGAATCTTCGGTGGGTAAGTTCTTCCACTTGACGAGATACTCTGAAATTGATCGATTCCGTAGCTGTCGAGTTCTTGTTTCCGTGACCGCTTTAGGTTCCAATATGATTTTTCCTTCCTCATCAAGTTCTGGCAATATTGTTTGAACTGGAAGATTTTCACCTATAACCTTCTTTAAGCATGAAACACGGAAAACTGGATGCACTCATGAAGAAGCAGGAAGCTCCAATTTGTATGCCATAGTACCAATATTTTGCAACACCTTGTAAGGAACATAGTACTTTGGTGATAATTTATTATCCTTCTTAGCTTGCTTGAGGGAAATTTTTTTATATGGTTGTAACCGTAAAAATACTGAGTCTCCTACATCAAAACTTCTCTCGCTGTGATGTTGATCTGCCTGTTGTTTCATTCGATTTTGTGCCTAATTCAGGTTATCCTTTAAGAGTTGGAGAACTTCTTGTTGATGCTCAATGTGATCTTCCATTGCTTGAACCTTCGAATTTTCTCTTAAAGATGATGTGTTGGATGGTGGATGATATCCATAAAGCATTATAAATGGGTCATTTTTGCTGCAGTATGGAAGGAAGTGTTATACCACCATTCAGTGAGAGGTGTTAGCCATCAGTATTTTTTACATGTTAGTGATGACTATATCCATAGCTGAGTTTTTTAGAAGCTGAATTCCATATGTCAATCTGTCATCTAGAAAACCCTCATGAAACTTTTTTTCGCCCTCTTACTTATCAGTCCGCCCTTGTCAAAGTCAAAATCCATTATCACTATTTTTTCTAGTTTCAGCCCCCCTGGTTTGTCCATCAGCTCCAAAAGGAAAAGTCCAAGTCTGTTTCAGAAGTCTCCCCTATGTTAGGAAGTGGCGCTTTAAGGCATTTCACCCTTGGAAATCATCAAAGGGCCAAAAAACCTTCATCTGCTATAGACCAATCATGACCAACCTCCTACTTTGCAAATCAAATTGACAAACAGCTCTAAGTTGCGCCACTTATATCCCTAGGTCTCAGCACTGCATGAACCACAGTCTCAAGCTGATTAGTAGGTGTTTCACAGTGTTTTATGGATTATGCAAAGAACAGGAAATACAACTTCATCTTAGGAGAAAATTCTTGAATCTACAGTTAGAGGAACAACTGCTTATAAATGTACCATGAGCCTAAGATATGTCTGCAAAACAGAAAGTCACTCATCAAGACCTTGCAGTTTTCCTTCCAGTATGAAAATCACAGTCAGAAAAGGACACCACTGTCACAGCAAACTAGTAAATTGTCATGGCCCAGAACCTCCTTCATTTACAAGCAGAGGGTTAGGGTGCCTCCTTCATCTACAAGCAGAGGGCGCTGGCCAGTATTGACTTAAAGGATTGCAGAAGCCCAGGTTTGCCTTTTACTGAACAGTGAAACAACAACTCCAAGTTTTCTGAGTGAGTGATGATCATAACAGGGATAGAGCCTGAAATATGCAAGTTCAAAGGAAAATAGAGTTTGGTCTGATAAAGGAGGTCATTTGAAGTTTTCAAGTCATGTGAATTGTTAAACTTTAGAAAGGCATGTCATTAGTAAAAATTCCAATCATAAGCAGCTTGCTTGTCCACAAGATCAAATTGAAGAGGTGCTGACAAAACATGTCATTACACAGGCAGAAGGAAAGTTGTTTGTTTTTCAAAAGGCGCTGACCTCCATAGTCACAGAGACTATATTTCAAATAATTTTTCATAAGATGACCAAAGCAAATGATGACATCTCAGTTCCCCTCAGATCAGTACAGTGAGACAGTGACAATTTGACTAGGGTTGTTCTGAAGCATAGTGGTGATTGCAAGCAGAGGTGCCAGTCTTGATGTTTTTTTTCAAGTTGGTTGCCTACCATCATAATCCAAGCAAACCCTTGTCATGCAGCTTTATCAAATAATCTTCAGATACCTTGCTTAGTGAAGGGCCTCCTCCATTTATGAGCAGATGGCCAAGGCATTGAGGGTTGTTAAAAACTGATTGGTCAAAAGGTGCAGTAAAAAGAAACAAAGAAAGAAAGCAAAAGTCTGTACACAGGTGAAAGATGGTGTTTATATTTCAAAATGCATTACACATAGGAAAATGTCTTTCAAGAAATACATCATGATGGATAGGAAACAATATGAATATGTATGCATTGATACCAAAAAAGGAGCAGTTTCCTTAAAGGAAAGGGTCAAACAACACCCCACTGTCACCTGCCAAGAAGTCTAAGGGAGCTCCTTTTGAGTAAACAGAGAAATATAGTATGAAAGCATGCAACCAAAAGATGGCATTTACAGTCCAGGGAGAAGCTTATAAATCACCTAGGAGCAGAAATTATCAAACAAATTGGAAGAAGACAGACCATCTTCTTTTAAAAATGACAAAGTGGCTTTCAAAGCTCTTCAACAGACCTTGTGTGGTTTTCTCTTTTAAAATATCACCAAGAAAGTAAGACAGTAGACAAAGTTGAGCTTTGGAATGGTTCTATTACAAAAAGGTCAATGCACTGATCAAAGAAAATGATAACTGTGTTTCAACATTTTAAATAAGTATACCAGTTATGAATAGACAAAGAAGTGGTTTTGATAGATTATCAGTGTTTTGGGAGTTTGAAACAAATGCAGCTTTCTCATTATTCAAAAAAGGAACAGAGGTCTCATAAATGATATAAGCAAAGAAGTATGTTGAAAGAAGGCGCTTTTCTCAAAACAGAGGACCATGATCAAGTCCAAGAAGACCAGCAAGTTTGACACCTGCATTAGAGAAAAGGTTGAGCTTTGCATCATAAATATCACCAGCACCATTGAATACAGTGGTAAAGATGGTCGAAAGGTTATTGAAATGATAAAAGAAGGTAGTTTCCCCATGAAACAATTCGAAACACCCTGCCATTTCATTTTCAATAAAGAAAAAATATGGGAAGGAGATACCACTGTTTGAAAAAGAGACCTTGCTGTGTTAAAAGGTCAACCGTGAGTTATTTTTGCATGGCAAGTAAAAGACCAAAGTGACCGTTGAAGATTTTTGAAATAACATAAGAAGTGAAGTAAGAGAGTGAATGTTTCGTTTTCAAAATTCAAACAAAGCTCCATGCCTCCATAGCATCGAAACAAGGAAGATCGGGTCGAAATTTCAGAAAAATGCACTGTTTATGACCGCGTGTCGTGCCTGGAAACCCGCGCGACGCGCCTGGCAGACTTTTTCAACAAGCGGTCAGTGTTGGCGCGACGCGCCTGTACAGTTGCGCGATGCGCCTGTACACGGCGCCCGACCACCCGACTGCCCGACCCGACAGGGCCACCGTTGGTAAACTGCGCGCCGTTCTTTTCTGAAAGAGTGCCGCGCATACTTGGAGGATCTCCTGCGCTACTCCAGCTCTCCCCAAGGGTTGTTCATCAAATTTGGAGGTATTTTCACATATTTTCCCCCTCGGTTTCAAAGAATTGCTAAGTGACATGTAGGTTTTAAAAAAAAACCCTGTTTTCAAAACTGTGGTGTGAAATGAAAAGGTTGGGACAAAACTGTTGAGGTTGACCCTGTTTATGCATCAACATATATGTTAAGGAGCTGTCTAGCAAGGTCACAGTCAAATCAAAGAGCAGCTTGTTTCATTTCCAAAAAAATCAAAGGATAGGGCTTAAATCTATAAACTACAGAAAGGGCAGTTTATTCCTGAGCTTTTCAACTTGACTGTTTCGTTCTTCAAACTTATTTTTTTTTACACAAGTTGATGGTCAGGTAGGGCAGATTTTTTTCCTACAAAGAATTGTGTGTTGATTAAAGGGAGTGTGTTGGTGACAAGATCTTTGACTGCTACCTTAAAAGAAACCTATAAAGGGGTAAAAGGAGAGTTTGTTATAAAGAGACAGGATTTGTGTCCAAAGAAAAGCATTTTACACTGTCCTCAAAACATTGCCACATTATTAAAAACAGTGAAGTGCACTCAGAAAAAGGGGTTTTTGACAAAGAGCTGTTTATAAGTTGAAAAACCACGGAGGAAGGTTGCTCACATTTCTCACAAAGGGACAGCATTCACTATATTTGCCACTTGTTGCCTTTTGATTTTCTAGCTCGTATTGATGAATGGATGTGCTTATAGAGTAAAGGTCTTTTTATGCCAAAGCCAGAGGGTCACATTCATAAGGAACCCTTGATTGTTTTGAAAAGGAAATCTCACATAGCTTCTGCCTAAAAACCTTGTAGTCTTTGAAAGATCTGTCATCTTGGCTCAGGATTATGCCAGTGACTGTTTAATTGCATTAAGAGTTGTTTTCACATATGCAAGTTGGTTGACTGTTGGCGCACTTAGACAGGGCAGGTTTGGGATAATTGGAAAATACTATATTGATCCAAGATACAAAGATGTGTTGATTAACTTCCAAAGACTACCAAGCAGGGAAACTTTGACATTGTATACATCCCGCCTCATACAGTCTGCCCTTCTTTTTCACTGTATTATTTCCTACTGAGAATTTGTTGACTGAGATATTCTCAAGGTGGAAGGTCACTTTCTGAAGAGCAGGTTGTTAATGACTGAAATTATACCTTGAGACAGAGATACAGGTGTATTAATTGACATCTAAAGTTTTACAGAACAGGGTGATTTTAGCACTTCTCACAGCAAACTTCTCCTAAAAGCAGTCTGCCCTTCTTTTCACTGTGTTATTTCCTACTAAGAATCTGTTGACAGAGATTTTCTAAAGGTGAAAAGGACTTTTTAAGAAGAACAGAATTTGTGTATTACAAAAAATTGTTGCAAGACATCCAAATCTCATTGTCTATCTGTCAAAGCAGTAAAGTGACACAGTTTGACCCCAACAGGACATTTTAGACACAGTGAAGGCAGTTTACCTCTTCCAAAGCATATTCAGGTCAAAATGCCTCCAAGGCAAGACATCAGGAGCGGTCCACATAAAAGATATGAGCCCATCTCTACAGAAGAGATTAATGCTCATCCATCTGTACTTTTCAACTTCCATGAAGTAGGCTGCCTTGATTTCTGCCAGAAGATAGAAGAAGTCAAGAGTTTTTCGCCATTAACACACTTGTGAGCCCTGAGATTCAAAGAAAAACACTTCCAAGTGGCGGGTCTTGATTTCAAAATTTCTCCAAGGTATGTGTCCAAGGCCACCAAGATCCCGTATCATGGCGAAAAATGGTTTAAACAAGCTCATCTTGACTTAGAGGATTACAAACCTTTCATCAAGCCTGAACATAGAGAGGCTATCACTGCTATTTTCCCTTTTTCATATCTCCTTGACAGTTATGCTCAGCTTATGAAATTCATAATGAAATATTTCACTTGTGAAGGGAGGTTTGATCGAATTTATGCCTATCATGTCCGTTTATTGATGCAATTTACTAGAAGCAGGCAACTAAACCTCCCTTACTTTTTGTTCAAGAGCATAGAGAAAATGGCATCTACTGTCCAAAAGAAGGCCCCACCTCAGCAAATCCCTTCTCTTTTTCATCATTCTTTGATCAATATTATCTTCCTATACCAGCTAGAGAAGAAAGAGGTTCCATGGGATTTATTCATCAGCCATCCAGACTTCTCTACTGTTCCTCCTATTCATGTGTCTCCCACTCAGCCTATCCATCGCCCGGTACCTTTGTCCAGTAGGCCTACTCCTAGAAGGCTCAGAATGACTGCTGGACATCCAAGTCAACAGGAGGAAGGAGAGGGTAGTAAACAGCAGCAAGAGGAAAGGGATGAGGAACAACAACAGTTAGATGATGAGAAACAGCAGCAGTTAGATGATGAGAGACAGCAGCAGATAGATGATGAAGGACAACAGGTCCATGATGAGGAACAACAGCAGGTCCTTGATGAAGGACAACAGGTACAAATTGAGGGACAGCAGCAGACAACAGTTGAGGAACAACAGAAGATGCAAGATAAAGAACAGCAGGTTAGGCAGGAAGTTGAGTCACCTCTTGAGCCACAAATTGAACAAGGCTTTGATGAAGAACAACAAGCTAATGTTGGCGAACAGGGACAGCCAAGTGAACAGCAAGAGGAAAACATTCAGCAGCCTCAAGAAGAGAAACCAATTCAGGAAGATGTCAAAGGTAAAACAGTTGTGCCTCCTCGTCTCAAAATAACAAAGCTTAGCACTGCAAGGAAAAGAGGGACTAAAGCTGCCACCCTAACAGTGACAAAGATTGTTCCTAGCAAGAGGAAATTTCCCAAAAAGACACCTTCTAGCATGCCAAGGAGGAAAAGCGCCAGATTGGCTTTCAAAGGTAAAAGCAAAGTTGGAGAAAGTATAAAGCATGGAGGTGAACTAGCTATCATCCCTATCCAAAGTGATGACAGTGATAATGAGGCCCGCCTTCTTGAAAATCTCCTAATCCATAAGGAAGGGAAAATTGAGGCATTAGAGGTGGATCTTCAAAGGGCAAGGAATTTCAACCACTTCTTGGAGATTGAAAACAAACAAATGAATGTGCACACAGCTGTTCATGAGGCACGGGTGATCAAATATAAAAAGGAGGCAGCCAAGGCACAAGCAAGGATAGAAGAACTCATTGGAGAGTTTGATGATGAAGAGGAGGAAGACCAGCCTAGGTGGAAGAGACCTAGGACCATCGGGCTTAAAAGAGCCTTGGAAAAGCAGAGAGCAGAAGAGCAAGCCCAGCTCCAAGCCTTTCCTCTCACTGCACTCCTTGAGCAGGAAATTAAAGAAAACAAAGAGGCTTGGCTTGAAAGAGCTAACAAACATTTGGAAATGAAGCTTGAGAGGGCTAATAGAGATTTGGAGCTGCAGAGGAAGAGGACACATCACTTCCAAAAACTGAATCAGTTTGCCCGGCGCAAACTAAAGGCAGCCCAAGAGAAATTGAAGAAGACAAGGGGGAAGCGCCTAGCATGGAAAGAAGGGAAAAGCATATCAGCCCTTGATATTTTGGCCTCAGCTTCGGAGCATGTTTCTATGGACCCTTGAGGGTCATGCATGCTAATTTTGGGCCTTTTTCGGCAACTTTTTTTTTTTTGGCATTTTTTGGGTTTTTGGTCGAAAACTCATAATTTCGCCATTTCAGTTTGAGGTTTTTTCAAGGGAAGAGAATGATACCGATGGATGCCATAATTCTATGAGCAGGTCCCCAGCGATTTTCAGAGCATTCGGAGATCATTCGCCCCCTCAAATTGGCGAAAAATGCCCTCTTTTTGCACATTCTGCCCGCCATATCAGCAGTCTGCTATTTCCTGGTTTTTTACACACAGGTACAGTTTTGGATGACTTCCAGGCCTCAGATTGAGATGGTTTCAGTTGCGCCGAAAAGTAGACACAGAGAGCTTTCGAACGAGCCATCATGAGCCTCATTTCGACATCAGGAAGGCTGCCAATTGCCTCCAGCAAGTCAGGGGACCTTTTTCAGGCATAAATATGAAGTATTTTTGTAATTTTTGAACCTCAAAAATCTGCTTTTCCCAAATGTGCGTTAAGCTATTTTTATACTTGGGAAATGATGTAAAGTCAATATAATTTCCGTTTTTAGCAGTTTTTTAGATATTTTATTGGATATTTTGTGCCTTGGGCTTTGCAAAGCCTCAAGGACAAGTTTAGATATTTTGACTTGGCCAATGGGATAGCTAGTTGCTCCATGAGGTTTTCCTTCCTCAAGCCTATTTATTCCATGGGTTTCATTGTAAAACAGAGGCTGAACTTGAGAGAAGAATTAATACATTGGTCATATGAGCTTTGAAGAACAAATTTGTGTTATGATTTTTGGACTGCCTCTTGGATGCTTTTGAGGAATGATGAAGGATTGTTGATGGATTCCATGACATGGTAGAATGGTATAGTTTTTCTTGCTTTGTTGTTGTCTCCTGGTTTTCATCCATAATACATGCTTCTTGCTGCTATAGATCAATAGAGATTATTTTTAAGATATGCCCATGGAGGCACCTCAAAATTCCTGAATCTTCATAGCTTGATGTTTTCTTCTTCCTTAGTTATGCTAAAGAATTCTTAACTGCTCTTTAGTAACTAAAGGATAATGTTTGCTAGTTTTATTCACAAGTTCTATGCATATTGAGTAGGATGTATGGTGTGCCCTGCCTACCTATAAGCTGTCCATAGTTCTGTCCATAAAGCTTTCTCTTTGACTAATTTGTTGATCATCTTGTTGAACCAAGGAGGCCTAGTCCCGATCTAGCCCTTTGCCTAAAACTATGAAAGCTTGTTTGTCAAAGTGCCCAATGACTTAGAGACTACATTTAGGCGTTCCGGCGTAGTTTATGAGGTGTTAGTTTGTCTTATGTGTTTTCCCCAAAGTCTGATAGCCATTTCCCGAAGTTAGAGGGTCTTATACCTCTATGTATGGCTGGAATGTTTGATTTCTATGTCTTAATTAGCTCATAGTTACATTTAGCATGATTAATGGCTTGCTATAACATGTTTATGTCTGCTATCAACTAGTTACACTTGAAATCCCTCGTCTTTCACAAACTTGTTTTCCATTTAATCCATTTTGCCCAAAGATCCCTTCTACCGTGAATCAAATCGGCCCTACAGCAGCCTTACATCATCACCTCATAGCTTCCTTGACCTGTTTGACCCCATAGCCCAATTTATCTACATCTTGTTATCCAGTTTATTTCTGTGATCAGTTTTATCCCTCACGAACTTAAAAAACCCAAAAAAATCAAAAACTCACTTCATAACTAGCCTAATATCAGAACACCATAAGAAAACACACCGATATCTTTTGCATATAATAGAGAGAGCCCTCTCTGAGTCCAGGAAGGCTAGGTCCTTGGGCTCCAAAGCTTGGTTTGATGTTACATCGTCATTTGGCTCGCCAATCGGCCAAATCACGGGAACCTAACAAGAGGTAACCACTTGACCCATTGTGTTTGTTTATTAGATAGAAAAAAACGAAGATATCCTTCCAAACATTTATTTACTATCTCAGTTTGACCATCAGATTGAGGATGATAAGATGAGCTATGAGCTAATTGAGTACCCAAACAAGAAAATAACTCCGTCCAAAAATTTCCAGTAAAAATGGGATCTTAGTCGCTCACAATAACCCTTGGGCTTCCATGTAGCTTTTGAATTCTGTCCATAAATGTAGTAGCAACTGTACTTGCTTTAAATGGATGAGATAATGCACAAAAGTGTGCATACTTGGTAAGTCTATCAACTACCACCATGATGACACTCTTTCCTTCGTACTTAGGTAAACCTGTGATAAAATCCATTGAAATCTCCTCCCAACGTTGACTTGGAATGGATAAAGGTTGTAGAAGTCCCGGGGTCTTAATTGTCTCAACTTTATTCTGTTGGCAAACCAAACATTCCGTCACAAAATTTTGAATATCAGATTTAAGGCCATCCCAAAAAAATTCTTTCTTCACCCTGTGGTAAGTTTTTAAAAATCCCGAGTGTCCTCCTAAAGTAGAAGTGTGCAATTCCAGAAGAATCTTTTGTTTTAGTTGGGAATTCTTACAAATATATAAGCGATCTTTGTACCATAAGGAATCATTTTTCCAACTAAATGTATCAGATGTACTAGGATCTTGCTGCAACTTTTGAATGAGTGTCCATACTTCTTTTTCCTTCTTCCATTCATCTCTTGCTTCGGTTATCCAATCTGGTTGGATAATAGAAATGGCACAAAGCAATGCTTCCACCTCTTCATTCTTTCTCGAGAGTGCATCTGCAACAACATTAAGCTTTCCTTTTTTGTAGATTATTTCAAAGTCATAACCCAACATCTTTGTGACCCATTTTTGCTGCTTTTCTGAAGATAGTCTTTGTTCCAAAAAGTGTTTAAGACTATCATGATCAGTTTTTACCTTGAAGTGTCTTCCCATTAGGTAAGTTCACCATTTCTTTAGTGCATGCAGTATTGCTAACATTTCCTTCTCATAAATAGGTTTCTATAAATACTTTCCTTTGATTGGAAGACTTTCAAAAGAAATGGGTCTTCCTTCCTACATTAATATAGCACCAATTCCATTTCCTGAGGCATCACATTCCACAATAAAGGTTTTTGTGAAGTCTGGCGTAGCTAAGACCAGTGCTAGGTACACTGCCTCTTTAAGATGTTCAAAGGCCTTAGTTGCTTCAGGAGTCCATGAAAATGCATATTTCATCAATAATGTTGTTAGAGGTGCTGCTATTCTCCCATAATTCTTAACAAACTTGCGATAATACCCTGTTAACCTGAGAAATCCTCGCAATTGATTTATGGTTGTGGGGACTTTCCATTCCTTAATGGCTTTAATTTTGTTAGGGTCTACCTTAACACCCTCGTGAGATACAATATGACCCATATATTCCACCTCTTGTACTACAAAGAAACATTTGGATGTTTTTGCATATAATTGTTTCTCCTGCAATAGTTTGAGCACCCTGTAAACATGTTCAACATGATCCTTCCAAGACCTGCTATAGATTAGTATATCATCAAAAAATACTAGCACAAATTTTCTAAGGAAGGGTTTGAAAATGGAATTCATCAACCCTTGGAATGTAGAAGGTGCATTGGTAAGGCCAAAAGGCATGACCAAAAATTCATAATGACCCTCATGAGTTCGAAATGTTGTTTTTGGAATATCTTCAGTCTTCATTCTAATTTGATGATATCCTGAACGAAGATCCAACTTGGTAAAATAATTGCTCCATGTAATTCATCCAATAATTCATCAATCACAGGAATGGGAAATTTATCTTTAATGGTGAGCTTATTGAGCTCCCTATAATCCGGACACATTCGCCATGATCCATCCTTCTTGTGTACCAATACTACAGGAGCAGAGAAAGAACTTTGACTAAGTTGAATTATACCCGCCTCTAACATTTCTGCAATCATACGTTCAATTTCGCTCTTTTGGAAGTAAGGATATCTATAAGGCCTGATGTTTGGAGGAACACTCCCTGGAATCAAATGAATAGCATGATCATGATCACGAATAGGTGGGAGTCCTTTGGGAGTTTCAAACACCTTGGAATGATTGTCCAAGACTTGTCGGAGATCTGCAGAAATAGATGATTTTGATGTTGGAACTTCTAGTGAGCATAATTGTGCAATTACGCCTCGCTGTTATTTCTTTAGAAGCTTTGTCATGACATTAGAGCTTATTATCCTTCCCGGCTTCCCCGCAATACCCCGTAATTCAACTTCCTTTCCTTCTGAAAAAAATTTCAAGAAAAGTTCTTGATAATTAAAAGCTACCGTCCCCAAAGATTGTAACCATTGTACTCCTAGTACAACATCAACACCTCCCATAGGAATGGAAAGCATTGGACTAGTCAATACATATTCCCCCATGGTTAGCTTCATATTATGGCATTTTCCAGAGCAATTTATAGTTCCTCCATTTGCAACCATCACTTGACATTCTGGTGCTGGGTATAGGAAACAATTTAATTCCTTGGCTACCTTACAATGACTAAAATTATGGGTGCTACCTGAATCAATCAACACTATTACCCTTTTCTTCTTGATATGTCCTTCTATCTTGAGAGTTTGAGGAGTGGTAATTCCTGCCAGTGCATTACACGATATGGTCGGATTCATTTATTCCTCTTCTAGGGCTGGTTCCTGGTGTATATCCTCTTCTTGTTCATTTTCTTCTTCCTCTTCACAATCTATGTAAAATAATTTCTTCTCAGCACACTTATGACCTTTATTGTATTTTCTATCACAACCGTAGCAAAGCCCTTTTGCTATTTTTTCTTCCAATTTTTGTGGTGTCAACCTTGTAGGTTGTGGAAATCTAGGCATATAAACACTTCCTTCTTTATAGAAGTGAGTGGTAGGCTTCCTTGTCGCCATAATTTTACATTCAATTTTTCTTGCCAACCTGAATGCCTTCTCCAATGAATCAGGTTCCAAAACGTGAACTTCATGTTGGATGTTATCCTTTAAAGTACCTCTGAAGAGATCAATCATGTGTTCCTCTAGAATATCAATTACTCTTATATTTAATTTTTGGAAGTCCTCAATGTGCTGCCCCACTAAACCCTTTTGTTTGAGATTTATCAATTGGCTAAAGAAGGTGTTTCTCTTTGTATCCTCATAATGTGCTGTCATTTCCTCCGTAAAAATTGACCAAGTGACAATTTTTTTATGGGAGAAAAGCCATCGATTCCATACAAATGTATTTTATTCTAAATGTAAAGTTGCAATGCGTACCTTTTGTGTGTTTTTCACATTATGGAGATCAAAATATTGCTCCATATGTAGTATCCATGTTATAGGATCCTTTCCATCAAACTTCCTCATATCCAATTTTGTAATATGGTGGTTCTTTCCGCCAACATTAGAGTTTATGAAATCATGATTAACATTTATTTTGTTCTCATCATGAGTTTCCTCTACTATATTCTCACCATTAGGAAACATTTCTTGTATCAACTTTGTCAAACCTTCCATGTCTGCTTTTAGATCATTCTTCATGTTTTCCATGTTGTCTTTCAATTTTTCTTCCATGTAATCCATCTTAGCTTCCATGCCAGCTTCCATGCCATCCATCTTAGCTTCCACGCCTTTCTTCAAACCATCCATATTCGCTTCCATGCCTTTCTTCAAAACTTCCATTTAATTTTTTGTTTCTCTTTGCGAGAGCGAAATTTGATGCACTTGCTCTTGTAATTTTGATAGATCATGTTGCAATTCTTCATCTTCATGAGTCATAGTAGAGCCTTCTGAAGGCTTAATGGGTGTTGAATTATTTTTACGAGGCATTTTTTAGAATCCAATACTGATATCTATTCTACAATATGCCCTTGGAATCAATTCAAATTGATTCTCAAAACAAGACTTATGCAATTCAGAAAAAATTACACACCTTTTTCTTGCTTTTGAAGAGCTCTATATTTAAATTAGATTATCTCTATGGTTACAGCTCTTCAATATCTGAAATTTGGCATTGAGGTAGCCTTCTGAATCCTCTTTTGAATGCCATAGGTCTGAGCTGATTTGGATTCTTCAAGATAAAGTTATGTCCAATCTCCCACAATGACCTAATTATGGAATGTTTCAGTAGATCGAACTTGTACGACTTGCCACGTGTCACTGTTTCATATTTTAGCTCTGAAATTGATATCAAAGAAAATAAAGTCTATGTATTTCTGGCCACTTTTTACGGCACTCTAATCCGATGCTCACAGAGAGAGTTATGAAGCTTTTCCCACGATCACCTCTTTGAGATGAAATTCAGGAGCCTAAAAAAGCACTACATTCCACAGATCATATCTTCGAAAATATTGCGAACCAAGCTCTGAAATTTTGCGATGAGTTTCCTAAGGATTTCAACTTCGCTCCCTAAAAATTTCAGATTTTGAACCTTCGTAGAAAAACAGTTATAGCGCAAATGCCACGCTGACCTATTTAGATTAAATTTAGGAGCCTGCACAAAGACCTAAATTCCACAGACCACATCGCCGAAAATATTGTGAACCAAGCTCTGAAATTTTGTGACGATGTTCCTCAGGATTTCGGCTTCGTACCCTAAAAATTTCAGCTTCTGAAACTTCGTAGAAAAAACATTATGGCGAAAATTCCATAATGACCTGTTTGGAGCAACAAAACCCTAGAATCCAAAGCTCTGATACCAAATGTTGTGAAACCAGCTCCAAAAATAGAAGAAAAGAAATATCAACGCCTTAGATATAAGCCACTTTGAGGGGGAAACCTCCAATACATTACATGAATGAACAATTCTTGGATGATACAAATTACAAAACCTCTTTTCTATATATAGGAGTCCATGGGGCCACAATGTAATCCTAGCCGACCTAAAAATAATAATTTAAGGGCACAATAATAACAATAAGGGGGTTACACTAACAACAATAGGGGACTATACTAGTAATATAGGGACCTAACAAAAGATCAGTAAAAATGGGTCACAAAGATGTTGGGTTATGACTTTGAAATCATCTAAAAAAGAGGGAAGAAAAATGTTGTTGCAAATGCACTCTCAAGAAAGGATGATGTTGTGGAAGCATTGCTTTGTACCATTGCTATTATCCAAAATAAGTGGATAACCAAAGCAAGGGATGAATGGAAGAATGATGAAGAGGCATGGACACTCATTCAAAAGTTGCAACAAGATCCCAGTACATATGAAAATTTAGCTGGAAAAATGATTCATTATGGCACAAATATCGCTTATATATTTGTAATAATTCCCAAATCAAACAAAATATTCTATTGGAATTGTACACCTCTCCCTTAGGAGGGCACTCGGGATTTTTAAAAACTTACCACAGGGTCAAGAAGGAATTCTTTTGGGATGGCCTTAAATCTGATATTCAAAAGTTTGTGGCAAAATGTTTGGTTTGCCAACAAAATAAAGTTGAGAAAATTAAGACCCCAGGTTTGTTACAACCTTTATCCATTCCAAGTCAACGTTGGGAGGAGGTTTCAATGGATTTTATCACAGGTTTACCCAATTCTGAAGGAAAAAATTTCATCATGGTGGTAGTCGATAGACTTACCAAGTATGCACACTTTTGTGCATTATCTCATCCATTTAAAGCTAGTACAGTTGCTACTGCATTTATGGAAACAATTCAAAATATACATGGAAACCCAAAGATTATTATAAGCGAGAGAGATCCCATTTTTAGAGGAAATTTTTGGATGAAATTATTTTCTTATTTGGGTACTCAATTAGCTCATAGCTCATCATATCATCCTCAATTTTATGGGAAAATTGAGATAGTGAAAAAATTTATGGAAGGATATCTTTGTTGCTTTATATATGATAAAAAAACACAATAGGTCAAATGGTTACCTCTGGCTGAATGGTGGTATAACACTTCCTTCCATACTGCAGCAAAAATGACCCCATTTATGGCACTTTATGGATATCATCCACCCTCCATCACATCATATTTATGAGAAAATTCTAAGGTTCAAGTAGTGGAAGGTCACATCGAGCATCAACAACAAGTTCTCCAACTCTTAAAGGATAACCTCACCTTGGCACAATCAAATGAAACAACGGGCATATCAACATCGCAGCGAAGGAAAATTTGATGTAGGCGATTGGGTATTTTTACGCCTACAACCATACAAACAAATTTCCATCATGCAAGATAAGAAGGATAATAAATTATCACCAAAGTATTATGGTCCTTACAAAGTGTTGAAAAATATTGGTACTATGGCATACAATTTGGAGCTTCTTGCATCTTCCCAAGTGCACACATTTTTCCGTGTTTCATGCTTATAGAAGGTTATAGGTGAAAAACTCCTAGTTCAAACAATATTTCCAGAACTTGACAAAGAAGGAAAAATCACATTGGAACCTGAAGCAGTCACCAATACAGGAACTCGACAACTCAGAAATCGATCAATTTCAGAGTATCTCATAAAGTGGAAGAACTTAGTCGCTGAAGATTTGACATGAGAGGATGAAAATTTTATACGGAAGCATTGAAAACTACTCAAGTGTTGAGGACAACACTTTTTTGAAGGAGAGGGGAATGTTACGTCCCTATAATACTAGTGTATCCTCATATTTTTATTGTTAGTGTAGCCCCCTTATTGCTATTATTGTGCCCATATAGTCCCCATACTGTTATTATTGTGCCCCATAGAAGCCCACTATTGTTATTGTTGTGCCCTTATATTGTTATTATTATGTCGGATAGGATTATATTGTGACCCCTTGGACTCCTATATATAGAAAGGAGGTTTTTTAATTTGTATCATCCAAGAATTTTTCATTTATGTAATGTAAAGGAGGTTTCCCCTCAAATAGGTTGATTTCTAATTTTTTGATATACCTTTTCTTCTATTTTGTGAGTTTGTTTCATAACACCTTATCTTTCAACTTCTTCTTCTCCTTCCTCTGTTTTCCTCTCCTCTTATTCTTCTGTCCTTGCTTCCTCTTCCTTTGTTCTTTTGTATTTCTCTTCCTCTTTTTTTACCGCCCTACCTCCAATGTTAGAGGTACATATCTCTCCAGGAGTAATGACTTGTGTCCCTATGAAAGTTTCCCTATCCATGTCTATGAAGTTAGCCCATAGTACATGGACTCTAAAATTGCTCACAGCATGCATTACTATTAATTTTATGAGGCCATGGTGAGTTAGATGTTGGTGTTTTCCATCTATCACCTTTTGACTAATTTCTCTAATTGATTGTAGGAGAAAATATGGCACGCTCAGTCTTTGAGGAAGAGGCAATTCTTCCTTGAATCTAATTTCATGAAGTAATATGAAGTGGTAAGCATACACCGCACTCATTCTTACCTCATAGGATATGTACTTAAGGATGTGGTAAGCCACGTCATCCCAAGGATAAGGTAATATTTCCCTTCAAACTCCATTTTTATCCTCAACAAGTTTCTTTGTTGACATGAAGAACTTTTTCCTTGCAGTGACAATTTTTCCTTGATCCACTTGATACCTAGAGACTAATGGTTTCAGGGCTGAGGAAGATGGAATTTCCCTCTCACAACAATGGCAGCATTGTTTTTTGTTTGGGAATTCAAGGCCATGGAAAATTCAAAGGCAATGTCATAATAATATTCCCTAAGTTACTCAAAGAATACTAGCCATTGGTGCCTTTTGAAAATGTTTACCACATGGGCTTGTAAGTGGATTATTTTAGTATCTTAGGGTTTCGTTCTATTAAATCCTCCCCCAATCCTTTCTTTAGGTCCTTAATTAAGTTCTGGAGAGATGCTTCTTTAACTGCTTCAGTTTTGAGCTAGTGTTTTAATTTTTTGCAGGAGTTAGTGCAAATGGTACTGATATCCAATGTCAACAAAATCCCCTCTTCCCCAACCAATAAAATGATCAGAAAGACCTCCTATTTTCACAATTAAACTCCCACACGCTATATAATTTTCATGCAATTTGAATGTAAGGATGGTGACACTTAATTCTAGTTATGTAGCCTTGGATGTATGTGGTGTTTTGGATGCCAATTCGAACCACTGTGGCCCCTTTTCACCTTATCCTTCCTCCTGTAGTAGTCTCTCGACCCTCCTGTAGAAATATCAGGTCTCCCTGTAGCTCCCTCCTATTATAATTGAAAATAGGGGTTTGAAACTCCTCAGTGGCACCAAATCTTGTCCCTTTATCTAAGTTTTTTCGAAATGAGAAAATATGCAAAAGAATTCAAGGCCGATTACATAATATGCCATTTTTGTGTGGGGGCTTGGAGCACTATGATGAAATGTAAATCAGATGAGGTTTCCTCTTTTCGACCATTTTCCCCACTCAGAGCAATCATTCTTCCTTCCCTCATAATCACTACCCAATAAAAGTGAGCCTAACTCCTTTGATGTGAAATCTCCACATTGCATGAGTGGAAAATTAAATTTTAGTTCACTAGCCAAGGGTGTCCAAGTTAACTGGCCACCTCCAGCTTATAAAAACATTGCTTCTTGACATTCATACATTTTAGTTATTTACACATAGGTAGGAGGTAAGAGTCATCCATACCTGAGCCTAACTCATGATCGAATTACTGCAGGGATTTGTATGCTAGAGCTGGACCATAGTATTGACATCCAGGGAGTTGAATTGTTGGCTTATTTCCCATGCATTCCTTCATTTCTCTTCATGATAATTGACTGTTGTGTTTGTTGTGTGTGCAGGTACCTCATTGATGTCCAAGTAGTTGTTGTTGGTGAAAAGTCTTCCTGGGAGTGCGATGGCTTCTTCCCATTTATCTCATATGGTTCCATTATCCCCTCTGATGAAAGAAAACAATAACAATGCTCTCTGTGGTAATTGCACAGATTTATACAAGAGGATATTTTCTTCCTATAGCAGTCCTTTCCTTTCCCCTTGGAGTATTCAATTTTCATGAGGGTGATGAGTGAAATTATAAAAAGTCCCAAGGACAATTCTAGGATCATGAGGGAGCAGTGTAGACTTGTAGAAATGAAGATGATGGCTTCTGCGTTTATATATATATATATATATATATTAAAAGGTAGGACATAGTGGAGAATTTAAGTGAATATTTTTGTGAAGTGATATGGATGAGTGATGGATGGATGGTGGAAAATAATAAGGGAACCTTATTCATAATTTTCAATGTCATAAGGTTCTTGTTGGGCTATCCTTTCCCTCAGATCACCCTCCTTTAGCTTTTTATAACCCTCCTGTAGCACTACAAGACCTTCCTATAGAAGCACAAAGAGGGGGTGAAACTTGAAGTTTAGGATAATTGGATGGTAGAGAGAGTTGATCACATGAGTGGGGACTGTTGTGGCTCATTTTCATTTTTCTTTATTCTATTTTCGAAAATACAAAAAAAAAACATATATTTAGAAAATATGACAAAGTGTAAATCTTTCATATGCCAGAAAATCATTTAATTTTTGTATATTGGTCGATTAATATGTTTTTCAAAAGCATGTGAAGGTGGGACCTACTGTTCCAATTAAAATCCATGCTAATCATCGGGCGAGATTAAAATAAGTTTGACTTAATGAAGATCAGCGGAAACCCGCTGGAAAAAATAGCTCACGGGTTAGCAGAGGAGGTGCCTCCATAGTTGACTCCGTTGATCGCCTGCTGGTCAAGATCGATGGTTCACAATAATTGCAGGGGAAGAACCTTGATGGATGCTTCGTACCCCAGAGAACCCTCGCAGTGACGTATGCATCCAACTTGGAGACATCTCATCTGTCGCGTCATGGTGTCGTTACTTGTCCGATCAAGCATTAAATTTGCATTAATGTTTGAAACTAATTTGTTGAATTTTTCCTTTTCCTTATTGCTTTTCATTCCATTGGGTACTTCCCTCTATACCCTATATTATCCCCCCTAGGTATACTACATCCTAGTCACTATAATTTCTTACCTCTACGTTTAATTGTCTGCCACCCTAAATTATTTCATGGCTAAGCAATCTTATTTGTTCGGCTCTTCTAGCCATATCCCTCTCATGGACACTGAACAAGGCATTAGAGATACTACCTACACCGTTGAGAATTTTCCCTTCTACCAGCTAGTTCTTCTGAATGAGAAAAGTTTCCCTATCTATTTAGCCATGGTAAATTCCAATGTTTTGTCTGCATGCATTCCCAAAACCCATCTTTTTCCTGACTTTGTGCATTGGTTAGTGTCTGCCTTGTATCCCGAAAAATGTTTTGTGATGAATTATTTAGGGGAGAATGTTCTTCAAGTCACAACTCAGTTAGTCCGTCAAGCCCTTTGTTATCCCGAGTCTGAATCTTATGTCCATTTCACTTACGAATCATTGGCAACATTTTATGATAATCTTGAAGGATAGGAGTTTACATAGATCATCTTCTTTTTGAAGCCAGACATAAAACATTTTTTTGCAGATGTAAAAGAGTTCCCATTGGCAATTTTCGATGCAGAAGTCAAGCCAGTACTACAATCTCTATCAAAGATACTTGGAAGGGAGGACGCTTCTCACATTGACAGGTCAGTGTTGGGGTTATTTATCTTGATGATGAAGCCTAAAGTTGTGTTGGATATTCCCTCTTACTAGAAAGAGACTATTAACACTCAAATTATGAACTTGTCCCTTACCAAGTCTTCTAGGTTTCCTTCACTGATCACTTATTTATTCTTGTATCAAAATGTGGAAGGATTTTTACATTTGGGGCTAAATTTTATGGATGAAAATAAGAAAATATAGTCAGTAGTATTTTGGACAAATACAATAATAAATGAACCAGATGAGGGAGGGGTGTTTGATTTTGCTACTTATTTCATGCCAATTTCTTACAGGGTTTTGAATGGAGTTCCTCCTCCATGTTTTCTGCAAAAAAGCCCAGGATTTTCTTCAGTTAATTATTAATTGTAAATTTAGGGATTGGTTTATATATGAAAAATAGTCAAACAACTTCAATAATCCAAACAGCGGTGCTTACGTCCCCTCTTATTGAGTGCTGGTAGGAAATGAGGATGAAACTTTAACCCAATTTCCAAGGGGCCCTTAAAACTTGGTGTTCTAGGTCTCGATGCAAGGATGTCGTTACTTCCGAGCTGCCTTGGTGCAAAGTCTCCCTCTCTCTACTATGGTGGACTGACGTTGTTAGATGGCCAACAACTGAGTCCCCTATATCTCTACTCCGGATCACACACTGCTGGTATTGCTTGGGGAAATTCTGGCTAGCATAACAATGTGCTCTCAATTTTTTCATCTCTTGGTGTACTTTTATAGGAGAATTCAAATCCTCCTTCCCTCTCTTGGTACCTTGTGGATAGTGACCCAAGAGAGGAGGGTGATTCCATTGTGTGCCACATTTATTCCATTGTGTGTTCCCTTGATGTCCTAAGGAGGCTTGGGTGGTTGTCCTTAGGAAACTTCAAGTGTGGAATCAATGTCCTGGAGTGTGCTTTTTGTGGTCCCAGAAAGTGACTTCCGCCACTCCCAGGATTGCGCGCTTTTTGGGTCAAAAGGCGCGCAAAGGCGCACTTATCGAAGGATTTTGAGCGCAAAAGCATTTATGAATAGTTCGAATTTGATTTTTCCTCAGACCTTAGATATTTTTAAATACTTTCATATTCTCTAATGTCTCTTAGCCATGTAAATCCTTCTTCTTGACATTAAATAATGTTGTCTTTTCTTCTACGATTTTCCAGTGTTAACAGTTACCCCCTATTGTGTGAGGTCTAGGAAGAATTGTATAGCCAAAATACATTATAGTTTCTTTTCTGTATACTATGCGTAGAGAGAGAGAGACCTACGTGTAGCTCGGAATTGGAGACACCCTGCACCGGTTTCAAGAACGACCATGTCCTGTGGGACCCTTGTAAGAAAATATAATACAATATATACAAATTTTCTATGAGGCGGGCATGTCCCATGCTCGTAATGTTGTGGCTAGTTAAACAAATCTATTTGATAGGTACATCTTTTTTTCTATGTCACTAATATCGTAGTGATCTGTTGGTTGATGACGACGACTGTTGACGCCCTCAGGGGAATTTTTTCTTTGAAAATAGGTGGAATGTGGTACCCATATGTGTAAACTTGGTATGGCATATAACTGCACATTTTACATATAGATGTTGGTTGGGACCTTCCCGTGTAAGCATTGTTGAAAGAGACGCTTATGAAGACATGGGTCTTCGACGAATTTGATCAAATTGCAATGGTTGTAAGGTACGATACCATATTTACATGAAAGCTTGTGTTGTAGTGGAATTTCAGGAGGATCAATGACATCTGTGGGAAAGGATGTCTCCCACAGTGTCACTCGAGGATGCCCCTTTTATAGAGAGGGGCAAGCCAAGGTATCGCTTCCTTTTTGGAAAGTAGGTGTTGAAGTCGACAAAAAGGAAGCCTCAACCGAATGAGGGGGTTGCTCATACGAAGGATCAGGATCCTAGATGTGATGATTTTAACATAGGCATGGTGGTGAGGGGTGACTGAAAACTGATGATGGGGATTTAGTGGCCCAAATTCAGAGTATAAAAAGCAGCTTGGCGGCAGTCATAACAATTTCTGATGGGGACATCCCTGGAGTCGGTAGGACTTCCGGGGTGGGTATAAAATGGTTATGAATGTCATAGTGGCTTTTTCATGAGGGTGGTATACTCTGACCAAGGGTGTTCTGGGACTGCTTCCATGGGAGAAAAAAGGAATGAGTGGGTGGGGTTCATAGTGCACCATTTGCAGTCTTTGTATACTTACCAAAAGAATAAAATAATAGGGTTTGGTTTTTACACAACACAGAGACAGGTGCCCTAAAACATGAATGTATTCACTCACTGATGACGTGAGGAGGGTTTTTAGCTAAGGGTGGGGGCCCCATTGGTTGTTCTCATATGTGAGGTTGATGAAGCAGATGAAAAAGTATCGAAGATGGGATCATGCTGATGGAGGTATGGTGGGCCAAATGTGAGGCGCGGTAGTGCGCTAATGAATTTCTTGTACAACCTGGCTGTCCAGGAAAGGGGTTTTATTTCGTATGGTAAAAATTGACCTTATGCATGGTGGATGAATGGGCATGAGGTGCTTCCCGAAGTAAAGTGGTATTGTCATGGCATCACTTTTTCTATGATATATGGTCTATTGTGGGTGACGAGCGCCATGGAGGGGAGGCTCTACCGACCAAAGGGGATGCTTATCATGTGCAGGGTGAGGTGATGATAAACATGGTTGGGTGTGTGGAACATATGGTTAATTTCTAATGGAGAAATTATGTCAGGATATGCAGAGTTTTCGGGGACTCTATCATGCTGGGGGTAGAATGATACCTGCTCTGGAACTTTCAGTGGATGGATTTGTGGATGGCTTGTGATATTTTCTGCGAAAACAACTACCTCAAGTGAAAGTATCTTCTTTATCAAATATTATTGAAAGACATGAGCTTTGAAAAAAAATATGAGAGAGGGCATACCTGTTGGCATTGAATTTTTTTTTTTTTGAGTTTGAATGTGTGGCATCACCTCTATTCATTGTTGTGGTTCCTATGATTTGCCAGATTTGGCAATACCAAATGACAAGACAACATCAAACCACTTTGGGATCTCAGGATCTAGCCCTCCTGGATCCAGAGAGGGATCTCTCTATAAAGGTAAAGAATAATGTATCTTTAAAGGTCAATTTAAGGTATTAGGCTAGTTATGGAGCACAAGGGTTTTTGTTTTTGTTTGTTTGGATGGGAATCATTGACAGAAGAGTTCAGTGTAAGGTAAAGGAATGAGTAGTGAAGGATTTTTGGCAATGGGGAGATAATTCAAGAGCGTACAAGTCCATTGGGAAATGGGGTCATAAAAGGGTTTACTTGCAATTCAAATATCCAGGGCTTTCAAAGGGCTAGTCATCTAAAACAGAGGATCTCTTAAGATGATTAAATGGGATGAAACACTAAGGAGGTGGATGGGAATGACAAGGAAAACCTTCCAAGGTGACCACTTCAGAGTAAGACAAGGGACAGGGCATACCTTATACCTCTATGATCAATACTCCTGATGAGGCTAACTTCAAAGAAAACAATCCAAAAGTCCTCCTGACTACTTTCAGACAGTAGAAAACACTTAAGTTCAAACACGGAGTGAGGCCTAAGATTATAGAAAGACTTTTAACCTTCTCTGCTTTTGACATTCAACTCAAAGGGATCTTAGCAAAGTTAACTGTTGGAAGGGGAAACTTAGGGGATAGGTCTAATCACTAAATCTCCCTACTTTCCTATTCTTTCAGCTGAACTAATCAAGAACGTCTGAGAAACAAACTCTAACTCATACATCAGTAAGCATGGGCAAACCAACTCTTTGACTGGTTAAATTATATTGAATTTGTTCTTAGATACACAAATAGTAGAAAACGTAAAGATAAGAATGTTCAGGAAGCATTAGGGTACTTGCAACAGTATATCCTAAGCTAAAATTACTGTTTCTTATCAGAGAAAATGAAACATAATGTAACACAGAGGGAAAACAATAACAGAGAAGGGACACATCACCAATGACTTAGATCAGGATCCGATGAACATGCTTGTCATATTAGTAGAGCAAAACCAATCACATACATTCTTGTCCAATAGCTTGATATCATCCAGAAATCATCTCCCAGCCTATTTACAACTACTACTCACATAAATCCAACTCAATAAACAACTTACAATCAGTTAATTTCCAACAACCAACTAAAATTTTCAATGTATTTTTCATGGGTTCTTATAGGGGAATGAGTGATAGTAGTGGTAGATAGGATTTAAATGATTCATTAAAACAGAGGGAGAAATGTCTTCGAAGCCCATTCTATTTAATATATTTACATTAACTTTCAGTACCCTTTGGTCGATTTAGAAGTCTTTGTCAGGTTGACAATAACTTCTAGGCTGTGATCTTGAAGTACTTTCCTGGCTGAGATGTCTTGTTTATACCCTGAGACAAGTAAGGTGAATATTTGTCTTTTGGGTCTTCCATGCCCTCATAACTACTGTTCTGACAGTTCTAGGAATTTCTGTCAGAATAATAACTATTCTAGTGCTTGATGAGGAATGGAGTAGGTCGTGTGAGTTAGTCCTGTCTTAAAAAAAGAATGTTTGTTGATCTTAAGTCACTGATATGGCTTGATGTGTGCTTTAGTCTTCATTAAGCCTTCCTTGGTCATCTTTATGATCTTCAAACTGTATCCTTTGAATTAACTGTGGATTAGGCATTAAGTCTTCAATATTATTCATTAATCTTCTTAATCTTTTGTGATACACTTTGATGCTTCTTCTGTACAGATGTTTGGGGTTTGGCTGAGCTGGAGGGTTGTGTTAGGGTCAATAACCCCGATCTTTGATAAAACAAGCTATTAAATCTTCTTAGTGATGTCTTCCTCTGTGATCTTTGGCTCTGTGATAGTCCTTCTGTGCTATTTTTCACCATGACTGTGGCTGTGGAGACAATATAAATTCATCACCCTTTGATACCTGCAAAAAAATATAACACATTATAAAAAACCTGCGGTAGTGGGAATGACTACTTCAGAGGCTCGTGAGGGTGGAGGAGAAGTGAGGAAAAACGTAGATGCAGCAGAAAAATGGGAGGAAAGCCTTGGCATAGCATCTAACCAGGTCCAATGGGGTTTCGAGTGTGACGAGGGACGTGGACCATTAGATCAGGACGATCTACGGTGGGGATCTCTTGATGAAACGTTTCGGGAGAATAGATGAATGGAAAACGAATGGGGTTGTGATATAATACGAGCCATTCGATCTCAGAGATCGATAGCTAGGATTAAAAGAAAAGGCAGCGTTGTGGAGGGTAGCGGTATGGCAGAAACCGAGGATGGTTTTCGCACAACAAAATGGGGGGGAGGCGGTATTAAATTTTGGAACGCGATTCCATACATTTATTGACATGTGGATCTGGGAAACCACTTATATCGTGTAGAAGTAGTGCACTATGAGGGAGGCTCAAAAATTACGCGAAATGATGCGCTGGTCGTCAGATCTTCAGGTTGGAGATCTACAGCTGTGGGAGAGCGCGACGGACGATCAGGTACGTAGGCGGAACAAATGGTGGGGCCCAGTAGCGACGTAAGGTTTTTGTCGTGGAGCGGGTTCAATGGTGAGATCGGGTTAAGTCCCGATCGTCGGATCCTGCGATCGGATGGTCGAGATTAAAAAGAAAGCGGAGCTTTTGAACAAGACGAAAGCGGGGTAAGTGAATGAGCGGAAAGATGGTGGTCCGATGACCGTTGATCTCCGTAGATCGATGGTCCGGATTCATTTAGGACCATAACGTTAGAAATGGTAAAATAAATAGAGGAAAAGGTTTTTGGCATGGAGGTGTAAGAATTTAGCGCCCGATTGTGGGGCTAAGGATATATGAGGAAAGGGGCTAAAGTTATAAGTCCTCGGGTGCTTAACACCTTCATAGTGCAAAAAGGGTGTTTTTTAGGCCAAAAATAGAGATTTTAAGGCCAAAAGAGAGTCCCGATAGGTGAGATAAGGGTTTTTTAAACCAAATGGAAGGGGGACATAAGGTTTAAAAAGGTTTTGGAATGGTTTAGAAGTCAAATGAAGGTTTATAGGGGAATTTTTGTGAAGGGAATAAGGGTGAAAAATGGAATTCTTTGTGAGTGAAAAGAGAAGTGAGATGATGGAAAATGGAGTCTCATGAACAGTTTCTTCCTTTGGTAAACAACAGGGTTCATTAATGGAAACAACAGTGAAGATTCTCTAAAGGATGGAAGACACTTGAAGGCTTCAAGAATGATAGATTTTCAAGAGAATTTATCACTTGAAGGCTTGATGACAAATTTAGCCACCTATTTGATTTGACAAATTATTATAGGTGGCTAACAGTGGCTCCACATGGGGATGGAATCTTCTTGAAGGTGCCAAGAATCTCAGATATAATCTTTGGAAGTAGGCCAGAGCCTGGGACTTTGACCATATTTTTCTTCTTTGATCAGCTGCTACATAAGTGAAAAGCATTATATCAGTAGCAATACTTCCCCAAACAACTACCTGCCCATCCTACTGTCCTAACATTTTTTCTTCAAAGTGCAATTAGACTTGTAGACCTTCCTCATCATCATTTTTTATTGAAAGCAAAAACTAATCTAATTCTACCCTTATTCCTCCATGAGACTAGATTAAACAGTTGGCCTCATAGCTTCTCTACCTAAACTAATATCTGTCAGGATTAAACAGTCTGACAGATTTTTCATTCTCTATATTCTAAAACAGAAATTGAAACACAGCCAAACCAAGATTGAGCTTTCTGACTTGTTGTGGTTCCATGGCATAAAGACAAGCTGCACATGAACTAAAACTTTGCAGAAAATTGAAACAAAATTGTGAAGGCTTGAAATTATTAAAATTAAGAGCGTCCTTCCTTCTTCTTGCGACTCAGATTTTGAGCTTTTTAGAGTCACCTTTCTTTCTTCATTTCAGCTTTTATTTTGACCCTGTTAGAGTTGTTTTCTTCTTCTTTGCTGGTTCAAGTTTTGAGCATGTTAGGACCAGCCTTCCCCTTTTCTCTGGCTCAGGTTTTGATCTAATTTGAGCCATTCTTTTTAGAACTTCATATGTTCAAGATTTGAGCTTGTCTGAACCTTTCCTTTCTCTTTTTTTTTGTATATTTTTTCTTTTCTTTCAAAAGAAAACAAAGAAATGATATTTACAATGGGAGTGAAAAATTTAAACTGAAATTTAGCAGAAATAATGCTTGAGCATCCTGCCATTGACAGGACCCCCAAGCAGATCTATACCATCCAATTCTTGCAGAAAAAATGCATTGGGACCAATGGTAGATTGAATGATGTAAGGGCCTTGCCATAAATTGTCAAACTTGCCATGCTTACCCTTATCCTCTCTCCTAGAGTCCCATTTGAGTACCTTGTCCCCAATTTTGAAATCACAGGCCTTTGTCCTTGTATCAAACAACTTTTTGATGTTCTCTTGCACTTTTTGAACTCTGTTGTAGACTTCTACCATTGTTTGCTGGAGATGTATGGTCTGATTGATCCTTCTTACCATGTTGTCTTCCTCTGATTGTATTTCTTGGACCAATTTTATCACTGGTACTCCCAAACTGGTAGGGAAAAATGCATCTTCTCCATAAACTAGCTGACAAGGAGAGATTCCAATGGATTTCTTTGTTGTCAATCTGTTTGCCCATAAAGCATGCACCAGCTTATTATGCCATGATTTTTTATTATCTTCAAGCAGCTTCTTGATGATGGTCACCAAACTCTTATTTGATGACTCTTCTAGCCCATTACCTTGAGGGTAATAAGCAGTGGAATGAACAAGTACAATCTGATATCTATGAAAAAAATCAATCATCTTTTTGGAACCAAATGCAACAGCATTGTCAGTGATAATTTTCCTAGGGCAGCCAAATCTAGATAGGATATGGTCTTCAAGGAATTTGATGATAACTGAGTCTGTGGCATTCCTAGAAGGGATGGCCTCTATCCATTTAGTGAAATAATCAATGGATGTGAGTATCCATCTATGTTGGGCAGATGAAGCGGGATGGATTTCCCCAATGAAGTCTAGGCCCCACTGTTGAAAAGGAGCTTCAACAGTGACTGGTTGTAAAGGCAAAGGAAGGAGTTTTCTTTTGCCCTCAAATATTTTGCATTTGTGGCAGGCAACTATCATTTTGTGGACATCTTGGAAGAGGGTGGGCCAGTAATAACCTGCTCTAAGGATTTTATTGGCAGTGTTTTTCCAATAGAGATGGCCTCCACACTCTCCTTCATGAAACTCATGCTTGATCCTATCTGCATCAAATTTAGGCAAACATTTAAGAAATAAACCATTGGCATTTTTCCAATATAAACATTCATCTAAAATGAAATAATTTCTAGCTTTCAACTTCAAAAACCCTGCCTTTGTCTTAGATATATTAGGAGGAGCATTTAGATTGACAAGCACATACAAGATATCAGCATACCAAGGTGAGTTTTGGAATTGATATTCAACAATGGGAGCTAGCAACCCTTCATGTTCATCCAAAGCATCTACCATATGTATGTCAAGGGCTTGTAAGTTAGATTCAGCCATCAATTGTGCTAAGCCTTGACCCTTGATGAGTTTAGTGGGTTTGATTTCCAAATCATACTCTAGTATCAAAACAATCCACTTGCCTCTTTTGCCATCTGGATCTTGTGACAAAATGTCTTTCACCACTATGTTAGGCACAAAGGCAATAATATGAGAATGTAAAATATAAACTCTAAAATCTTTCAAGGCTTTTACCAAGGCATAGGTTTGTTTCTCCATGATATTATATTTCAGAGGTGCATCTCTCAATGCCTTGCTGAAAAATGTAATTGGTTGCTCTTGTCCTTCTGGATTTTTCTGTAACAAGACAGCAGCCACGGTGTGTTCTGATGAAAATGAGAATATGAGGAAATCTTTAGTAAAATCAGGACTGATAAGAACTGGTGCTTGGGTAGTGCATGTTTTACCAGTTCAAAAGATTTTTTTGCTTCTAGAGTCCACTTAACTCCCACCTCTTTTTTAAGCATGTTAGTCATGCTCCAAAGGAGTTCTGCTAGGTTGGGTATGAACCTCCTCAAGAAATTAATCTTCCCAATGAAAGACTGCAATTCCTTGATGTTTCTGGGGTGACTAATTTGCAATATACCCTCAACCCTTTTTGGGTCTATTTTAATCCCCTTTTCAGATATGATATGACCTAGAAGTTTACCTTCTTGGAGACCAAACAATGTCTTTTTAGGATTCAAAGATAGCCCAAACCTTCTACATTTCTCAAATACATTTCTCAAATGTTTAAGGTGCTCTTCATCAGTCTTGGAATAGACTATAATGTCATCAAGATAAATTAAAATGAAGTACCCTATTTCTTCTGAGACTGCAATGTCCATAGCTCTTTGAAAGGTGGCACCAGCATTCATTAATCTGAAAGGCATCTTCACATACATGAAGGTACCCCAAGGAGTGGTGAAAGTTGTTTTAAGTTGATCTTCTGGGAGTACTAAGACCTAGTTGTACCCTGAAAATCCATCTAACAGAGAACTCCTCTTAGAACCAACTACCTTTTGCAGGATGTGTTCCATCTTGGGCAAGGGGTAATTGTCCTTCAGTGAGGCTCTGTTTAAGTTTCTGAAATCAATGCACAGCCTAATTTCTCCTGTCTTTTTTCTTATAGCCACGAGGTTAGATACCCAGTCTGAAAACCTCACAGGGACTATGATCTCAGCCTCATACATTTTCTTAATTTCTTTTTCTACCAGAGGTAATTGTACAGGGTTTATTCTGCGCAGCTTTTGCCTAAAAGGTTTATGGTTTTCTTTCAATGGAATCTTATGCTGGATGATCTCTATGTCATATGCCTTCAAATCTTAATAGCCCCAAGCAAAAACATCAACAAACTATTTAAATAAATCAATGTACTTCAATTTGATATGTGCTGGAAACATTTTAGATAATTTTATCATCTTAGGTTTGTCTTTGCTGCCTATATTGCATTCTTCAATACCAGATTCAGTGGGTTATATTGTTGGTTTCTTTTCCACATCATTAAAATCAAATAGGTCTTCAAGGGGTGCTAGTCCTCTGGGTATGCTTTTGTCTTTGGGCTACAGTACCTCTATGTCTTCCTTACTTGCGTTTATGTATTATTCTGTTTTATTTTCGAATTCTCTGGTCAGCATGTTTATTTCTGCAATGGGGAATGGTTTTCCTTCATCAAGGGGTTCTTTATCCAGACAGTTTTCATCAGACTTAGAGTTTGAATTTGGAAATTCAAACTCATTCCTGGAAAGTAGGAAATCCTCTATCTGTTTATCACCCTCAAATACCTGTCAATATTTTTCATTATCTGGTACTGCTGGTCTATATTTTGTTTGAACAATGAGCTGTTTGTCACTAAGTGGTCTTTGACATGAACTAGGAGCACAAGCTAAACCGTTGGCAAGTATATTTTGACTTCTGGGGACAAACACCAACTCATATTCCACAAATGTTTTCAAAAGATCCATGGCATCATTTCTGTATGCCCTTAACCTAGGATGTTTGGCAGTGTACTCTTCATTTCTTGTTTGATGACCGGTTCTGAGTCTCCATGAACAACTATCCTTTTAGCTCCTAGTTTTTTCAATAGATGCATCCCTAAGAGGAGAGATTCATACTCTGCTATGTTGTTTGTACATTTGAAATTTAGCTTGAAGGCATGACTCTCAACATAATTGTTTTCAGTATTGTGCAACCATACCTCAACTCCTGCACTCTTCCTAGTGCAAGACCCATCAAAACTCATGCTCCATAAGGGGATGTTTGCAGTTTTGTTATTAGTTTCACCCCTAATGTCATGTTCACCATTATGTTGTTTTCTGGGGTCAGCACCATGTTGAATTACGTTTTGTCCCTCAGGATTTTCATGGAGTTTAGATTGATGGATAATCTACTATTCACAGTCTTGGCTCTGTTCACTCTGATTTTATAACTCAGCAGACCTTTCAAGAACTTCTCCTTTGTTTTCCTCTATTTTCAGTGTTGCCATTATGTTTGGATCAGTATCTTCTACTCTACTGCTTGAACTTTTATCTTCTAGCTCTTGCTCGCTAGTGAATTCATCGCTGTAAAGGATAAAAGAGTCTAGGTCTGTGTGGACAGATTAAAGAGGGGCATTCTTTGTTTTCTCTGGGCTACTCACCATGAACTTTATGTGTGCTTCCCTGTAAAGTCTTCGAGGTTGGCTAAAAACATGGATAGTGGCATATGTCATATTCATTTGCATTGTACCCTGCATCTTAGCACCCCATGATCTTGATAGCAACATGCCATACTTGGGAGGTACATCAGCCACTACAACATCCATTACCATGCACTTGGCTGGGATTTGGGTCAAATTTACATAGAGATCTTTGATTAGGCCCAAACACTTCACTCTACTAGAGTCAAAAGAATATAAATCCTTATATGGTCTGGTTATCTCTAGGCCTAATTTTTCCATGATCACTTTTGGCATGAGGTTATGTGAAGCCCCTAAGTCATGCATAGAATTACGTAGAATTTTTTCATGGATATTTAGACTGACATAGAAAGGAGGCACTACTCCTTCCTGAAATTTCCCTTCAATTTTTGGGCCAAACAAGAGAGCTGGTTGATCATCATTCAAGTTAACAATCATTGTTTTCTCCTAGGTTTAAAGCTTTCAAACTTTGACATTTATATACATCTTGGGTGACCAAATCAGTGAGAGGGACAAAAATTTTGATTTTGGCAATTTCACTCTCTAGATTGAAAGGAAAATGACTCTTTGAAAGGTTCAGATCTGTTTTGCTTGTCACTATTTTATTAGCAAAATCAGCTTGCTAATTTTCACTATGTACATTATTTGAAACTGTTTTTTCAGGGGCACCAGCTGAAATGCTAGTGCTACTAGTTTCTAGTCTTGGTTTATCAATGGTTTGGATGTCTTTGTCCTTGTTTTTGCTAGAAATCTCAGCTATTGTTTTGTTCCTTTCAGCAGTCCCTTTAGGAGTATTTTCAGGTCTTTTCTTAATAGTGATTTCAGAGGTTTTTGGTTTGGAAGCTTCTGGGTTCTTTTTTCTTCTTAGATCATATTTCTCTCGGACATGCATGATGGCATTCTCGAATCCTAACCTATAGTCTTTAGATTCTAACCCTTCCTCATCCCAATGTGTGTATGAGGTATGGTTGTCTTCTGTGAAAAAGGTGTGATCTTGGTTATCTACTTCAACCATGTTTATAATAGTTCCCTCTGACTCTTCTATTATTTCCTCATCCTCATCAAGGAAATTTTCTTGGAATGGAGGAAAAATTTGTTGGTCATAATCCCTTTGTCTATTGGGAGGGGTGTTTCTCCTAAATTTTTGGTTCTAGTTTTGAGACTAATTTCTATTCTGATTATTGGCTTGGACAGTCATTTTCTCCATCATTCTTTCTAGCCTATCCATGTTTTTGGCTAGATTATCTAATTTCGAATCTGATGTAGAAGTTGTGGTGTCTTCCCTATAGTACCTTCTTTTCAGCCCTCACCCTGGCTGTTTTGGCAATTAAGTTTGCCTCCACACTCACTGCCCCTTTCTGCATATCCTCTAATGTGTTATAGTCTCTTTCCCTCAGTTGGTAAGCCATCTCAGGATCAAATCTATTAGGGAACTTCATGAGGGCTAACCCTTGAGGAGGTTTCATGTGGGCTGGTAAAGCATTGTAAATACTATTGTACCTAGCACAATATTCCTGGACCCCTTCTCCCACATTTCTCTTAATGTTCTTATATTCATACAAGGTTTGGAGAGGGTTCTTCCTGACTTCCCACTTGTTTAGAAACGACTGATGAAAGGCGGGGAGGTCCTGGATGCTATGTGGAGCTAGATTTTTAAACCATTTCCTAACTTCTCCCCCAAGACTTTGAGTGAACAGCCTGAGTTTTATGGTCTCATCAGCTATCTCATTTCTATCACAGTAGTCATTCATTTTGTCTATGTGTTGTGAGACATTGACTGAGCCTGTGGCTTCATATAATGGAATAGAGGTCTGATATCATTAGGGTAAGGAAACTAATTGAGCAGGTAGGACTAGGGGGTCGTACCAGGTTTCCATGGCAGGATTCTGTGGGAGTAAAGGAGTAGCTTGAGCAGCAGGTATATGGATGGAAGAACTGCTAGGATCAACCACAGACTATTGAGTAGACTTAGGGTGAGAGAGACCCAAGCTATGAATTATGTGGATATCAGGAGGTGTGGATGGAGGGATTTCTCCATCACTAATCTGTTGACCACTATGTGGTGGCGAACTTGGAGGCTCAAAGTCTGTCTGATCTATACCACTGAATGACTTAGTTCTTGGTAAATATAAGTCAACTCGAGTATCTGATAGAGCTGAAAAGTTTTCAGGTGCTGAGTTAGCTCTATGAATGGGTCTGACAATAGTTGGATCCCTAGTTGTGAGAGACTTCCAAAGAATGGTTTCTGGATTGTCAACTATTTCAGGAGGATTTGGATCAGGATAAGCTATGGTATGGATTTTTCTTGAAGCTAGTATGTTAAGTTTTCAGACTCAACGAAGAAATTTAGCCAGGTATAACAATATTTAAGACGAAAACTATCCTTAAACAAAGAAACTTACTCCCATGTGTTTCCTTTAGTGTGGATGATGTTGTGATGAAACTGGTCTCCCAGTGGAGTCTTGTGAAAATAGAGATAATCAGCAGACCTACTGATCACCAGTGGAGTCTTTTGGTCATTTAGGAACTATGGAGTCGCTAGGTGGAGGGTTTAAAATGTTTTGAAGCAAGTTGTGGTCCACCATCAACAATCTATACCAAATCGAGGCTAATTGGTCTTCTTTGAGTTCTTAGAGATGTTTTAAGGAGTGTTTTACTCAAATTTCCCCAGTGGAGTCACCATTATGTTGTGGTTCTTGTGATTTGCCAGATTTGGCAATACCAAATGACAAGACAACATCAAATCACTTTGGGATCTCAGGATCTAGCCCTCCTGGATCCAGAGAGGGATCTCTCTATAAAGGTAAAGAATAATGTATCTTTAAAGGTCGATTTAAGGTGTTAGGCTAGTTATGGAGCACGGGGGTTTTTTTTTTTTGGTTGGGAATCATTGATAGAAGAGTTCGGTGTAAGGTAAAGGAATGAGTAGTGAAGGATTTTGGCAATGAGGGAGATAATTCAAGTACAAGTCCATTGGGCAATGGGGTCATAAAGGAGTTTACTTGAAATTCAAATATCCAAGGCTTTCAAAAGGGCTAGTCATCTAAAACGGAGGGATCTCTTAGATGATTAAATGGGATGAAACACTAAGGAGGTGGATGGTAATAACGAGAAAACCTTCCAAGGTGACCACTAGGAGTAAGTCGAGGACGGGGCGCCGAGTATACCTCTATGATCAATACTCCTGATGAGGCTAACTTCAAAGACAACAATCTAGCAGTCCTCCTGACTACTTTCAGACAGTAGAAAACACTTAAGTTCAAACATGGAGTGAGGCCTAAGATCAGAGAAAGACTTTTAACCTTCTTTGCTTTTGAAATTCAACTCAAAGGGATCTTAGCAAAGTTAACTGTTGGAAGGGGAAACTTAGGGGATAGGTCTAATCACTAAATCTCCCTACTTTCCTATTCTTTCAGCTGAACTAATCAAGAACGTCTGAGAAACAAACTCTAACTCATACATCAGTAAGCATGGGAAAACCAACTCTTTGACTGGTTAAATTATATTGAATTTGTTCTTAGATACACAAATAGAAGAAAACATAAAGATAAGAATGTGCAGGAAGCATTAGGGTACTTGCAGTAGTATATCCTAAGCTAAAATTATTGTTTCTTATCAGAGAAAATGAAACATAATGTAACATAGAGGGAAAACAATAACAGAGAAGGGACACATCACAAATGACTTAGATCAGGATCCGATGAACATGCTTGTCATATTAGTAGAGAAAAACCAGTCACATACATTCTTGTCCAATAGCTTGATATCATCCAGAAATCATCTCCTAGCCTATTTACAACTACTACTCACAGAACTCCAACTCAATAAACAGCGTACAATCAGTTAATTTCCAACAACCAACCAACATTTTCAATGTATTTTTCATGGGTTCTTATAGGGGAATGAGTGATGGTAGTGGTAGATAGGATTTAAATGATTCATTAAAAGAGAGGGAGAAATGTCTTCGAAGCCCATTCTGTTTAATATCTTTACATTAACTTTCAGTACCCTTTGGTCAATTTAGAAGTCTTTCTCAGGTTGACAATAACTTCTAGGGTGTGCTCTTGAAGTACTTTCCTACCTAAGATGTCTTGTTTATACTCTGAGACAGGTAAGGTGAATATTTGTCTTTTAGGTCTTCCATGCCCTCATAAATATTGTTCTGACAATTCTAGGAATTTCTGTCAGAATAATAACTGTTCTGGTGCTTGATGAGGAATGGAGTAGGTCGTGTGAGTTAGTCATGTCTTAGAAAAAGAATGTTTGCTGATCTTAAGTCACTGATATGGCTTGATGTGTGCTTTAGGCTTCATTAAGCCTTCCTTGGTCATATTTATGATCTTCGAACTGTATCCTTTGACTTAACTGTGGATTAGGCATTAAGTCTTCAATATTATTCATTAATCTTCTTAATATTTTCTGATACACTTTGCTGCTTCTTCTGTACAGATGTATGGGGTCTAGCTGAGCTGGAGGGTTGTGTTAGGGTAAATAACCCCAATATTTTATAAAACAAGCGATTAAATCTTCTTAGTGATGTCTTCCTCTGCGATCTTTGGCTCTGTGATAGTCCTTCTGTGCTATGTGTCACCATGACTGTGGCTGTGGAGAAAATATAAATTCATCACCCTTTGAAACCTGCAAAAAATGATAACACGTTATAAAAAACCTACGGGAGTGGGAATGACTGCTTCAGAGGCTCATGAGGGTGGAGGAGCAGTGAGGAAAAACGTGGATGCAGTGGAAAAATGGGAGGAAAACCCTGGTAGAGTAGCTAACCAAGTCCAATGGGGTTTCGAGTGCGACGAGGGACGTGGACCATTACATCAGGATGATCTACGGTGGGGATCTCTTGATGAAACGTTTCGGGAGAATAGATGAATGGAAAAAGAATGGGGTTGTGATATAATACGAGCCATTTGATCTCATAGATTGATGGCTGGAATTAAAAGAAAAGGCAGCATTGTGGAGGGTAGCGGTATGGCGGAAATTGGGGACGGTTTTCGTGCAACAAAATGGGGGGAGGTGGTATTAACTTTTGGAACGCGATTCCATACATTGATTGACACGTGGATTTGTGAAACCTCTTATATCGCGCGGGAGTAGCGCATTGCTGGGGAGGCTCAAAAATTATGTGAAATGATGCGCTAGCCGTCAGATCTTCAAGCCAGAGATCTACGGCTGTGGGAGAACGCGACGGAGGATAAGGTGCGCGGGCAGAACAAATGGTGGGGCCCGGTAGCGACATAAGGTTTTTGTCGTGGAGTGGATTCAATGGTGAGATCGGGTTAAGTCCAGATCGTCAGATCCTGCGATTGAACGGTCGAGATTAAAAAGAAAGCAAAGCTTTTGAACAAGAGGAAAGCAGGGTAAGTGAATGAGCGGAAAGATGGTGGTACAATGACCGTTGATCTCTACAGATCGACGGTCCAGATTCATTCAGGACCATAACGTCGGAAATGGTAAAATAAAGAGAGGAATTTTTTTTTGGCACGGAGGTGTAAGCATTTAGCGCCCGATTGCGGGGCTAATGATATATGAGGAAAGGGGATAAATTTATAAGTCCTTGGGGGCTTAACACCTTCATAGTGCAAAAAGGGTGTTTTTTAGGCCAAAAACGGAGATTTTAAGGCCAAAAGAGAGTCCCGATAGGTGAGATAAGGGTTTTTTTAACCAAATGGAAGGGGGACATAAGGTTTAAAAAGGTTTTGGAATGGTTTAGAAGTTAAATGAAGGTTTATAGGGGAATTATTGTGAAGGGAATAAGGGTGAAAAATGGAATTCTTTGTGAGTGAAAAGAGAAGTGATATGATGGAAAATGGAGTCTCATGAATAGTTTTTTCCTTTGGTAAACAACAGGTTTCATTAATGGAAACAGCAGTGAAGATTCTCTAAAGGATGGAAGACACATGAAGGATTCAAGAATGATAGATTTTCAAGGTAATTTATCACTTGAAGGCTTGATGAAAAATTTAGCCACCTGTTTGCTTTGAAAAATTATTATAGGTGGCTAACATTCATTATGGAGTGCTGATCATAGTGCTACTTTCGGTTCAGAGAACAGACCTTCTGAGCTCTTGTTATGGTCCTCCAAAGTTTTTGAAAAGGGCGATATATAGGTGAATATGGCCCTAATTCAATTCATTTGTACTTGTTGAGTTTTTTTAGAGGTCAGAGGCTTCTATGGAGAAGTTCTTGTTGTTGTGGTCAGCCTAAGCACTGAGGATTAGCGATATCATGCCTAGGTAACCTCCATGATGTCCTGCACTTTAATTTTTTCAGTCTGAGGGTGTCCAGGTCCATACAAAAATGGTTTATATGGATTTTGAGCCATTTTTACCCTAGATTGCATGGGTGATCAGGATAAGAACACGCCTTTTACGTGTTTTTTTTAGGGTTTTACGTGCCTTAGGCACTCTTTCCCCTCTTTTGGCGCACCTGTGAGAAATACAGGCACGCAAAAGGCCGAGGAACTTTTTTGGATTTTTTTCCTATTTTTTGATTTTTTTTTTATGTTGCTGATGGGTTCCTGTTTGGATGACAGGATGTTGTGGAGGGAGCAGGATTGGTCGGAGCTCTATACTGCACTAGCTGCCAACGGTTAGGCATGCCAACAGTTGGCACAATGGGGGCTCCTGAAGTTTGTGGAGAACGAGCTTCTTTGGTCACAAGACCGACTGTTGCGTTACTTGATCCAGCATTGGCATAGGAGGCACAACGTGTTTGTGTTGCATGATACTGACCTTGCTATCCATCCTGAGATGGATATATACTTTGTGACTGGGTTACTGCCTCAGGGTGAGGCATTGCTGTATCCACTCCCTTCTGGGAGGGTGGATTTTGAGAGGTTCCGAATGCGTCATTATGGCGGGACGCCCCTTATGGAGGGGTGCATAGCCATTTCCTCAGTGACACAATTGGCCAAGCGGTGCGCTCTAGCGGCCATTGTGTGACTTGCAAGGTTGTCGGCTCGACATCCGGCATTGGGCCCACAGGTTGGAGTCTTTAGCCGGCTGAGGTCTGGGCACTTTTTCGATTTTTCCCACTTCTTCTATGACGGGATGGTGGCGCAACTTAACAAGGTCTGGAATGGATAAAATTTGTTTGCATATGCCAGTCTTCTATGCAACATCATGTATGAGAGGGTGGTTCTGTTGAGACCAGTGGTGGCAGTGCCTCCTGGGGGGCCACCGGAGCCTCGCATGATTAGGGGTTGGGCGTTACTGGAACACCACAATGGGGGCCTGGTTTGAGGTCAACCCCCAGATGTTTCTGCCATTCCCATATTGTAATATTCCCAATTAGATTATTCCTAGTTGGAATATAATTATATTTTTCTTCTATTTTCAGTATATAAGAATAAATGGGGTAAGGAGACCCTTAAATCTCTTTAGTAGGAATAAAACACTTCCAGTGTGATTTTGGATCAGTTTAGATAGATGAAATAAAGTCACCTTGGGTGTGAAAGGGAGAAATGCATGTGGACTAGATCAAGGTTCACCAAATCAACAACACTGCCAAAGAAGAGAGTGGAGCTAGTGGGAACAACACAGTTTTGGAGGAGGAGTCTTTGCATGGAAGTAACCTCATAAATGAGTGAGGCCAAGGGTGAGGAAGCTCACAAAGAATATAAGGGAAGGGATGGTATCCATGAGAGGCATTGAAAATATTGTTTATGTTTGAGTCTTATGACTTATTGCATGCTTCAGTTGTTTAGCTGGGTTTGCTATACTGTTTAGTACACGGGTATTCTCATGCGGGAATTCGACACTCTTCCTTGGAGGACTTGGTGAATTAATCTGAGAGGAGTATTCTAGGTTTCATTTCCACCATATGGCATTGGGTCAAGCAGTCACCTATAGCCACAGTGTAGTCTCCTTAAGGAACTGCGTTATTTTTCATGGTGTTGCAGTGGAAGGGTTAAAACCCCTGTTGATGAGCTAGTTTCCTAGTGGAAGGATCAGCCTTTCACTCGGAAATATAGTAAGGAGAAGTTACAGCCATTTCTTTGTATTTTCAGCCATATATATGTAGAGCTTCAGTAATACAATGTGATTTAGCCACATATCTGCATTTTATACTTTTTGTATGTCATGTCTTTAAAGAAACCCTTACCGGGTTATCTTGGGATTGTGTAAAAGAGACTATATCTCCATTTTTCAGATCTCTTGAGTAATATATCATCAGATCCAATTGTTTCTATATTTCCATAGAAGAAAACCTCATTAAACTACGTTGTCACATGCTTCAGAATTTATGTGTTGCAGTAGTCATGGGGTTGTAGTGTTTTTGGGCTGTATTGGGCTTGGGAGATCTATTTAACTAAGCTAGAATGATTTGTTTCAAATCCCCTTGTATATTTGGATGCTATAGTACATAAAATAGTGGATCCATGAGTTTTTCTTGACTGTTATAGCATAATTTTATGAAAAAATGCATTTTTGCTGCCTATATTGCTAATTTTCCTAAATAGGAATATTACAATGGTATCAGAGCTATGATCTTGGCTCATCTTGTGGGGGAAATACATCCATAGCTATAGTGGAGAGAGAGATCCCACAAATTATTCTTCAGGTTGTGGAAGACATTTCCAAATATATCAAGGAGATGAGATTTGAAAGAGAGAAGGAATCCCCTAGAGGGTTTCACCAAGGAGAAAGCTCTGGCACCTCAAATTTGTGGTGGGAGAAAACAGTAGCACAACCTTCTTCACAAAACTCCACTATGCCCACATTCCTATATTTTGAAGGTGAGGTAGGAAGGCCCTTGAGGGAAGAAACCCTTGGTGATTATTTTGTAGAATATGAATCTCAATCCTGCAAATTCAAAGAACATTTGAACTTTTAGGATTTTTTTCGGATCAAGGATGGTAGGATATCCTTCATTCACCATAAAAAGGGAGTGTATATGCAGAACTTAGATCTATAGCGCAGTTTTGGCAGGTTATTTTTGCCCTCTTATGATGGATCACCCAAGTGTACAACCAAGGCTTGGGTAGAGAAGTTGGATACTTATTTCCAACTCAACAGATTTTCTGAAGTGGAGGCTATCAAAATAGCAATGATGCACCTAGAAGGTGAGGCACATGAGTGGTGGTTCCATGGGTTATCTACACTTGGGCATGCTATTATCACTTCATATTCAGACTTCACCAGGAGGTTGGTGGAGAGATTTGATCCCAAGGATCTGGAGGCTCACTTTGTTGGGCTAACCAAGCTCAAGCAATTGGGAGATTTAGAAACTTACATCTCTGATTTTCTGAAACTTTCAGTCATGGTATCTGACCTCACTATGAACTGGAGAATATGCATGTTTATTAATGGGATGGTTGAACCATTGCATGGGTTGGTGAAATCCACTAGACCAACTACACTCCAAGAAGTTATGGATAATCTAGGGTTTTGCAGCATGCCTTACCCAAGGCTAAAGAATCCTTTCAGCAAAATATTTATTCTTGCCCAAGGAAGAATTAGGAGAAGACATCTCTTGAAAATTATCAGAGAGATATAAGGAAGAAGAAACTTTGTTTCACTTGTTGGGAGCCATGGGTACCAAACCACCAATGTGTTGCAGGCAAAGCACATTGCATTGATATATTTTCTAATGTGGAGGAGGAGACTAGCTTTGTAGTAGCAGAAGGAGGTGCACCACCCACAGAAGATGTAGTAAATGAATTTGCTCCAATAGGAGGGACTCTTGCATCTTTGAGAGGAGTTCCCAAGTATCTAACCTTGAGAGTTAGAGGCACTATTATGGGACAAAGAGTATCAGTATTGGTAGATAGTGGAGCTACCCATAGCTTTATTGATACACAGCTGGTGCAAAGGAGGGGCATTCACATAGAAGACTTTGAGGGGTTCTCATTTTTGGTTCCAGGAGCTAGAACCATGCAATGTGTCAAATATGTTCCAACATTAACCATCACTATGGGAGCCTACACATTAACAAACCACTTCTTTGTGGTTGATATTCCATACACCAATGTGATATTGGGTGTCCAGTGTTTAATAAACTTAGGGAAGGTTACCACTAATTGGGAAACCTTAGAGATGGAGTGGACAGAAAAGGGGAGTGGAAAACATCAGAAAATCAAAGGCATAAACACCTATCCACCCCAGATTGTCTCAGCCCGCAGGATGGAAGCAGATTTGCACTGAGGGGACACAGAATGGGCAGTAGAACTACGTTTTTCAGAAGCTGGAAGCAAGGATTCATCAATACATCCAGATGTACAATCTATTTTGGACTGATATTCTACAATATTTGGAGATATTCCACCTGGGAGACCTCTTAACTGAGGTTTTGAGCACACTATTGAGTTGGAACAGGGATCCAAGCAGTGATCACCACACCTTATAGGCATCCCAAAGCATATAGAGATGAGATTGAAAAGGCCATTCAGGAGATTTTGGCTTTAGGACATATCCAGCCTAGCACTAGTCCTTTTGCCTCTTCAGTGGTCTTGGTGAAGAAGAAAGATGGCACATTGAGAATGTGCATTGATTATACAGCATTGAACAAGAATACCATGAAGAACAGGTACCCAATTCCCAAGATCAATGAATTGATGGATGAACTAAGAGGGTCCAAGTATTTTTCCAAGGTTGACTTGAGATCATGGTATCATCAAATCAAGGTGAGGGATCAAGATATCCCCAAGACAGCATTATGGTGTCACTATGGGAATTTTGATTTTTTGGTAATTCCTTTTGGACTAACCAATGCTTCGGAAACATTCCAATCTTGCATGAACCTTATCTTTCATGGTCACTTGAGGAATTTTGTATTGGTCTTCTTTGATGACATTCTTATTTATAGCCGCACATGGGAGGAGCATTTACAGCATATTGAGGCACTATTGCGCATTCTTAAGGAGCATCAATTCTATGCTAAGCTCTCCAAGTGTGAGTTTGGGCTCAGAGAGATTCTTTACTTGGGCCACATCATTGGAGTGGATGGGGTAAGAGTCCATGAATAAAAGATCTGTGCTATTAGAGATTGGCTTGAACCAAAGAATGTCATAGAACTTCGAGGGTTTGTAGGTATATGTACCTATTACCGAAATTTTGTAAAAGGGTTCTCTCAACTAGCAGCACCACTTACAGATCTAACCAATAAGGGAGCTTTTAGTTGGACACCCACAGTGCAGAGAGATTTTGATAAGCTCAAGGAAGTGATGAGTAGCTACCGAGTATTGGTCCTACTTGATTTTACCCAACCCTTTGTGTTGGAATGTGATGCTTTAGGAGAAGGAATTGGGGTAGTATTGATGCAATGGGGGCACCCCATAGCTTTTGAAAGTCAAAATTTGCTGCCAAATGAGATACTATACCCCATATATGATAAGGAGATGATGGCTATTATCCATGCTTTAGCCAAGTTCCGGTAATATTTGGTGGGAAATAGATTCTAAGTGAAGACTGATCATAATAGTTTCTGGTTCTTTCTTGAGCAGAAGCAACTTCAGGAGAGGCAGCAGAAATGGGTGAGTAAGATCCAACCATATGACTTTGAAATAGAATATGTAAAAGGGAAGATTAATGTAGTGGCAGATCCTCTATCCAGGAGGCCAACAGTGTTGTCCTTGATGAGCATGGATGTAGATTGGAAGGCTTAGTTGTTAGTAGAATAATCCAAAGACCACTTTGCATGTGAGATTCTAGATGGATTGGTGACTGATGATAGGTATAGAGTGATGGATGAGGTCATCTATTATCGAGATCGGGTCTTCTTGGCTAGAGATTCTAAGCTCAAGGAGAATATTTTCTAGGCATCACATGATTCCCCACTTGTAGGGCATCAAGGATTCAACAAGACTTATTGGAATATTTTGGAGAGATTCTCATGGAAGGGTCTCAAGGAGGATGTACTCCAACACATCAAGGAGTGTGTATTTTTCCAATAGAATAAAGGAGAGTACAACCATCCTGCAAGATTATTGTAGCCACTCCCTATTTCGGATGGGAAATGGGAGAGTATTTCCATGGACTTCATCACCGGTCTACCTATAGTTCAAGGTAAGGATTGTATCTTTGTAGTTGTTGACCGACTAAAAAAATATTCAAATTTCTTTGCTATTTCTTCACAATATACTGCTTCACAGGTAGCTAAGCTTTTCTTCAAGGATGTGGCTAGATTCCATGGTCTCCCAAAGACCATAGTTAGTGATCGAGATAACCACTTCATGGGTGGCTTTTGGCAAGAGATTTTTCGGTTAGTGGGTACTCAATTGACACCAAGTACCAGCTATCACCCACAAAACGATTGACAAACTGAAATAGTGAACAAGTGGTTGGAAGGCTACTTGAGGAACTATGTTTTTGGCTAGCAGAGAGCATGGCTGCATTGGCTCCATTTGGGGAAGTATTTCTACAACACAAATTTTCATATGTCCATTGGCATGACCCCATTTCGAGCCCTTTATGGGTATGATGTACTTTCATTTGCTGATGTGATGTTTGGGGCAAGCAAAGCTCCTAGAGCAAAGGAGTGGATTCAAGAGAGTCAGGATATACTTCGGGCCCTCAAAGACAACATTGATACAGCACAAAACCAATAGAAAATATATGCAGACCGTGGTTGGATAGAGAGGTAGTTTGAGGTAGATGATTTGTTCTATCTTCGTCTTCAGCCATATATAAAATCTACACTCAAGGAGAAAGGAGTTGAGAAGCTCAAACCTTGGTTCTATGGACCATACAGAGTGGTCCGTCGTGTTGGAGAAGTAGCATATGAGCTTGGGAGCAAGATCCATAACATTTTTCATGTCTCATGCCTCAAGAAGGCCATTGGACAACATGTGGTTACCACTATTGATCTCCCACCTATTGATGATGAGGGCCATCTAGTTTTGCAACCAGAGGCTATCTTGGATACTCAGGAGAGGTAGCTAAGGAGTAGGGTGATCAAAGAATATCTGATTTGATGGAGGAATATTCCTAATGAGGATGCCACTTGGGAAGGAGAGAAAATTTTGCAACATCCTTCTTTACTATTGCTTGAGGACAAGAAACTTTTGGGAGGGGAGGACTGTAATATTCCCAATTAGCTTATTTCTAGTTGCAATATTATATGTTGCTTCTATTTCCAGTCTAGAAGAATAAATGGGGTAAGGAGACCCTTAAATCTCTTTAGTAGGAATAAAACACTTCTATTGTGAATGTGGATCAGTTTATATAGACAAAATAAAATCACCTTGGGTGTGAAAGGGAGCAATGCATGTGGACTAGATCAAGGCTGACCAAATCAACAGCATTTCCAAAGAAGAGAGTGGATCTAGTGGGAACAACGTAGTTTTGGAGGAGGAGTCTTTGCATGGAAGTAACCTCATAAATGAGTGGGGCTAAGGGTGAGGAAGCTCACCGAGAATATAAGGGAATGGATGGCAGCCATTAGAGGCACTCAGAATATTTTTTATTTTTTATTCTTATGACTTATTGCATGCTTCAGCTGTTTAGCTTGGTTTTTTGTACTATTTAGTACAAGGGTATTCTCATGCGGGAATTACACACTCTTCCTTGCAGGACTTGGTGAAGAAATCTAAGAGGAATATTCTGGGCTTAATTTCCACCATATGGCATTGGGCCAAGTAGTCACCTACAACCACAGTGCAATTTCCTTGGGGAAATGCATTATTTTTCATGGTGTTGTAGTGGAAGAGTTAAAACCCCTGTTGATGAGCTAGTTTCCTAGTGGAAGGATCAACCTTTCACCCAAAAATCTAGTAAGGAGAAGTTACGGCCATTTATTTGTCCTTTCACCCATATATATGCAGAGCTTCAGTAAGATAGTGTGATTCAACCACATATCTGTAGTTTATACTTTTTGTATCTCATGTCTTTCAAGAAACCCTTGTCGGGTTACCTTGGGATTGTGTAAAAGAGACTAGATCTCCATTTTTCAGCTCTCTTGAGTAATATATCAGCAGATCCAATTGTTTCTATATTTCTATAGCAGAAACCATCATTAAACTATGTTGTCACATGCTTCAGAATTTATGTGTTGCAGTATTCATGGGGTTGTAGTGTTTTTGGGTTGTATTAGTCTTGGGAGATCTGTTTAACTAAGCTAGAATGATTTTTTTCAGATCCCCTTGTATATTTGGATGCTATAATACATAAAATAGTGGATCCATGATTTTTCCTTGACTATTATAACGTAATTTTCTAAAAATTTCATTTGTTTTGCCTATATTGTTGATTTTCCTAAATAGGCATATTACACATATGCAAGGATGGACTTTCGAGGGGATCCAGAGATCGGTCTCCCTCCTGGCTACGTTTGGGGGCCAACAGGTATGTTTTTATGTTTTCTTATTTTATTTGAGTATATATGTTTTTATGTGTTTTGATGGTGACACTAACATATTTTTGGTTACTCTTACAGATGTTGGCGAGGTAGGTCGTCCCGTGGCTCGATTGGTTGGCCATAGTCCTCTTCGGAGACCTCAAGGTGGTCATGGGGGGCTGGGAGGAGATCTTGCATAGCCTCAGGGTGGTGGACCTGGTGGTGGTGCTGGCCCTTTAGGAGAGGGTAGTCACTCGACTGCTGCCGAGGCTGCGACAGAGTGACCTTGTGCCGATGCAGAGGCAGCGCATGTTGATGCGACGGAGGCTCGCATTGCTGAGCTGACTACTCGGGTGTCAGTTATGGAGGATGCCTGGGATCGAGTGGACCACTTGACCTAGGGGATGCCTTCTCGAGGCTTTCTGGATGACCTCAAGGAGGTCTGGCTGGAGACGCTGATGGCCCGAGAGAGGGACTATCGGCCTGTTTTACGTTAGGTGGAAATCTCAGTTTTGACGGTGGCTCTAGTAGTGGTATCCAGAGCGGCTATGGGTCCATGTGCCCCATCTAGGGGAGAACCACCCTAGATTTTATTTGTACATGGGGAAAGCACCCATTATGAGGACGCTTCCCCTATTTTTGAGGAATTTTTGTTTTTCTTTGGGTCGACTGATGGGTCAGGGACACTACTTTTGTACTTAGACACATACAATATGATGTATATATGAGAGATATTTTTTGCAGCTCTACATGGTGTGTTTATGGATTCGTGTTATGCTGATGGATATCTATGTTTTCTATGTTTTTTTTTTTTTATCTGTGATAATTTATTCGAGATGCATTCCAGTTTAGAATATTGTTAGCTATGCGATCAGCTATTTGGTTTTGACTCCTTGGTACATGTGTAAACGTAATATAGTCAAATTGTCTGCTTAATCTTTTTGCACGCAAATATTTTCTAAATAGATGTGAATCTCTTATCTCACATGTTTGTTTTAACTGCAACACTACTAACTAGGAATCAAGGTAGACATGCATATGGTGTATTCCCTGATGGAGGGAATCGCACATAAGTCCAATGACAACGTCATATTCTGCCTAATTTCTTGTTGCTTAACCAATACACACATTTTTGGTGCAGATTAGTGATCGTTCAAGGTGATAGATGACCCAGGCAGCTGCTGCTAAAATTTGAGACCATCTTGATGCTCCATCAACAAATCCGAAGTAAAGTTTGGGTTGGTAATCCATTGCAGCACTCGAGCACGTTTTGTAATAAGTCTTTTGGTCAAAAATTTAAAGTGGTTGGGTTTGTGTACGTTAACTCTAGGGTATGGCCTGCTTGGCCCTTATGGGTAGAACATCTTGAGGTAAAGGCTGTTGACGGGGTTGTTGAGGCATGTCCTGTCCAGCTCTATCAAGATGTATTCCCCCTGGCAGAGGCAATGTTTTACGATGTAGGGTCCTTTCCACAAGGTTTCAAACTTTCCTGGCCCTAGGGCTTCTTTTGGGACATCATAGCAGAGGACTAGTTCTCCCTCGGTGAATGAATGAGGGTTGATGTGGCAGTCGAATGATGCTTTTACCATTTTCTTATGGGCCTCATTGTGTTGCAAAAACTGTCGTCGGCTTTCATCGACGAGCTCTAGTTTTACTAGGTGTTGTTCTAGAGGTTGGGTATCATTGAGTAGTTCGATGGCAGCATGAAAATTTGGGATCTTGCACTCAATGGGAATCACGGCTTCGACCCCATATACCAAGTGGAAGGGAGTGAAACCAGTGGACGTCTTCACAGCCATGTGGTACGCCCACAGGACGAAAAAGAGCATATGGTTCCAGTTGGTTTTATGGTTATTCACCATGCATTGCAACATAGTTTTGAGTACTTTGTTTATAGCTTTTACTTGTCCATTGGATTGGGGGTAGTATGGAGAAGATAATTTGTGGGTGAATCCAAGGTGTTGAGATAGCTCCTGAAAACTTCATTCTCGAAGTGTTTCCCATGGTCGGAGATTAACTCTTTGGGAACATCGAACCGGGCTATCACGTGGCTAAATAGAAATCGAGCGGCAGTTTCTGCGGTGTTGTCGTATGTGGGCATGACCTCTTCCCACTTGGTGAAATAATCGACAGCCACTATGATATATTTATGTTTTCTTGATGATGTGAGGTTGCAAGTCATGAAGTCAGTTTCCCATTTACAAAAGGGGCCGGTGACAATGACAGGGTGTAGAGGAGTGGGGGGGGCTCTTGATTTATGGGCGAAGCATTGGCATCACTCGCATCTCTGTACTATTGTAATGAAATCACAAAATAGGGAGGGCCAAAAATATCCTTCACGTAGGACTTTTTGGGTAGTGGCCATTCTAGATAGGTGGCCGTTTTGGCAGTTATTAAGGGCTTTCTCCACTTGGTCGTGAGTGAGGCATCGACATAAAATGGTGTCGATGCCTCGTCGGTACAAGACATCTGCCATGAGGAGATATCCGGGGGCCTGCTGGCATATGTGCCGAAAGTCATCTCGAGTGAGATGAGGTCTAAAATTTTGAGTTCATAGGAAGAGGAGAATGTCTTTGTACCAAGGGTCATCGGTTGCTACGAAGAAGAGACGTTCATCTGGTAGCGAATCATTCACTCGTGATCCCTTGGTATCTCTTGGGAGGTCCATAATAAATTATGCTAAGGTAAGTGCCTTTTTTATTTTAGGGGAGCGAAACTGTAAGTCGTATTCTTGGAGAATGACTATCCAGGGGGTGTGCTTATGGTTCATTAGGTGGCACGTGAGCAGGTATTTGATGGGATTAATATCTGCGATGACCATAGTTGTTTTTAATATGATGTAGTGGCGAAGCTTCTGGACTGCATGTATTAATTCTAGGGCGGTCTTTTCTTTAGGATCATATCTTAATGATGAGCCCAATAAGGTTTTGCTGACATAATAGATTACGTGCTCCTTCCCATCTAGGCATTCCTAGATCAAAACTCCGGCTAATGTGGACTCGGAAGCTAATAGATACAAGATATAATATTTGTCATAGTCTGCGGGACTGATGAGTGGTGCTGAAGATAATGTCTCTTTTAGCGCATCAAACGCTTGTTGGGTGTGATCATCCCATTTGAATGGGATGTCCTGGTGAAGGAGGCACAAGAACCCTTGAGCGCAAGTGGCATATTCTAGGACGAAGTGTCTCAGAAAATTGGCCTTCCCCTGCAGGCTTTGCAGCTGCCTGAGGGTTCAAAGTGGAGGTACCTCTTTGATGGCTTGGACCTTGAGGGGGTCCACACAAATCCCTTACTGAGACACGATAAAACCTAAGAGACTTTTTGCATTGACGTGGAAGACACACTTGAGGGGGTTCAAACGTAGGTTGTATTAAGAGCATCATTGGAATACCAATCACAGATCCTCAAGATGGTCTGAGTGTTTCTTGTAGCAGACGGTCAGGTCATCCAAGTAGGCAAGAATAAGGTGTGTCAAGTCATGAAATATATCATTCATGGCCCTTTGGAAGGTGGCTCCAACATTTTTCAGGAAAAATGCCATTACCTTGTATGTGAATGTGCCCCAAGGGGTGGTGAACGCAGTTTTGTACCGATCTGTGTGGCAGATTTGAATTTGGTTGTACCCATATAATCCATCCATGAAGGATAGAGCCTCGTGTCCTGCACAAGAATCAATGACCTAGTCAATGAATGGAGTGAGATAATTGTCTTTAGGGCAAGCTTTGTTCAAATCCTGAAAATCGGTACAAACGCGTATGGTGCCTTGCTTTTTTCATAACGGGAACAGGGTTAGAAACCAAAGACGTGTAAGCGATGGGGTAGATAAACCCGGCTTTGTGAAGATTATTGATTCCTCATTTTATTGCTTTTGCCTTTGATGGGTGCAGTTGACGATGTTTCGGTGTAATAGAAGTACGTCAGGCCAAGTGTCAATATGGTGCTCTACGATGGTGGGACTAAGTCCAGGCATTTCTGAGTAGTCCCACGTGAATATATCTTAATATTCTTGTAGAAATTGGGTATAAGAGGTTATTTATTCTGGAGAGCATGCTGCCCCCAGTGAGATTTCTTGGACCTTTGCAGGATTTTGGGATATGTTTACCTTGACGGTAGGTGAGATGTTTGACATATTTCCTTCATTGAACGCATGGGGCGTTGGGATGGGATTTTTGAATGAATCGAATTTTCATAATGGGAGGAAATATTTTGATTCGATTGCATAGATATCTTGTTCATTTGTCTTGTTAGGAACGACCGTATGCTTGGGGAGAAAAATCGAACGGTGATGCATTGCATCCCATGGATAATCTGGCTCCGTCATTACCTCTAGGATGTCCTCATCTGAATGAAATAGGGACCCTAAGGGGGATTGATCCCGCACAAGGTTATGCTGAATAGGTTCAATCCGCATGGAGCTAGTTGAGAGACATGAGAAGGATTCCATCGTCGATGTGGAACCAGACATGATTGACAGAGTGTAGATAGATTGGGTCTGCATTGTTGTAGGAACAACTACTCTTGTAGCTGCAGCTGACTCGACACCTATGGCATATGAGCAGAAAACTTGAGTAATAGTTCCAATACATGATGATATGAATTGTATATGGTGTATTGTGTCGTCAGCTTTTGGTGGGGGAAGAATCTTCGTGATGAGAGTTTGCGTAAGTGCAAGGTTGGGTTCCCTTCTAGGATGGTCAATTTCCTGCTGGTGGAAATTGTGCCTGGTGCAGAGGTGCTTGAATGTTTCCATTAGCAGGCATACCTCTGGTTCATGGTTTTGGCCAGTGCAAATGGTGCATGGTACTATTGTGCCAACTGAGTAGATTGTATGCGAATCAACACTACTCGTTTTCCCAGATGTGGATGCCTGGAAAGGATCTCTGGTAGAAGATGAGGTATTATGCTTCCATTTCCGTGTTGTTGGCTTGGGTGTATCTAACTCTTTGGGGGAGTGTATACTTAACACTACTCTTGTCGCTCTTAGCTTGGGGAGATGCTCACATTTAATTGCATGATGAAATTGTGCACAAATCCAACAATAAGTACGTGTGATATTCTCTTGCTTAGAGAGAAGTCTCTGTGGTAGAGAAGAGACTGTGCGAAAATTGATTGTGAGGTGCTTAAGTTCTTTGCACTGATTGACCTGGTGGTCAATCTGGTTGCACAGTCTGCATGTTATCCTAGGTTTGGCCTATTTCATGCTTGGTTGGTGTGTCGTCACATTTTTCCCATCACGCCAGTTTGGGTGTGGGGTCACTGGCCTAGGGGTGATGTACTTTCTATATCGTTTGAGGTCATCATCTCATTTTTTATCTATTGTATGAATCATATCAATGAGGGGAAAAACTCATGGGATATAGGTACAAATATGTCCACAATGATTTCCCTGACATACTGGGAAAAATAGCCTAGATATGGGGGTCCCATCGTGCTCAATTTATTGTCTAACAAGGTACTAGTGTCGTAACGCTGCTAAATCAGTGAAAATGGCGACCACGTGATTGGGTGTTTTACATAACACACATGTTGGTCTTCTTTGCAGAGAGTGGTTGGGGGGTAACTAGGGGTTCCCTGATTGGTCGCTTTTCAGCTGACAAGAATAGGATGGATCTACTCATCACATCTTCTTGGGTTGTCGAGCTATTCATGGATTCTGATTCCGTGCCATCTTCTTAGGAGAGGTGAACGATAGCTGAGCACAAACTAGCGAGTGCTAATCGGAATTAGGGGATATAGTGGCAATTTTCTAGAATGTGGTTGTCGGTGCATAGGCGACATCTAAATTGCGATGCCCACAAGTTGAAGTAATAAACCCGTTCTATGGGATACCATCTATGAATGATTTCTAGGGATGTGCATGCTTCGCTGAAGTGACCACATTCATCGCACAACGTGCGTCGTATGATAGGAGGGGGAAATATGAACGAGAGTCTTTCTGGTGACCGTCATTCCTCCTGTAGGTATAGGATGGTACGAGGTTCATCTCCAGATGACTTCGTGGAGGGATCCTCTTCATAGGATCACTCGATGGCATGCAAGGCGTCCCTATATCATGGGATCTCTAGGAAATGATGGGTATAGTGCCCATAATTGCTGCATATAGCGCATGCATGATTGGTATGCAATGCTTTTCCTTTACCTTTGGTGGCAGGTTCATTTTTACAGGAACGCGGTGTCGTGATGTCTACCTTAGAGCTGAGGAGTGGTTTTAATTCTTCCAGCTCAGGGCAGATATGGGTAGAGTGTCCTATTACATCGTAGATGGCGCAGACTGGTGATTCTCATTGTGTGGCGAGATTTTCTAGCTTATTTCCTCTTCTCTCAGTTTTCTTAGCTGTAATCATCGGTCTTGCAATGGGAATGTCCTTTTCAGGGATGTTTTCGACAGTTTCTTGAATGGGTGGGGCCTCCTCAGGACTAAGTGGCTTTAACCATGTGGCAGTGATGTGTGTGGCTCCTATCCTAGTAGGGGGGATGAGATACCAAACTGGGATTGTAAATTATATGTTTGGTAACACCACTATTGCCAAAACCTGCTGGGATACGAAGCCAGTTAAAGGGTAGAGGAAAGGGATTTAGGAAGCAGCGTAGGCTAGAGAGGCTATTGTGGTCGAGGAATCAGTGTCATTACTACTTGTATCTGTGTCCTGACTCACTTCGGCACTTGATGTGGACATCATGCACACCGGAGCCCCTGTGACATCAGGTGATGACTCAAGTATAATAGGGGGATCTCCTAGGAATGATCCTAGGATGGAAGACAACCTTAAATGGCTAGGGCTAAATTCTTGGTACCATGAAAGCGCATCCGTGGATGTATCTACATAGGGTAGAATTACATCGGTGTTTGTTAGGGGTATTTTTTTGCTATGCATCAATTGGTCGACAGTAACTATGTGGTCCTCGTGGGGGAACATCATAGTGCAGAAGATGGAGGATGATATGGCTGACATGGCGTACATATAACTCTGACCAAGGAGTATATTATGAGTGTTCAAGACTTCAATGTCTCTAAGGACCATCTTTCCAGCTAAGCAGACCGAGACGTTTTGGTGAAGACCGATGGGGTTTGAAGGGCAACCATCATATACTCTAAGCATGATGACTGATGGTTTTAGTTTTCGAGACCCTAACTTTTGCCAAACATTCTTTTACATGATGGACATGGATGCACCCTCGTCAATGACACATCGGTGAATGGTGATATTTTTTACTGAAACTGCTATCTGAAAGGCGACCATCGAAGGAAGCCTAGGGGTGGCTTTGTCTACATCAAAAGACATTAGGCATGTATCGATAGGGTCGATAGCACCTAACACGGAAATCAAGGCTTTCCATTGTTTTGGGCATGACTGAAATACTTCCAAAGATGACATAGTAGTGGGAGATTAAGCTAGATCGTCCACGATGCTATAGTTATGGGATGCTTTGGAATAGTTTCCTGCTCGCCTAGTTGGTCCCTTAGCCATATTTGGAAAAGGTTCAATAGGCATCTTTGATATGTTCAAAGGTGATGTTGGTGCACTGGTACTAGCCCCTGACATGTTGATGTCTGGTGGGGTATCATAATTTTGATTAAATGTTTGAAAAAACATCTCTTCACAACTCATGTAGATTTCGTGGCTATTTTTTCCAGAGTCATCGAGATTTTTTTGATGAGTCCTAACTGTCCCTTCATGGGGGAAGGGCTCCTACATCACTGTTATCTGCTGGGAAGATCCCCCTTGTCCTCGATTACTATACAACTTCTTCATCTCAGGGAGTTTGGGATAGTGGTGAGTGTAATGGTCATACTCACCATAGATCGAACAAAAGTGGTTTGTTCGAAGAGGTGCCCTTTTGTTCTGTCATTAGGCATTGCTTGGCTCCTGGTTTTGATTTTGGTTGGAGTTGCCTCCAACCTGAGATCATGGAGGGCATTGTTGGTTGTTGCCCCCCTGTCCAGAATTTCCTTTAGGCTTGTTTTTCCTTTTTTACTTAACCATGTTAGGAGGGTAGTTCTTCTGTTTATATGGTTGGTGCGGTTGGTTTTGGGAAGGATACACAAATTTCACCTGTGCATTATTCTGCATAGGCGGGTCTTGTGCTGGGGACTAAGAATAATGCGGTCCCTGGTTTGTAACTGGCTATCGAGGGGGAGCTCTTTCATCAGTATTTCTATTTTTGTACTGGGTCCCCTGAGCCAGAGGATAGGGTCCTCCATGTTGACGATGATACGATGACACCCTACTGGTCAAATTTTGCAGAGGCATGTGATGACTTTGGTAGTCGGGTTGTGGTACGTTTTGGGTAGAATCATACGTGTAACCAGGGTTTTGAACGCTGCTGCCTGGGTAACTTTGGGTCAATGACCCAATTAAACCGTCTACAGTGTTCGACGCACCTGGAATATCTTTGTAAGTCTGCAGGTGTAGGGTGTTCGGCAGAATATTGTAAATATACCCTAACTTTGTATAGATCAACTCAAGCTGTTGGGCCTTACTGATGGTGTCCTCTTCGAATATGGGCCTTTTTTGTGCCACATCCTTCGAAATCTCCGCAGTGGGAGTTTTCAAGAATGGGTCTAATAGTACTCGATCGTCAAATTTGGCTTTACACAAACTATGACGCCACCACCATTCATGGTGATGGTCCGAGATATGGACGACGAGGGTTTGCCTAAAGTTTGTAAGTAATTCCATTCCAGAATCATGGTGGATGGCTAACTAAAAATAGGTCAGGAACACAGTGGCGATGGCGCCAAAGGTTCCATGTGTAGCAGAGGGTTGCTCCACATACCATTTCATTGCTACTCCCATTAGAGTGCATTGAAATAGTCTCAGTTGAATAGTACTATCAACGATGTTGTTTGACGAGCACCATAGGTGGAAATTCATAACATGATTTCCTGGGTCTTCCACTTGCTTTCCTTTGAACTTTGGAATGAACAAAAGGAGCTTTATGGGCATGGGAGGCCATATGGGGTTGTGCGCAATGGGGTCATTCATCAACTTGGTTAAATTTGATAGGTTCAACAAAGCTAGAAAAGGTGACTGTGAGGTTGTAGCCATTTCTACTTGTGAAAAAACAATGTTGTAGTTAGGAAGAGGGTTTATCTGCGACGTACCCTTTTGTGTATTCGACTAGATTCCCGAATGGGTATCACTCCTCTACCCTCTAGGGGTTGTGGAAGGAGTGGTGTGCAGTGTGGCGTTGGGAGACCGACCAGGGTTCCCAACTAAAGATTCCCCAATAATGGTGGCAGCATTTTGTCTTTGACCCCTAAATGGCGAAAGACCTGGAACCCCTCCCGATAATGGGGGGAGGTCCAAAAGACATCTAGATCAATGAGGCCCCATTGGGTCTATTCTGGTGTCGACTAGGTCTGGCTTTGGAAATATTTGAGAGGATAGAGATTATAATCAAAGAAAAATTTTGATCACATACATAAAACAAAGCGAAAAATAAAATAAAATTTCCCTTTAAATTAATCCTATGCGATCAGTGAATCAAAAAATATGGTTTTTGTTTGTTTGCGTCTGATACTCAAATTCTAGAAGACCTAATCATCCTCACACACTCAAATGTAAATGGGCCTTGAGAAGATATCTTGTGAGTGCTGGCACAACGTCCTATAAGATCTAGCGATGCCCCCAGTCAGCCGACAAAAATCCACCAAGGTAAGGGTATACGATCTAGTGCTTTCGTGCACCGTCACCAATAGGGAAATGATACCCTAATTTTGGCCACTAAATACCACTATCCCACATGAGCGTTCAATTCTTGGGCTTCTTGGTATTTTAGATAACAGTACCAAGTATAATCAATGTATGGAATCGCGTTCCAAAATTTAATACCGACTCCCCCCCATTTTGTTGTGCGAAAACCATCCCCGGTTTCTATCATACCGCTACCCTCCACAACGCTGCCTTTTCTTTTAATCCTAGCTGTCGATCTCTGAGATCGAATGGCTCATATTATATCACAACCCCATTCATTTTCCATTCATCTATTCTCCCAAAACGTTTCATCAAGAGATGCCCACCATAGATCGTCCTGATCTAACGGTCCACGTCCCTCGTCGCACTCAAAACCCCATCAGACCTGGTTAGATGCTATGCCAAGGTTTTCCTCCCATTTTTCTGCTGCATCTACGTTTTTCCTCACTTCTCCTCCACCCTCACGAGCCTTTGAAGTAGTCATTCCCACTACCGCAGGTTTTTTATAACGTGTTATATTTTTTTGTAGGTATCAAAAGGTGATGAATTTATATTGTCTCCACAGCCACAGTCATGGTGACACATAGCACATAAGGACTATCACAGAGCCAAAGATCACAGAGGAAGACATCAATAAGAAGATTTAATAGCTTGTTTTATCAAAGATCGGGGTTATTGACCCTAACACAACCCTCCAGCTCAGCCAAACCCCAGACATCTGTACAGAAGAAGCATCAAAGTGTATCACAAAAGATTAAGAATATTAATGAATAATATTGAAGACTTAATGCCTAATCCACCGTTAATTCAAAGGATATAGTTTGAAGATCATAAAGATGACCAAGGAAGGCTTAATGAAGACTAAAGCACACATCAAGCCATATCAGTGACTTAATATCAACAAACATTCTTTTTCTAAGACAGGACTAACTCACACGACCTACTCCATTCCTCATCAAGCACCAGAATAGTTATTATTCTGACAGAAATTCCTAGAACTGTCAGAACATTAGTTATGAGGGCATGGAAGACCTGAAAGACAAATCTTCACCTTACTTGTCTCAGAGTATAAACAAGACATCTCAGCCAGGAAAGTACTTCAAGAGCACACCCTAGAAGTTATTGTCAACCTGACAAAGACTTCTAAATCGACCAAAGGGTACTGAAAGTTAATGTAAATATATTAAATAGAATGGGCTTCGAAGACATTTCTCCCTTTGTTTTAATGAATCATTTAAATCCTATCTACCACTACTATCACTCATTCCCCTATAAGAACCCATGAAAAATACATTGAAAATGTTAGTTGGTTGTTGGAAATTAACTGATTGTAAGCTGTTTATTGAGTTGTATTTATGTGATTAGTAGTTGTAAATAGGCTGGGAGATGATTTCTGGATGATATCAAGCTATTGGACAAGAATGTATGTGACTGGTTTTGCTCTACTAATATGACAAGCATGTTCATCGGATCCTGATCTAAGTCATTGGTGATGTGTCCCTTCTCTGTTATTGTTTTCCCTCTGTGTTACATTATGTTTCATTTTCTCTGATAAGAAGCAGTAATTTTAGCTTAGGATATACTGTTGCAAGTACCCTAATGCTTCCTGAACATTATTATCTTTATTTTTTCTGCTATTTGTGTATCTAAGAACAAATTCAATATAATTTAACCAGTCAAAGATTTGGTTTGCCCATGCTTACTGATGTATGAGTTAGAGTTTGTTTCTCAGACGTTCTTGATTAGTTCAGCTGAAAGAATAGGAAAGTAGGGAGATTTAGTGATTAGACCTATCCCCTAAGTTTCCCCTTCCAACAGTTAACTTTGCTAAGATCCCTTTGAGTTGAATGTCAAAAGCAGAGAAGGTTAAAAGTCTTTCTATAATCTTAGGCCTCACTCCATGTTTGAACTTAAGTGTTTTCTACTGTCTGAAAGTAGTCAGGAGGACTGCTGGATTGTTGTCTTTGAAGTTAGCCTCATCAGGAGTATTGATCATAGAGGTATAAGGTATGCCCTGTCCCTTGTCTTACTCTGAAGTGTTCACCTTGGAAGGTTTTCCTTGTCATTCCCATCCACCTCCTTAGTGTTTCATCCCATTTAATCATCTTAAGATATCCTCTGTTTTAGATGACTAGCCCTTTGAAAGCGTTGGATATTTGAATTCCAAGTAAAACCTTTTATGACCCCATTGCCCAATGGACTTGTACGCTCGTGAATTATCTCCCCATTGCCAAAAATCCTTCACTACTCATTCCTTTACCTTACACTGAACTCTTCTTTCAATGATTCCCAACCAAACAAACAAAAACAAAAACCCTTGTGCTCCATCACTAGCCTAATACCTTAAATTGACCTTTAAAGATACATTATTATTTACCTTTATAGAGAGATCCCTCTCTGGATCCAGGAGGGCTAGATCCTGAGATCCCAAAGTGGTTTGATGTTGTCTTTTCATTTGGTATTTCCAAATCTGCCAAATCACAGGAACCACAACAATGAATAGAGGTGATGCCACACATTCAAACTCAAAAAAAAAAAAATTCAGTGCCGACAGGTATGCCCTCTCTCATATTTTTTTTTAAAGCTCATGTATTTCAATAATATTTGATAAAGAAGATACTTTCACTTGAGGTAGTTGTTTTTGCAAGAAATATCACAAGCTGTCCACAAATCCATCCACTGAAAGTTCCAGAGCAGGTATCATTCTACCCCCAGCATGATAGAGTCCCCGAAAACTCTGCATATCCTGACATAATTTCTCCATTAGAAATTAACCACAGGTTCCACACACCCAATCGTGTTTATCATCACCTCACCCTGCACATGATAAGCATCCTCTTTGGTCGGTAGAGCCTCCCCTCCATGGCGCTCGTCACCCACAATAGACCATATATCACAGAAAAAGTGATGCCATGGCAATGCCACTTTAGTCCGGGAAGCACCTCATGCCCATTCATCCACCATGCATAAGGTCAAGTTTTACCATACGAAATAAAACCCCTTTCCTGGATAGCCAGGTTGTACAAGAAATTCATTAGCGCACTACCGCGCCTCACATTTGGCCCACCATACCTCCATCAGCATGATCCCATGCTCGATACTTTTTCATCTGCTTCATCAACCTCACATATGAGACCAACCAATGGGGCCCCCAACCTTAGCTAAAAACCATCCTCACGTCATCATTGAGTGAATACATTCATGTTTTAGGGCACCTGTCTCTGTGTTGTGTAAAAACCAAACCCTATTATTTTATTCTTTTGGTAAGTGTACAAATGCGCAATGGTACTGTGAACCCACCCACTCATTCCTTTTTTCTCCATGGAAGTAGTCCCCGGAGGCTTACCCTTGGTGAATTGTACCCTCATTAAAGCTATTACATTCATAACCATTTTATACCCACCCCGAAAGTCCTACCGACTCCAGGGATGTCCCCATCAGAAATTGTTATGACTTCCGCCAAGCTGCTTTTTATACTCTGAATTTGGGCCACTGAATCCCCATCATCAGTTTTCAGTCACCCCTCACCACCATGCCTATGTTAAAATCATCACATCCAGGATCCTGATCCTCCGTATGAGCAACCCCCTCATTCGGTTGAGGTTTCCTTTTTGTCGACTTCAACACCTACTTTCCAAAAAGGAAGCGATACCTTGGCTTGCCCCTCTCTATAAAAGGGGCATCCTCGGGTGACACTGTGGGAGACATCCTTTCCCACAGATGTCATCGATCCTCCTGACATTCCACTACAACACAAGCTTTCATGTAAATATGGTATCGTACCTTACAACCATTGCAATTTGATCAAATTCGTCGAAGACCCATGCCTTCATAAGCGTCTCTTTCAACAATGCTTACACGGGAAGGTCCCAACCAACATCTATATGTAAAATGTGCAGTTATATGCCATACCAAGTTTACACATATGGGTACCACATTCCACCTATTTTCAAAGAAAAAATTCCCCTGAGGGCGTCAACAGTCGTCGTCATCAACCAACAGATCACTACGATATTAGTGACATAGAAAAAAAGATGTACCTATCAAATAGATTTGTTTAACTAGCCACAACATTATGAGCATGGGACATGCCCGCCTCATAGAAAATTTGTATATATTGTATTATATTTTCTTACAGGGGTCCCACAGGACATGGTCGTTCTTGAAACTGGTGTAGGGTGTCTCCAATTCCAAGCTACACGTAGGTCTCTCTCTCTCTATGAACAGTATACAGAAAAGAAACTATAATGTATTTTGGCTATACAGTTCTTCCTAGACCTCACACAATAGGGGGCAACTGTTAACACTGGAAAATCGTACAAGAAAAGACAACATTATTTAATGTTAAGAAGAAGGATTTACATGGCTGAGAGACATTAGAGAATATGAAAGTATTTAAAAATCTCTAAGGTCTGAGAAAAAATCAAATTCGAACTAGTCATAAATGCTTTTGCGCTCAAAATCCTTCGATAAGTGCGCCTTTGCGCGCCTTTTGACCCAAAAAGCGCGCAATCCTGGGAGTGGCGGAAGTCACTTTTCGGGACCACAAAAAGCACACTTCAGGACATTGATTCCACACTTGAAGTCGCCTAAGGACAACCACCCAAGCCTCCTTAGGACATCAAGGGAACACACAATGTAATAAATGTGGCACACAATGGAATCACCCTCCTCTCTTGGGTCACTATCCACAAGTTACCAAAAGAGGGAAGGAGGATTTGAATTCTCCTATAAAAGTACACCAAGAGATGAAAAAATTGAAAGCACATTGTTATGCTGGCCAGAATTTCCCCAAGCAATACCAGCAGTGTGTGATCTGGAGTAGAGATATAGGGGACTCAGTTGTTGGCCATCTAACAACGTTAGTCCACCATAGTAGAGAGAGGGAGACTTTGCACCAAGGCATCTCGGAAGTAACGACATCCTTGCATCGAGACCTAGAACACCAAGTTTTAAGGGCCCCTTGGAAAGTGGGTTAAAGTTTCATCCTCATTTCCTACCAGCACTCAATAAGAGGGGACGTAAGCGCCGTTGTTTGGATTATTGAAGTTGTTTGACTCTATTTCATATATAAACCAATCCATAAATTTACAATTAATACTTAACTGAAGAAAATCCTGGGCTTTTTTGCAAAAAACATGGAGGAGGAACTCCATTCAAAACCCTGTAAGAAATTGGCATGAAATAAGTAGCAAAATCAAACGCCCCTCCCTCATCTGGTTCATTTATTATTGTATTTGTCCAAAATACTACTGACTATATTTTCTTATTTTCATCCATAACATTTAGCCCCAAATGTAAAAATCCTTCCACATTTTGATACAAGAATAAATAAGTGATCAGTGAAGGAAACCTGGAAGACTTGGTAAGGGACAAGCTCATAATTTGAGTGTTAATAGTCTCTTTCTAGTAAGAGGGAATATCCAACACCACTTTAGGCTTCATCATCAAGACAAATAACCCCAACACTGACCTGTCAATGTGAGAAGCATCCTCCCTTTTAATATATATATATATTAAAAGGTAGGACATAGTGGAGAATTTAAGTGAATATTTTTGTGAAGTGATATGGATGAGTGATGGATGGATGGTGGAAAATAATGAGGGAACCTTATTCATAATTTTCAATGTCATAAGGTTCTTGTTGGGCTATCCTTTCCCTCAGATCACCCTCCTTTAGCTTTTTATAACCCTCCCGTAGCACTACAAGACCTTCCTATAGAAGCACAAAGAGGGGGTGAAACTTGAAGTTTAGGATAATTGGATGGTAGAGAGAGGTGATCACATGAGTGGGGACTGTTGTGGCTCATTTTCATTTTTCTTTATTCTATTTTCGAAAATACAAAAAAAAATATATATATTTAGAAAATATGACAAAGTGTAAATCTTTCATATGCCGGAAAATCATTTAATTTTTGTATATTGGTCGATTAATATGTTTTTCGAAAGCATGTGAAGGTGGGACCTACTGTCCCAATTAAAATCCATGCTAATCATCTGGCGAGATTAAAAGAAGTTTGACTTAATGAAGATTAGCGGAAACCCGCTGGAAAAAATAGCCCATGGGTTAGCAGAGGAGGTGCCTCCGTAGTTGACTCCGCTGATCGCCTACTGGTCAAGATCGACGGTTCACAATAATTGCAGGGGCAGAACCTTGATGGATGCTTCGTACCCCAGAGCACCCCCGCAATGACGTATGCATCCAACTTGGAGACATCTCATCTGTCGTGTCATGGTGTCGTTACTTGTACGATCAAGCATTAAATTTGCATTAATGCTTGAAACTAATTTGTTGAAGTTTTCCTTTTCCTTATTTCTTTTCATTCCATTGGGTACTTCCCTCTATACCCTATATTATCCCCCCTAGGTATACTACATCCTAGTCACTATAATTTCTTACCTCTACGTTTAATTTTCTGCCACCCTAAATTATTTCATGGCTAAGCAGTCTTATTTGTTCGGCTCTTCTAGCCATATCCCTCTCATGGACACTGAACAAGGCATTATAGACACTACCTACACCGTTGAGAATTTTCCCTTCTACCAGCTAGTTCTTCTGAATGAGAAAAGTTTCCCTATCTATTTAGCCATGGTAAATTCCAATGTTTTGTTTGCATGCATTCCCAAAACCCATCTTTTTCCTGACTTTGTGCATTGGTTAGTGTCTACCTTGTATCCCGACAAATGTTTTGTGATGAATTATTTAGGGGAGAATGTTCTTCAAGTCACAACTCAGTTAGTCCGTTAAGCCCTTTGTTATCCCGAGTCTGAATCTTACGTCCATTTCACTTACAAATCATTGGCAACATTTTATGATAATCTTGAAGGATAGGAGTTTACATAGATCATCTTCTTTTTTAAGCCAGACATAAAACGTTTTTTTGCAGATGTAAAAGAGTTCCCATTGGTGATTTTCGATGCAGAAGTCAAGCCAGTACTACAATCTCTGTCAAAGATACTTGGAAGGGAGGATGCTTCTCACATTGACAGGTCAGTGTTGGGGTTATTTGTCTTGATGATGAAGCCTAAAGTGGTGTTGGATATTCCCTCTTACTAGAAAGAGACTATTAACACTCAAATTATGAGCTTGTCCCTTACCAAGTCTTCCAGGTTTCCTTCACTGATCACTTATTTATTCTTGTATCAAAATGTGGAAGGATTTTTACATTTGGGGCTAAATGTTATGGATGAAAATAAGAAAATATAGTCAGTAGTATTTTGGACAAATGCAATAATAAATGAACCAGATGAGGGAGGGGTGTTTGATTTTGCTACTTATTTCATGCCAATTTCTTATAGGGTTTTGAATGGAGTTCCTCCTCCATGTTTTCTGCAAAAAAACCCAGGATTTTCTTCAGTTAAGTATTAATTGTAAATTTAGGGATTGGTTTATATATGAAATAGAGTCAAACAACTTCAATAATCCAAACAGCGGCGCTTACGTCCCCTCTTATTGAGTGCTGGTAGGAAATGAGGATGAAACTTTAACCCACTTTCCAAGGGGCCCTTAAAACTTGGTGTTCTAGGTCTCGATGCAAGGATGTCGTTACTTCCGAGTTGCCTTGGTGCAAAGTCTCCCTCTCTCTACTATGGTGGACTGACGTTGTTAGATGGCCAACAACTGAGTCCCCTATATCTCTACTCCGGATCACACACTGCTGGTATTGCTTGGGGAAATTCTGGCCAGCATAACAATGTTCTTTCAATTTTTTCATCTCTTGGTGTACTTTTATAGGAGAATTCAAATCCTCCTTCCCTCTCTTGGTACCTTGTGGATAGTGACCCAAGAGAGGAGGGTGATTCCATTGTGTGCCACATTTATTCCATTGTGTGTTCCCTTGATGTCCTAAGGAGGCTTGGGTGGTTGTCCTTAGGCGACTTCAAGTGTGGAATCAATGTCCTGGAGTGTGCTTTTTGTGGTCCCAGAAAGTGACTTCCGCCACTCCCAGGATTGCACGCTTTTTGGGTCAAAAGGCGCGCAAAGGCGCACTTATCGAAGGATTTTGAGCACAAAAGCATTTATGACTAGTTCGAATTTGATTTTTCCTCAGACCTTAGAGATTTTTAAATACTTTCATATTCTCTAATGTCTCTCAGCCATGTAAATCCTTCTTCTTAACATTAAATAATGTTGTCTTTGCTTGTACGATTTTCCAGTGTTAACAGTTGCCCCCTATTGTGTGAGGTCTAGGAAGAACTGTATAGCCAAAATACATTATAGTTTCTTTTCTGTATACTGTTCGTAGAGAGAGAGAGACCTATGTGTAGCTCGGAATTGGAGACACCCTGCACCAGTTTCAAGAACGACCATGTCCTATGGGACCCCTGTAAGAAAATATAATACAATATATACAAATTTTCTATGAGGCGGGCATGTCCCATGCTCGTAATGTTGTGGCTAGTTAAACAAATCTATTTGATAGGTACATCTTTTTTTCTATGTCACTAATATGGTAGTGATCTGTTGGTTGATGACGACGATTGTTGACGCCCTCAGGGGAATTTTTTCTTTGAAAATAGGTGGAATGTGGTACCCATATGTGTAAACTTGGTATGGCATATAACTGCACATTTTACATATAGATGTTGGTTGGGACCTTCCCGTGTAAGCATTGTTGAAAGAGACGCTTATGAAGGCATGGGTCTTCGACGAATTTGATCAAATTGCAATGGTTGTAAGGTACGATACCATATTTACATGAAAGCTTGTGTTGTAGTGGAATGTCAGGAGGATCGATGACATCTGTGGGAAAGGATGTCTCCCACAGTGTCACCCGAGGATTCCCCTTTTATAGAGAGGGGCAAGCCAAGGTATCGCTTCCTTTTTGGAAAGTAGGTGTTGAAGTCGACAAAAAGAAAGCCTCAACTGAATGAGGGGGTTGCTCATACGGAGGATCAGGATCCTGGATGTGATGATTTTAACATAGGCATGGTGGTGAGGGGTGACTGAAAACTGATGATGGGGATTCAGTGGCCCAAATTCAGAGTATAAAAAGCAGCTTGGCGGCAGTCATAACAATTTCTGATGGGGACATCCCTGGAGTCGATAGGACTTTCGGGGTGGGTATAAAATGGTTATGAATGTCATAGTGGCTTTTTAATGAGGGTGGTATACTCCGACCAAGGGTTTTCTGGGACTGCTTCCATGGGAGAAAAAAGGAATGAGTGGGTGGGGTTCATAATGCACCATTTGCAGTCTTTGTACACTTACCAAAAGAATAAAATAATAGGGTTTGGTTTTTACACAACACAGAGACAGGTGCCCTAAAACATGAATGTATTCACTCAATGATGACGTGAGGAGGGTTTTAGCTAAGGGTGGGGGCCCCATTGGTTTCTCTCATATGTGAGGTTGATGAAGTGGATGAAAAAGTATCGAAGATGGGATCATGCTGATGGAGGTATGGTGGGCCAAATGTGAGGCACGATAGTGTGCTAATGAATTTCTTGTACAACCTGGTTGTCCAGGAAAAGGGTTTTATTTCGTATGGTAAAACTTGACCTTATGCATGGTGGATGAATGGGCATGAGGTGCTTCCCGGACTAAAGTGGTATTGCCATGGCATCACTTTTTCTGTGATATATGGTCTATTGTGGGTGACGAGCGCCATGGAGGGGAGGCTCTACTGACCAAAGAGGATGCTTATCATGTGCAGGGTGAGGTGATGATAAACATGGTTGGGTGTGTGGAACCTATGGTTAATTTCTAATGGAGAAACTATTTCAGGATATGCAGAGTTTTCAGGGACTCTATCATGCTGGGGTAGAATGATACCTGCTCTGGAACTTTCAGTGGATGGATTTGTGGATAGCTTGTGATATTTCCTGCAAAAACAACTACCTCAAGTGAAAGTATCTTCTTTATCAAATATTATTGAAAGACATGAGCTTTAAAAAAAAAGATGAGAGAGGGCATACCTGTCGGCACTGATTTTTTTTTTTTTTGAGTTTGAATGTGTGGCATCACCTCTATTCATTGTTGTGGTTCCTGTGATTTGGCAGATTTGGCAATACCAAATGACAAGACAACATCAAACCACTTTGGGATCTCAGGATCTAGCCCTCCTGGATCCAGAGAGGGATCTCTCTATAAAGGTAAAGGATAATGTATATTTAAAGGTCAATTTAAGGTATTAGGCTAGTTATGGAGCACAAGGGTTTTTGTTTTTGTTTGTTTGGTTGGGAATCATTGACAGAAGAGTTCAGTGTAAGGTAAAGGAATGAGTAGTGAAGGATTTTTGGCAATGGGGAGATAATTCAAGAGCGTACAAGTCCATTGGGAAATGGGGTCATAAAATGGTTTACTTGCAATTCAAATATCCAAGGCTTTCAAAGGGCTAGTCATCTAAAACAGAGGATCTCTTAAGATGATTAAATGGGATGAAACACTAAGGAGGTGGATGGGAATGACAAGGAAAACCTTCCAAGGTGACCACTTCAAAGTAAGACAAGGGACAGGGCATACCTTATACCTCTATGATCAATACTCCTGATGAGGCTAACTTCAAAGACAACAATCCAGCAATCCTCCTGACTACTTTCAGACAGTAGAAAACACTTAAGTTCAAACACGGAGTGAGGCCTAAGATTATAGAAAGACTTTTAACCTTCTCTGCTTTTGACATTCAACTCAAAGGGATCTTAGCAAAGTTAACTGTTGGAAGGGGAAACTTAGGGGATAGGTCTAATCACTAAATCTCCCTACTTTCCTATTCTTTCAACTGAACTAATCAAGAACATCTGAGAAACAAACTCTAACTCATACATCAGTAAGCATGGGCAAACCAACTCTTTGACTGGTTAAATTATATTGAATTTGTTCTTAAATACACAAATAGCAGAAAACATAAAGATAAGAATGTTCAGGAAGCATTAGGGTACTTGCAACAGTATATCCTAAGCTAAAATTACTGTTTCTTATCAGAGAAAATGAAACATAATGTAACACAGAGGGAAAACAATAACAGAGAAGGGACACATCACCAATGAATTAGATCAGGATCCGATGAACATGCTTGTCATATTAGTAGAGCAAAACCAGTCACATACATTCTTGTCCAATAGCTTGATATCATCCAGAAATCATCTCCCAGCCTATTTACAACTACTACTCACATAAATCCAACTCAATAAACAGCTTACAATCAGTTAATTTCCAACAACAAACTAACATTTTCAATGTATTTTTCATGGGTTCTTATAGGGGAATGAGTGATAGTAGTGGTAGATAGGATTTAAATGATTCATTAAAACAGAGGGAGAAATGTCTTCGAAGCCCATTCTATTTAATATATTTACATTAACTTTCAGTACCCTTTGGTCGATTTAGAAGTCTTTGTCAGGTTGACAATAACTTCTAGGGTGTGCTCTTGAAGTACTTTCCTGGCTGAGATGTCTTGTTTATACTCTGAGACAAGTAAGGTGAAGATTTGTCTTTCAGGTCTTCCATGCCCTCATAACTACTGTTCTGACAGTTCTAGGAATTTCTGTCAGAATAATAACTATTCTGGTGCTTGATGAGGAATGGAGTAGGTCGTGTGAGTTAGTCCTGTCTTAGAAAAAGAATGTTTTTTGATCTTAAGTCACTGATATGGCTTGATGTGTGCTTTAGTCTTCATTAAGCCTTCCTTGGTCATCTTTATGATCTTCAAACTGTATCCTTTGAATTAACTGTGGATTAGGCATTAAGTCTTCAATATTATTCATTAATCTTCTTAATCTTTTGTGATACACTTTGATGCTTCTTCTGTACAGATGTCTGGGGTTTGGCTGAGCTGGAGGGTTGTGTTAGGGTCAATAACCCCGATCTTTGATAAAACAAGCTATTAAATCTTCTTAGTGATGTGTTCCTCTGTGATCTTTGGCTCTGTGATAGTCCTTCTGTGCTATGTGTCACCATGACTGTGGCTGTGGAGACAATATAAATTCATCACCCTTTGATACCTGCAAAAAAATATAACACGTTATAAAAAACCTGCGGTAGTGGGAATGACTACTTCAGAGGTTCGTGAGGGTGGAGGAGAAGTGAGGAAAAACGTAGATGCAGCAGAAAAATGGGAGGAAAACCTTGGCATAGCATCTAACCAGGTCCGATGGGGTTTCGAGTGCGATGAGGCACGTGGACCGTTAGATCAGGACGATCTACGGTGGGGATCTCTTGATGAAACGTTTCGGGAGAATAGATGAATGGAAAACGAATGGGGTTGTGATATAATATGAGCCATTCGATCTCAGAGGTCGACAGCTAGGATTAAAAGAAAAGGCAGCGTTGTGGAGGGTAGCGGTATGGCAGAAACCAGGGATGGTTTTTGCACAACAAAATGGGGGGGAGGCGATATTAACTTTTGGAACGCGATTCCATACATTGATTGACATGTGGATCTGGGAAACCACTTATATCGCGCGGAAGTAGTGCACTACGAGGGAGGCTCAAAAATTACACGAAATGATGCTCTGGTCATCAGATCTTCAGGTTGGAGATCTACGGCTGTGGGAGAGCGCGGCGGAGGATCAGGTGCGCAGGCGGAACAAATGGTGGGGCCCGGTAGCGATGTAAGTTTTTTGTCGTGGAGCAGGTTCAATGGTGAGATCGGGTTAAGTCCCGATCATCGGATCCTGCGATCGGACGGTGGAGATTAAAAAGAAAGCGGAGCTTTTGAACAAGAGGAAAGCGGGGTAAGTGAATGAGCGGAAAGATGGTGGTCCGATGACCGTTGATCTCCGTAGATCGATGGTTCGGATTCATTTAGGACCATAATGTTAGAAATGGTAAAATAAAGAGAGGAAAAGGTTTTTGGCATGGAGGTGTAAGCATTTAGCGCCCGATTGTGGGGCTAAGGATATATGAGGAAAGGGGCTAAAGTTATAAGTCCTCGGGGGCTTAACACCTTCATAGTGCAAAAAGGGTGTTTTTTAGGCCAAAAATAGAGATTTTAAGGCCAAAAGAGAGTCCCGATAGGTGAGATAAGGGTTTTTTAAACCAAATGGAAGGGGGACATAAGGTTTAAAAAGGTTTTGGAATGGTTTAGAAGTCAAATGAAGGTTTATAGGGGAATTTTTGTGAAGGGAATAAGGGTGAAAAATGGAATTCTTTGTGAGTGAAAAGAGAAGTGAGATGATGGAAAATGGAGTCTCATGAACAGTTTTTTTCTTTGGTAAACAACAGGGTTCATTAATGGAAACAGCAGTGAAGATTCTCTAAAGGATGGAAGACACTTGAAGGCTTCAAGAATGATATATTTTCAAGGGAATTTATCACTTGAAGGCTTGATGACAAATTTAGCCACCTGTTTGATTTGACAAATTATTATAGGTGGCTAACAGTGGCTCCACATGGGGATGGCATCTTCTTGAAGGTGCCAAGAATCTCAGATATAATCTTTGGAAGTACGCCAGAGCTTGGGACTTTGACCATCTTTTTCTTCTTTGATCAGCTGCTACATAAGTGAAAAGCATTATATCAGCAGCAATACTTCCCCAAACAACTACCTGCCCATCCTACTGTCCTAACATTTTTTCTTCAAGGTGCATTTAGACTTGCAGACCTTCCTCATCATCATTTTTTATTGAAAGCAAAAACTAATCTAATTCTACCCTTATTCCTCCATGAGACCAGATTAAAAAGTTGGCCTCATAGCTTCTCTACCTAAACTAATATCTGTCAGGATTAAACAATCTGACAGATTTTTCATTCTCTATATTCTAAAACAGAAATTGAAACACAGCCAAACCAAGATTGGGATGTCTGATTTGTTGTGGTTCCATGGCATAAAGACAAGCTGCACATGAACTAAAACTTTGCAGAAAATTGAAACAAAATTGTGAAGGCTTGAATTATTAAAATTAAGAGCGTCCTTCCTTCTTCTTGTGACTCAGATTTTGAGCTTTTTAGAGTCACCTTTATTTCTTCATTTCAGCTTTGATTTTGACCCTGTTAGAGTTGTTTTCTTCTTCTTTGCTGGTTCAAGTTTTGAGCATGTTAGGACCAGCCTTCCCCTTTTCTCTGGCTCAGGTTTTGATCTAATTTGAGCCATTCTTTTTAGAACTTCATATGTTCAAGATTTGAGCTTGTCTGAACCTTTCCTTTCTCTTTTTTTTTGTATATTTTTTCTTTTCTTTCAAAAGAAAACAAAGAAATGATATTTACAATGGGAGTGAAAACTTTAAACTGAAATTTAGCAGAAATAATGCTTGAGCATCCTGCCATTGACAGGACTCCCAAACAGATTTGTACCATCCAATTCCTGCAGAAAAAATGCATTGGGACCAATGGCAGATTGAATGATGTAAGGGCCTTGCCATAAATTGTCAAACTTTCCATGCTTACCCTTATCCTCTCTCCTAGAGTCCCATTTGAGTACCTTGTCCCCAATTTTGAAATCACAGGCCTTTGTCCTTGTATCAAACAACTTTTTGATGTTCTCTTGCACTTTTTGAGCTCTGTTGTAGACTTCTTCCCTTGTTTGCTGGAGATGTATGGTTTGATTGATCCTTCTTACCATGCTGTCTTCCTCTGATTGTATTTCTTGGACCAATTTTATCACTGGTACTCCCAAACTGGTAGGGAAAAATGCATCTGCTCCATAAAATAGCTAATAGGGAGACATTCCAATGGATTTCTTTGTTGTCAATCTGTCTACCCATAAAGCATGCACCAGCTTATTATGCCATGATTTTTTATTATCTTCAAGCAGCTTCTTGATGATGGTCACCAAACTCTTATTTGATGACTCTGCTAGCCCATTACCTTGAGGGTAATAAGCAGTGGAATGACCAAGTACAATCTGATATCTATGAAAAAAATCAATCATCTTTTTGGAACCAAATGCAACAGCATTGTCAGTGATAATTTTCCTAGGGCAGCCAAATCTAGATAGGATATGGTCTTCAAGGAATTTGATGATAACTGAGTCTGTGGCATTCCTAGAAGGGATGGCCTCTATCCATTTAGTGAAATAATTAGTGGATGTGAGTATCCATCTATGTTGGGTAGCTGAAACGGGATGGATTTCCCCAATGAAGTCTAGGCCCCACTGTTGAAAAGGAGCTTCAACAGTGACTGGTTGTAAAGGCAAAGGAAGGAGTTTTCTTTTGCCCTCAAATATTTGGCATTTGTGGCAGGCAACTATCATTTTGTGGACATCTTGGAAGAGGGTGGGCCAGTAATAACCTGCTCTAAGGATTTTATTGGCAGTGTTTTTCCAATAGAGATGGCCTCCACACTCTCCTTCATGAAACTCATGCTTGATCCTATCTGCATCAAATTTAGGCAAACATTTAAGAAATAAACCATTGGCATTTTTCCAATATAAACATTCATCTAAAATGAAATAATTTCTAGCTTTAAACTTCAAAAACCTTTCCTTTGTCTTAGATAGATCAGGAGGAGCATTTAGATTGAAAAGCACATACAAGATATCAGCATACCAAGGTGAGTTTTCGAATTTTTATTCAATAATGGGAGCTAGTAACCCTTCATGTTCATCCAAAGCATCTACCATATGTATGTCAAGGGCTTGTGAGTTAGATTCAGCCATCAATTGTGCTAAGCCTTGACCCTTGACGACTTTAGTGGGTTTGATTTCCAAATCATACTCTAGTATCAAAACAATCCACTTGCCTCTTTTGCCATCTGGATCTTGTGACAAAATGTCTTTCACCACTATGTTAGGCACAAAGGCAATAATATGAGAATGTAAAATATAAACTCTGAAATATTTCAAGGCCTTTACCAAGGCATAGGCTTGTTTCTCCATGATATTATATTTCAGAGGTGCATCTCTCAATGCCTTGCTGAAAAATGCAATTGGTTGCTCTTGTCCTTCTGGATTTTTCTGTAACAAGACAGGAGCCACGGTGTGTTCTGATGAAAATGAGAATATGAGGAAATATTTAGTAAAATCAGGACTGATAAGAACTGGTGCTTGGGTGAGTGCATGTTTTACCAGTTCAAAAGATTTTTTGGCTTCTAGAGTCCACTTAACTCCCACCTCTTTTTTAAGCATGTTAGTCATGCTCCTAAGGAGTTCTGCTAGGTTGGGTATGAACCTCCTCAAGAAATTAATCTTCCCAATGAAAGACTGCAATTCCTTGATGTTTCTGGGGTGACTAATTTGCAATATACCCTCAACCCTTTTTGGGTCTATTTTAATCCCCTTTTCAGATATGATATGACCTAGAAGTTTACCTTCTTGGAGACCAAACAATGTCTTTTTAGGATTCAAAGATAGCCCAAACCTTCTACATTCCTCAAATACATTTCTCAAATGTTTAAGGTGCTCTTCATCAATCTTGGAATAGACTATAATGTCATCAAGATAAATTAAAATGAAGTACCCTATTTCTTCTGAGACTGCAATGTCCATAGCTCTTTGAAAGGTGGCACCAGCATTCATTAATCTGAAAGGAATCTTCACATACATGAAGGTACCCCAAGGAGTGGTGAAAGTTGTTTTAAGTTGATCTTCTAGGAGTACTAAGACCTAGTTGTACCCTGAAAATCCATCTAACAGAGAACTCCTCTTAGAACCAACTACCTTTTGCAGGATGTGTTCCATCTTGGGCAAGGGGTAATTGTCCTGCAGTGAGGCTCTGTTTAAGTTTCTGAAATCAATGCACAGCCTAATTTCTCCTGTATTTTTTCTTATAGCCACGAGGTTAGATACCCAGTCTGAAAACCTCATAGGGACTATGATCTCAGCCTCATACATTTTCTTAATTTCTTTTTCTACCAGAGGTAATTGTACAGGGTTTATTCTGCGCAGCTTTTGCCTAAAAGGTTTATGGTTTTCTTTCAATGGAATCTTATGCTGGATGATCTCTATGTCATAGGCCTTCAAATCTTCATAGCCCCAAGCAAAAACATCAACAAACTCTTTAAATAAATCAATGTACTTCAATTTGATATGTGCTGGAAAAGTTTTAGATAATTTTATCATCTTAGGTTTGTCTTTGCTGCCTATATTGCATTCTTCAATACCAGATTCAGTGGGTTCTATTGTTGGTTTCTTTGCCACATCATTAAAATCAAATAGGTCTTCAAGGGGTGCTAGTCCTTTGGGCATGCTTTTGTCTTTGGGCTGCAGTACCTCTATGTCTTCCTTACTTGCGTTTATGTATTCTTCTGTTTGATTTTCAAATTCTCTGGTCAGCATGTTTATTTCTGCAATGGGGAATGGTTTTCCTTCATCAAGGGGTTCTTTATCCAGACAGTTTTCATTAGACTTAGAGTTTGAATTTGGAAATTCAAACTCATTCCTGGAAAGTAGGAAATTCTCTATCTGTTTATCACCCTCAAAGACCTGTCAATATTTTTCATTATCTGGTCCTGCTGGTCTATATTTTGTTTGAACAATGAGCTATTTGTCACTAAGTGGTCTTTGACATGAACTAGGAGCACAAGCTAAACCATTGGCAAGTATATTTTGACTTCTAGGGACAAACACCAACTCATATTCCACAAATGTTTTCAAAAGATCCATGGCATCATTTCTGTATGCCCTTAACCTAGGATGTTTGGCAGTGTACTCTCCATTTCTTGTTTGATGACCAGTTCTGAGTCTCCATGAACAACTATCCTTTTAACTCCTAGTTTTTTCAATAGATGCATCCCTAAGAGGAGAGATTCATACTCTGTTATGTTGTTTGTACATTTGAAATTTAGCTTGAAGGCATGACCCTCAACATAATTGTTTTCAGTATTGTGCAACCATACCTCAACTCCTACACTCTTCCTAGTGCAAGACCCATCAAAACTCATGCTCCATAAGGGGATGTTTGCAGTTTTTTTATCAGTTTCACCCCTAATGTCATGTTCACCATTATGTTGTTTTCTGGGGTCAGCACCATGTTGAATTACGTATTGACCCTCAGGATTTTCATGGAGTTTAGATTGATGGGTAATCTACTATTCACAGTCTTGGCTCTATTCACTCTAATTTTATAACTCAGCAGACCTTTCAAGAAATTCTCCTTTGTTTTCCTCTATTTTCAGTGTTGCCATTATGTTTGGATCAGTATCTTCTACTCTGCTACTTGAACTTTTATCTTCTAGCTCTTGCTCGCTAGTGAATTCATCATTGCAAAGGATAAAAGAGTCTAGGTCTGTGTGGACAGAGTAAAGAGGGGTATTCTTTGTTTTCTCTGGGCTACTCACCATGAAATTCATGTGTGCTTCCCTGTAAAGTCTTCGAGGTTGGCTAAAAATAGGGATAGTGGCATATGTCATATCCATTTGCATTGTACCCTGCAGCTTAGCACCCCATGCTCTTGATAGAAACATGCCATACTTGGGAGGTACATCAGCCACTACAACATCCATTACCATGCACTTGGCTGGGATTTGGGTCAAATTTACACAGAGATCTTTGATCAGGCCCAAACACTTCACTCTACTAGAGTCAAAAGAATATAAATCCTTATATGGTCTGGTTATATCTAGGCCTAATTTTTCCATGATCACTTTTGGCATGAGGTTATGTGAAGCCCCTGAGTCATGCATAGCATTACGTAGAATTTTTTCATGGATATTTAGACTGACATAGAAAAGAGGCACTACTCCTTCCTGAAATTTCCCTTCAATTTTTGGGCCAAACAAGAGAGCTGGTTGATCATCATTCAAGTTAACAATCATTGTTTTCTCCTAGGTTTAAAGCTTTCAAAATTTGACATTTATATACATCTTGGGTGACCAAATCAGTGAGAGGGACAAAAATTTTGATTTTGGAAATTTCACTCTCTAGATTGAAAGGAAAATGACTCTTTGAAAGGTTCAGATCTGTTTTGCTGGTCACTATTTTATTAGCAAAATCAGCTTGCTAATTTTCACTATGTACATTATTTGAAACTGTTTTTTTAGGGGCACCAGCTGAAATGCTAGTGGTACTAGTTTCTAGTCTTGGTTTCTCAATGGTTTGGATGTCTTTGTCCTTGTTTTTGCCAGAAATATCAGCTGCTGTTTTGTTGCTTTCAGCAGTCCCTTTAGGAGTCTTTTCAGGTCTTTTCTTAATAGTGATTTCAGAGTTTTTTGGTTTGGAAGCTTCTGGGTTCTTTTTTCTTCTTAGATCATATTTCTCTCGGACATGCATGATGGCATTCTCGAATCCTAACCTATAGTCTTCAGATTCTAACCCTTCCTCATCCCAATGTGTATATGAGGTCTGGTTGTCTTCTGTGAAAAAGGTGTGATCTTGGTTATCTACTTCAACCATGTTTATAATAGTTCCCTCTGACTCTTCTATTATTCCCTCATCCTCATCAAGGAAATTTTCTTGGAATGGAGGCAAAATTTGTTGGTCATAATCCCTTTGTCTATTGGGAGGGGTGTTTCTCCTAAATTTTTGGTTCTGGTTTTGAGACTGATTTCTGTTCTGATTATTGGCTTGGACAGTCATTTTATCCATCATTCTTTCTAGCCTATCCATGTTTTTGGCTAGATTATCTAATTTGGAATCTGATGTAGAAGCTGTGGTGTCTTCCCTATAGTACCTTATTTTCAGCCCTCACCCTGACTCTCTTGGCAATTAGGTTTGCCTCCACACTCACTGCCCCTTTCTGCATATCCTCTAATGTGTTATAGTCTCTTTCCCTCAGTTGGTAAGCCATCTCAGGATCAAATCCATTAGGGAACTTCATGAGGGCTAACCCTTGAGGAGGTTTCATGTGGGCTGGTAAAGCATTGTAAATACTATTGTACCTAGCACAATATTCCTGGACCCCTTCTCCCACATTTCTCTTAATGTTCTTATATTCATACAAGGTTTGGAGAGGGTTCTTCCTGACTTCCCACTTGTTCAGAAACGACTGATGAAAGGTGGGGAGGTTCTGGATGCTATGTGGAGCTAGATTTTTAAACCATTTCCTAACTTCTCCCCCAAGACTTTGAGTGAACAGCTTGACTTTATGGTCTCATCAGCTATCTCATTTCTATCACAGTAGTCATTCATTTTGTCTATGTGTTGTGAGGCATTGACTGAGCCTGTGGCTTCATATAATGGAATAGAGGTCTGATATCATTGGGGTAAGGCAAATAATTGAGCAAGTAGGACTAGAGGGTCGTACCAGGTTTCCATGGCAAGATTCTGTGGGAGTAAAGGAGTAGCTTGAGCAGCAGGTGTATGGATGGAAGAACTGCTAGGACCAACCATAGACTATTGAGTAGACTTAGGGTGAGAGAGACCCAAGTTATGAATTATGTGGATATCAGGAGGTGTGGATGGAGGGGTTTCTCCGTCACTAATCTGTTGACCACTATGTGGTGGCGAACTTGGAGGCTCAAAGTCTGTCTGATCTATACCACTGAATGACTTAGTTCTTGGTAAATATAAGTCAACTCAAGTATCTGATAGAGCTGCAAAGTTTTCAGGTGTTGAGTTAGATCTATGAATGGGTCTGACAATATTTGGATCCCTAGTTGTGAGAGACTTCCAAAGAATGCTTTCTGGATTGTCAACTATTTCAGGAGGATTTGGATCAGGATAAGCTTTGGTATGGATTTTTCTTGAAGCTAGTATGTTAAGTTTTCAGACTCAACGAAGAAATTTAGCCAGGTATAACAATATTTAAGAGGAAAACTATCCTTAAACAAAGAAGCTTACTCCCATGTGTTTCCTTTAGTGTGGATGATGTTGTGATGAAACTGGTCTCCCAGTGGAGTCTTGTGAAAATAGAGATAATCAGCAGACCTACTGATCACCAGTGGAGTCTTTTGGTCATTTAGGAACTATGGAGTTGCTAGGTGGAGGGTTTAAAATGTTTTGAAGCAGGCTGCTGTCCACCATTAGCAATCTATACCAAATCGAGGCTAATTGGTCTTCTTTGAGTTCTTAGAGATGTTTTAAAGAGTGTTTTACTCAAATTTCCCCAATGAAGTCACCATTATGTTGTGGTTCTTGTGATTTACCAGATTTGGCAATACCAAATGACAAGACAACATCAAATCACTTTGGGATCTCAGGATCTAGCCCTCCTGGATCCAGAGAGGGATCTCTCTATAAAGGTAAAGAATAATGTATCTTTAAAGGTCAATTTAAGGTATTAGGCTAGTTATGGAGCATAAGGGTTTTTTTTTTTTTTTTTTTTTGGTTGGGAATCATTGATAGAAGAGTTCAGTGTAAGGTAAAGGAATGAGTAGTGAAGGATTTTTGGCAATGGGGAGATAATTCAAGAGAGTACAATTCCATTGGGCAATGGGGTCATAAAAGGGTTTACTTGAAATTCAAATATCCAAGGCTTTCAAAGGGCTAGTCATCTAAAACAGAGGATCTCTTAAGATGATTAAATGGGATGAAACACTAAGGAGGTGGATGGTAATAACAAGAAAACCTTCCAAGGTGACCACTTCAGAGTAAGTCAAGGGATAGGGCATACTTTATACCTCTATGATCAATACTCTAACTCATACATCAGTAAGCATGGGCAAACCAACTCTTTGACTGGTTAAATTATATTGAATTTTTTCTTAGATACACAAATAGCAGAAAACATAAAGATAAGATGTGCAGGAAGCATTAGGGTACTTGCAGTAGTATATCCTAAGCTAAAATTATTGTTTCTTATCAGAGAAAATGAAACATAATGTAACAAAGAGGGAAAACAATAACAGAGAAGGAACACATCACCAATGACTTAGATCAGGATCCAATGAACATGCTTGTCATATTAGTAGAGAAAAACCAGTCACATACATTCTTGTCCAATAGCTTGATATCATCCAGAAATCATCTCCCAACCTATTTACAACTACTACTCATAGAACTCCAACTCAATAAACATCGTACAATCAGTTAATTTCCAACAACCAACCAACATTTTCAATGTATTTTTCATGGGTTCTTATAGGGGAATGAGTGATGGTAGTGGTAGATAGGATTTAAATGATTCATTAAAACAGAGGGATAAATGTCTTCAAAGCCCATTCTGTTTAATATCTTTACATTAACTTTCAGTACCCTTTGGTCAATTTATAAGTCTTTGTCAGGTTGACAATAACTTCTAGGGTGTGCTCTTGAATTACTTTCCTACCTAAGATGTCTTGTTTATACTCTGAGACAGCTAAGGTGAATATTTGTCTTTCAGGTCTTCCATGCCCTCATAAATATTGTTCTGACAATTCTAGGAATTTCTGTCAGAATAATAACTGTTCTGGTGCTTGATGAGGAATGGAGTAGGTCGTGTGAGTTAGTCATGTCTTAGAAAAAGAATGTTTGCTAATCTTAAGTCACTGATATGGCTTGATGTGTGCTTTAGGCTTCATTAAGCCTTCCTTGGTCATATTTATGATCTTCGAACTGTATCCTTTGACTTAACTGTGGATTAGGCATTAAGTCTTCAATATTATTCATTAATCTTCTTAATATTTTCTGATACACTTTGCTACTTCTTCTGTACAGATGTATGGGGTCTGGCTGAGCTGGAGGGTTGTGTTAGGGTAAATAACCCCAATCTTTGATAAAACAAGCTATTAAATCTTCTTATTGATGTCTTCCTCTGTGATATTTGGCTCTATGATAGTCCTTCTGTGCTATGTGTCACCATGACTGTGGCTGTGGAGAAAATATAAATTCATCACCCTTTGAAACCTGCAAAAAATGATAACACGTTATAAAAAACCTGCGGGAGTGGGAATGACTGCTTCAGAGGCTCATGAGGGTGGAGGAGCAGTGAGGAAAAATGTGAATGCAGCGGAAAAATGGGAGGAAAACCCTGGTAGAGTAGCTAACCAAGTCCAATGGGGTTTCGAGTGCGACGAGGGACATGGACCGTTAGATCAGGATGATCTACGGTGGGGATCTCTTGATGAAACGTTTCGGGAGAATATATGAATGGAAAACGAATGGGGTTGTGATATAATACGAGCCGTTTGATCTCATAGATCGATGGCTGGGATTAAAAGAAAAGGCAGCGTTGTGGAGGTTAGCGGTATGGCGGAAACTGGGGATGGTTTTTGTGCAACAAAATGGGGGGAGGCGGTATTAACTTTTGGAATGCGATTCCATACATTGATTGACACGTGGATTTTGGAAACCGCTTATATCGCGTGGGAGTAGCGCACTGCGGGGGAGGCTAAAAAATTATGTGAAATGATGCGCTAGCCGTCAGATCTTCAGGCCAGAGATCTACAGCTGTGGGAGAACGCGACGGAGGATAAGGTGTGCGGGCAGAACAAATGGTGGGGCCCGATAGCGACATAAGGTTTTTGTCGTGGAGTGGATTCAATGGTGAGATCGGGTTAAGTCCAGATCGTCGGATCCTGCGATTGAACGGTCAAGATTAAAAAGAAAGTGAAGCTTTTGAACAAGAGGAAAGCAGGGTAAGTGAATGAGAGAAAAGATGGTGGTACAATGACCGTTGTTCTCTGCAGATCGACAGTCCAGATTCATTCAGGACCATAACGTCGGAAATGGTAAAATAAAGAGAGGAGAATTTTTTTGGCACGGAGGTGTAAGAATTTAGCGCCCGATTGCGGAGCTAAGGATATATGAGGAAAGGGGATAAAGTTATAAGTCCTCGGGGGCTTAACACCTTCATAGTGCAAAAAGGGTGTTTTTTAGGCCAAAAACAGAGATTTTAAGGCCAAAAGAGAGTCTCGATAGGTGAGATAAGGGTTTTTTAAACCAAATGGAAGGGGGACATAAGGTTTAAAAAGGTTTTGGAATGGTTTAGAAGTCAAATGAAGGTTTATAGGGGAATTCTTGTGAAGGGAATAAGGGTGAAAAATGGAATTCTTTGTGAGTGAAAAGAGAAGTGATATGATGGAAAATGGAGTCTCATGAACAGTTTTTTCCTTTGGTAAACAACAGGTTTCATTAATGGAAACAGCAGTGAAGATTCTCTAAAGGATGGAAGACACATGAAGGCTTCAAGAATGATAGATTTTCAAGGTAATTTATCACTTGAAGGCTTGATGAAAAATTTAGCCACCTGTTTGCTTTGAAAAATTATTATAGGTGGCTAACATTCATTATGGAGTGTTGATCATAGTGCTGCTTTCGGTTCAGAGAACAGACCTTCTGAGCTCTCGTTATGGTCCTCCAAATTTTTTGAAAAGGGCGATATATAGGTGAATATGGCCCTAATTCAATTCATTTGTACTTGTTGAGTTTTTTTAGAGGTCAGAGGCTTCTATGGAGAAGTTCTTGTCGTTGTGGTCAACCTGAGCACCGAGGATTAGCGATATCATGCCTAGGTAGCCTCCATGATGTCCTGCACTTTAATTTTTTCAGTCTGAGGGTGTCGGGGTCCATACAAAAATGGTTTATATGGATTTTGAGCCATTTTTACCCTAGATTGCATGGGTGATCAGGATAAGAAAACACCTTTTACGTGTGTTTTTTAGGGTTTTGCGTGCCTTAGGCACTCTTTCCCCTCTTTTGGCACACCTGTGAGCAATACAGGCGCGCAAAAGGCCGAGGAAATTTTTTGGATTTTTTTCCTATTTTTTGATGTTTTTTTTTTATGTTGCTGATGGGTTCTTGTCTGGATGACAGGATGTTGTGGAGGGAGCAGGATTGGCTGAAGCTCTATACTGCACTAGATGCCAACGGTTAGGCGTGCCGATAGTTGGCACAATGGGGGCTCCTAAAGTTTGTGGAGAACGAGCTTCTTTGGTCACAAGACCGACTGTTACGTTACTTGATCCAGCATTGGCATAGGAGGCACAACGTGTTTGTGTTGCATGATACTGACCTTGCTATCCATCCTGAGATGGATATATACTTTGTGAATGGGTTACTGCCTCAGGGTGAGGCATTGTTGTATCCACTCCCTTCTGGGAGGGTGGATTTTGAGAGGTTCCGAATGCATCATTATGGCGGGACGCCCCTTATGGAGGGGTGCATAGCCATTTCCTCAGTGACACAATTGGCTGAGCGGTGCACTCTAGCGGCCATTGTGTGACTTGCAGGGTCGTCCGCTCGACATCTGGCATCGGGCCCGCAGGTTGGAGTCTTTAGCCGGCTGAGGTCTGGGCACTTTTTCGATTTTTCCCGCTTCTTCTATGACGAGATGGTGGCGCAACTTAACAAGGTCCGAAATGGATAAAATTTGTTTGCATATGCCAGTATTCTATGCAACATCATGTACGAGAGGGTGGTTCTGTTGAGACCGGTGGTGGCAGTGCCTCTTGGGGGGCCACCGGAGCCTTGCATGATTAGGGGTTGGGCGTTACTGGAACGCCACGATGGGGGCCTGGTTTAAGGTCAACCCCCAGATGTTTCTGCCATTCCCATATTGTAATATTCCCAATTAGCTTATTCCTAGTTGGAATATAATTATATTTTTCTTCTATTTTCAGTATATAAGAATAAATGGGGTAAGGAGACCCTTAAATCTCTTTAGTAGGAATAAAACACTTCCAGTGTGATTTTGGATCAGTTTAGATAGATGAAATAAAGTCACCTTGGGTGTGAAAGGGAGAAATGCATGTGGAATAGATCAAGGTTGACCAAATCAAAAACGCTGCCAAAGAAGAGAGTGGAGCTAGTGGGAACAACACAGTTTTGGAGGACGAGTCTTTGCATGGAAGTAACCTCATAAATGAGTGAGGCCAAGGGTGAGGAAGCTCACAAAGAATATAAGGGAAGGGATGGTATCCATGAGAGGCATTCAAAATATTGTTTATGTTTGATACTTATGACTTATTGCATGCTTCAGTTGTTTAGCTGGGTTTGCTATACTGTTTAGTACACGGGTATTCTCATGCGGGAATTCGACACTCTTCCTTGGAGGACTTGGTGAAGTAATCTGAGAGGAGTATTCTAGGCTTCATTTCCACCATATGGCATTGGGTCAAGAAGTCACCTACAGCCACAGCGCAGTCACCTTAAGGAACTGCGTTATTTTTCATGGTGTTGCAGTGGAAGGGTTAAAACCCCTGTTGATGAGCTAGTTTCCTAGTGGAAGGATCAGCCTTTCACCTGGAAAGCTAGTAAGGAGAAGTTACAGCCATTTCTTTGTATTTTCAGCCATATATATGTAGAGCTTCAGTAATACAATGTGATTTAGCCACATATCTGCATTTTATACTTTTTTTATGTCATGTCTTTCAAGAAACCCTTACCCGGTTATCTTGGGATTGTGTAAAAGAGACTAGATCTCCATTTTTCAGATCTCTTGATTAATATATCATCAGATCCAATTGTTTCTATATTTCCATAGTATAAAACCTCATTAAAATACGTTGTCACATGCTTCAGAATTTATGTGTTGCAGTAGTCATGGGGTTGTAGTGTTTTTGGGCTGTATTGGGCTTGGGAGATCTATTTAACTAAACTAGAATGATTTGTTTCTAATCCCCTTGTATATTTGGATGCTATAGTACATAAAATAGTGGATCCATGAGTTTTTCTTGACTTTTATAGCATAATTTTATGAAAAAATGCATTTTTGCTGCCTATATTGCTAATTTTCCTAAATAGGAATATTACAATGGTATCAGAGCTATGATCTTGGCTCATCTTGTGGGGGAAATACATCCATAGCTATAGTGGAGAGAGAGATCCCAAAAATTATTCTTCAAGTTGTGGAAGACATTTCCAAAGATATCAAGGAGATGAGATTTGAAAGAGAGAAGGAATCCCCTAGAGGGTTTCACCAAGGAGAAAGCTCTGGCACCTCAAATTTGTGGTGGGAGAAAACAATAGCGCAAACTTCTTCACAACACTCCACTATGCCCACATTCCTATATTTGGAAGGTGAGGAAGGAAGGCCCTTGAGGGAAGAAACCCTTGGTGATTATTTTGTAGAATATGAATCTCAATCCTGCAAATTCAAAGAACATTTGAACTTTTAGGATTTTTTTCGGATCAAGGATGGTAGGATATCCTTCATTCACCATAAAAAGGGAGTGTATATGCAGAACTTATATCTATAGCGCAGTTTTGGCAGGTTCTTTTTTCCATCTTATGATGGATCACCCAAGTGTACAGCCAAGGCTTGGGTAGAGAAGTTGGATACTTATTTCCAACTCAACAGATTTTCTGAACTGGAGGCTATCAAAATAACAACGATGCACCTAGAAGGTGAGGCACATGAGTGGTGGTTCCATGGGTTATCTACACTTGGGCATGCTATTATCACTTCATATTCAGACTTCACCAGGAGGTTGGTGGAGAGATTTGATCCCAAGGATCTGAAGGCTCACTTTGTTGGGCTAACCAAGCTCAAGCAATTGGGATATTTAGAAACTTACATCTCTGAGTTTCTGAAACTTTCAGTCATGGCATCTGACCTCACTATGAACTGGAGAATATGCATGTTTATTAATGGGATGGTTGAACCATTGCATGGGTTGGTGAAATCCACTAGACCAACTACACTCCAAGAAGCTATGGAGAATCTAGGGTTTTGCAGCATGCCTTACCCAAGGCTAAAGAATCCTTTCAGCAAAAGATTTATTCTTGCCCAAGGAAGAATTAGGAGAAGACATCTCTTGAAAATTATCAGAGAGATATAAGGAAGAAGAAACTTTGTTTCACTTGTTGGGAGCCATGGGTACCAAACCACCAATGTGTTGCAGGCAAAGCACATTGCATTGATATATTTTATGATGTGGAGGAGGAGACCAGCGTTGTAGTAGCAGAAGGAGGTGCACCACCCACAGAAGATGTAGTAAATGAATTTTCTCCAATAGGAGGGACTCTTGCAGCTTTGAGAGGAGTTCCCAAGTATCTAACCTTGAAAGTTAGAGGCACTATTATGGGACAAAGAGTATCAGTATTGGTAGATAGTGGAGCTACCCATAGCTTTATTGATACAAAGCTGGTGCAAAGGAGGGGCATTCACATAGAAGACTTTGAGGGGTTCTCTTTTTTGGTTCCAGGAGCTAGAACCATGCAATGTGTCAAATATGTTCCAACATTAACCATCACTATGGGAGCCTACACATTAACAAACCACTTCTTTGTGGTTGATATTCCATACACCAATGTGATATTGGGTGTCCAGTGTTTAATAAACTTAGGGAAGGTTACCACTGATTGGGAAACCTTAGAGATGGAGTGGACAGAAAAGGGGAGTGGAAAACATCAGAAAATCAAAGGCATAAACACCTATCCACCCCAGATTGTCTCAGCCCGCAGGATGGAAGCAGATTTGCACTGAGGGGACATAGAATAGGCAGTAGAACTACGTTTTTCAGAAGCTGGAAGTAAGGATTCATCAATACATCCAGATGTACAATCTATTTTGGACTGATATTCTACAATATTTGGAGATATTCCACCTGGGAGACCTCTTAACTGAGGTTTTGAGCACACTATTGAGTTGGAACAGGGATCCAAGCAATGATCACCACACCTTATAGGCATCCCAAAGCCTATAGAGATGAGATTGAAAAGGCCATTCAGGAGATTTTGGCTTTAGGACATATCCGGCCTAGCACTAGTCCTTTTGCCTCTTTAGTGGTCTTGGTGAAGAAGAAATATGGCACATTGAGAATGTGCATTGATTATACAGCAGTGAATAAGAAGACCATGAAGAACAGGTACCCAATTCCCAAGATCAATGAATTGATGGATGAACTAAGAGGGTCCAAGTATTTTTCCAGGGTTGACTTGAGATCATGGTATCATCAAATCAAGGTGAGGGATCAAGATATCCCCAAGACAGCATTATGGTGTCACTATGGGAATTTTGAGTTTTTGGTAATTCCTTTTGGACTAACCAATGCTTCGAAAACATTCCAATCTTGCATGAACCTCATCTTTCATGGTCACTTGAGGAATTTTGTATTGGTCTTCTTTGATGACATTCTCATTTATAGCCGCACATGGGAGGAGCATTTACAGCATATTGAGGCACTATTGCACATTCTTAAGGAGCATCAATTCTATGCTAAGCTCTCCAAGTGTGAGTTTGGGCTCAGAGAGATTCTTTACTTGGGCCACATCATTGGAGTGGATGGGGTAAGAGTCCATGAAGAAAAGATCTGTGCTATTAGAGATTGGCCTGAACCAAAGAATGTCATAGAACTTCGAGGGTTTGTAGGTATATGTACCTATTACCGAAATTTTGTAAAAGGGTTCTCTCAACTAGCAGCACCACTTACAGATCTAACCAATAAGGGACCTTTTAGTTGGACACCCATAGTGCAGAGAGATTTTGATAAGCTCAAGGAAGTGATGAGTAGCGACCTAGTATTGGTCATACTTGATTTTACCCAACCCTTTGTGTTGGAATGTGATGCTTTAGGAGAAGGAATTGGGGTAGTATTGATGCAAGGGTGGCACCCCATAGCTTTTGAAAGTCAAAATTTGCTGCCACATGAGATACTATACCCCATATATGATAAGGAGATGATGGCTATTATCCATGCTTTAGCCAAGTTCCGGTAATATTTGGTGGGAAATAGATTCTAAGTGAAGACTGATCATAATAGTCTCTGGTTCTTTCTTGAGCAGAAGCAACTTCAAGAGAGGCAGCAGAAATGTGTGAGTAAGATCCAACCATATGACTTTGAAATATAATATGTCAAAGGGAAGATTAATGTAGTGGCAGATGCTCTATCCAGGAGGCCAACAGTGTTGTCCTTGATGAGCATGGATGTAGATTGGAAGGCTTAGTTGTTAGTAGAATAATCCAAAGACCACTTTGCATGTGAGATTCTAGATGGATTGGTGACTGATGATAGGTATAGAGTGATGGATGAGGTCATCTATTATCGAGATCGGGTCTTCTTGGCTAGATATTCTAAGCTCAAGGAGAATATTTTCTAGGCATCACATGATTCCCCACTTGTAGGGCATCAAGGATTCAACAAGACTTATTGGAATATTTTGGAGAGATTCTCATGGAAGGGTCTCAAGGAGGATGTACTCCAACACATCAAGGAGTGTGTATTTTTCCAATAGAATAAAGGAGAGCACAACCATCCTACAGGATTATTGTAGCCACTCCCTATTTTGGACGGGAAATGGGAGAGTATTTCCATGGACTTCATCACCGGTCTACCTATAGTTCAAGGTAAGGATTGTATCTTTGTAGTTGTTGATCGACTAACAAAATATTCAAATTTCTTTGCTATTTCTTCACAATATACTGCTTCACAGGTAGCTAAGCTTTTCTTCAAGGATGTGGCTATATTCCATGGTCTCCCAAAGACCATAGTTAGTGATCGAGATAACCGCTTCATGGGTGGCTTTTGGCAAGAGATTTTTCGGTTAGTGGGTACTCAATTGACACCAAGTACTAGCTATCACCCACAAAACGATGGACAAACTGAAATAGTGAACAAGTGGTTGGAAGGCTACTTGAGGAACTATGTTTTTGGCTAGCATAGAGCATGGCTGCGTTGGCTCCATTTGGGGGAGTATTTCTACAACACAACTTTTCATATATCCATTGGCATGACCCCATTTCGAGCCCTTTATGGGTATGATGCACTTTCATTTGCTGATGTGATGTTTGGGGCAAGCAAAGCTCCTAGAGAAAAGGAGTGGATTCAAGAGAGTCAGGATATACTTCGGGCCCTCAAAGACAACATTGCTACAGCACAAAACCAATAGAAAATATATGCAGACCATGGTTGGATAGAGAGGTAGTTTGAGGTAGATGATTTGTTCTATCTTCATCTTCAGCCATATATAAAATCTACACTCAAGGAGAAAGGAGTTGAGAAGCTCAAACCTTGGTTCTATGGACCATACAGAGCAGTCCGTCATGTTGGAGAAGTAGCATATGATCTTGGGAGCAAGATCCATAACATTTTTCATGTCTCATGCCTCAAGAAGGCCATTGGACAACATGTGGTTACCACTATTGATCTCCCACCTATTGATGATGAGGGCCATCTAGTTTTGAAACCAGAGGCTATCTTGGATACTCAGGAGAGGTAGCTAAGGAGTAGGGTGATCAAAGAATATCTGATTTGATGGAGGAATATTCCTAATGAGGATGCCACTTGGGAAGGAGAGAAAATTTTGCAACATCCTTCTTTACTATTGCTTGAGGAAAAGAAACTTTTGGGAGGGGATGACTGTAATATTCCCAATTAGCTTATTTCTAGTTTCAATATTATATGTTGCTTCTATTTCCAGTCTAGAAGAATAAATGGGGTAAGGAGACCCTTAAATCTCTTTAGTAGGAATAAAACACTTCTATTGTGAATGTGGATCAGTTTATATAGACAAAATAAAATCACCTTGGGTGTGAAAGGGAGAAATGCATGTGCACTAGATCAAGGTTGACCAAATCAACAGCATTTCCAAAGAAGAGAGTGGATCTAGTGGGAACAACTTAGTTTTGGAGGAGGAGTCTTTGCATGGAAGTAACCTCATAAATGAGTGGGGCTAAGGGTGAGGAAGCTCACCAAGAATATAAGGGAATGGATGGCAGCCATTAGAGGCACTCAGAATATTGTTTATTTTTTATTCTTATGGCTTATTTCATGCTTCAGCTGTTTAGCTTGGTTTTTTGTACTATTTAGTACAAGGGTATTCTCATGCGGGAATTACACACTCTTCCTTGGAGGACTTGGTGAAGAAATCTGAGAGGAATATTCTGGGCTTAATTTCCACCATATGGAATTGGGCCAAGTAGTCACCTACAACCACAGTGCAATTTCCTTGGGGAACTGCGTTATTTTTCATGGTGTTGTAGTGGAAGAGTTAAAACCCCTGTTGATGAGATAGTTTCCTAGTGGAAGGATCAACCTTTCACCCAAAAATCTAGTAAGGAGAAGTTACGGCCATTTATTTGTCCTTTCACCCATATATATGCAGAGCTTCAGTAAGATAGTGTGATTCAACCACATATCTACAGTTTATACTTTTTGTATCTCATGTCTTTCAAGAAACCCTTGTCGGGTTACCTTGGGATTGTGTAAAAGAGACTAGATCTCCATTTTTAAGCTCTCTTGAGTAATATATCAGCAGATCCAATTGTTTCTATATTTCTATAGTAGAAACCATCATTAAACTGTGTTGTCACATGCTTCAGAATTTATGTGTTGCAGTATTCATGGGGTTGTAGTGTTTTTGGGTTGTATTAGTCTTGGGAGATATGTTTAACTAAGCTAGAATGATTTGTTTTAGATCCCCTTGTATATTTGGATGCTATAATACATAAAATAGTGGATCCATGATTTTTCCTTGACTGTTATAACGTAATTTTCTAAAAATTTCATTTTTTTTGCCTATATTGTTTATTTTCCTAAATAGGAATATTACACATATGCAAGGATGGACTTTCGGGGGGATCCAGAGATCGGTCTCCCTCCTGGCTACGTTTGGGGGCCAGCAGGTATGTTTTTATGTTTTCTTATTTTATTTGAGTATATATGTCTTTATGTGTTTTGATGGTGAAACTAACATATTTTTGGTTACTCTTACAGATGTTGGCGAGGTAGGTCGCCCTGTGGCTCGATTGGTTTTCCATAGTCCTCTTCAAAGACCTCGAGGTGGTCGTGGGGGGCTGGGAGGAGATCCTGCATAGCCTCAAGGTGGTGGACCTGGTGGTGGTGTTGGCCCTTCAGGAGAGGGTAGTCGCTCAACTGCTGCCGAGGCTGCGACCGAGCGACCTTGTGCCGATGCAGAGGCAGCGCATGTTGATGCAGTGGAGGCTCACATTGCTGAGCTGACTACTCGGGTGTCAGTTATGGAGGATGCCTGGGATCGAGTGGACCACTTGACCTAGGGGATGCCTTCTCGAGGCTTTCTGGATGACCTCGAGGAGGTCTGGCTGGAGACACTGATGGCCCGAGAGAGGGACTATCGGCCTGTTTTACGTCAGGTGGAAATCTCAGTTTTGACGGTGGCTCTAGTAGTGGTATCCAGAGCGGCTATGGGCCCATGTGCCCCATCTAGGGGAGAACCACCCTAGATTTTATTTGTACATGGGGAAAGCACCCATTATGAGGACTCTTCCCCTATTTTTGAGGAATTTTTGTTTTTCTATGGGCCGACCGATGGGTCAGGGACACTATTTTTGTACTTAGACACATACAATATGATATATATATGAGAGATATTTTTTACAGCTCTACATGGTGTGTTTATGGATTCGTGTTATGCTGATGGATATCTATGTTTTCTATGTTTTTTGTTTTTTATCTGTGATAATTTATTCAAGATGCATTCCAGTTTAGAATATTGTTAGCTATGCGATCAGCTATTTGGTTTTGACTCCTTGGTACATGTGTAAACGTAATATAGTCAAATTGTCTGCTTAATATTTTTGCACGCAAATATTTTCTAAATAGATGTGAATCTCTTATCTCACATGTTTGTTTTAACTGCAACACTACTAACTAGGAATCAAGGTAGACATGCATATGGCATATTCCCTGATGGAGGGAATCGCACATAAGTCCAATGACAACGTCATATTCTGCCTAATTTCTTGTTGCTTAACCAATACACACACTGTTGGTGCAGATTAGTGATCGTTCAAGGTGATAGTGACCCAGGAAGCTGCTGCTAAAATTTGAGACCATCTTGATGGTCCATCAACAAATCCGAAGTAAAGTTTGGGTTGGTAATCCATTGCAGCACTCGAGCACGTTTTGTAATAAGTCTTTTGGTCAAAAATTTAAAGTGGTTGGGTTTGTGTACGTTAACTCTAGGGTAGGGCCTGCTTGGCCCTTATGGGTAGAACATCTTGAGGTAAAGGCTATTGACGGGGTTGTTGAGGCATGTCCTGTCCAGCTCTATCAAGATGTATTCCCCCCTGGTAGAGGCAATTTTTTACGATGTAGGGTCCTTTCCACAAGGTTTCAAACTTTCCTGGCCCTAGGGCTTCTTTTGGGACATCATAACGGAGGACTAGTTCTCCCTCGGTGAATGAATGAGGGTTGATGTGGCGGTCGAATGATGCTTTTACCCTTTTCTTATGGGCCTCGTTGTGTTGCAAAAACTGTCGTCGGCTTTCATCGACGAGCTCTAGTTTTACTAGGTGTTGTTCTAGAGGCTGGGTATCATTGAGTAGTTTGATGACAGCATGAAAATTTGGGATCTTGCACTCAATGGGAATCACGGTTTCGACCCCATATACCAAGTGGAAGGGAGTGAAACCAATGGACGTCTTCACAGCTGTGCAGTATGCCCACAGGACGAAAAAGAGCATATGGTTCTAGTTGGTTTTATGGTTATTCACCATGCATTGCAACATAGTTTTGAGTACTTTGTTTATAGCTTCTACTTGTCCGTTGGATTGGGGGTAGTATGGAGAAGATAATTTGTGGGTGAATCCAAGGTGGTGAGATAGCTCCTGAAAACTTCATTCTCGAAGTGTTTCCCATGGTCGGAGATTAACTCTTTGGGAACGTCGAACTGGGCTATCACGTGGTTAAACAGAAATCGAGCGGCAATTTCTGCAGTGTTGTCGTATGTGGGCATGACCTATTCCCACTTGGTGAAATAATCGACAGCCACTATGATATATTTATGTTTTCTCGATGATGTGGGGTTGCAAGTCATGAAGTCAGTTTCCCATTTACAAAAGGGGCCGGTGACAATGACAGGGTGCAGAGGAGTGGGGGGGGCTCTTGCTTTATGGGCGAAGCATTGGCATCACTCGCATCTCTGTACTGTTGTAATGAAATCGCAAAACAGGGAGGGCCAAAAATATCCTTCACGTAGGACTTTTTAGGTAGTGGCCATTCTAGATAGGTGGTCGTTTTGGCAGTTATTAAGGGCTTTCTCCACTTGGTCATGAGTGAGGCTTCGACATAAAATGGTGTCGATGCCTCGTCGGTACAAGACGTCTGCCATGAGGAGATATCCGGGGGCCTGCTGGCATATGTGCCGAAAGTCATCTCGAGTGAGATGAGGTCTAAACTTTTGAGTTCATAGGAAGAGGAGAATGTCTTTGTACCAAGGGTCGTCGGTTGCTACGAAGAAGAGATGTTCATCTGGTAGCGAATCATTCACTGGTGATCCCTTGGTATCTCTTGGGAGGTCCATAATGAATTATGCTAAGGTAAGTGCCTTTTTTATTTTAGGGGAGCGAAACTGTAAGTCGTATTCTTGGAGAATGACTATCCAGGGGGCGTGCTTATGGTTCATTAGGTGGCACGTGAGCAGGTATTTGATGGGATTAATATCTGCGATGACCATAGTGGTTTTTAATATGATGTAGTGGTGAAGCTTCTGGACTGCATGTATTAATTCTAGGGCGGTATTTTCTTTAGGATCATATCTTAATGATGGGCCCAATAACGTTTTGTTGACATAATAGATTACCTGCTCCTTCCCATCTAGGCATTCCTGGATCAAAACTCCAGCTAATGTGGACTCGGAAGCTGATAGATACAAGATATAATATTTGTCATAGTCTACGGGACTGATGAGTGGTGCTGAAGATAATGTCTCTTTTAGCGCATCAAACGCTTGTTGGGTGTGATCATCCCATTTGACTGGTATGTCCTGGCGAAGGAGGCACAACAACCCTTGAGCGCAAGTGGCATATTCTAGGACGAAGTGTTTCAGAAAATTGGCCTTCCCCTGCAGGCTTTGTAGCTGCCTGAGAGTTCGAGGTGGAGGTACCTCTTTGATGGCTTGGACCTTGAGGGGGTCCACACAAATCCCTTACTGAGACACGATAAAACCTAAGAGACTTTTTGCGCTGACGTGGAAGACAAACTTGAGGGGGTTCAAACGTAGGTTGTATTAAGAGCATCATTGGAATACCAATCACAGATCCTCAAGATGGTCTGAGTGTTTCTTGTAGAAGACGGTCAGGTCATCCAAGTAGGAAAGAATAAGGTGTGTCAAGTCATGAAATATATCGTTCATGGCCCTTTGGAAGGTGGCTCCAACATTTTTCAGGAAAAATGGCATTACCTTGTACGTGAATGTGCCCCAAGGGGTGGTGAACGCAGTCTTGTACCGATCTGTGTGGCAGATTTGAATTTGGTTGTACCCAGAGAATCCATCCATGAAGGATAGAGCCTCGTGTCCTGCACAAGAATCAATGACCTAGTCAATGAATGGAGTGATATAATTGTCTTTAGGGCAAGCTTTGCTCAAATCCCGAAAATCAGTACAAACGCGTATGGTGCCTTGTTTTTTTCATAACGGGAACAGGGTTAGAAACCAAAGATGTGTAAGCGATGGGGTAGATAAACCCGGATTTGTGAAGATTATTGATTTCTCATTTTATTGCTTTTTCCTTTGATGGGTGCAGTTGACGATGTTTCGGCGTACTATAAGTATGTCAGGCCAAGTGTCAATATGGTGCTCTACGATGGTGGGACTAAGTCCAGGCATTTCTGAGTAGTCCCACGTGAATATATCTTAATATTCTTGTAGAAATTGGGTATAAGAGGTTATTTATTCTAGAGAGCATGCTGCCCCCAGTGAGATTTCTTGGACCTTTGCATGATTTTGGGATATGTTCACCTTGACGGTAGGTGAGATGTTTGACATATTTCCTTCCTTGAATGCATCGGGCGCTGGGATGGGATTTTTGAATGAATCGAATTTTCATAATGGGAGGAAATATTTTGATTTGATTGCATAGATATCTTGTTCATTTTTCTTGTTAGGAATGAACGTATTCTTGGGGAGAAAAATCGAACGGTGATGCATTTCATCCCATGGATAATCTGGCTCCGTCATTACCTCTAGGATGTCCTCATCTGAATGAAATAGGGACCCTAAGGGGGATTGATCCTGAACAATGTTATGCTGAATAGGTTCAATATGCATGGAGCTAGTTGAGAGACACGAGAAGGATTCCATCGTCGATGTGGAACCAGACGTGATTGACAGAGTGTAGATAGATTGGGTCTGCATTGTCGTAGGAACAATTACTCTTGTAGCTGCAGCTGACTCGACACCTATGGCATATGAGAAGAAAACTCGAGTAATAGTTCCAATACATGATGATATGAATTGTATATGGTGTATTGTGTCGTCATCTTTTGGTGGGGGAAGAATCTTCGTGATGGGAGTTTGCGTAAGTGCAAGGTTGGGTTCCCTTCTAGGATGGTCAATTTCCTGTTGGTGGAAATTGTGCCTGGTGCAGTGGTGCTTGAATGTTTCCATTAGCAGGCATACCTCTAGTTCGTGGTTTTGGCCAGTGCGAATGGTGCATGGTACTACTGTGCCAACTGAGTAGATTGTATGGGAATCAACACTACTCGTTTTCCCAGATGTGGATGCCTGGAAAGGATCTCTGGTAGAAGATGAGGTATTATGCTTCCATTTCCGTGTTGTTGGCTTGGGTGTATCTAACTCTTTGGGGGAGTGTATACTTAACACTACTCTTGTCGCTCTTAGCTTGGGGAGATGCTCACATTTAATTGTATGATGAAATTGTGCACAAATCCAACAATAAGTACGTGTGATATTCTCTTGGTTAGAGAGAAGTCTCTGTGGTAGAGAAGAGACTGTGCGAAAATTGATTGTGATTTGCTTAAGTTCTTTGCATTGATTGACCTGGTGGTCAATCCAGTTGCACAGTCTGCATGTTATCCTAGGTTTGGCCTAGTTCATGCTTGGTTGGTGTGTCGTCACATTTTTCCCATCACGCCCGTTTGGGTGTGGGGTCACTGGCCTAGGGGTGATGTACTTTCTATATCGTTTGAGGTCATCATATCTTTTATTCTCTATTGTATGAATCATATCAATGAGGGGAAAAACTCATGGGATATAGGTACAAATATGTCCACAATGATTTCCCTGACATACTGGGAAAAATAGCCTAGATATGGGGGTCCCGTCGTGCTCAATTTGTGGTCTGGCAAGGTACTAGTGTCGTAACTCTGCTAAATCAGTGAAAATGGCGACCACGTGATTGGGTGTTTTACATAACACACATGTTGGTCTTCTTTGCAGAGAGTGGTTGGGGGTAACTAGGGGTTCCCTGATTGGTCGCTTTTCAGCTGACAAGAATAGGATGGATCTACTCATCACATCTTCTTGGGTTGTCGAGCTATTCGTGGATTCTAATTCCATGCCATCTTCTTAGGAGATGTGAACGATAGCTGAGCGCAAACTAGCGAGTGCTAATCGGAATTAGGGGATATAGTGGAAATTTTCTAGAAGGTGTTTGTCGGTGCATAGGGGACATCTAAATTGCGATGCCCACAAGATGAAGTAATAAACCCGTTCTATGGGATACCATCTATGAATGATTTATATGGATGTGCATGCTTTGATGAAGTGACAACATTCATCGCACAACGTGCGTCGTATGATAGGAGGGGGAAATATGAACGAGAGTCTTTCTGGTGACCTTCATTCCTCCTGTAGGTACAGGATGGTACGAGGTTCATCTCCAGATGACTGCGTGGAGGGGTCCTCTTCATAGGATCGCTCGATGGCATGCAAGGCGTCCCTATATCATGGGATCTCTAGGAAATGATGGGTATAGTGCCCATAATTGCTGCATATAGCGCATGCATGATTGGTATGCAATGCTTTGCCTTTACCTTTGGTGGCAGGTTCATTTTTACAGGAACGCGGTGTCGTGATGTCTACCTTAGAGCTGAGGAGTGGTTTTAATTCTTCCAGCTCAGGGCAGATATGGGTAGAGTGTCCTATTACATCGTAGATGGCGCATACTGGTGATTCTCATTGTGTGGCAAGATTTTCCAGCTTCTTTCCTCTTCTCTTAGTTTTCTTAGCCGTAATCATCAGTCTTGCAATGGGAATTTCCTTTTCAGGGATTTTTTCGACAGTTTCTTAAATGGGTGGGGCCTCCTCAGGACTAAGTGGCTTTAACCATGTGGCAGTGATGTGTGTGGCTCCTATCCTAGTAGGGGGGATGAGATACCAAACTGGTATTGTAAATTATATGTTTGGTAACACCACTATTGCCAAAATTTGCTGGGATACGAAGCCAGTTCAAGGTTAGAGGAAAGGGGTTTAGGAAGCAGCGTAGGCTAGAGAGGCTATTGTGGTTGAGGAATCAGTGTCATTACTACTTGTATCTGTGTCCTGACTCACTTCGGCACTTGATGTGGACATCATGCACACCGGAGCCCCTGTGACATCAGGTGATGACTCAAGTATAATGGGGGGATCTCCTAGGAATGATCCTAGGATGGAAGACAACCTTAAATGGCTAGGGCTAAATTCTTGGTACCGTGAAAGCGCATCCGTGGATGTATCTACATAGGGTAGAATTACATCGGTGTTTGTTAGGGGTCTTTTTTTGCTATGCATCAATTGGTCGACAGTAACGATGTGGTCCTCGTGGGGGAACATCATAGTGCAGAAGATGGAGGATGCTATGGCTGACATGGCGTACATATAACTCTGACCAAGGAGTATATTATGAGTGTTCAAGACTTCAATGTCTCTAAGGACCATCTTTCCAGCTAAGCAGACCGAGACGTTTTGGTGAAGACCGATGGGGTTTGAAGGGCAACCATCGTATACTCTAAGCATGATGACTGATGGTTTTAGTTTGGGAGACCCTAACTTCTGCCAAACATTCTTTTACATGATGCACATGGATGCACCCTCGTCAATGACACATCAGTGAATGGTGATATGTTTTACCGATACTGCTATCTGAAAGGCGACCATCGAAGGAAGCCTAGGGGTGGCTTTGTCTACATCAAAAGACATTAGGCGTGTATCGATAGGGTCGATAGCGCCTAATGCGGAAATCAAGGCTTTCCATTGTTTTGGGCATGACTGAAATACTTCCAAAGCTGACATAGTAGCGGGAGATTAAGCTAGATCGTCCACGATGCTATAGTTATGGGATGCTTTGGAATAGTTTCCTGCTCACCTAGTTGGTCCCTTAGCCATATTTGGAAAAGGTTCAATAGGCATCTTTGATATGGTAAAAGGTGATGTTGGTGCACTGGTACTAGCCCCTGACATGTTGATGTCTGGTGGGGTATCATAATTTTGATTCCATGTTTGAAAAAACATCTCTTCGCAACTCATGTAGATTTCATGGCTATTTTTTCCAGAGTCGTCGAGATTTTGTTGATGAGTACTAACTGTCCCTTCATGGGGGAAGGGCTCCTACATCATTGTTATCTGCTGGGAAGATCCCCCTTGTCCTCGGTTACTCTACAACTTCTTCATCTCAGGGAGTTTGGGATAGTGGTGAGTGTAATGGTAATACTCACCATAGATCGAACAAAAGTGGTTTGTTCGAAGAGGTGCCCTTTTGTTCTGTCATTAGGCATTGCTTGGCTCCTGGTTTTGATTTTGGTTGGAGTTGCCTCCAACCTGAGATCGTGGAGGGCATTGTTGGTTGTTGGCCCCCTGTCCAGGATTTCCTTTAGGCTTTTTTTTCCTTTTTTACTTAACCATGTTAGGAGGGTAGTTCTTCTGTTTATATGGTTGGTGCGGTTGGTTTTGGGAAGGATACACAAATTTCACCTGTGAATTATTCTGCATAGGCGGGTCTTGTGCTGGGGACTAAGCATAATGCGGTCCCTAGTTTGTAACTGGCTATCGGGGGGGAGCTCTTTCATCAGTATTTCTATTTTTGTACTGGGTCCCCTGAGCCAGAGGATAGGGTCCTCCATGTTGACGATGATACGACGACACCCTACTGGTCAAATTTTGCAGAGGCATGTGATGACTTTGGTAGTCGGGTTGTGGTACATTTTGGGTAGAATCATACGTGTAACCAAGGTTTTGAATGCTGCTACCTGGGTAACTTTGGGTCAATGACCCAATTAAACCGTCTACAGTGTTTGACGCACCTGGAATATCTTTGTAAGTCTGCAAGAGTAGGGTGTTCGGCGGAATATTGTAAATATAACCTAACTTCGTACATATCAACTCAAGCTGTTGGGCCTTACTGATGGTGTCCTCTTCGAATATGGGCCTCTTTTGCGCCACATCCTTCGAAATCTCCGTAGTGGGAGTTTTCAAGAATGGGTCCAATAGTACTCGATCGTCAAATTTGGCTTTACACAAACTACGACGCCACCACCATTCATGGTGATGGTCCGAGATATGGACGAAGAGCGTTTGCCTAAATTTTGTAAGTAATTCCATTCCGGAATCATGGTGGATGGCTAACTAAAAATAGGTCAGGAACACAGTGGCGAGGGCGCCAAAGGTTCCATGTGTAGCAGAGGGTTGCTCCACATACCATTTCGTTGCTACTCCCGTTAGAGTGCATTGAAATAGTCTCAGTTGAATATTACTATCAACGATGTTGTTTGACGAGCACCATAGGTGGAAATTCATAACATGATTTCCTAGGTCTTCCACTTGCTTTCCTTTGAACTTTGGAATGAATGAAAGGAGCTTTATGGGTATGGGAGGCCATATGGGGTTGTGCGCAATGGGGTCATTCATCAACTTGGTTAAATTTGATAGGTTCAACAAAGCTAGAAAAGGTGACTGTGAGGTTGTAGCCATTTCTACTTGTGAAAAAACAATGTTCTAGTTAGGAAGAGGGTTTATCTGCGACGTACCCTTTTGTGTATTCGACTGGATTCCCAAATGGGTATCACTCCTCTACCCTCTAGGGGTTGTGGGAGGAGTGGTGTGTAGTGTGGCGTTGGGAGACCGACCAGGGTTCCCAACTAAAGATTCCCCAATAATGGTGGCAGCATTTTGTCTTTGACCCCTAAATGGCGAAAGACTTGGAACCCCTCCCGATAATGAGGGGAGGTCCAAAAGACATCTAGATCAATGAGGCCCCATTGGGTCTATTCTAGTGTCGACTAGGTCTGGCTTTGGAAATATTTGAGAGGATAGAGATTATAATCAAAGAAAAAATTTGATCGCATACATAAAACAAAGCGAAAAATAAAATAAAATTTCCCTTTAAATTGATCCTATGTGATCAGTGAATAAAAAAATATGGTTTTTGTTTGTTTGCGTCTGATACTCAAATCCTAGAAGACCTAATCATCCTCACACACTCAAATGTAAATGGGCCTTGAGAATATATCTTGTGAGTGCTGGCACAACGTCCTGTAAGATCTAGCGATGCCCCCAGTCAACCGACGAAAATCCACCAAGGTAAGGGTATAGGATCTAGTGCTTTCTTGCACCGTCACCAATAGGGAAATGATACCCTAATTTTGGCCACTAAATGCCACTATCCCACATGAGCGTTCGAGTCTTGTGCTTCTTGGTAGTTCAGATAACAGTACTGAGTATCAGCCGGATCAGGTAGCCACAACTGATACCGCACGCATTGCGCCTAAGCCTAACCCCCTCTGAATTGGGTCTTTTCGACGCTCGGGTTTTCTTTTCTGTGGGCTAATAGGTGGATTTGAAATCTCCCTAAACAGTCAACTTATATGTTTCAAGATGAAGAATAATCAAGGCGGTTTATTGGATGCCTACCCATTGATCCTGTAATATTCCCAATTAGTCCTAAGCTAATTGGAATATTCATTTTTTTTTTATTTCTTTGTTTGAAGAATAAAAGAGCAAAGGAGTTTCATAATACTCATTACTGAAGAATAAATCAATACCAAATGTGAAAAAGGCTAAATCTTGGCTGTTAAAACAAGCACCCTTAGGTGTGAAAGGGGCTGGATATTTTGACTGGGTCAACATTGATCAAATCTACAGCGCTGTCATGGAGGAGTGGCCATCAATAAGGCATAGCACAGTTTTAGATGAAGATGGCTTGTGTGAAAGAAGTGATCTCATTGGAAGTGGTTTAGGTTTTGCAAGCTCTTAACTTATAAAAGCAAGAGGATGGAAGCATTAGAAGGTTGTTGATGTTTATCATATTTTCTAAATATATTGTCTATTTAGAAATATATCTTTCTCTTGTTGTTTAGGTCAGAATGAATGTTGTTTAGCATTGGGTGTTCCTGGTCAGGAATCCCACCTCTTCCCATTGAGTAGCTCTTGGGAGAGTTTGTATTGCATTTTCCACTATCTGGCTTAGGGCCAAGCTACTTCTTTCAACTACAGCACAGATCATGTTGAGGGTTTGATTGTTTTTGCAAGTTGCAACAAGTGGAGATTAGATCTTTTAGATCTAGTCCATTTCAGTGCTTCTTTTTAGTGGAGGAGGGTTCTACTTCATTGGGAGGACTGTATTGAAGATATTGAACATCATTTTTGTATCTTGGCTTCAGGTCAACTATTTTTTATCCCTACAGCGCAGTATAGATCTAGATCTATGTTATTTTTGTAGGTGTATATGTAGGTTATTTCAACACATCATTTGGAGAGTGATTTTCTAGGTGTTGGGGATATGCCCTTCACTTTGGAGATCTGTTGGAGGAGATCATTTTATTTTTTATACCAGATCAGATCCACTTTCCAGATCTAAATATTTCCATAGATCTACAGTCTTAGATCTCAGATATATATCTTGTGCATGGTGTTTTGCTGAAAACCCCAAGGGGGATTGCTAGAGGAGCTTGTATAGGGCATAGATATGGTATAGATCTAACTTTTTGTATACATACTTGTTCTAGATCTAAAGTGTAATCTAAAACTGTTGTAGAATCCATAAAATAACGTTGTAAGGATATTTCAGTCTTAATACATGGTTGCACCACCTCATTTTGAGGGATTTCTTCATTGGAGACTTGTCTTTTCTTGTCATGCATCTTATGGGCCACTTTTTTACATACATTTTCCTGTTGTAATAAAAAATGAAATATCTCCGTATTGGTCTCCTGATTTGTCTATGATGAACTGCATTATATTTCCGTTATTCTGCATTATAATGTTGCATTCCCCATTTGGTAATATTACAGTGGCATCGAAGCATCATCTTGGCACATCTTGTTCTTTCTAAGAAGCCAATATGTCTTTTGAAGAAGAAGAACCTCTTAATAACAGAGAGAAGAGGTATCTAAAGAGAAGATAGAATAAATTTGATTACACAAATGTCAATGAAGACAAGGGTAAAGCCCCTGTATCTGGAAGTGAAGAAGAAGAAAAGGATTTTCCTAAGATCCTTCTTAGAGCCATGCAAGATCTTGCTAGAGAAATCAAAGAGATGAGAATGGGAAGAATCAAGGAATCCCCTAAAGGATTTCATCTTGGAGAAGGCCTAGCATGTCTCACCACTGGGTAGATCAACCAGTGCATCACCCACAAGTTTCCCAACGCTCTACCATGCCTACAGTTTTGGTTGTGGGAAATGAAGGGTTTCAAGAGCATGAATCCCTTGAAGACTATTTTGAAGAATATGAGTCTCAAAATCAAAAATTCAAAGATCACTTGAGTTTTCAGGATTTTTTTCACCTCAAGGAAAATAGAAGACTAAGGAATCATCATAGAGGTGGTGGATTCATTCAGAATCATGGTCGACACCACACTATGGGCAGATTATTTTTACCCAATTTTAATGGGTCATCCAAGTGTTCTGCCAAATCTTGGGTATAAAAACTTAACATCTACTTTCAGTTGAATAAGGTGCCAAATATGGAGGCTATCAAGATTGCAGCGGTGCACCTTGAAGGTGAAGCACATGACTGGTGGTTCCATGGCTTGTCTACATTGGGTCATGCCAATGTGACTGCTTATTTAGAGTTTACTAGAAGGTTGGTGGAAAGGTTTGATAGAAGAGATACAGAGGCGCCATTCATGAGCCTTCCAAATTTGAAACAATCAGGTAATACAGAAACTTACATCTCTGAATTTTTAAGACTTTCTGTTATGGTTCCTAATTTGTCTGCAGCAAGAAGGGTGTACATGTTCATCAATGGTCTAGATGAACCTCTTCATGGGTTGGTTAAATATACCAAGCCCACTAACCTACATGATGCTATTGAAAGGGCTAGAGACCTTCAAGATGCCTTGCCAAAAGCAAAGGAAAAATTTCAGCATAAGCCCTCTTTTACTTCAAAGGGAAAGGAAGAAAAGGTTTCTCCTTCAAAGGAGAGCTCATACAAGAAGCCTCTTGATGATGAAGTTCGGAGAGATCCAAGAAGAAGGAAGCTTTGCTTCACTTTCCAAGAATCATGGGCACCTGTACATCGATGTACTGCTGGAAAATCACATTACATAGAGGTCTTCTCATATGATGAGGAGGAAGAAGAAGCTGAACCAAGGAGGGATCATAGCTCTAGCATAGCAGGAGATGATTCACCACCACATGGAGGTGAGGATGGGGCAATTTATCCAATCAGAAGCACTCTTGCATCCTTAAGAGTGATACCCAATTATCATGAAACTTCCACACAAGAAACATAGATGAATTTTCTCAGTGGAAGCAGGGATATGATGATCCCATCTGTTATGCACATGAAGATGATCCAAGAGACATCATTATCTTGTGGTAAACCACCTGGGAGACCACCTGATTTAGATTTGATGAAATATGTATCACATCTTGATGCTCCATTCATAGATCCAGGAAGGAAGGGAGCATTAGAAGAGCACAACACAGTTCTGAGAGTGTTGGGTGAGCTCAAGGAGGAGGGCAATATTCTTCCAATAACACCATTTTCCACTCTCTCATCTCATACTGTGCTGAGAGAAAATGCTATAAGATTGGAGGATGACACCATCATGGGGCAAGGAGAGCAGTCCCTGGCTATGAAGACTCTGAATATGATCTCACTTGGAGATAAATCGTCCACACATGAAAGAATATGGTGGTCACACATGCATAATTTAGTAAGACCAAGGAGGTTTTGGATAGATAATAGCCTTCCATGGGAGACTAACTTCCAAGAAATTCCATCTTCATTTGAGCATGTGCATGTGCAAGAAGGGAAGTAAGGAGGGAATAGCAACCTTCCATCATATACCTTTGGCATGAGATATTTCAAGGAGGAGAGAAGACATATGATAGACATTTCAGTTGATAGATCATCAACGTTGTCATTATTGGGGACTTTAGATCCATATTGGAAATCCCAACTGTTGGTGGATTACTCCAAGGATATTCACACATGCATGATACTTGATGACCAGTTGCATGAAGAGGGATATTCAGTCCAAGAAGGAAGCATCTATGATCATGGTAGGGTCTTCTTGTCTAGAGCCTCCAATCTCAAGGAGAAGCTGCTAGAAAGGGCCTATGAAGAGTTCTGTTTCAGCCACATATTCCATGAAGAACTACAACATCATCATGAGGCGCTTTGATTGGGAAGGCTTTGGAGGATAATTACATCATCATTTTCAATAATTCATGAACCATGTGGAGTTGGGACAGCAACATGACTCTAGGAAAGAGTTATTTCAGCCATCTCTTCCTTCTTTTGAGAGAGGAGATAGATCTATGCACCACTCCATTTGCATGAGGAGGATTGTTGGTGAAGAGAATACTCATGTAAATCATGTTTTATTTTCTGATTGTATGTATTATTTTACCATGTATATGCAGGCCATGACTCCAAGAAGGAGTATTTTACCTTATAAAATTCATGGCCAACTTTGGGCCACAAAAATTTCTGGACATGGCCACTCCCTTGGAGATCAAAGGGAGATTTTGTATCACGATGGGTGCATTCCTAAGGCACCAAATATATCACACACTTTCAGCCATAGTGAGATGACATGAGCAGCAAGTAAGTGGCAAGGAAACCACTTAGCACATCTTGATCTAATGTATTCAGGAGATGCACTACGCTGGTTCCACATGTGGGACTATGACCCACCTCCATATGCACAAATTTTTGTTTGTATGCATATTGTTTTGATCCCATACATTGATGATATACTTGTAATTTTTATGGGAATGTATGGAGGGAGGAGGGAAGGAATGTATGTGCTCTTTGGGATGGATACTCTCCATGTACCTTATGCTACATGTTTTAGGGAGAAAATTGGGCAAACCATGTTTGTTTCATTTGAAATTTTGTCTCCTTATGGGATGGACTATTTTCGTCTCATGAGAAGTTTGGAGGAACAATTCATGGAGGGATGGATTGGTGAACACTTAGCTTATGGAGGAAGCATATCACATGTTGTTGTCACCAATGGAGGAGGACAAGAGTTGCAACACTCACCTTATCAGTTGCTTGAGGACAAGCAACATTTGGGAGGGGAGGACTGTAATATTCCCAATTAGTCCTAAGCTAATTGGAATATTCATTTTTTTTCTATTTCTTTGTTTGAATAATTAAAGAACAAATTAGGTTCATAATACTCCTTAATGAAGAATAAATCAATGCCAAATGTGAAAAAGGCTAAATCTTGGTTGTTAAAACAAGCACCCTTAGGTGTGAAAGGGGCTGAATATTTTGACTGGATCAACATTGACCAAATCTACAACGCTGTCATGGAGGAGTGGCCATCAATGAGGCACAACGCAGTTTTATATGGAGATGGCTTGTGTGAAAGAAGTGATCTCATTGGAAGTGGTTTAGGGTTTGTAAGCTCTTAACTTATAAAAGGAAGAGGATGACAGCATTAGAAGGTTGTTGATGTTTATCATATTTTCTAAATATATTTTTTGTTTAGACATATATCTTTCTCTTACTGTTTAGCTAAGAATGAATGTTGTTTAGCATTGTGTGTTCCTGGTCGAGAATCCCACCTCTTCCCATTGAGTAGCTATTGGGAGAGTTTGTATTGCATTGTCCACTATCTAGCTTAGGGTCAAGCTACTTATTTCAACTACAACGCAGATCTTGTTGAGGGTGTTATCACAAAATTGGACCTGATAGGTTGCTTGATCAGTCAAATTCATGTAACTTTTTCAAACCTAAAATTTTGACTGAGGCTTAGCCTCCTCAGCCTAAGAGGGCTCTCTCAAGGGTTAATGATTTGGATAAAAATATAGATGAATAACTCTATTTAGGTAATAAACAGATAAATGATAGATGTAGGTTGAGAATCACATCAGCATGTACACATTGGGCTTATGGAGTCAAATCTATTCAGTAATCCAGCAAATCTACTTAACATGGAAGTTGAGGCATATCAGAGTTTTAGTCAATAGATAAACACATGAAATTGTAAAAACACAGTCAGATCATTTATTTAGGAAGTCCGAGCATCTAAAAGATGAATTTTGAGTAATATAGATAAACACCACTACAATAGGATAATAAAAGAGATGCAAATAGAATAGGAACACACTAAAACACCTTTTGAATCTCAAGTTGGTTAAGTAGAAAATCTCTGTATTAGCTGAAAACCAGTCAATTACAACAAGCACAGTTTTGCCAAAAATGTCCAACCCCTTACTAATTCGACCTCTTGGCCTTTAATAGACATCTTAAAACATGAGATGATCTGCCTCTAGGCTATATACATCTAATTTCTAACTAATGACACCTTGCATAACCATAAGACATGGAATTTATTACAAAAAGACACCTAATCTACTTAACAGCCCTATTACAAATAGGACTCAAAATCCTTATCATTATCTATAACAACCTTATCTAATTGAAATTACATCATTTTCCAACTGTATCATCACATGGTTGAATTTGGATGATGGGCTTTAGCTCGTCATGACCACTTTGTTGACCTCCACAAAAGCAAGAAACAATACCCTGTTTTTTAGGCATAAGATCCTTTACATTCTTTGAACATTTTGACCATCAATTAAACGTCATTTCATGGTCCTAGGCTATTGGATATTATCTTAACATGTCTCATCACTCATCCCTAGCCTCCAGATGTCCAAAACCGCTACCAAAACTGTTCAAAAGTGTTGTAATGTACTGCGCTACGAAAAAACAACAGTTTCGTAGCGCCTTTGTAACACTGCCATTTTAAGCTTTAATTCTCCAAAAACTGAATTCTTTCCACTTGAATCATTTCACTTACCCTTTAATAAATATCCCATGGCAGTTAAATCTCTTTAATCAATCTTCAACCTTTCAAAAACTGACCAAAATGAGCAAGAAAAGCAGCTACAACAGTTTCGTAGCGCTTTTCTACTTTTTTACACTGACTGCGCTACGAAACCGCTGAGTATGCAGTTTTGTCAAAAAAAATTGAAAATGAAAACTATAGTTATTGCCCCAAAAATCATAACATAACCTGTCTTCATCATCCAAAAACCATAAACCAACTTCACTTTAGGCTCCTTGAGGCATTTCTTCCTCATTCACATTTAAGACATCCTTGCCAATTTTTCTTGTTTTTTCCTGAAATACAGGTCTTGGAACAGAGCCTATAGCTTCTAATCCATGATGTATTTTTCCAAACTGAAGGATTTTTTTCTAATCCAAGATGTCTTGAAGACAAACCTCTCTTTGTTTTTTGAAAAACATCTCCAGCTGTCTAGAATCTGCATTTGTAAAACATGTGTAAAACATGAAAACTCTATTTTTATGAAAATAGTGCTTCAAATAAATCCTTGGATATCCCCACTGATAACACATGTGAGAAACATGAGGGAGGTTATTGTTACTTGATATTTTTTTGAAAATAACCTCTCTCCGTTTCTTAAATTACCTTTCTTTTTTCCTAGAAACCACCTTTGAAGTTGACTACTCAAAAACAGTCATATACAGGACAATTTCGTAATAGTGTTTTCGTAGCGCAATTTAATTTATCATTTTCTGCCACCTCCTAATTAATTTTCAGAAACAGAGAGAGGTTTTTGTGACTAGGTTTGTTATTTAGAAAAACCTCTTTCATTTTTTCCAAATTCATTTGAAGTTTCTTAGAAACCACCTTAAAAGTTGATTGTTCAAAACCAAAAAAACAGAATTTTGCTTCATATTTTTCTTTGAAACTTTCAGCAGTTCCGTAGCACTTTCTGCCTTTTTTACACTGATTGCACTACGAAAACAGGGATTCTTGGCTTATTAGGAATTTTTGGCACAAAAAATTTGGGAAATGAAATGCAATTGTATAATGATGAATGTTTGACATGAAAGAGCTTTAAAGAAGGCTTTATTTGAACCTTAGGATGAGCTTCAAACTATAAAAAATCTAAAACCTTCCCTTGATCAAACCTAAAATGACTCCTAAAACCCTATTTTGACCCATGAGCCTATGTAACCTTGTAAAAATGATGTTTTGAATTTTTTGAGTGATAACAGTGGCTCCACTTGGGATAGTGTGCCCCTGTGGTACACTAAAGAACCAGTAGTTCCATTGCTGCTATCCATTTTGAACTCTGATATTTTGCCAAGTCTTATTCAAACTCTTATAGCCTTCACCTCGGGCTCAAGCTTGATGATCACTGTAGAAGAAACAAATCTGTACCTACTAAAAAGATGCTCAGTCAACTTTTAGCTTATTCACACACTCCTACCTACCCTATCAGATGCAATCTCCATTTTTAACTCAAGCAACATGAAACTTCCAATGAAGCCAGTCATTGATCTGATCTGACACTTGTGTTGGAAATATGATGCAGAGTGTTGTCCTTGATGGCAACCCACTGAATGAAGATGAAGACATGAGAATGTTGTCTTGTGTTGTCCTGACTTGATGAATCTGTTAGATGATGTAAATCTGATGAGTACAGAAGGTAATGATGGAAGGAATAACAGTATGTGTCGGAATATGATGAAAAGAGTATGTCTCAAGGAATACACAGATTTGTCTAGGGGAAGTTGCGTATGCACGCGGGAAAGAACGTGCCAAGTCGCGTATGGGCAAAAGCACTCATAAAGTGCAAATCCAGGGGTAACCACCATGGTATGGACCCATTGTATTGGGTAATAATTCGTCTAAATGACCCCGTCCAGGAATACCATCGGAAGTAATGTAGTTTTGGGCTCATGGTATTGTTTTGGTTCATGGTATTGAAAAAGGGGCCCGTGGTATTGAAAAAGGATAAACCTATATAAGGAGAAGAAATTCATTGTGAAAATCATGGGTGTGGAGCAAGATGTCTGAGCTTGAATGAATACTTCTCTATGAAGTATATCTGTATGAACGGGTAAAGGTTTGATGATAGATCTGAATCTATGATGCTCCTATGAAGAAATGATGAAGCGGAATATCTAGATCATCTAAGATCATAATGTATTTGTATTCTTTGGATGGTTGCGGGGATGATTGGAGTACGTGATGACGGTATCCACATGCAGGCAAGGTAGAGATACGGCGTGGATGTCGATACAGAAATATGCGGCTACGTAATGGTTGAATATCTATACGCTATGTTGTAGAAAGAGCGCGTATATAAATACATTTGGAAAGCGCGTATGCGCAATAAAATGAGCTCTGTAATATGTACAGAGGTATACGCTGGTTTGTGTGAACGGAAGCGCGTATATACGCGACATCAGTGAAAGGAAAGCGCATATGCAAACTAGGGTTTGCTGAAGTCTGTGGTAAGAAATGTCTGATCTGTTCTGCTGGTTTATTGATATCTGTCAGTGAGTTATATGTATCTGTTTCATGGTTGACTGTGCTTAAAAGTATGGAAAGGGTCTAGTTTGAAAATATGATGAAATGTGGCCTGCAAGTGGTGTTCTATTGAAGTTGTTGGATCCAGTGTGAAAATTGATGAAACGTGGTCCAAGGTGGTGCTGAGGGTTGTAGCCTTCAGTCAGGGGGTTGTAGCTCCCTTCCAGGAGAGGCTGGTAAACGAGATCAGGGGGTCGTATCTCCCTTCCAGGAGAGGCTGGTAAACGAGTCAGGGGGTCGTAGCTCCCTTCCAGGAGAGGCTGGTAAACGAGCGCAGGTGGGTGCCTGCGTGCTGGTCAAGTCTGCGCCAGCACATATGTTGTAAGATGTTTTCTATATAATAAAATATTGAAGGCTGAGCAACTGCAGCGGTGGTTTTCTCCCGACTTGGGTTTCCACCTAAAATCCTGGTGTTCATGTGTGATGCTTATGTGTGATGGTTTATTCTATTCTTACTGCATATGTTTACTGCTTATAGAACATCTAATGAATGAATGATGGAATGATATAAGTGAAGAATTAATGGCATAATTAGATCTCTGTGTATACGCGAATTTCATGAAGAATATCCGCGTGTATACGCTAGTTGTATTCAGCAAAGTCACGTATGGGTTTTAGAGCATGAAAAATTGAAAAGTTCTAGTTTTCCCTAAATACTGATTCACCCCCCCCTCTCAGTATTTTTCCAAACAATTGGTATCAGAGCAGGTTCTTCTGCAGAAGCTTGATCGCTTGAAGGAGATCCGTCGCAATGGGAAGCCAAGAAGGAGTGATGTCTATAAAGCCACCTCTATTCAATGGAAGCAATCTGATATTCTGGAAGGTACGAACAAAAGCATATCTGCAAAGTCTTGGTGCAGAGGTATGGGCAATCGTGGAGGAAGGTTATCAATACCCGGCAAGTATTCCTACTGATGCAGCAGAAAGGAAGAAGTATGAGATCAATTCCAAAGCATTAAATGTCTTATTAGGAAGCATGAGTGAACCAGAATTTTCTAAAGTGATGCAGCTACATTCAGCAAAAGAAATATGGGACAAAATCATTCTAAGCTATGAAGGAGACACAAAGGTAAAAAGTGCAAAACTCCAAACTCTTAGAATTGAATATGAAAATTTGAAGATGCATAGTGATGAAAGCATTGCCCATTTCTTCTTACGTCTGGATGATATTGTAAATCGAATGAGAAATTTGGGTGAAACCATAACTGATACTACTTTGGTGGAAAAAGTCTTAAGATCCGTGACTTCAAAATTTGACTCTAAAGTTTCAGCTATTGAAGAAATGCAAGATCTGCAAACTCTTACTATTGTTCAATTACATGGTATTCTGACTGCTTTTGAAATGAGACAAGGAGGTCCGTCTCAAATCAAAGAAGCTTCTTTTAAGGTATCTGCAAGAGGAAAAGAAAAGGAAGTTATCAAAGAATCCAGCTATATATCCGAAGAAGAAGAAGCGAATTTTGTGAGGAAGCTCCAACTAGGTACTGGAAGATTCAAAGGTAAGCTTCCTTTCAAATGTTTTGAGTGTGGAAAAGTTGGTCATTATGCTGCAAAATGTCCTTATAAAGAAACATCTGCTAAAGGAAAAGAAGTAGCAAGAAGGAATAAGAACCGATCTAGCTCTAAGAAAAGTTACTATACTAATGAAGACAGTGATGGGTCATCTGATAGTGAGAAAGAATGTGAAGAAGATCTTAGACTTCTCATGGAATTTGAACAGAAGGAAGAAAAGGATACTTTTATGGATGCTCTAGAGGAAAATTATTTTCTTGAAGAAAACAATCAACTCAAACTACGCTTAGAAGAATATAAAATTCTCTTAGAAGAACAGAAGATAATCAGAGAGACCATTGAAAAGCAGTTTGAAGAAGCAAAGAAACACATTGAGAAATTAGAATATGAAGTGGTAAGTCAAAGAAAAGAAGTTGAGAAAGTAAAGACTTTGAATCTTAGATTTGCTAAAAGATCTAAAACCTTAGATGAGATTATCAAGGTACAACGTTCTCCTCTTATAAAGACAGGACTTGGATATACCGGAGAATCTTCTCAAGCTTCAGCACCTAATTATCTAAAAGCAGCTACAAATGGTTTACTACATTCAGCCACTCAGCAAGGGAATAAGGATCTTTACAGGTAGAGCATGATCATCTCAATTCAAGGAACACTAACAGGGATAGCTTTCAAAGAAGCTACAACCATCAGGTAAATTCAAATAGGAGATTTCATGATCGCAAAAATTTCTACTTCAATGGACAATGTTTCACATATCACAATTTTGTTCATAAAGATGTTCAATGTGTTGCATATAAAACCATCATGACAAGAGAAGCAAGAAAGAAAAGGATGAATATTGAACCGAAGAAGAACACCTATAACAACTTTTCTCCTCTTCAAAACGAAGTTGAATGTACTTATTGCAATAACACTGGTCATGAAGAATCTGAATGTAGGAGCAAGGTCCAGCCAAAAGAACATGTTCCCTCAAGCTCTAAAGTGTGGAAAAATAAAGAAATACCGGTTGAAAATTGTGGGATAGCATTGTTTGCAGAAGGTGAAGAAAATCAATGGTACATTGATAGTGGGTGCTCAAGACACATGACAGGTGACAAAAGCAAACTCCTTACATATAATGCTCTAGAAAAGGAAAAGAAAGTTACATTTGGAAATGATACTCCTGCTGTAATTAAAGGAAAAGGGTCAGTATTTCTAAAAGAAAAGGTGAAGGTTAATGATGTCATGTATGTGGATGGATTAAGGCATAACTTGTTAAGTGTAAGTCAAATGTGTGATCAAGGAACAGAAGTGGTCTTTAGTTCAAAAGAATGTGTGGTTCGTGATCTTGATACAGGTAAAATCATTATAAAAGGAAAAAGAAATCCAAGCAACCTGTATATACTGAACGGCATAGATCAATGTTACTTAAGCAAGTCTTCAGAAAACTGGCTATGGCATAGAAGGCTGGGGCATCTGAGATTCTCTCAAATCAACAAAGCAAGCAAACTTCAAGCTGTTCGTGGTCTTCCCAATATTAATCTACCAGAAAGTATCATATGCAAATCTTGTCAATTCGATAAGCAGACCAGAGTACGATTTAATGCCAAAGAAGGATCATCAAGTGAGCCTCTTGAACTCATTCATACTGACATTTGTGGACCTATGAGGAAAAAGTCACCACGTGGGGAAGAATACTATATCCTATTTATTGATGATTACTCTAGAATATGTTGGATCGGGTTCATTAAACACAAAGATGAAGCATTTGAAAAATTTAAGATCTTCAAAGCATTGGTAGAAAATGAATTAGATCTAAAAATCAAGTGTCTTAGATCTGATCGAGGAGGAGAATATACATCAAATGAATTCTTTGAATTTTGTGAACAACATGGCATAAAAAGATATTTCTCTATAGCAGGCACTCCACAACAAAATGGCGTAGCAGAAAGAATGAATAGAACAATTCAACAAATGGCTAGAGCTATGCTTGATGATTCTGGAACTCCTGACATGTTCTGGGGCGAAGCAGCACATACAGCAGCTAACATTCTCAACAAGGCTCATGTTTGGGTAAATAGTGACAAAACTCCATATGAACTCTGGTACGGTAGTTCTCCCTCTGTGAAGCATTTTAGAGTTTTTGGAAGTAAATGCTTTATCAAAAATAATGATGAAAAGCTTGGCAAGTTTGAACCTAGATCAGATGAAGGGATATTTCTTGGTCACTCATCTACAAGAAAAGCATACAAATGTTACAATAAAAGGCTTCGAAAGATTGTTGAATGTATTGATGTTGTTATTGATGAGTCTCCTACAGCTCCTAAAGAAGAAAAACAAACATCAAAAGAAGATGATGGTGACTTATGTCCTTCTACATCAAATAGAAATGATATAGACAGTGGATCCAATGAAGAACTTGAAGATGATCCATCCAGAAAAGCTCCATCCAGATATGTTCAAAAGAATCATCCTGAATCTCAAATTTTGGGAGACAAGGATTCAGGTGTACAAACAAGAAGAACTCTTGTGGGATCTTCTAGTCATCTGGCACTTCTATCCACAATTGAACCACAGAATGTCAATCAAGCTGGCAAAGATGAATGTTGGAAGCAAGCCATGGATGAAGAACTTGATCAAATTGAAAAGAATGACACTTGGGAATTGGTACCAAGACCACATGATAAAAATATCATTGGAACTAAATGGATTTTCAAGAACAAGTTAAATGAAAATGGGGATGTTGTAAGAAACAAAGATAGATTGGTTTGCAAAGGGTATACTCAACAAGAAGGTATAGACTTTGAAGAAACTTTTGCTCCTGTAGCTAGACTTGAAGCCATAAGAATGTTTCTTGCTTTTTCAAGTTATCAACAAATCAAAGTTTATCAAATGGATGTTAAATCTGCTTTTCTTAATGGTGATCTAGAAGAAAAAGTATATATAGAACAACCGGAAGGATTCATTTTGGGAAATGATGCAAATCTTGTTTGTAGACTTAAAAAGGCTCTATATGGTCTCAAACAAGCTCCAAGGGCTTGGTACTATCGTCTTGACAAATATCTTCATCAACAAGGATTTTCAAGGGGGTCTGCTGATAGCAACTTATACACAAAAGTTGAAAATGATAAACTATTGATTGTGGTTGTATATGTTGATGATATCATTTTTGGGAGTAACGAAGAATCTATGAGTCAAAAATTTTCTTCTGTCATGCAGCAAGAATTTGAAATGTCCTTACTTGGGGAACTAACATTCTTTCTTGGCTTACAAGTGCATCAAACTACAGATGGTATATTCCTATCACAAGCAAAATATCTTAAGCAAATTCTGAAGAAGTATGGCATGGAAGAATTCAAACCTGTAAGTACACCAATGATAACCGGATGCAATCTCAGTTCTCATGATGATTCTCCCACGGTGAATCAACCAGAATACAGATCAATGATAGGAAGTCTACTTTATCTCATTGGGACTAGACCAGACATTATGCATGCAGTTGGGATTGTTGGACGATTCCAAGCTAATCCAAAAGAGTCTCACCTTCAGGCTGTCAAAAGAATATTCAAATATCTACAAGGAACTCAAGACTTTGGTCTATGGTATCCAAAGAATGTTGATCTTGCTCTTCATGCTTACACTGATGCAGATTGGGCTGGAAGTGTTGATGATCGGAAAAGCACTAGTGGTGGTGCATTCTATATGGGACCCCGGTTAGTATCCTGGTTCAGCAAGAAGCAAAATTCTATTGCCTTATCTACATCAGAAGCAGAATATGTGGCTGCCGCATCTTGTTTCACTCAACTCCTTTGGATGATGCAAACCTTACAAGATTTTCAAATCAAATGTACACCTCCTATCCCCATTAAGTGTGAAAATACAAGTGCCATCAGTATTTCAAAGAATCTTGTTATGCATTCGAATACCAAGCACATTCCCATCAAGTATCACTTCTTACGTGAACAAGTGCTTGAGCAAAAGGTGAAGTTGGAGTATGTTCCCTATAAAGAACAAGTTGCTGATATCTTTACCAAACCTCTGCCCAGGGAAGCGTTCGAGTATCTAAGACAGAAGCTGGGAGTGTTTTCTGCCAGTAAAAAGAACAAATCTGCTTAAATTTAGAAGATGGCATTGGATACGCGGATTTCCTGATACACAGTCGTGTATATACGCGAGTTCATGCACATAAAACCACGTATGTCTGATTACTAACAAATTTTTGTTTGGGGTCATCTCTCTTCAGCACAGCTGCAGTGCTGTTTGGTATCTCTGATGATGTTCCAACTCTTATAATACTGTTTCAATCTCTGATGTTTTAAAGATGCCTTGATGATTGGTTGAAAGTGTTCAGGATTCACAAACTAAGGGGGAGCCTTAGTCATATGGAAAGGACGTTCGGATGCACATTTTTAGGGGGAGCCCTAGTCCTGCTGAGTATAATGCATTATTGGCATTATGATGGTTCTGATATATGATCTCTCTTGAGGTTTTTCTGGTCTTGGTCATAAATGGTCATACTTGTATTTTTGATGAAAAGGTCTTGTTAAGACCCATGATGTAAAATTGTAATTTTCAGTCATGTAAGGACTTGACTTTTTCTGTAAACCCACTTGGTTGGGTAGCTGAGTCAAATTTGTAAACCCACTTGGTTGGGTATTTGAGTCTTTTATGTAAATCCACTTGGATGGATCTTTGATGTAAGTAAGAGTCATTGGTGATAGGAAGGTCATAGAGTCATATACTTCATTGAAAATTATGTTTGAAGATTCCGCATGAACTCAGGGGGAGCTTGGTCACTTCAGTATACATCAGATCTGCAGAACACTTCTTCTACTTGAGGATAACAGGGGGAGAGTGTGTTGGTTTTGATCCGCCCTTTGTCCTTGATGTCAAAGGGGGAGAATGACATGGTGTTTGAAATGGTGTCAAAGAATGGGGAGAGTGACATGGTGTCATTATCTGTTGTGATGATCAAACACCATCGTGCTTGCCATCAAGTCCAAAGGGGGAGATTGTTGGCAATATGATGCAGAGTGTTGTCCTTGATGGCAACCCACTGAATGAAGATGAAGACATGAGAATGTTGTCTTGTGTTGTCCTGACTTGATGAATCTGTTAGATGATGTAAATCTGATGAGTACAGAAGGTAATGATGGAAGGAATAGCAGGTGTATGCAGAGATCGCAGTGAAAAGAGTATGTCTCAGGAATCACTGTTTGTCCTAAGGGAAGTCGCGTATGCACGCGGGAAAGAACGTTCCAAGTCGCGTATGGGCAAAAGCGTTCATAAAGTGCAAAGCCAGGGGTAACTACCATGGTATTGACCCATTGTATTGGGTAATAATTCGTCTAAATGACCCCGTCCAGGAATACCATCGGAAGTAATGTAGTTTTGGCTCATGGTATTGAAAAAGGGGCTCATGGTATTGAAAAAGGGTAAACCTATATAAAGAGAAGAAATTCATTGTGCAAATCATAAGTGTGGGAGCAAGATGTCTGTGCTTGAATGAATACTTCTCTGTGAAGTATATCTGTATGGAAAGGGTAAAAGGTTTGATGATAGATATGAATCTATGATGCTCCTATGAAGAAATGATGAAGCGGACTATCTAGATCTGTAATGTATACGTATTTGTTTGGATACGGTTATGAAGTGATTAGATGCTGATGGCGAACATCGTCACGAAGTAAAAGGGGTAGAACCCAAGCTGATATGCAAATCTGAAAGAAGAAGTGTATGTGACTCAACAATGGTTGGTTGAAGATCTATATGCTACTTTATTGCAGAAGAAGCGCGTATATACGTGGCTTCGCTGAAGAGAAAGCGCGTATGCGCAATGAAATTGGTTCTGTAATTTGTACAGAAGTATACGCTGGTTTATGTGAACGGAAGCGCGTATATACGCGACTTTAGAGAAAGGAAAGCGCGTATGCAAACTAGGGTTTGCTGAAGTCTGTGGTAAGAAGTGTCTGATCTGTTCTGCTGGATTACTGATATCTGTCTGTGAGTTATATGTATCAGTTCATGTTTGACTGTGCTTAAAAGTATGGAATGGGTCCAATTTGAAAATATGATGAAACGAGGCTTGCAAGTTGTGCTCTATTGAAGTTGTTTGGATCCAGTGTGAAATTTGATGAAACGTGGTCCATAGAGGTTCTGAGGGTTGTAGCCTTCAGTCAGGGGGTCGTAGCTCCCTTCCAGGTGAGGCTGGTAAACGAGATCAGGGGGTCGTATCTCCCTTCCAGGAGAGGCTGGTAAACGAGTCAGGGGGTTGGAGCTCCCTTCCAGGAGAGGCTGGTAAATGAGCACAGGTGGGTGCCTGCGTGCTGGTAGGAGTCTGCACCAGCACATATGTTGTAAGATGTTTTCTCTATAATAAAATATTGAAGGCTGAGCAACTGCAGCGGTGGTTTTCTCCCGACTTGGGTTTCCACCTAAAAATCCTGGTGTTCATGTGTGATGCTTATGTGTGATGGTTTATTCTGTTCTTACTACACATGTTTACTGTTTATATAACATCTAATGAATGAATTATGGAATGATATAAGTGAAAAATTAATGGCATAATCAGATCTCTGTGTATACGCGAGTTTTATGAAGGATATCCGTGTGTATATGCTAGTTGGCTTCAGAAAATTAGCGTATGGGTTTTAGAGCATGAAAAAGTAAAAAGTTTTAGTTTGCCCTAAATACTGATTCACCCCCCCTCTCAGTATTTTTCCAAACAACTTGAACCTATTGACTGCACTTGAATCAACAGTAAGCATGATACTGAAATGACCAAGGAAACATAAGATGGATCGTATCTTCATGATGAAAATATAAATGAAAATATGGACCGTAGAACTTTTCCATGTAGTCATTTCTAGGATCAAAGAATACATGATCCGCTTGATGCTTCTCATGACATTCCTCAAAGCTTTGGACAACTCATACGCTTTGATCAACGACACAAGACTTCAATTGTGTGCTATCAAACTAATTTTTAAGAACAAGGTTTTTTCTTCAATCTCAAAAAAGAAAGGTAACAACACTCTCTCTTGAACAACACTCTCTCTTGTTTGTCACATTAACAACTTTAGAAGAGACCGATCTTGATCATGAAGATAATAATATTGAATTTGACCTTCAAAAACTTAAATGGCTTTCCCAATATTCTTAGCAACTTCATCCACAAATTGAATCTTATCTTCTGACTTGCACTCAAATGACTTCAGATTAGAAGACAAGGATAAAGAAAAATTTTCACCCACTTCTTCATTAGTGTGATTATTATTTGATGTAGGCTGATGCAAGAAATGACATGAATAATAAAATTCCTCCTTTACCTGAGGATTGTAGCAATTATCTTCCAATATTTCCTCTTGTTGTTTGAAATGATTCTCATACTCCTGATGATCAAAACATTGACAAGTCTGCTGCAAATTTTCATCAAACTCAGAGGATGTATCATAATTTTCATAAATAAACTCCTGCTATGTTTCATTTTCATCTAAGAAAGAGGCCTTCCTTTCTTCTTGGTGATGAAAGGGATTGTCATGAAGGGATTCTAAATTTTCCTCATCTATGAACTCATCATCTTCATAACAATTATCCAAATATTCAATAAAACTCACACAGTGTTTACAGCAGTCTTTGACCAGCAATAAGGAGGGATGACACTCTTCATACATCTCATAAAATGCAACATGGAAATTGGCAAGAGAATATAATGAACCATTTGGCAAGCTTTCATACCAAGACCATGCTTTTCCTTCCAAAGTGGCCATAAACATCTTCATGAGAAAATACTCAGGGAACTGAACCTTAATACTGTGTACATGCATATGGAATCTAACCAAATGAAAGCATCATTGTCTTTCTTTTCATATTTAAATATAGGAAGATAAGTTAACCATTTGACCTTTGGCATAGAATTTGGAAAACCAAGGATATGAGACCGATTCATAGGGGCATACCTGACATTTATTCTTGCAATTGAACTCATCTTGAAACTTCATCAAGCTACTGATCTTCAAGTAGTGGAGTCAACTTCCAATTTTTTATTTGATGTGTCGAGTTGCTAGAGAAGAAATACAGCCAATATGTGCCTAAGTGTCTGTTGCTCTCAGACCTTAGAACTTAAACTTTGTCGTTCTTCCCAGGGAAAATATACACCTTCGGTCCCGGCGGACGCACCAAAATGTTATCACAAAATTGGACCTGACAGGCTGCTTGATTAGACAATCTCATGTAACTATTTCAAACCTAATCTTTTGACTGAGTCTTAGCCTCCTCAGCCTGAGAGGGCTCTCTCAAGGGTTAATGATTTGGATAAAAATATACATGGCTAACTCTATTTAGGTAATAAACAAATAAATGATAGATGTAGGTTGAGAATCACATCAGAATGTACACATTGGGCTTATGGAGTTAAAGCTATTCAGTAATCCAACAAATCTACTTAACATGGAAGTTGAGGCATATCAGAGTTTTAGTCAATAGATAAACACATATGGAACTGTAAAAACATAATCAGTTCATTTATATAGGAAGTCAGAGCATCTAAAGATTAATTCTGATTAATATAGATAAACACCACTGCAATAGGATAATAAAAGAGATGAAAATAGAATAGGAACACACTCTTCTCATGACCACTTTGTTGACCTCCACAAAAGCAGGAAACAATACCCTATTTTTTAGGCATAAGGTCCTTTGCATTCTTTGAACATTTTGACCATCAATTAAAATTCATTTCGTGGTCCTTAGCTGTTGGAGATTATTTCAACATGTCTCATCACTCATCCCTAGCCTCCAGCTATCCAAAACCGCTTCCAAAACTGTTCAAAAGTGTTGTAATCTACTACGCTACGAAAACACAGCAGTTTCGTAGCACCTTTATAACACTGCCATTTTAAGCTTTAATTCTCCAAAAACTGAATTCTTTCCACTAGCATCATTTCACTTACCCTTTAATACATCTCCTATGGTAGTTACAGCTCTTGAATCACTCTTCAACCTTTAAAAACTAACCAAAATGAGCAAGAAAAGCAGCAACAACAATTTCGTAATGCTTTTCTGCTTTTTTACATTAAATGCGCTATGAAATTGCTGAGTATGTAGATTTTTCTTAAAATTTTCCAAGTGAAAAGTGTTATTGCCCAAAACGAAAAATATTACCTGTCCTCATCATCTACAAAACACACCAACCATATACTAACTTCATTTTAGCTTCCTTGACACATTTCTTCTTCATTTGCAAATTTTTCCTGTTTTTTCCTGAAAAATAGGTCTTGGGATAGAGCCTATACCTCATAATTCATGATGTAGTTTGAGAAATAGAAGGAGTTTTTTGTATTCCATTATGTCTTGAATAAAAACCGCTCTTTTGTTTTTGAAATACATCTCCTGCTGTCCAGAAACTGCATTTGAAAAACATGTGTAAAACAGGAAAACTTTGTTTTTCTAAAAATAGTGCTTCAAATAAATCCTTGGATATCCAAACTGATAACACCTGTAAGAAAAGTGAGAGAGGTTATTGTTATTTGATATTTGTTTGAAAATAACCTCTCTCAATTTCTTAAATTACCTTTCTATTTTCCCAGAAACCACCTTTGAATTTGACTACTCAAAACAATCATGTACACGACAATTTCGTAACAGTGTTTTCACAGCGCAATTTAATTTATCATTTTCTGCTACCTCCTACTCAATGTTAAGAAACTGAGAGAGGTTTTTGTAGTTTGGTCTATTATGTAGAGAAACCTCTTTCAGTTTTCTAAAATTTGTTTTCAGTTTCTCAGAAACCACCTTTGAAGTTGAATGTTCAAAAGTAAAAAAACATAATTTTGCTTCATATTTTTGTCTGAAACTTTCATCAGTTTCGTAGCACTTTTTGCTTTTTTTACATTGAATGTGCTACGAAAACAATGTTTCTTGGCTTATTAGGTAGTTTTTGCAAAAAAAAATTTGGAAATGAAATGCAATTGGATAATGATGAATGTTTGACATGAAAGAGCTTTAAAGAAGGCTTTATTTGAACCTTAGGATGAGCTTCAAACTATAAAAAATATAAAACCTTCCCTTAATCAAACCTAAAATGACTCCTAAAACCCTAATTTGACCCATGAACTTATGTAACCTTTTCAAAATGATGTTTTGAATTTTTTGAGTGATAATGAGAGGATTTGACTGCCTGTGCAAGTCGCAAAGAAGTGGAGATTAGGTCTTTCAGATCTAGTCCATTTCGTTTCTTTTTCAAGTGGAGGAGGGTTCTACTTTCATTGGAGTGACCGTATTGAAGACATTGAGCATCATTTTCATATCTGCTATAGGCCAAATGTATTTTTATCCCTACAACAATATAGATCCGTATATACGTATTTCCCTCATGGTGTATTTGGCAGGGTGTTTCAGCACATCATTTGGAGAGTGATTTTCTAGGTGTTGGGGATTTTCCCTTCACTTTGGATATCTGTAGGAGGAGATCATTTTATTGTATATATCAGATCAGATCCACTTTCTATATCTGAATATTTATGTAGATCTTCAGTCTTAGATCTTAGATATACAACTTTTACATGGTGTTTTACTGAAAACCCCAAGAGGGTTCATTAGAGGAGCTTGTATAGTGCCTAGATCTGGTATAGATCTAGCTTTTTGTACACATACTTGCTCTAGATATAAAGTGTAATATACAGCTATTGTAGAGTCCATTAAATAACATTGTAAGGCTTTTTCAGTCTTAATACATGGTTGCAACACCTCATTTTGAGGGATTTCTTCATTGGAGACTTGTATTTTCTTGTTATGCATCTTATGGGCCACTTTTTACATACATTTTTCTACTGTAATAACAAATGAAAGATATCCATATTGGTCTCCTTCTTTGCCTATGATGAACTGCATTATTTTTATATCATTCTGCATTGTATTGGTGCATTCCCCATTTGGGAATATTACAGAATATTACAGATCCTAACTTAGACTATAAATTATTTTGTGACCCCCGTGGGGAGAATTTAGTGAGTTTTGTTAAGTTAGTTTTAGATGTCTTTGCTTTGCTTAGTGTGTGGATGTGTGTGAGAAAAGGTGAACAAGCACATAGTTTTAACATGTGATATGCAAGATCCTTTTCAAAATCCCCCCTATTAAAATTATGTGTTCTATTGTTTCTTGCTCAAAGAAAACATGTATGGATATGGGCCGCTTTCTCTATTTTTCCTAGTTAATCTATGTGATCAACTATAGGGCGATGGTGAGTTGTGAATAGAGAGCGTTCATATGCTTGCCTAGTATCATTGAAGGGTGCAAAGGCAATCGATATTACTTGCTCTTATATCGACAATTCAATCCTGGTCGTGAGATCCTAGTGCAAAAATTGAACTAAAATAATGACTTTTACACTAGAAAAATAATTAGCTAAGCATGTGTGGACTTGGGCCACTTACTTTGGATAATTATCTAGGTATTTTGGTACCTAAATTTGCAAAACATAAAAAAATTTGGAATGCAAGTTAATTTTCCCTCCTACTTAAACTATGTGTGAACTTTGCAAAAGTCAACTTGAAATAAAACTTACACTAATCCTACAAAAAGCAGCTAAGAGTGAGCTTTAGAAAGATGCGGGGCAACTCAACCAGTGTTGGTAGATGTATTATGGGCTACCAAGCACTTTACAAGCAGTAAAAGATAGAAATATGGGAGAAATTTATCATTCTGTCTTTTGTGCGCAAAAGGATGAAACATGTGCGATATCTACGCACAGGTCAGCTCTGAACGCGCACCTTGGGCATGCTTGTCTGTGGGAAATGTGCGCAAGTTCCTGTAAATGTAATTTTTTGGAGTTGTTCTGCTTCAATTTGTCACTTGGGATGAGCTAGGGACTGAAGGAGAGAAAGGGGGCAATTTCAGCCCAACTCCATAGCATAGACGGAGGTCTCTACAAAAATGCACAACCACATAAACTTCGAAATAAAATTTAGTGGAGTTGCCAATCCTGTGTTAGTGTGTTTGGTGCAGGCATGTACAAAATCACACCAACTTAAGGGATGTGGTTTTCCCTCTTAAGTTATTGGTCACAGGCAGAAAATATATGGAGTCAAGAAAGTTAATGGAACATGCTAGAACATATACATACTAGATAGAGAACTAACATGCATATTCAAACATAAAAATTAAAATAAAACTGAAACAAATAACAAAAAAGCTCTAAACAGAGTCAAACAACTTCAATCATCCAAACGACTGCGCTTACGTGCCCCATTATTGAGTGCTGGTAGGAAATGAGGATGAAAATTTAACCCACTTACCAAGGGGCCCTTAGAACTTGGGGTTCTAAGTCTCGATGCAAGGATGTCTTTACTTTCAAGCTTCCTTGGCGCAAAGTCTCCCTCTATCTACTATGGCGGACTGAAGTTGTTGGATGGCCAACAACTGAGTCCCCTCTATCTCTGCTCTAGATCACACATTGCTGGTATTGCTTGGGGAAATTCTAGCCAGCATAACAATGTGCTCTCAATTTTTTCATCCCTTGGTGGCCTTTTATATGAGAATTCAAATCCTCCTTCCCTCTCTTGGTACATTGTGGATGGTGACCCAATAGAGGAGGGTGATTCCATTGTGTCCCACATTTATTCCATTGTGTTCTCCCTTTATGTCCTAAGGAAGCTTGGGTGGTTTTTCTTAGGTGGCTTCAAGTGTGGAATCAATGTCCTGGAGTGTGCTTTTTGTGGTCCCAGAAAGTGACTTCCGCCACTCATAGAATTGCGTGCTTTTTGGGTCAAAAGTTGTGCAAAGGCACGCTTATCGAAGGATTTTGCATGGAAAAGCATTTATGACTAGTTCAAATTTTATTTTTCCTCAGACCTTAGAGATTTTTAAATACTTTCAGATTCTCTAATGTCTCTCAACCCTGTAAATCCTTCTGCCTAACATTAAATAATGTCGTCTTTTCTTGTACGATTTTCCAGTGTTAATAGGTTGGATGGCTGAGTTATTTTGAAAAATTACAGGGTTTCAGTGAATTGGTCGCTTTAGAATTTTCCCAAGCCTTAGTTGAACAACACTATGTGGTAAGGGGCTTCATAATCTTTGTTACAAAAGAAATTATCACAAAAGTGTCAAGGCTTCCTAGGATAGAAGAACAATGGTTCTCAAGGAAAGTTCCTAATCCTAAAGCTAAGTCCATATTCTTATAGGAGGAAGAATAAATGACTCCCAAGCATAGGAGTTTTGATAGAACATCTCTTCCTCACCCTTGAGAATATGTAGCCCTCTTCATCCAAAAATTCATTACCTATAAGGGTCGTTTTGGAATTATTTTTAATTATCACTTTCAGTTGGCACACCTGAGGACAGGGTGGTTGATTAATTTACAATACTACTTGTTGAAGTCATTACAACACATGGTGGAGGTTGTGAAAGGGTAAATTTTTAGAAACTTGCATCACTAACCATGTTCTTATTAAATTAATCAGTATGCATTCATTACAGATACAATGGAGCTCGTGGCATGCTTTGATAATGATACCTTGTGCTGGTGTGAATGAGGATAGCATAAAGAGAGCATTTAAGTAGCACCCAGTGTTGAAGCAGCCCCTAGCGCTGAAAAAACACCAAGTACTGAAGCAACACCCAGCACTGAAACAACACTTGATGTTGAAACTGATACATCTTCTAAGAGAAAGAGAACCACATGCTCTAAGAAGAGTAGGCTTCATACACCTCCTATGATTGGTTGAAAGAACGCTAAGAGGTGGAGTTCCATTAGAATGGCCCCTAGTTCATCCTCACGAGGAAGGGAGACATGGATAGAATAACTTCTGGTGGTGTCTAGTGACTCATTAGAGGAAAGATGAGGCAGGTTCCTGATTGTAGGGGAAGTGTTGGAGGAAGAAACTGTTGGAATAACAATTGTGCTTGAAACTGGAGCTAAGGAAGTGAGGACCCATGGAGGGACTAAGGGAGTATCAATAAAGTTAATAGTGAATTAAATTAAAGTGAAAAGGTTAATTGGTGGAATAACCCTTGGGAAAAGGGTGTGAGTATCTTTTTGACGAGAAGAGACTCAAAAAAACTACTACTACAGCTAAGGGGAACATGTTGATACAATTGGACTTGATGGGTTTGAGGAGAAACAAGACAAAGAAAAGTAAGAGAAGTTTGTGGAGGAAGGCCCTTCTACAATTGAAATACCAACTATTACACCGAAGCCTGAGCAAGAACCAGAGAAACAACAGGAGTCAGAAGGACCTGTAATAGAAGATCACACAGAAGAATAAGAGGTTGTTACTTCATCAAGTAAGATGAAAATTGACCTTGTCATTCAAATTGAAAATCTGAGAAAGGAAAATGAGGATTTAAAGAAACAACTTGCCTTAGTTAAAGAAAAACTTCGTTTTAAGAATGAAACTAGATTGGATATGTTGGCATAGGTTGTATAAATGGCATCATCTATTGTCTCAAAAAAACTTTGTAAGGGTTGCTAAAAAATCCTTGAGGAGGCTAAAATCATGGAGATTATTATTATTTCAGTTGGAGTACAAGTGGGGAAACCTGACAAAGAATTTTAACCTACTATTCCATAAGAACTTGCTGATTACGTTGATGTTACACAAGAATTAGCAGTCAAAGTAGAGTAGGAAGAATGTAATAGACCTGGGTTAAAAGTTCATGTAATAAAAGTTAATAAAGGAAAAAATAAGACCACGGTTAAGGGAAACTTATTCCAAGCTGAATGTTGGGAAAAACATCCTAGTGTGGGTGTTCATTTCGGTTATTATGGCTAAGGGAAATTGGAAAAGGAAATGGCAAAGGCATTAAAAATGAAAAAAAATAAAATTTGGCACATTTATTTATGAAAATAAAGTAAATTAGGAGAAAATAAAGTTGAAAATTCATTGGTTGCATGTGAGGAGGAAATTGAAGGAAAATAATGGAAGATGGAGAAAATAGAGGCCTTATTGATAAAAATGCTTATGAGGATGAGTTGGTAAATTTTTTTCACTTCACCCTTTTGTCAGTTCACCTTTGGAGCTCTCTCTCTCTATTCTCTCTTGCTCTCTCTCTCTCATTCTTGGAAACTTAGAGTTTTCTTGGAGCATTTAAGAATTGTATCAAGAAAGGGAAAATCAAGCAAAGGAAGAACAAGGAAATTAAAGAAAAGGAAAGATTAAGCAAGGAAGAGAAGGATCAAGCAGCTTCAAAAAGAATACTTGCAGGTAACAAATTTCATGTATGATTTTCTAGATATTTTTGACATGCATGGTATGTGCATGTTGGTATTTAGTTCTTTTGTTTTCGGTGGCATGGTTTTGTTGGGTTTTGATAATGGTTTTAAGCCTTGCCTTTCCTTTTTCTCTATAGGCATGGTGTGATTGGATTTTTCTCGGTTTTTAGCATTGGAATTATCATATGGTTTCGTAATCTGGGGTGGAGGTGATCTCGAGTTCATTTCCAAAGGCCTAGTAACCCCTTGACCATTTTTGGCGGGACACACGGTAAAGCCTGAGGGTGGTGTCTTGGTAATGGCCTAGTGATCTGATGTGGATTGCAGTAAAGCCTGAGGGTGGTGTCTTGGTAATGGCCTAGTGATCTGATGTGGATTGCAGTAAAGCCTAGATACAAGGAGATGTAAAATTCCTCAAGGATGGTGAAGGAATCCTGAGGCATTCCAAGCTAGGTTTGGTTTTGTGATCTCATAGTCAGTTTAGGTGAGATCACAGTATGGTGAGGGTGGATGTGGTTTAACCTTTGGATTCTCTTGGTTGTTTTAGATTGGTTTGCCCCATAAGATCCCATATTCATGCTTAGAATATGGAATGAGGTTGATTGGATGAAAGAAAGATTTGGTTTAGCCATGTCTATGGTCGGGTGGCACTGAAGCATCAACTTGGTTGGCTCTTTGGCTATGTTTAATAAAATTTAAGTTCTTTGATTTTTACTTGTAATTATGTGGCTTTAATGGTTGTTATCTCATGGTTATTTATGTGGTTAAAAGCATGGTTATGTGTTTGGTTCTGGTCACGGTTCATTTCATGTTTTTACTTGTAACTGAAGAATAATGGATCCTTCTTGATAAGTTTCATATGAATTTTCAGTCCCTTATGTTTAGTCTTGTATTCATGACCTATATATTGAATTTTTTCCAAGTGTTTGAAATTTTTTTAGTCCTAGTTGGGGGTGGTCAGGGCTAGTCCTAGAGTCATTTTTTGGTTTACAAGATTTTTCCTTATGTAATTATGATTTTTGAAAGTTACAGGGATTTCTGGGCAGAGGTCTATCCCCAGCCCTGGAATCTAGCCTTAAAATTCATAGACGATGGCACACCATTGATTAATTTGGTCCACAGTCACACTGATGTTGGCTTATGCATGTGACTGGGATGTTCTAGTCGCAATTAGGCCTTATCAAGGGAGCGACTAGGGGTAAAACTCAGGGAAAAGTCATGTTGGCTCAGGGGATGGACACCTGGAGGGGTTGGGTTGCTCCTGGAGAGTCATGTGGCACCTGAGGGAAGTCAATAAGGTTTTTTGTCGACTCCATTTCCTTAACTTCACCTAGGAGTTTGATTCTGTTTGTAACTACCCCTCATCTCATGCTTACCTTGGGTAAGCTAGTGAAAGTGGATAGATGTGACAGGAGGTGTGCATTACAAGTGGTATCAGAGCATGGTTCAAACACTTGGACCAGATGGGTTGAATGCATGTTGTTATGCATGTATTGTCATGGTTAAGGTTTTCATGCATAATATAATTGCATGATTTTTATGCCATTATGATGTTATTAGTATGTTTTGATGTTGATTTGTTGGCTTAGATAGAGAAGGAGATATAGATCATAAAAGTGAGGTTGCAACACTAGACTTTGGGGTAAGAGTGTAATACAGGTATTATATGTTTGGCATGCAAGTATGTTGGTTAATGATTGTTATGAGAATTAGGGTTATTTACATGTATTTCAGTCTATGGTTGTTGTGGTTATATGGCACAATATATGTTAGTTAATCAGTGTGATCATATGCACATGTGTAGATTAGTCATGAAGGATAGTAACTTTTTGTTATATGCATTATGGTAATATGCATGATGGTTATGGTCATTGTAATTAAGATGTTGATGGTATATGTATCATGCTAATTTGGATTTGCCTATGTGGATGGTTAGGGTTATGACATTCAAGTATGACTCGATATGCTTTTGATATTGTGTCATAATAAGCTAGACTAACTTTACATATGTGATTGTTATGCATGAATGACAATTGTTTATGAGTTTATGATGTGAACATGTTAGATAGTTATCGTTGTGGATATCATGACCTTAATTATGTTTGGGTTGATATGTTGTGCAGTTATATCGTGCTAATCTAGATTTATTGTTCTGATAAGATAGCCTCCCCTCAGATACATTGAGGTATGAGTTTGATTATGTCATCTAATTGGTGTTTGAGTGTTTGATTATGTCACCTATTTGGTATGAGTTTACTTATGTCATATACTTGGTGCTTGAATGTTTGATTATGTCATCTAATTGGTGTTTGAGTGTTTGGTGTCTATTATGTCATCTTTGTGTTGTTTGAATGTTTGACTAGTTGCATGATATGAGTTTGTATCTATAAGATTGCATGAAGGAGTGATCTTGTTTGAGATGGTTGCACAAACACATATGTGATGAGAACAACTTATATTTACTTAAGTGTAAGTAGGTGATAGTTGTAGCATTATGTATTATTGTCGATGAATATGAGTTGATTATTGATTATGACATGGTTGTTAGACTTGGTAAAGGTTGATTTCAAATTAATAGATATGATGTCTTGATATTTGGAACATGTGGATGAAATGTGTGTTTAGTTACAAGGCAACATGCTTGGAACAACAAGGTAAGATAATTGGTATATTGTTACATTTATTTATTCACTGAAAATTATATGTTTATGGCAGTGTGATACAGGTAATTTCATTGAAAATAGATTGCCATGAAATCTTGAAGAAGGCTCGGAGATTTATTTTGGAAGTATTGGGAAGCCATGGGGATTGAGCCATGGTGTTTGTTGCTAGTCTTATGCTTTTGGTATTTTTTGATTTTTTGTGCTTGATTGTGGCTTTGTTTATGTCTATTGTATGGCCATACCACTTTGTTTGTGGTGTCATATTGCTATTGGTTTTCATGGGTTTCTCTTGGTTTCTTTTGGTTCTTTCCTTCTTTTTTTTAAGGGTCTTGGGGATTGGTTGGGAAAGAGGAAAGTTAGTGGACCTCAAGGAGACCTGAATGAAACCTAACAGGTAATGTAAGACTTGGATGAAGCTTGGTGCATGCATAAGGGTAGCTGAAGGAAAGAGTACAACAATTGGTTGGATTGGTCGGGTCCATTGGGGTAAATGGATGGTGGAAAGACAATCATGAGAAAGGTAACATGAAAGGTAAATAAAATGGATTTGAGGCGTCAGATGTCTCAGCTAAGTTGGGACTTGTTGTTCTCAATGTTGTGCATGATGTGGATGGATAAAGGGATTTGTATTAACCTAAACCTTATTATATCTAGTAATTGTGTTGTGACTATGATTATGATTGATGTTTATATGCATTTATGTATTTATGTGTGTATGCATGTATGTAGTTGACTGACAGGGTCATTAGGGTTATTTTGTGCTAGTGTGAATGACATGAAGAGGTTATGGGTCTTATGAGGAATCAAGTTGGAAGAGTAACCCTTACATATCTATGAGGTCAATATCGTTTGTACATGAATTGATATTATATGCTTGTACTGTGTCTATGTTTATGTTATGGACATGTAATGCTGAGGGGTACATCAGTGAAGTGAAAATAGTGTGATTTGCGGCATGCTAGGATAAGAATGGATAATGGAAAGACATTGGAAGTAAGGTTGCTTGGTAGACTCAATGTGTGGTCTATGGATGTGTAGTATTACTATTGTATATATGTTTTACATGTTGCACCTTGTTGAAAATGCAACAATATGATGGAGCTTAGTGAAATGAAGTCGCCTTCACTAAGTGGGCCCGCAGGCTATTTTTGGCACAAAGTCTATTTTTAGACTATGTCTATTTTTAGACATATGGAGCATGGTCCAGGGGTTGCAGTATATTATTCTTGGATGATTGTGTTGGTCGGGGGTCGAGCCTTCCGTGAGCTTTGCACGAGATCAAGGGGGTCGATCTCTTCAGAGAGGTCGGGTAAACGAGTCGTGTTGGAGCTCCTTCTGTGGAGAGGTTGGCAAACGACATGTGTGGGTGCTCGCGTGCCGGGTGTGAGTTCCACCAGCGCACACATGTTGTAATTAAGTTTTCTCTATAATAAAATATTGGCTGGGCTGAGTAACCGGCAAATGGTGGGCTTCCCGACTGGTTTCCACCTAAAATCCCGGTGTTCATGTGTGTGTGATGCTTATGTGTGATGGTTTATTCGCTCTTACCGCATATGTTTACCGCTATAACATCTAATGAATGAATGATGGAATGATATAAGTGAAGAATTAATGGCATAATTAGATCTTCGTGTATACGCGAATTTCATTTAAGAATATCCGCGTGTATACGCTTGGCCAGGTCTAGCAAAGTCGTATGTTTTAGAGCATGAAAAATTGAAAATTTTTAGTTTTCCCTAAATACCGATTCACCCCCCTCTCAAAGATTTTTCCAAACAATTGGCATCGATGTGTTCTTCAGAAGCTTGACGCTTGAAGGAGATCCGTCTAATGGGAAGCCAAGAAGGAGTGATGTCTATAAATCCACCTTTATCTTCAATGGAAGCAATCTGATATTCTCGTAAGGTACGAACAAAAGCATATCTCAGCAGTCTTGGTGCAGAGGTATGGGCAATCGTGGAGGAAGGTTATCAATACCCTGCTATTCCTACCGATGCAGCCAGAAGTGAAGAAGTATGAGATCAATTCAAAGCATTAAATGTCTTATTAGGAAGCATGAGGAACCAATTTTCTAAAGTGATGCAAATATTCACAGTAAAAGAAATATGGGACAAAATCTGTTCTTAGTTTACGTATGAGACACAAAGCTGTAAAAGTGCAAACTCCAAACTCTTAGAATTGAATATGAAAATTTGAAGATGCATAGTGATGAGAGAAGGCTCCATTTTTCCACGCTTCCGATGATATTGTAAATCGAATGAGAAATTTGGGTGAAACCATAACTGATACTACTTTGGTGGAAAGTCTTAAGATCCGACTTCAAAATTGGACTTCAAAAGCTGTACTTATTGAAGAAATGCATCCGCAAACTCTTACTACTATTGTTCAATTACAGGCTCTGATCGTTTTTGAAATGAGACAAGGAGGTCCGTCTCAAATCAAAGAAGCTTTCTTTTGCTGCATTCAAAGATGAAAAGAAAAGGAAGTATCAAAGAATCCAAATTTATATATCCCAAGAAGAAGAAGCTGGTTTCAGGGAGGAAGCTCCAACTAGGTAATTGAAGATTCAAAGGTAAGCTTCCTTTCAAATGTTTTGAGTGTGGAAAAGTTGGTCATTATGCTGCAAAATGTCCTTATAAAGAAAGATCTGCTAAAGGAAAAGAAGTAGCAAGAAGGAATAAGAACCGATTTAGCTCTAAGAAAAGTTACTATACTAATGAAGACAAGATGGGTCATCCTCGATAGTGAGAAAGAATGTGAAGAAGATCTAGACTTCATGGCATTTGAACAAGGAAGAAAAATGATACTTTTATGGATGTTTTAGAGGAAAATTATTTTCTTGAAGAAAACAATCAACTCAAATCACGCTAGAAGAATATAAAATTTTAGAAGAACAAGTAAGATAATCGAGAGACCATTGAAAAGCAAGCTTTGAAGAAGCAAAGAAACACATTGAGAAATTAGAATAGAAGTGGTAAGTCAAGAAAAGAAGTTGAGAAAGTAAAGACTTTGAATCTTAGATTTGGTTAAAGGATCAGTAAAAAACCCATGAGATTATCAAGGTACAACGCCTCTTCCTTATAAAGACAAGACTTGGATATATCCCAGAATCTTCTCAAGCTTCAGCACCTAATTATCTAAAAGCAACATAAATGGTTTACTACATTCAGCCACTCAGCAAGGGAATAAGGATCTTTACAATGTAGAGCATGATCATCTCAATTCAAGGAACATTAACAGTGGATAGCTTTCAAAGAAGCTACAACCAACAAAAATTCAGAGGGAGATCATGATCGCAAAAAATTTCTACTAATGGACAATGTTTCACATATCACAATTTTGGTCATAAAGATGTCACTGTGTTGCATATAAAACCATCATGACAAGAGAAGCAAGAAAGAAAAGGATGAATATTGAACCTAGCGAAGAACACCTATAACAACTTTCTCCTCTTCAAACGGGTTGAATGTACTTATTGCAATAACACTGGTCATGAAGAACGAGAACAGAGCATGTCCACAAAAGAACATGTTCCCTCAAGCTCTAAAGTGTGGAAAAATAAAAGAAATACCGGTTGAAAATTGTGGGATAGCATGTTTATGTATAGAAGAAAATCAATGGGTACATCGATGGGGGGTGCTCAAGACACACATGACGTGTGACAAAAGCAAACTCCTTACTTATAATGCTCTATGAAAAGGAAAAGAAAGTTACATTTGGAAATGATACTCCCGTTGTAATTAAAGGAAAAGGGGTCAAGAGCCAAAAGAAAAGGTGAAGGCTAATGATGTCATGTATGTGGATGGATTAAGGCATAACTTTGTTAAGTGTAAGTCAAATGTGTGATCAAGGAAATTCATGTCTTTAGTTCAAAAGAATGTGTGGTTCGTGATCTCGATACTGCAAATCATTATAAAAAGGAAAAGGAAATCCAAGCAACCCGTATATACCTAACGGCATAGATCAATGTTACATACAAGTTCAAAATCGGCTATGGCATATGTCAGACCGAGCTTCTCTCTCAAATCAACAAAGAAAGCAACTTCAAGTCGTCGGTCTTCCCAATATTAACTTACGTAAAGTATCATATGCAAATCTTGTCAATTCGATGCTGTGACTGTGGAAAATTATTTAATGCCAAAGAAGGATCATCAAGTGAGCCTCAACTCATTCATACCGACATTCAGGACCTATGAGGAAAAAGTCACCACGTGGGGGAAGAATACTATATCCTATTTATCGATGATTACTCTGCACGTGTTGATCTGTCTATTAAACACAGCATTTAAACACAGAAAATGGTGATCTCAAAGCATCGGGTAGAAAATGAATTAGATCTAAAAATCAAGTGTCTTAGATCCGATCGAGGAGGAGAATACATCAAATGAATTCTTTGAATTTGTGAACAACATGGCATAAAAAGATATTTCTCTATAAAGAGCACTCCACAACAAAAATGGCGTAGCAAGAATGAATAGAACAATTCAACAAAATGGCTAGAGCTATGCTTGATGAGATTCTCGGAACCCCGACATGTTCACCTGGGGCTACAACACATACAGCCAGCCTAACATTCTCAACAAGGCTCATGTTTGGGTAAAGAAAGGACAAAACTGATATGAACTCGGGTACGTAGTTCTCCCCTCTCGTGAAGCATTTTAGAGCTTTGGAAGTAAATGCTTTATCAAAAATAATGATGAAAAGCTTGGCAAGTTTGAACCTGATCGATGAAGGGAGATTTCTGGTCACTCATCTACAAGCAAAGCATACAAATGTTACAATAAAAGGCTTCGAAAGATCATTAATGTATTTGATGTTGTTATCAGAGTTCTACAGCCTCTAAAGAAGAAAAACAAACATCAAAGAAGATGAGCAGACTTATGTCCTTCTACATCAAATAGAAATGATATAGACAAAGGGATCCAATGGAAGGTCCTGAAGATGATCCATCCGTAAGTTTCTCCACCCGATATGTTCAAAAGAATCATCCCGAATCTCAAATTGGGAGACAAGGATTCAGTGTACAAACAAGAAGAACTCTGGGATCTTCAGTCATCTCGGGCACTTCTATCCACAATTGAACCAGCACGTCAATCAAGCCGGCAAAGATGAATGTTGGAAGCAAGCCATGGATGAAGAACTGATCAAATTGAAAAGAATGACACTTTGGGAATTTCAAGACCACAATGATAAAAATATCATTTGGAACTAAATGGATTTTCAAGAAAAGTTAAATGAGAATGGAGATGTTATAAGAAATAAAGCTAAACTTGTTTGCAAGGGGTATGCTAAAAAATAAGGTATAGATTGTGAAGAAACTTTTGCCTCTGTAGCTAGACTTGAAGCCATAAGAATGTTTCTTGCTTTTTCAAGCTTCCAACAAATCAAAGTTTATCAAATGGATGTTAAATCTGCTTTTCTCAATGGTGATCTAGAAGAATAAGTTTATATAGAACAACCAGAAGGATTCATTTCGGGAAATGATGAAAAACTTGTTTGTAGACTTAAAAAATCTCTATATGGTCTCAAACAAGCTCCAAGGGCATGGTACTATCGTCTTGACAAATATCTTCATCAACAAGGTTTTTCAAAGGGGTCTGTTGATAGCAACTTATACACAAAAACTGAAAATGATAAACTATTGATTGTGGTTGTATATGTTGATGATATCATTTTTGGAAGTAATGAAGAGTCTATGAGTCAAAAATTTGCTTCGTAAATGCGACAGAATTTGAAATGTCCTTACTTGGGGAACTAACATTCTTTCTTGCTTTAAGTGCATCAAGCAGTGAGATGGTATATTCCTATCACAAGAAAAATATCTTAAACAAAGTCAAAGAAGTATGGCATTGGAAAATTAGCCTTTAAGTATTCCAATGATAACGGGTAAATCTACAGTTCTCGTGATGATTATCCCATGGTGAATCAACCAGAATATAGATCCATGATTGGAAGTCTTCTTTATCTAACCAGGAAAAGACCTGACATTATGCATGCAATTGGGATTGTTGGACGATTCGAAGCTAATCCAAAAGAGTCACACCTTCAGGCTATAAAAAAAATATTCAAATATCTACAAGGGACTCAAGACTTTGGTCTATGGTATCCAAAGAATGTTGATCTCACTCTTCATGCTTACACAAATGCAGATTTTGTTGGAAATGTTGGTTATCGAAAAAGTACTAGTGGTGGTGCATTCTATATGGGGCCCCAATTAGTATCTGGAAATCTGGTTAAGACAGAAGCAAAATTTATCACGTTTATCTGTCGGAAATGAATAATTGGGTGCCATCTTGTTTCCTCAACTCCTTTGGATGATGCAAACCTTACAAGATTTTCAAATCAAATGTACACCTCTATCCCCATTAGTGTGAAAATACAAGTGCCATCGGTATTTCAAAGAATCTTGTTATGCATTCGAATACCAAGCACATTCCCATCAAGTATCACTTCTTACGTGAACAAGTGCTTGAGCAAAAGGTGAAGTTGGAGTATGTTCCCTATAAAGAACAAGTTGCTGATATCTTTACCAAACCTCTGCCCAGGGAAGCGTTCGAGTATCTAAGACAGAAGCTGGGAGTGTTTTCTGCCAGTAAAAAGAACAAATATGCCTTAGAAATATAGAAGATGGTAGTGGATACGCGGATTTCATGAAACACAGTCGCGTATATACGCGAGTTCATGCACATAAAACCACGTATGTCTGATTGCTGACAAATTTCTGTTTGGGGTCAGCTCTCTTCAGCACAGCTACAGTACTGTTTGGTATCTCTAGTATCTCTGGTGATGTTCCAGCTCTTATAATATTGTTTCAATCTCTAATGTTTTAAAGATGCCTTGGTGATTGGTTGAAAGTGTTCAGGATGCACAAACTAAGGGGGAGCCTTATTCATATGGAAAGGATGTTCGGATGCACATTTTCAGGGGGAGCATTAGCTTTGCTAAGTATAATGCATTATTGGCATTATGATGGTTCTGAAATATGTTCTCTTTCTTGAGGACTTTCTGGTGTTGGTCGTAAATGGTCATATTTGTAATTTAATGAAAAGGTCTTGTTGAGACCCATGATGTAAAATTGTAATATTCAGTCATGTAAGGACTTTTCAAATTTGTAAACCCACTTGGTTGGGCAGCTGAGTCAAATTTTGTAAACCCACTTGGTTGGGTATTTGAGTCTTTTATGTAAATCCACTTGGATGGATCTTTGATGTAAGTAAGAGTCATTGGTGATAGGAAGGTCATAGAGTCATATACTTCATTGAAAATTATGTTTGAAGATTCCGCATGAACTCAGGGGGAGCTTGGTCACTTCAGTATACATCAGATCTGCAGAACACTTCTTCTACTTGAGGATAACAGGGGGAGAGTGTGTTGGTTTTGATCCGCCCTTTGTCCTTGATGTCAAAGGGGGAGAATGACATGGTGTTTGAAATGGTGTCAAAGAATGGGGAGAGTGACATGGTGTCATTATCTGTTGTGATGATCAAACACCATCGTGGTTGCCATCAAGTCCAAAGGGGGAGATTTTTGGCAATATGATGTAGAGTATTGTCCTTGATGGCAACGCACTGTATGAAGATGAAGACATGAGAATGTTGACTTGTGTTGTCCTGACTTGATGAATGCATTAAATGATGTAAATCTGATATATCTACAGAGAGTACGGAAGGCAATGAAGAAATGAATTCAGCATGTGCTAAATCTATGGTGAAAAGAGTATGTCTCAAGGAATACGCGGATTTGTCTAGGATAAGTCACGTATGTATGCGGGAAACAACGTGCCAAGTCGTGTATGGGAAAAAAGCGCTCATAAAGTGCAAAACCAGGGGTAACCACCATGGTATTGACCCATTGTATTGGGTAATGATTCGTCTAAATGACCCCGTCCAGGAATACCATTGGAAGTAATGTGGTTTTGGCTCATGGTATTGTTTTGGCTCATGGTATTGAAAAGGGGCCGATGGTATTGAAAAAGGATAAACCTATATGGGAGAAGAAATTCATTGTACGTCATGGGTGTGGAGCAAGATGTCTGAGCTTGAATGAATACTTCTCTATGAAGTATATCTGTATGAACGGGTAAAGGTTTGATGATAGATCTGAATCTATGATGCTCCTATGAAGAAATGATGAAGCGGAATATCTAGATCTGTAATGTATCTGTATTTGCTGGATCTGGTTATGAAGTGATTAGATCTGTGATGAGGCGAACATCTGTCTGAAGTAAAGGGTAGAATCTGAACTGAATGTCTGATCTGAAGAAGTATGCAGCTCTGTAATGGTTGAAGATCTATATGCTACTTTATTGCAGAAGAAGCGCGTATATACGTGGCTTCGCTGAAGAGAAAGCGCGTATGCGCAATGAAATTGGTTCTGTAATTTGTACAGAAGTATACGCTGGTTTATGTGAACGGAAGCGCGTATATACGCGACTTTAGAGAAAGGAAAGCGCGTATGCAAACTAGGGTTTGCTGAAGTCTGTGGTAAGAAGTGTCTGATCTGTTCTGCTGGATTACTGATATCTGTCTGTGAGTTATATGTATCAGTTTCATGTTTGACTGTGCTTAAAAGTATGGAATGGGTCCAATTTGAAAATATGATGAAACGAGGCTTGCAAGTTGTGCTCTATTGAAGTTGTTTGGATCCAGTGTGAAATTTGATGAAACGTGGTCCATAGAGGTTCTGAGGGTTGTAGCCTTCAGTCAGGGGGTCGTAGCTCCCTTCCAGGTGAGGCTGGTAAACGAGATCAGGGGGTCGTATCTCCCTTCCAGGAGAGGCTGGTAAACGAGTCAGGGGGTTGGAGCTCCCTTCCAGGAGAGGCTGGTAAACGAGCGCAGGTGGGTGCCTGCGTGCTGGTCAAGTCTGCGCCAGCACATATGTTGTAATATGTTTTCTCTATAATAAAATATTTAAGGCTGAGCAACTGCAGCGGTGGTTTTCTCCCGACTTGGGTTTCCACCTAAAATCCTGGTGTTCATGTGTGATGCTTATGTGTGATGGTTTATTCTGTTCTTACTGCATATGTTTACTGCTTATAGAACATCTAATGAATGAATTATGGAATGATATAAGTGAAGAATTAATGGCATAATTATATCTCTGTGTATACGCGAGTTTCATGAAGAATATCCGCGTGTATACGCTAGTTGTATTCAGCAAAGTCGCGTATGGGTTTTAGAGCATGAAAAAGTGAAAAGTTTTAGTTTGCCCTAAATACTGATTCACCCCCCCTCTCAGTATTTTTCCAAACAACTTGAACCTATTGACTGCACTTGAATCAACAGTAAGCATGATACTGAAATGACCAAGGAAACATAAAATGGATCAGATTCTCATGATGAAAATATAAATGAAAATATGGACTGTAGAACTTTTCCATGTAGTCATTTCTAGGATCAAAGAATACATGATCTGTTTGATGCTTCTCATGACATTCTGAAGCTTTGGACAACTCATACATGCTTTGATCAACGACACAAGACTTCAATTGTGTGCTATCAAACTAATTTTTAAGAACAAGGTTTTTTTCTTCAATCTCAAAAAAGAAAGGTAACAACACTCTCTCTTTGTTTGCTGGCATTAACAACTTTAGAAGAGACTGATCTTGATCATGAAGCCTATAATATTGAATTTTATCCTCTAAAACTTCAATTTTCTTTTCAATGTTCTTAGCAACTTCATCCACAAATTGAATCTTAACTTCTGACTTGCACTCAAATGACTTCAGATTAGAAGACAAGGATAAAGAAAAAATTTCACCCACTTCTTCATTAGTGTGATCATTATTTGATGTAGGCTGATGAAAGAAATGACATGAATAATAAACTTCGTCCTTTACCTGAGGATTCTAGCAATTATCTTCCAATATTTCCTCTTGTTGTTTGAAATGATTCTCATACTCCTGATGGTCAAAATACTGACAAGTCTGCTGAAAAGTTTCATCAAACTTAGAGGATGTATCAAAATTTTCATAAATAAACTCCTGTTGGGTTTCATTTTCATATAAGAAAGAGGCTATCCTTTCTTCTTGGTGATGAAAGGGATTGTCATGAAGGACTTCTAAAATTTCCTCATCCATGAATTCATCATATTCATAACAATTCTCCAAATATTCAATAAAACTCACACAATGTTTACAGCAGTCTTTGACCAGCAATAAGGAGGGATGACACTCTTCATACATCTCATAAAATGCAACATGGAAATCAGCAAGAGAATATAATGAACCATTTTGCAAGCTTTCATACCAAGACCGTGCTTTTCCTTCAAAAGTGGCCATAAACATCTTCATGAGGCAATCCTCAGGGAACTTAACCTTGAATCCGTGTACATGCATATGGAATCTAACCAAATGAAGAACAACATTGTCTTTCTTTTCATCTTTAAATATAGGAATATCAGTTAACCATTCAACCTTTGGCATAGGATTTGGAAAATAGAGGATATGAGACTGATTCATAGGGGCATACCTGGCATTTATTCTTGCAATGGAACTCATCTTGAAACTTCATCAAGCTACTGATCTTCAAGCAGTGGAGTCACCTTCCAATTTTTTTTTTTGATGTGTGGAGTCGCTAGAGAAAAAATACAGCCAATATGTGCCTAAGTGTCTGTTGCTCTCAGACCTTAGAACTGAAACTATGTTGTTCTTCCCAGGGAAAATTTACACCTTCGCTCCCCAGCAATGGCACCAAAATGTTATCACAAAATTGGACCTGATAGGCTGCTTGATTAGTCAACTTCATGTAACTATTTCAAACCTAATCTTTTGACTGAGGCTTAGCCTCCTCAACCTGAGAGGGCTCTCTCAAGGGTTAATGAATTGGATACAAATACAGATGGATAACTCTATTTAGGTAATAAACAAATAAATGATAGATGTAGGTTGAGAATCACATCAGCATGTACACATTGGGCTTATGGAGTCAAAGCTATTCAGTAATCCAGCAAATCTACTTAACATGGAAGTTGAGGCATATCAGAGTTTTAGTCAATAGATAAACACATATGAAACTATAAAAACACAGTCAGTTCATTTATATAGGAAGTCAGAGCATATAAAAGATAAATTCTGAGTAATATAGATAAACACCACTGTAATAGGATAATAAAAGAGATGCAAATATAATAGGAACACACTCTTCATGACCACTTTGTTGACCTCCACAAAAGTAGGAAACAATACCCTGTTTTTTAGGCATAAGATCCTTTGCATTATTTGAACATTCTGACCATCAATTAAACTTAATTTTTTGGTCCTAGGCTGTTGGAGATTATCTTAACATCTCTCATCACTCATCCCTAGCCTCCAGCTATCCAAAACCGCTGCCAAAACTATTCAAAAGTGTTGTAATGTATTGCGTTGTGAAAACACAGCAGTTTCGTAGCGCCTTTGTAACACTTCCATTTTAAGCTTTAATTCTCCAAAAACTGAATTCTTTCCACTTGAATCATTTCATTTTCCCTTTAATACATCTCCCATGGCCATTACAGCTCTTGAATCACTCTTCAACCTTTCAAAAACTGACCAAAATGAGCAATAAAAGCAGCTACAGCAGTTTCGTAGTGCTTTTCTGCTTTTTTACACTGACTGTGCTACGAAAATGCTGAGTATGCAGTTTTGTCAAAAAAAATTGAAAATTAAAACTGTATTTATTTCCAAAACACTCATAACTTAACCTGTATTCATCATCCACAAACCATAAACCAACTTCACTTTAGGCTCCTTGAGGCATTTCTTCCTCATTCACATTTAAGACATCCTTGCTAATTTTTCCTGTTTTTTCCTGAAACATAGGTCTTGGAACAGAGCCTATATCTTCTAATCCATGATTTATTTTGCCAAAATGAAGGATTTTTTTTTATTCCAATATTTCTTGAAGAAAAACCTCTCTTGTTTTTTTGAAACACATCTCCAGCTATCCAGAAACGACATTTGTAAAACATGTGTAAAACAAGAAAACTTTGTTTTTCTGAAAATAGTGCTTCAAAGAAATCCTTGGATATCCCAACTGATAACACCTGTGAGAAAAGTGAGAGAGATTATTTTTATTTGATATTTTTTTGAAAATAACCTCTCTCAGTTTCTTAAATTACCTTTCTGTTTGCCAAGAAACCACCTTTGAAGTTGACTGCTCAAAATAGTCATATACAGGACAATTTCGTAATAGTGTTTTCGTAGTGAAATTTAATTTATCATTTTCTGCCACCTCCTAATGAATTTTTAGAAAAAAAGAGGCATTTTTTTAGTTAGGTCTATTATGTAGAAAAACCTCTTTCATTTTTCCCAAATTCGTTTTCAGTTGCTCAGAAACCACCTTTGAAGTTGATTGTTCAAAACCAAAAAAACAGAATTTTGCTTCATATTTTTCTTTGAAACTTTCAGCAGTTTCGTAGCACTTTCTACCTTTTTTACACTAAATGCACTATGAAAATAGGGACTCTTGGCTTATTAGGCAGTTTTGGCACAAAAAAATTGGGAAATGAAATGCAATTGGATAATGATGAATGTTTGACATGAAAGAGCTTTAAAGAAGGCTTTATTTGAACCTTAGGATGAGCTTCAAACTATAAAAAATCTAAAATCTTCCCTTGATCAAACCTAAAATAACTCTTAAACCCCTATTTTGACCCATGAACCTATGTAGCCTTGTCAAAATTATGTTTTTAATTTTTTGAGTGATAACAGAGGGTTTGACTGTCTTTGCAAGCTGCAGCAAGTGGAGATTAGGTCTTTCAGATCTAGTCCATTTCAGTGCTTCTTTTCAGTGGAGGAGGGTTCTACTTCATTGGGAGGACTGTATTGAAGACATTGAGCATCATTTTCATATCTTGGCTATAGGCCAAATGTATTTTTATCCCTACAGCGCAATATAGATCCAGATATACGTTATTTCTGTAGGTGTATTTGCAGGGTGTTTCAGCACATCATTTGGAGAGTGATTTTCTAGGTGTTGGGGATTTGCCCTTCACTTTAGACAATTTTTGGAGGAGATCATTTTATTGTTTATACCAGATCATATCCACTTTCTAAATCTGAATATTTCCATATATCTGCAGTCTTAGATCTCAGATCTACATCTTGTGCATGGTGTTTTGTTGAAAACCCCAAGGGGGATTGTTAGAGGAGCTTTTATAGGGCATAGATCTGGTATAGATCTAACTTTTTATATACATACTTGCTCTAGATTTCAAGTGTAACCTAAAACTGTTGCAGAGTCCATAAAATAACAATGTAAGGCTTTTCCAATCTTAATACATGGTTGCAACACCTCATTTTGAGGGATTTCTTCATTGGAGACTTTTCTTTTCTTGTTAGGCATCTTATGGGACACTTTTTTACATACATTTTGCTGTTGTAATAACAAATGAAATATCTCCATATTGGTCTCCTGCTTTGTGTATGATGATGAACTGCATTATATTTCTGCTATTCTGCATTATAATGTTGCATTCCCCATTTGGGAATATTACAGATCCTAACTTAGACTATCAATTATTTTGTGGCCCCTGTGGGGAGAATTTAGTGAGTTTTGTTAAGTTAGTTTTAGGTGTATTTTCATTGCTTAATGTGTGGATGTGTGTGAGAAAAAAGTGAACAAGAACATAGTTTTAACATGTGGATATGCGATGATCCTTTTCAAAATCCCCTATTAAACTATGTTCTATTGTTTCTTGCTCAAAAGAAAAACATGTGCGGATATGGGCCGCTTTCTATTTTTCCTAGTTAATCTATGTGATCAACTATACGGAGATGGTGAGTTGTGAATAGAGAGCGTTCATATGCTTGCCTAGTATCATTGAAGGGTGCAAAGGCAATCGATATTACTTGCTCTTATATCGACAATTCAATCCTGGTCGTGAGATCCTAGTGCAAAAATTGAACTAAAATAATGACTTTTACACTAGAAAAATAATTAGCTAAGCATGTGTGGACTTGGGCCACTTACTTTGGATAATTATCTAGGTATTTTGGTACCTAAATTTGCAAAACATAAAAAAATTTGGAATGCAAGTTAATTTTCCCTCCTACTTAAACTATGTGTGAACTTTGCAAAAGTCAACTTGAAATAAAACTTACACTAATCCTACAAAAAGCAGCTAAGAGTGAGCTTTAGAAAGATGCGGGGCAACTCAACCAGTGTTGGTAGATGTATTATGGGCTACCAAGCACTTTACAAGCAGTAAAAGATAGAAATATGGGAGAAATTTATCATTCTGTCTTTTGTGCGCAAAAGGATGAAACATGTGCGATATCTACGCACAGGTCAGCTCTGAACGCGCACCTTGGGCATGCTTGTCTGTGGGAAATGTGCGCAAGTTCCTGTAAATGTAATTTTTTGGAGTTGTTCTGCTTCAATTTGTCACTTGGGATGAGCTAGGGACTGAAGGAGAGAAAGGGGGCAATTTCAGCCCAACTCCATAGCATAGACGGAGGTCTCTACAAAAATGCACAACCACATAAACTTCGAAATAAAATTTAGTGGAGTTGCCAATCCTGTGTTAGTGTGTTTGGTGCAGGCATGTACAAAATCACACCAACTTAAGGGATGTGGTTTTCCCTCTTAAGTTATTGGTCACAGGCAGAAAATATATGGAGTCAAGAAAGTTAATGGAACATGCTAGAACATATACATACTAGATAGAGAACTAACATGCATATTCAAACATAAAAATTAAAATAAAACTGAAACAAATAACAAAAAAGCTCTAAACAGAGTCAAACAACTTCAATCATCCAAACGACTGCGCTTACGTGCCCCATTATTGAGTGCTGGTAGGAAATGAGGATGAAAATTTAACCCACTTACCAAGGGGCCCTTAGAACTTGGGGTTCTAAGTCTCGATGCAAGGATGTCTTTACTTTCAAGCTTCCTTGGCGCAAAGTCTCCCTCTATCTACTATGGCGGACTGAAGTTGTTGGATGGCCAACAACTGAGTCCCCTCTATCTCTGCTCTAGATCACACATTGCTGGTATTGCTTGGGGAAATTCTAGCCAGCATAACAATGTGCTCTCAATTTTTTCATCCCTTGGTGGCCTTTTATATGAGAATTCAAATCCTCCTTCCCTCTCTTGGTACATTGTGGATGGTGACCCAATAGAGGAGGGTGATTCCATTGTGTCCCACATTTATTCCATTGTGTTCTCCCTTTATGTCCTAAGGAAGCTTGGGTGGTTTTTCTTAGGTGGCTTCAAGTGTGGAATCAATGTCCTGGAGTGTGCTTTTTGTGGTCCCAGAAAGTGACTTCCGCCACTCATAGAATTGCGTGCTTTTTGGGTCAAAAGTTGTGCAAAGGCACGCTTATCGAAGGATTTTGCATGGAAAAGCATTTATGACTAGTTCAAATTTTATTTTTCCTCAGACCTTAGAGATTTTTAAATACTTTCAGATTCTCTAATGTCTCTCAACCCTGTAAATCCTTCTGCCTAACATTAAATAATGTCGTCTTTTCTTGTACGATTTTCCAGTGTTAATAGGTTGGATGGCTGAGTTATTTTGAAAAATTACAGGGTTTCAGTGAATTGGTCGCTTTAGAATTTTCCCAAGCCTTAGTTGAACAACACTATGTGGTAAGGGGCTTCATAATCTTTGTTACAAAAGAAATTATCACAAAAGTGTCAAGGCTTCCTAGGATAGAAGAACAATGGTTCTCAAGGAAAGTTCCTAATCCTAAAGCTAAGTCCATATTCTTATAGGAGGAAGAATAAATGACTCCCAAGCATAGGAGTTTTGATAGAACATCTCTTCCTCACCCTTGAGAATATGTAGCCCTCTTCATCCAAAAATTCATTACCTATAAGGGTCGTTTTGGAATTATTTTTAATTATCACTTTCAGTTGGCACACCTGAGGACAGGGTGGTTGATTAATTTACAATACTACTTGTTGAAGTCATTACAACACATGGTGGAGGTTGTGAAAGGGTAAATTTTTAGAAACTTGCATCACTAACCATGTTCTTATTAAATTAATCAGTATGCATTCATTACAGATACAATGGAGCTCGTGGCATGCTTTGATAATGATACCTTGTGCTGGTGTGAATGAGGATAGCATAAAGAGAGCATTTAAGTAGCACCCAGTGTTGAAGCAGCCCCTAGCGCTGAAAAAACACCAAGTACTGAAGCAACACCCAGCACTGAAACAACACTTGATGTTGAAACTGATACATCTTCTAAGAGAAAGAGAACCACATGCTCTAAGAAGAGTAGGCTTCATACACCTCCTATGATTGGTTGAAAGAACGCTAAGAGGTGGAGTTCCATTAGAATGGCCCCTAGTTCATCCTCACGAGGAAGGGAGACATGGATAGAATAACTTCTGGTGGTGTCTAGTGACTCATTAGAGGAAAGATGAGGCAGGTTCCTGATTGTAGGGGAAGTGTTGGAGGAAGAAACTGTTGGAATAACAATTGTGCTTGAAACTGGAGCTAAGGAAGTGAGGACCCATGGAGGGACTAAGGGAGTATCAATAAAGTTAATAGTGAATTAAATTAAAGTGAAAAGGTTAATTGGTGGAATAACCCTTGGGAAAAGGGTGTGAGTATCTTTTTGACGAGAAGAGACTCAAAAAAACTACTACTACAGCTAAGGGGAACATGTTGATACAATTGGACTTGATGGGTTTGAGGAGAAACAAGACAAAGAAAAGTAAGAGAAGTTTGTGGAGGAAGGCCCTTCTACAATTGAAATACCAACTATTACACCGAAGCCTGAGCAAGAACCAGAGAAACAACAGGAGTCAGAAGGACCTGTAATAGAAGATCACACAGAAGAATAAGAGGTTGTTACTTCATCAAGTAAGATGAAAATTGACCTTGTCATTCAAATTGAAAATCTGAGAAAGGAAAATGAGGATTTAAAGAAACAACTTGCCTTAGTTAAAGAAAAACTTCGTTTTAAGAATGAAACTAGATTGGATATGTTGGCATAGGTTGTATAAATGGCATCATCTATTGTCTCAAAAAAACTTTGTAAGGGTTGCTAAAAAATCCTTGAGGAGGCTAAAATCATGGAGATTATTATTATTTCAGTTGGAGTACAAGTGGGGAAACCTGACAAAGAATTTTAACCTACTATTCCATAAGAACTTGCTGATTACGTTGATGTTACACAAGAATTAGCAGTCAAAGTAGAGTAGGAAGAATGTAATAGACCTGGGTTAAAAGTTCATGTAATAAAAGTTAATAAAGGAAAAAATAAGACCACGGTTAAGGGAAACTTATTCCAAGCTGAATGTTGGGAAAAACATCCTAGTGTGGGTGTTCATTTCGGTTATTATGGCTAAGGGAAATTGGAAAAGGAAATGGCAAAGGCATTAAAAATGAAAAAAAATAAAATTTGGCACATTTATTTATGAAAATAAAGTAAATTAGGAGAAAATAAAGTTGAAAATTCATTGGTTGCATGTGAGGAGGAAATTGAAGGAAAATAATGGAAGATGGAGAAAATAGAGGCCTTATTGATAAAAATGCTTATGAGGATGAGTTGGTAAATTTTTTTCACTTCACCCTTTTGTCAGTTCACCTTTGGAGCTCTCTCTCTCTATTCTCTCTTGCTCTCTCTCTCTCATTCTTGGAAACTTAGAGTTTTCTTGGAGCATTTAAGAATTGTATCAAGAAAGGGAAAATCAAGCAAAGGAAGAACAAGGAAATTAAAGAAAAGGAAAGATTAAGCAAGGAAGAGAAGGATCAAGCAGCTTCAAAAAGAATACTTGCAGGTAACAAATTTCATGTATGATTTTCTAGATATTTTTGACATGCATGGTATGTGCATGTTGGTATTTAGTTCTTTTGTTTTCGGTGGCATGGTTTTGTTGGGTTTTGATAATGGTTTTAAGCCTTGCCTTTCCTTTTTCTCTATAGGCATGGTGTGATTGGATTTTTCTCGGTTTTTAGCATTGGAATTATCATATGGTTTCGTAATCTGGGGTGGAGGTGATCTCGAGTTCATTTCCAAAGGCCTAGTAACCCCTTGACCATTTTTGGCGGGACACACGGTAAAGCCTGAGGGTGGTGTCTTGGTAATGGCCTAGTGATCTGATGTGGATTGCAGTAAAGCCTGAGGGTGGTGTCTTGGTAATGGCCTAGTGATCTGATGTGGATTGCAGTAAAGCCTAGATACAAGGAGATGTAAAATTCCTCAAGGATGGTGATGAGATCTGGAGGCATTCCAAGATCAATTTGGTTTTGTGATCTTGGTACCGGTTAGGTGAGATCACGGTATCGTGAGGGTGGTTATGGTTTAACCGTTGGATTCCCTTGGTTTTTCTTGGATTGGTTTAACCATGATATCCCTCATTCATGCTTGGAATATGGCACGGGGGTGACTGGATGAAAGAAAGATTTGGTTTAGCCATGTCTATGGTTGGGTGGTACTTGGAAGTCTCGAACTTGGTTGGCTCTTGCCTATGTTTAATAAAATTTAAGTTCTTTTGATTTTTTACTTGTAATTATGTGGCTTTAATGGTTGTTATCTCATGGTTATTTATGTGGTTAAAAGCATGGTTATGTGTTTGGTTCTGGTCACGGTTCATTTCATGTTTTTACTTGTAACTGAAGAATAATGGATCCTTCTTGATAAGTTTCATATGAATTTTCAGTCCCTTATGTTTAGTCTTGTATTCATGACCTATATATTGAATTTTTTCCAAGTGTTTGAAATTTTTTTAGTCCTAGTTGGGGGTGGTCAGGGCTAGTCCTAGAGTCATTTTTTGGTTTACAAGATTTTTCCTTATGTAATTATGATTTTTGAAAGTTACAGGGATTTCTGGGCAGAGGTCTATCCCCAGCCCTGGAATCTAGCCTTAAAATTCATAGACGATGGCACACCATTGATTAATTTGGTCCACAGTCACACTGATGTTGGCTTATGCATGTGACTGGGATGTTCTAGTCGCAATTAGGCCTTATCAAGGGAGCGACTAGGGGTAAAACTCAGGGAAAAGTCATGTTGGCTCAGGGGATGGACACCTGGAGGGGTTGGGTTGCTCCTGGAGAGTCATGTGGCACCTGAGGGAAGTCAATAAGGTTTTTTGTCGACTCCATTTCCTTAACTTCACCTAGGAGTTTGATTCTGTTTGTAACTACCCCTCATCTCATGCTTACCTTGGGTAAGCTAGTGAAAGTGGATAGATGTGACAGGAGGTGTGCATTACAAGTGGTATCAGAGCATGGTTCAAACACTTGGACCAGATGGGTTGAATGCATGTTGTTATGCATGTATTGTCATGGTTAAGGTTTTCATGCATAATATAATTGCATGATTTTTATGCCATTATGATGTTATTAGTATGTTTTGATGTTGATTTGTTGGCTTAGATAGAGAAGGAGATATAGATCATAAAAGTGAGGTTGCAACACTAGACTTTGGGGTAAGAGTGTAATACAGGTATTATATGTTTGGCATGCAAGTATGTTGGTTAATGATTGTTATGAGAATTAGGGTTATTTACATGTATTTCAGTCTATGGTTGTTGTGGTTATATGGCACAATATATGTTAGTTAATCAGTGTGATCATATGCACATGTGTAGATTAGTCATGAAGGATAGTAACTTTTTGTTATATGCATTATGGTAATATGCATGATGGTTATGGTCATTGTAATTAAGATGTTGATGGTATATGTATCATGCTAATTTGGATTTGCCTATGTGGATGGTTAGGGTTATGACATTCAAGTATGACTCGATATGCTTTTGATATTGTGTCATAATAAGCTAGACTAACTTTACATATGTGATTGTTATGCATGAATGACAATTGTTTATGAGTTTATGATGTGAACATGTTAGATAGTTATCGTTGTGGATATCATGACCTTAATTATGTTTGGGTTGATATGTTGTGCAGTTATATCGTGCTAATCTAGATTTATTGTTCTGATAAGATAGCCTCCCCTCAGATACATTGAGGTATGAGTTTGATTATGTCATCTAATTGGTGTTTGAGTGTTTGATTATGTCACCTATTTGGTATGAGTTTACTTATGTCATATACTTGGTGCTTGAATGTTTGATTATGTCATCTAATTGGTGTTTGAGTGTTTGGTGTCTATTATGTCATCTTTGTGTTGTTTGAATGTTTGACTAGTTGCATGATATGAGTTTGTATCTATAAGATTGCATGAAGGAGTGATCTTGTTTGAGATGGTTGCACAAACACATATGTGATGAGAACAACTTATATTTACTTAAGTGTAAGTAGGTGATAGTTGTAGCATTATGTATTATTGTCGATGAATATGAGTTGATTATTGATTATGACATGGTTGTTAGACTTGGTAAAGGTTGATTTCAAATTAATAGATATGATGTCTTGATATTTGGAACATGTGGATGAAATGTGTGTTTAGTTACAAGGCAACATGCTTGGAACAACAAGGTAAGATAATTGGTATATTGTTACATTTATTTATTCACTGAAAATTATATGTTTATGGCAGTGTGATACAGGTAATTTCATTGAAAATAGATTGCCATGAAATCTTGAAGAAGGCTCGGAGATTTATTTTGGAAGTATTGGGAAGCCATGGGGATTGAGCCATGGTGTTTGTTGCTAGTCTTATGCTTTTGGTATTTTTTGATTTTTTGTGCTTGATTGTGGCTTTGTTTATGTCTATTGTATGGCCATACCACTTTGTTTGTGGTGTCATATTGCTATTGGTTTTCATGGGTTTCTCTTGGTTTCTTTTGGTTCTTTCCTTCTTTTTTTTAAGGGTCTTGGGGATTGGTTGGGAAAGAGGAAAGTTAGTGGACCTCAAGGAGACCTGAATGAAACCTAACAGGTAATGTAAGACTTGGATGAAGCTTGGTGCATGCATAAGGGTAGCTGAAGGAAAGAGTACAACAATTGGTTGGATTGGTCGGGTCCATTGGGGTAAATGGATGGTGGAAAGACAATCATGAGAAAGGTAACATGAAAGGTAAATAAAATGGATTTGAGGCGTCAGATGTCTCAGCTAAGTTGGGACTTGTTGTTCTCAATGTTGTGCATGATGTGGATGGATAAAGGGATTTGTATTAACCTAAACCTTATTATATCTAGTAATTGTGTTGTGACTATGATTATGATTGATGTTTATATGCATTTATGTATTTATGTGTGTATGCATGTATGTAGTTGACTGACAGGGTCATTAGGGTTATTTTGTGCTAGTGTGAATGACATGAAGAGGTTATGGGTCTTATGAGGAATCAAGTTGGAAGAGTAACCCTTACATATCTATGAGGTCAATATCGTTTGTACATGAATTGATATTATATGCTTGTACTGTGTCTATGTTTATGTTATGGACATGTAATGCTGAGGGGTACATCAGTGAAGTGAAAATAGTGTGATTTGCGGCATGCTAGGATAAGAATGGATAATGGAAAGACATTGGAAGTAAGGTTGCTTGGTAGACTCAATGTGTGGTCTATGGATGTGTAGTATTACTATTGTATATATGTTTTACATGTTGCACCTTGTTGAAAATGCAACAATATGATGGAGCTTAGTGAAATGAAGTCGCCTTCACTAAGTGGGCCCGCAGGCTATTTTTGGCACAAAGTCTATTTTTAGACTATGTCTATTTTTAGACATATGGAGCATGGTCCAGGGGTTGCAGTATATTATTCTTGGATGATTGGTAAAGTTGGTAAAAATATATGGACCTCTATTTTTAGACATATAGGTCGAAGTCTATTTTTAGACTGCCTGTCTAAAAATAGGTCAGTCAAATATTATTAGCCCTTAATAATATTTAGACTCTAAACTTCAGTTTATTCTCTTGGAGCACTTCAGTTGGAGCTACGGATGTGGCCCATGCATCTGACAGAAGGAATTACGCTATTCCTTGGGGTTTGGTGAGCTCATGCATGGTTGACTTCAGTTAGGACTTCAGTGGAAGAAGTTTGGTGGAGTTGATGGGACAGTTGGTGGAGTTGTGTTCGGTTTAACTTAGTTGAACTAGTTGAGATTAGTTTAACTAGCTAATCAACTAGTAATGAGTGGAGTGAATTAAATATTATTTAATTCACTAATTATTAAATCATTATTCAACTCAAGAACACATCAGTTCACTAGAGTGCATGGACATTTCAGTGGAGACCAGTGGAAGAGGTAGATGAAAGGGTTGAGATAGCTATCAGTTGTGACATGAGTTGTGCATGAGATTTGCACAACACTTGGAGGAAATTTCCCATGAGGATTGCGCTGTCAAGCCAAGGATATTCGAACCTTGGATCTCTCATTAGACCAACCTTGATTGCACAATAGAGGCAGGCAATTAGTGGATGAGTTTTGAACCTGTGACTTGTTCAAAACTTAGCTAGTTTGTGTGTAACTTTATGAGATAGTACTGAGTACTTGTGAGGAGTATTGTGCTATGTACTGTTACATGTTCTCTCCATATAATATACAAAATATCTGAGGGGTTTTCAGCTATAAGCTTTCCCCATTACATATTGTGTTTATGTGCGCATGCGACTGTTTCCATTTCCGCAAATTGATGATTGATTGTAGAAGATATTATGTGTTGCATATGAATTTGAATTAGTATGTGATCAGGATAATCTCGGTGGATAAATCTTCATTATTTAGCAAATTTCTACATGGTATCGGAGCGAATCAATCATCGGGATCTATTGCAGTGATTACAATATTATTTCGGTAGAAAGAGTCTGTAACGGGCCAGGTAGCCTCTGGATCCATCCTTTCTCTGAAAGGTGATATATCCAGTAAATTCCCTTACAGTCGATCTCTGTGCTAGAAATAATTTGTTCTCACAGATCCAGAAGCAGTTGAAGGTTTTGAGTTTGGAATTCGAATTTTGCAGCAGTTTGTTTTCTTGGTGCTGGAGTTGAAAATGTCTTTCAACGGTTTGCGACTCGAATATGCTCTTGAAGGCAGTTCGAATTATGTTACATGGAAGGATCGCATGGAGGCAGTATTAGAAGATAATGGACTGAAGGAGTTCATAGATACGGATGTCCAAAAGCCCACTAATCCTGCTGAAGTCGAGGCTTCGCAAAAGAAGATGGCGAAATGTCGAAGGATTCTGTTGGAGGGCGTAAAGGATCAGATTGTATCTAGCCTGCATGGAAAAGATTCTCCATATTTGATGTGGAAAGTGTTGACAGATCTATTCCAGAGTAAGAGTGACCAAAGGAAGCTGGCACTCAAGGATAAGCTCAGAAACATTAAGATGGAGAAAGGCGACAGTATCGCCAAATACCTCACGAAGTTCGCTCAATGCAGAGATGAGCTGGGAAGTGTGGGGGTGACTGTCGAAGAAGAGGACATGGTAGACCTAGCTCTCATTGGTCTTCCGAAGGCTTGGAATTCATATCAAGATAGTGTCAATGGTCGAGAGAAGTTGCCGGGATGGGAGCGCCTTTGGGCGGATCTCATGCAGGAGGAGATAAGGAGGACTACCAGGGATGGATCTTCATCAAAGGTATCTGATGAAGAAAATTTCACTTTGGATGCCAAAGAAAAGAAGGGGAAGAGCAAGAAGGCTTCTTAGTCTGGTGTGAAAAGCAAGAAGCAAGACATGTCCAAGGTGAAGTGTTTTCACTGTCACCAGCACGGACACTATGCCACAAATTGTCCGCAGAAGAAGAAAAATAAGAAGGCTGCTGGATCTGCAACGGGAGAGGCATTGGCTTCTCAGTTCAAACTAGATTTTTCACTGATTGCATGCTTGGTTTCAAGTGTGGAGGGATCAGTATGGTTCTTGGACAGTGGTGCGTCATTTCACATGACCGGAGATCGAGATCTATTTTCAGATCTAGAGGAAAAGGATCTTGGAGTGCACATCGAGATGGGCGATGATGGTAGATACAGTGCGACTGGTATCGGTACCATTTCCTTTGAGAGGGAGTCTGGTAAACCTTTCATATTGAAGTAATTTTTGCATGTTCTAGGATTGATGAAGAACCTGATCTCTGTGGCAATGTTGGAAGACAAGGGGTATGATGTGGTCTTCAGCGAAGGAAAAGCCTTCCTGCGCAGTAAGACTACTGGTGAGACCCGGAAGATAGGGGTTCGAGTCAAGAACCTTTATCAGTTGCAAGTAGATGGTTGCGCAGAAATGGCATGCAAGGAGGGAGAAGTGGTGAGCCGGGATGATAATGGCGAGCTGTGGCATAGGAGATTGGGCCACCTTCACCATGGAGCCTTGAAGATCCTACAGCAGATTTCTACTGGGCTTCCTAAGGGCACTCTTGCGCAGTCAGATCAGTGCAAGGGGTGTACTTTAGGGGAGTATGTGAAAGCCACCTTTCACGAGAAGGATAGTCGTGCCACGAAGATCCTTGAGAGAGTTCACACAGACGTGTGTGGTCCTTTCTCTGTAGCTTCAACAGAAAAGCACAAGTACTATGTGATCTTTGTTGATGATTTCTCTCGGAAGTGTTGGATCTTCTTCATGCAGAAGAAGAGTGAGACATTTGTGTCTGGTGAATTCAAGGCGCTCGGTAGAGAAGGAATCAGAAGCATGTGGACTGTGAAGGCTCTAGGAGTTTATTAATGGTGGTGAATTCATCTCACCTGAATTCAAAGACTTTGCAATGCGAAGGGACGATTTCATCGCACCCCATAACCCACAGCAGAACGGGGTGGCTGAGCGGAAGAACAGAACGATCGTGGGTGCTGCACGGGCGATGTTGCATGATCAGGGCCTACCCCTTCACTTGTGGGCCGAGGCATGCAATACAACATTGTATGTGCAGAACCGTTGTCCTCACAAGGTTCTTGGCATGAGTACACCAGAGGAGGCGTTTTCTGGCAAGAGGCCTGATATTTCTCATCTGAGAATTTTTGGCTCACCTGTCTACATGCATGTGACGAAGGATGCCAGAAAGAAGCTAGATCCGACCACAGAGGTTGGAATATTTGTGGGGTACACTGATACACCTCACAACTATCGGGTGTATTTGTCAGACAGTCGCAAGACTGTTGTGCGACGGGATATCAAGTTTCAAGAGGAGAAAGCCATGCAGTGTTCGCTTGAGAGGGAGCCACACTTGCATGCAGATGAGGAGCTGTTAGTTCCTAAGGAGGAGCTTCCGGATGTGGATCAGCCACAAGAGGAAGTTCAGGAGGTGGAAGAAACCACCCATGGAGCACCAACCATCAGAGAGCGCAAGCGCACTACAAAAGCTGAGCGACTGGCTCAAGATGCAGAGAAGGTTGTAGGACCACCTACAGCATAGCGCAGACAGAGACAGTCACCGGATCGGTACACTGGATACATGGCTCTTATGAGTCAATGTGTTGTGACGGAGCCATCCTCTTTTGAGGAAGCTGTGGAGGAACTCGCATGGGTTGATGCCATGATCGAAGAATATGATTCGATCGTCAGGAATAGTGCATGGGAGATTGTCCCAAGACTGGTGGGGAAATCAGTGGTGGGTTCGCGATGGATCTACAAAGTGAAGCAGGCGGCTGACGGGAGTGTGGAGAAGTACAAGGCGAGATTTGTCACCCGTGGCTTCTCACAGATCGAGGGGATCGATTATGAGGAGACCTTTGCACCTGTCGCAAGGTACTCTTCCATATGGACGATCCTAGCTCTCTCAGCGCAGATGGGATGGCACATCCATCAGATGGATGTGAAGACTGCGTTCCTCAACGGAGTCATTGAGGAGGAGGTGTACATAGAGCAGCTTGAAGGTTTCAAGATCTTCAGCAGTGAGTCGCATGTGTGCCGACTCAAGAGAGCACTGTACGGGCTGAAGCAAGCACCTCGCGCTTGGTACACACAGATTGACAGTTATTTCACCAGGCTTGGATTTTCCAAGAGTGAGGCGGATCCTAACCTGTACCAGATTGTGGTGGAGGGGAAGCTTCTGATCATTGTACTGTATGTAGATGATCTGATTTTGATGGGTGATGAGCTGTTGATACTTTCATGCAAGGAGGACCTTGCTAGAGAGTTTGAGATGAAGGACTTGGGCCTCCTTCATTATTTCCTGGGATTGGAGATTTGGCAGCGCAGTGGAGGACTGTTTGTTTCTCAGGGCAAGTATGCTCGGGAGATTCTGGAGAGGTTCAACATGCAAGGCTGCAAGCCTGTTGACACTCCTCTTCCTGGTGGTTGGAGGAAGGAGGATGCTACTTCAGCTGAGGTAGTGGATGCCACTGTCTATCGACAGTTGGTGGGGTCGCTTATGTATCTGGTCAATACACGACCCGATATATGCTATGATGTTAACCAGCTTTCGCAAGCTATGGTTAAGCCTACCAAGCTCTTTTGGAAGGCAGGCAAGCATGTATTGCATTATCTTAGTGGCACATCGGGATATGGTCTATGGTACAGACAGGAGGATGGAGCGAAGCTTTCTGGCTTCACTGATGCAGATTGGGCAGGGAGCCCAACAGACCGAAAGAGCACATCTGGAGGAGTTTTCAGCATTGGGTCGACAGCAGTTTCCTGGTACAGCAGGAAGCAGAGATCCGTGGCACTCAGTTCAGCAGAGGCCGAGTACATGGCAGCAAGCTTGGCTGCATGCGAGGCTATTTGGATGAGGAAGATCCTCGTCAGATTGTTCGGGTCGCACTTGGAGCCTACTGTGATTTATTGTGATAACCAAAGTTGCATTAAACTCTCGACTAATCCAGTATTTCATGATAGATCCAAACACATCGACATCAGGTACCATCATATCAGAGATTGTGTGCAGCGGAGAATCATGTTACTTTCATATGTTCCCACGGAGGATCAGGATGCTGACATCTTGACGAAGGCGCTCACCAGGAGCAAGTTCGAATTCCATAGAGGCAGGATAGGGGTTGCAGATAATCCATATCTTGTTGAGAGGGAGTGTTGAAAATGCAACAAGATGATGGAGCTTAGTGAAATGAAGTCGCTTTCACTAAGTGGGCCCGCAGGCTATTTTTGGCGCAAAGTCTATTTTTAGACTATGTCTATTTTTAGACATATGGAGCATGGTCTAGGAGTTGCAGTATGCTATTCTTGGATGATTGGTAAAGTTGGTAAAAATAGATGGACCTCTATTTTTAGACATACAGGTCGAAGTCTATTTTTAGACTGCCTGTCTAAAAATAGGTCAGTCAAATATTATTAGCCCTTAATAATATTTAGACTCTAAACTTCAGTTTATTCTCTTACAACACTTCAGTTGGAGCTATGGATGTGGCCCATGCATCTGATAGAAGGAATTACGCTATTCCTTGGGGTTTGGTGAGCTCATGCATGGTTGACTTCAGTTAGGACTTCAGTGGCAGAGTTTGGTGGAGTTGATGAGACAGTTGGTGGAGTTGTGTTCGGTTTAACTTAGTTGAACTAGTTGTGATTAGTTTAATTAGCTAATCAACTAGTAATGAGTGGAGTGAATTAAATATTATTTAATTCACTAATTATTAACTCATTATTCAACTCAAGAACACATCAGTTCACTACAGTGCATGGACAGTTCAGTGGAGACCAGTGAAAGAGGTAGATGAAAGGGTTGAGATAGCTATTAGTTGTGACATTAGTTGTGCATGAGATTTGCACCACACTTGGAGGAAATTTCCCATGAGGATTGCGCTGTCAAGCCAAGGAGATTCGAACCTTGGATCTCTCATTAGACCAGCCTTGATTGTGCAATAGAGGCAGGCAATTAGTGGATGAGTTTTGAACCTGTGACTTGTTCAAAACTGAGCTAGTTTGTGTGTAACTTTATGAGATAGTACTGAGTACTTGTGAGGAGTATTGTGCTATGTACTATTACATTTTCTCTCCATATAATATACAAAATATCTGAGGGGTTTTCAGCGATAATATTTCCCCATTACATATTGTGTTTATGTGTGCATGCAACTGTTTCCATTTCCGCAAATTGATGATTGATTGTAGAAGAGATTATGTGTTGCATATGAATTTGAATTAGTATGTGATCAGGATAATCTCGGTAGATAAATTTTCATTATTCAGCAAATTTCTACACACCTGTGATGTTGTTCGCATACGATGTTTTGTATATATGTTGTTGTGTGTATATTTTATATGCAGTGTTGGGTATATATGGTGCTATGTACATGTTGGGTATGTGGTGCTGTGTAAATATCGTATCGTGCACATGTTGGATATGGGGTGTTGTGTGCATGTTGATATGTGGTTTTGTGTACATATAATGCTATGTGCATGTCGTATATGCAATGTTATGTACATATGGTGTTGTGTGCATGTTGTACATATGGTGCTATGTACATATGGCGTTGTGTGCATGATTGTACATGTGGTGTTGTGTACATGTCGTACATGTGGTGTTATGTGCAGGTGGTGTTGTGTACATGTTGTGCATGTGGCACTGTGTACATGTGGTGTCATGTACATGTCATGCGTGTGGTGTTGTGTACATCTGGTATTGTGTACATGTTGTGCAGATGATGTCATGTACATGTGATCTTGTGCTTACATTGTGCAGGTAGTGCTATGTACATGTGGTACTAGTGTACATGTGGTATTGTGTGCATGTCATACATGTCGTGTTGCGGTTGTGCAATATTATGTATGCACATTGTGTAGTCATGGTATCGTGAAATGTGTATTCTTTGTGTTGTAATTTGTGTATGTATATGTATTGTATTGTATACTGAGTGTAGGTGTATGCATTGTGATGTGTTGTATACCGGGTGCGGGTGTGTATGTGTTGTGTCGTATGACTGGTGAAGGTGTATGTGTCATGTTGTATGCCTGGTGTAGGTGTACGTGTTGTGTGGTACATGAGGTGTAGGTACATGTATTGTGTGGTGTTTTACATTGGGCATAGATGTATGTGTTGTGTTATACATCGGGTGTGGGTGTATGTATTATGTGGTGTTGTACGATGAGTGTGTCTATACGTGTTGTGATGTACACTATGTGTATGTGTACGTGGTTGAAGAGAAGGCACTGGGTGTTTGTCGGGTGTGGAAACCAATCTCGTTTGTGTACAAAAAGAACAAAGGCAGAAGTAAGGACCAACGAAGGATAAGTATCGATATTTTATTTCAATTTTATTATGCATGCGATCTATAGTTATTAATTACATGTGATTTATTCTTATGGTTTATGATGATTTCATGTGATTCGTGATGATTTCGTTTTGAGCTAACCAGATGTGATGTGTTTATACATGATTCTTTAATCAAACAACTAGTTTGACTTGTTGTGACAAGAAATTAGCAGAATTGCAAGTGTACCTTATTGACGAGCTACCGATGGGGTATGATGTGAATTTATTTCAGTCTATTTTGAATCTAATGGAAGTTATGTGATTGGTACAGGAAAGCATGGAAATTCCCGGTTGGGTTGTTGAAACCGACTATAAGAACTAGCAGTGTTAGTAAAATAAATTGGAACATGCCACAATATATTCGTAAAGCATTCAAGAGCAGGGCCATTGTGGGACACTGGTACCCAATAGTGTCCATTGATTTCCATGAGCATGTTATGACCGGTATGATGGTTTTGAGGTAGGAATATGCCTTGGTTTTGAGATAGGGATATTCCTTGGTTTTGAGGCAGGGATATTCCTTGGTTTTTGAACCTTCTGATGCGATGAATCCTTGTCAAGGGATGGATCACCTGGGATAGGGGATGTCAGGGAACTTGGAAGGTGAGTGACTGCATGGAAGGGGGTGATTGAATTTCCCGAGGGACTGTGTAGCAGAGAAGGGAAGGCCAAGGAATGTATTTATTTTTGTAATTAGTATTTACATATGGAACCATATGCACATTGGGAGTGTGCCTTGGAATAGTGAGCCGATAATTGTTCACTAAGAGGATAATAGCGCAAGATTATAGCACTATAAATTGGATGCAGTTTTGACTTTGGCAGTGGATTCTGGACTTCCTAGGTGTATAAAAACCACGTAGATTCAACTGATCTAATAATATGCTAAAAAAAATAATTGAATATTCTCTACAAATTGTGGAAAGCAATTACGATCGCATAATCACATGAACAAGAAAGAGAAATAATTTCAATCGCACGACAAAAATATTTATCTGGGGAAAGCCTCAACTAAAAACACCACTATTTGTATATTGCATAAGTCAAAGAATATGAGAAGATTACAATTCTTTTCTACAAGTTGAGAAACCTATGCATTATCTCTACCTGTCTTAATGCTTCCTAGGAAAGATTTTTTCCCAATGAAAAATCGTAATTTTATTAGTGAAAAAAAATTACATGTTGTAGATGCTTACAAGCATCCGATCATTCCAGTCAAAGACTAGTGATCACAAATCCACACAAAATAATCTGCTTTAAAATGTGGAGAAAAAGTTAAACTTTTTTCCCTTTTTAAGTTACAAAATTCTGTCGTTATCCTTTGTTTCGGGGAATTAACACCCTAGAGGTTGGTTGTTAGGTCCCTATATCACTAGTATAGCCCCTTATTATTGTTAGTGTAAACCCCTTATTGTTATTATTGTACCCTTGTAACCCCCATTTTTTTATTATTGTGCCCTTAAATTATTATTGTTAGGTCGGCTAAGATTACATTGTGGCCCACTAGGATTACATTATGGCCCCATGGACTCCTATATATAGAAAGGAGGTTTTGTAAATTGGATCATCCAAGAATTGTTCATTTATGTAATGTATTGGAGGTTGGCCCCTCGAAGTGGCTCATTTCTAAGGCGTTTATATCTCTTTTCTTCTCTTTTTGGAGCTGGTTACACAACATTTGGTATCAGAGCTTTGGATTCTAGGGTTTCGCTGCTCCAAACAGGTCATCGTGGCATTTTCGCTATAACTTTTTTTCTACGAAGCTTCAGAAGCTGAAATTTTTAGGGTGCGAAGCTGAAATCGTGAGGAAGGTTGTCTAAAAATTTCAGATCTTGGTTCGCAATATTTGAGGAGATATCATCTGTGGAAGTTAGGTATTTTTTCAGGCTCATAAACAGGTCATCGTGGCATTTGCGCCTATAAATTTTTTTTGTACGAAGGGTCAGAGTCTGAAATGCATATGGTACGAAGCTGAAATCTGAGAAAATTCGTCAAAAAATTTCAGAACTTGGTTCGCAATATTTTTGGAGATATGATCTCGTGGAAGGTAGTGCTTGTTCGGAGCTCACGAATTTCATCTCAAAGAGGTGATCGTGGGAAAATTTCAATAACTCTCTCTCTGAAGATTGGATTGGAGTGCCGTAAAGAGTGGTCACAAGTACACAACCTGTAGTTTCTTCTCTATCAATTTCAGAGACAAAGAACAAAACAGTGACACGTGGCAAGTCGTACAAGTTCGCTCTCATCGAACCGATCGTAATTAGGTCATTGTGGGAGATTGGACACAACTTTGTCTTGGAGCATCAAAATCAAGTCAGACTCCGTGGCATTTGAAAGAAGCTTCGGAGGGCTACTACAGGGCTGAATTTCAGATATCGAAGATTTTCAGCTACAGTAGATAATACAATTTTAATATCGAGCTTTTTCAAAGCTAGTAAAAGGTGTGTATTTTTTTTCCGAATTGCATAAGTCTTGTTTGAAGAATCAAGTTGAATTGATTACAAGGGCCTATTGTAGAATAGATATCAATATTGGAGTCTGAAATGGCCCCTAAAAAGAATTCAACACCCATTAAGCCTTTATAAGGCTCTACTATTACTCATGAAGATGAAGAATGGCAACATGACATGTCAAAATTACAAGAGCAAATGCAACAAAATTTCGCTCTCTGCAAAGAACAACAAAAAATGAAATGGAAGTTTTGAAGAAAGGCGTGGAAACTAAGATGAATGGTTTGGAAGCTAAGATGGATGGCATGGAAGTCGGCATGGAAGCTAAGATGGATGACATGAAGAATGATCTAAAAAGCATACATGGAAGGCTTGATGACAAGCTTAAAACCAGTAAAATGATTCCTAATGGCGGAAATATAGGAGAAGAACCTCCCGATGAGAACAAAATAAATGTTAATCATGATTCCATAAACTCGAATGTTGGCGTGAAAGAACCACCATATTCCAAAAATGGATATGAGGAAGTTTGATGGAAAGGATCCCGTAACATGGATACTACGGATGGAGCAATATTTTGATCTCCATAACATGCAAAACAAGCAAAAGATACGCATTGCAACTTTACATTTAGAACAAAATACATTTGTATGGTATCAATGGCTTTGCTCCCGTAAAAAAATTGTCACTTGGTCAATTTTTACGGAGGAAATGATAGCACATTATGAGGATACAAAGAGCAACACCTTCTTTACCCAATTGATAAATCTCAAACAAAAAGGGTTTAGTGAGGGCAGACACATTGAGGACTTCCAAAAAATTGAATATAAAGGGTAAAGCCGATCTTACGAGAGGAACACGAGGATTGATCTCTTCCTAGGCACTTTAAGGATAACATCCAACATGAAGTTCGCGTTTTGGAACACGATTCATTGGAGAAGGCATTCGAGTTGGCAAGAAAAAGTTGAATGTAAAATTATGGCGACAAGGAAGCCTACCACTCAATTCTATAAAGAAGGAAGTGTTGCTACGCGAATTTCCACAACCTACAAGGTTGACACCACAACAATTGGAAGAAAAAAGAGCAAAAAGGGCTTTGCTACGCTTGTGATAGCAAATACACTAAAGGTCATAAGTGTATGAGAAGAAATTATTTTACATAGATTGTGAAGAAGAAGAAGAAAATGAACAAGAAGAGGATATACACCAGGGAACCACCCCTAGAAGAGGAAGAAATGAATCCCGACCATATCGTGTAATGCACTCGGCGTGAATTACCACTCCTCAAACTCTCAAGATAGAAGGACATATAAAGAAGAAAAGGGTAATAGTGTTGATTGATTCGGGTAGCACCCATAATTTTATTCATTATAAGGTAGCCAAGGAATTAAATTGTTTCCTATACCCGACACCCAGAATGTCAAGTGATGGTTGCAAATGGAGGAACTATAAATTGCTTCGGGAAAATGCCATAATATCAAGCTAACCATGGGGGAATATGTATTGACTAGTCCAATGCTTGCCATTCCTATGGGAGGTGTCGATGTTGTACTAGAGAGTACAATGGTTACAATCTTTGAGGGACGGTAGCTTTTTAATTTTCAAGAACTTTTCTTGAAATTTTTTTCGAACGGAAAGGAAGTTGAATTACGGGTATTACAGGGGAAGCCGGGAAGGATAATAAGCTCTAATGTCATGACAAAGCTTCTAAAGAAAGAACAACGAGGCGTAATTGCACAATTATGCTCACTAGAAGTTCCAACATCAAAATCATCTATTTCCCGTAGATCTCCAACAAGTCTTGGACAATCATTCCAAGGTGTTTGAAACTCCCAAAGGACTCCCACCTATTCGTGATCATGATCATGCTATTCATTTGATTCCGGGAAGTGTTCCTCCAAACATCAGTGCCTTATAGATATCCTTACTTCCAAAAGAGCGAAATTGAACGTATGATTGCAGAAATGTTAGAGCGGGTATAATTCAACCCGATCAAAGTTCTTTCTCTGCTCCCGTGGTGTTGGTACACAAGAAGGATAGATCATGGCGAATGTGTCCAGATTATAGGGAGCTCAATAAGCTCACCATTAAAGACAAATTTCCCATTCCCCTGTGATTGATGAATTATTGGATGAATTACATGGAGCAATTTATTTTACCAAGTTGGATCTTCGTTCGGGATATCATCAAATTAGAATGAAGAGTCGAAGATATTCCAAAAAACAAAGCATTTCGAACTCATGAGGGTCATTATGAATTTTTGGTCATGCCTTTGGCCTTACCAATGCACCTTCTACATTTCAAGGGTTGATGAATTCCATTTTCAAACCCTTCCTTAGAAAAATTTGTGCTAGTATTTTTTTGATGATATACTAATCTACGGCGGGTCTTGGAAGGATCATGTTGAACATGTTGACAGGGGTGCTCAAACTATTGCAGGGGAGAAACAATTATATGCAAAAAAAGTCCAAATTTTTCTTTTGGAGTACAAGAGGTGGAATATCCGGGTCATATTGTATCTCACGAGGGGGTTAAAGTGGACCCTAACAAAATTAAAGCCATTAAGGAATGGAAAGTTCCCACAACCATAAAGCGAGCTTTGCGAGGATTTCTCGGGTTAACGGGGTATTATCGCAAGTTTGTTAAGAATTATGGGAGAATAGCAACACCTCTAACAACATTATTGAAGAAAGATGCATTTTTCATGGACTCCTGAAGCAACTAAGGCCTTTGAACGTCTTAAAGAGGCAATGTGCCTAGCACCGATCTTAGCTACACCGGACTTCACAAAAACCTTTATTGTGGAATGTGATGCCTCGTGAAATGGAATTAGTGCGGTTTAATGCGGGAAGGAAGACCCATTGCTTTTGAAAGTCGTCCAATCAAAGGAAAGTATTTACGAAACCTATTTATGAGAAGGAAATGTTAGCAATACTACATGCACTAAAGAAATGGCGAACTTACCTAATGGGAAGACACTTCAAGGTAAAAAGCGATCATGATAGTCTTAAACACTTTTTGGAACAAAGACTATCGTCGAGAAGAACAACAAAAATGGGTCACAAAGATGTTGGGTTACGACTTTGAAATAATCTACAAAAAAGGAAAGCTGAATGTTGTTGCAGATGCACTCTCAAGAAAGAATGAAGAGGTGGAAGCATTGCTTTGTGCCATTTCTATTATCCAACGCATTGGATACATCGAAGCAAGAGATGAATGGAAGAAGGACAAAGATGTATGGATACTCATTCAAAAGTTGCAGCAAGATCCTAGTACATCCGATACATTTAGTTGGAAAAATGATTCCTTATGGTACAAAGATCGCTTATATCTTTGTAATAATTCCCAACTAAAACAAAAGATTCTTCCGGGAATTTCACACTTCTCCTTTAGAGGACACTCGGGATTTTTAAAAACTTACCATAGGGTGAAGAAAGAATTTTTTTGGGATGGCCTTAAATCGATATTCGAAAGTTTGTGGAGGAATGTTTGGTTTTCCAACGAATAAAGTGGAAACAATTAAGACCCCGGGACTTCTACAACCTTTATCCATTCCAGGTCAACGTTGGGAGGAGATTTCAATGGATTTTATCACGGGTTTACCTAAGTCCGAAGGAAAAAGTGTCATCATGGTGGTAGTTGATAGACTTACCAAGTATGCACACTTTTGTGCATTATCTCATCCATTTAAAGAAAATACAGTTGCTACTACATTTATGGACAGAATTCAAAAAGCTACATGGAAGCCCAAGGGTTATTGTGAGCGACAGAGATCCCATTTTCTATTTGGAAATTTTTTGGACGGAGTTATTTTCTTGTTTGGGTACTCAATTAGCTCATAGCTCATCTTATCATCCTCAATCCGATGGTCAAACCGAGATAGTAAATAAATGTTTGGAAGGATATCTTCGTTGTTTTGTATCGATAAACAAACACAATGGGTCAAGTGGTTACCTCTTGCTCTGAATGGTGGTATAACACTTCCTTCCATACTTGCGGCAAAAAATGACCCCATTTATGGCACTTTATGGATATCATCCACCATCCATCACATCATCTTTAAGGGAAAATTCGAAGGTTCAAAGCGATGGGAAGATCACATCGAGCATCGCACGAAGTTCTCCAACTCTTAAAGGATAACTCGAATTTGGCACAAAATCGAATGAAACAACGAGCGAGATCAACATCGTAGCGAGAGAAGTTTTGATGTAGGAGATTGGGTATTTTTACTGGCTACAACCATACAAACAAATGTCCCTCAAGCAAGCAAAGAAGGATAATAAATTATCGCCAAAGTACTATGGTCCTTACAAGGTGTTGCAAAAGATTGGTACTATGGCATACAAATTGGAGCTTCACGCTTCTTCGCGAGTACATCCAAGTTTTCCATGTTTCATGCTTAAAGAAGGTTATAGGTGAAAATATTCCGAGTTCAAACAGTATTGCAGTAACTTGATGGGGAAGGGAAGATCATATTGGAACCTAAAGCGATCATAGAAAAAAGAACTCGACAACTACGAATCGATCGATTTGAGTATCTCATCAAGTGGAAGAACTTACCCACTTTGAAGATTCTACATGGGAGGATGAGAATTTTATACGAGAAGCACCCGGAGCTACTCAAGTGTTGAGGACAACACTTTTTGAAGGAGAGGGGCATGTTAGGTCCCTATATCACTAGTATAGCCCCTTATTATTGTTAGTGTAAACCCCTTATTGTTATTATTGTACCCTTGTAACCCCCATTTTGTTATTATTGTGCCCTTAAATTATTATTGTTAGGTCGGCTAGGATTACATTGTGGCCCACTAGGATTACATTATGGCCCCATGGACTCCTATATATAGAAAAGGAGGTTTTGTGAATTGTATCATCCAAGAATTGTTCATTTATGTAATGTATTGGAGGTTGCCCCCTCGAAGTGGCTCATTTCTAAGGCGTTTATATCTCTTTTCTTCTCTTTTTGAGTTGGTTACACAACATTGGTTGGGATACAACCTCCACGGAGCAAAGGGGCGTACTACTTACTGAGAGACTCACACAACCATGCACGTTCGAAAAACCAAATAGAGCGAGAATGAGAGATTTACCCGTTGGTCCTACGTTTGAAGTAGATCCACGTGGAGTCCAAACTCCCCGCAACCGTCCTTCCTCCTTAACCCGAAATACAAGAAGAAACCCAAGCACAAAGGACAAGTTGTACAGACATATATCTACTCTATATGTTAGTGAGATTCATATAAAACATTAAATAAATCATAATGAATGCTTGTATAACAAATATTCTCATACATAAAAAGCATACACTAACACGTTTATTTCGAGAACAGACATGATGCATACCGTATTATAAATAGTACGTACAAAAGTAATCAAGTGGAGAGATCACCTGATCCTTCCAAGGCCTTCGCGACACGTCAGTCCGGATCCGTCCGACCCCTTGCCTCGCTAAGACTCCTTCCAAACCGGTGCATATGAGATAACATATAAAGGGATGTGTATCTCAAGGAAACAAGGGTTTCCTATGATGAACTGGGAAAGTGCAGGGAGGCACGAGGAATTAGACTTGGATAGGGAATACCAACAGTATAATAATAATAATTCTCTCTCTCCCTTAGGCCATACACATGAGGGCTTTTTATAGTCCCTCCAAGTAGTTTCACGAGTTGGAAACGATTGGCCACGAGTCGAGGTGGTTGAACTACCCGAGTAACCATCAACCCAGTACGCGAAATTAGGGGATTTTTATATATTTTTTTAATCATTTTAATGGCATACGCGGAAAAATTCTAGTCGTACTCACGTATACACGCGGAAAAACATGGGCATAGATCGCGTATGGAGGATTTTTACTCGTTTTTAAGTGAATTTGTCCAAGTACGTAGGAATGGGTGCCCATAAAGCCATGAAGCAATCATGAATCATGTCAAGGTGAGAAATGATGCTATAACGGATGCCCCCCTAATATATGAGGTCGAAGGGGTACATGATGGCCGAAATGTATTATGCACATAGAAAGAACTTCGCAAGGACAAGAGAGGACTTCACAGTATTTCAGCCGCCAAAAAACCAATGAAAGAAACCGAGAGAGTCAACACATCTTTGAGGCGGGCATACCCATGCTCGAGTCAAAAATACATCATATATATAAGAAATACTCGAATAGATCAAAAATGTATACAAGTATAGCTGGGAACCGTAAGTACATAATGAATCATCCGAGCGTGGGCCCGAAATACAAGTCCGAATCAATGTCCAAGTATCACATATAGAAAGCCGATCAAAAAATGGTGCATCTGGATGTCCGATCAAATAAGTAATCGAATCTCCAAGTACCGGATCATAAGAGGTGGATCAAACAGTACAATCACGCAACTTTCGGGGATCAACATATAAGATCTCATCGTTGCTGAATCGCAACATATAAGGGTGGACGGCATCAACGCGCAGACATCTTGAAAGGAGCTGTCAAAAGTGAACCGAAGAATGCGATGCAACCCGAGGTCTTCACCGATCACTATGGCACAATTCTACACACCGGGAATAAATGAGCTGAAGTCGACCATGTGAGAAATCATTGGATTACTTCGGGCAATGATGTATCCCGTTAACCAACGCGAGACAACCCACCGATAATGATAATGAGTGTCAAGGTGCTCCCAGTACAATCGACAAGTGCGAATGAATGAGTTGAAGTCGAACACTTGAAAAGAATCTACCAATCGAGAGGAAATGATGAATCCCCACTGTCGATAGCGAAGAGTCTCGCCACGCGATGACGCGCAAAACCCTAAGGTATCGACAAAAAGACTCTAGACCTTGTTCCCCGCGAGCAATGAGTCGGAGTCGATGGGAAAAGATTTGGTCGGAAGGAAGGCATTAAGGCATCCCACATCAGCTCCGAGCAGCGAGTGTAACCCGCAAGCCAAGATTTGGAAGGAATCGGACGAAGTAGAGTGATGGAACAAAACCGAAGTACGTTTCCGACGTGCACAAGATGAAGCTAGCGCACGGAAGAAACCTCTCGAACCAACCAATAATGAAAGGCGACACGGAGGCAAGAAATCCACCGATAGGGGGTCAAATGGAAATCCGAGGTACTTGCACGAATCCCAAGTGTGATAATGTGTGTCGACGTCGAACACAGGGGAAACCACTCGATCAAAGACCCATGATGATGATCAAATGCGAGCACGAGGTCACCTATCAATGATGGAAATAGGCCCAAGGTGCAGCTCTAGGGCTTGCTCTCAAAGCAATGTGTTGTAGTCGATAAGAGACAAACCCGCAGCAAGAAGTCAATGGGGACCTTCTCAAAAGCGAAAGACGAAGCGGAAGATCAAAACATCCGATGTGATAGAACATGATACTCCGACAAGACCGGAAGGCCGGGCGAATAATGAGTCAAGAGACACCGCGAATGGCCGAGCTCGGGGCTAAAATTCCCTCGAACAAAAGCACGACTTTGTGATGACCATGGCGATAAAGTGACACTGTATAAGTCCGTCTTCGCAGAGGAAAAACAAACTCTCCATATGATTGGAAGAGATAACCAACCGGGGAGAGCGACAAGTGAAACATGGTAAAGGCTGAACCTAGGTCAAAACTAGAACCATCCCAAATGAAGGAAATATATATAAGTATATGTGCTTTGTTCAAGGGCAACAAACCGACTGCATGCGCCATAAAAAATAACGAAGATACATCCCGTTCCCGCTCTTTTTTGTTATATTTGATTTTTTTGTCTTTTTCATAATAAGCTCGAAAAAGAATAAAAGAATGCTATGGTACAATGGATAGAAGCGAGTATCAAGAAAGCAGATGCACTAGTTCCCCGGGATTGGAACAATCCTATGCTCAATGCAAGGTGGCGAAAAATGGTCGTTGATACTCGGAGGAACGTTCCATCCATGGGTAAAAAAGGTGTCAAGTCGTGATAGCTAAGTGCATGCAATGGTTAACTTGTACGTAAAGTCAAGGTCAAAAATTTGGCTTAAACATCGAGTCCAAATGAAGCGGCGCTAAAGGCCAGGATAAACAAGTAGCCAATATGCGATGCGATAATACAACTTAACGACACCGGGGAGCCTCTAGGGTATAAGCGGAAAAATGATAAGTGATGAAGAAGAAGAATGAAGCTTCAACACAAAAGACATGGCGAGGACTAAAGAGGACTCCCGAGCCTACATAGCGCGACATGGGCAACAAGTGATAGCGAGGAACTAACTAGGAAGCCCATGTAAAGGAAGGCTCTACCATCAAGTCATGATTAAAAATCGGCGAGTGAAATGGGTGTATAGTACTCATGACTCGATGGGATCGACCCTAAGGCAAGTGATCAGTATGGAGGCTAGAATGCAAGATGCAACGAAAGTGATTCCCTAACCCTATATGCCGGTGAAGATCATATACTCGCCGTGAAGAGTCCGAAATCACGGATCAAAAAGCCGAAAAAGTCTCAAAATCGTCAAAATGTACACGAAAACATACCAGATCGGGCACTTCCAAGCAATCAAGTTATACAACATAAGATAGATCGAAAAAATAAGCATTAGGAAATTTTTGCGAAAATTTTCAATTTTTTTAGCCATAAATACACAAATTACCTCTCAATTGGTTCATTATTGCATAGTCGATTTGGAAAAAAGAGCTGCCGGAGCTAAAAACTTGTTTCGTCAAATCGGGAACAACCTAGACCGTCGAATTCAAAGCGAAACTTCGGGTAGGCTCCTTAATCATCCCGTTTATTCATTTTGTCTCGTTTGAAAATTAAAATTAAGTGATTTTTTGCACTGAAACCCTTCTTAAAAAATGCGTGTCCGCATACACGGGGTTCAATGAAGGCAAGTCGCGTATACACGCGACCGTGCACGAGGGAAAGTAGCGTATGCATGCAGTCCGAATTCCAAAAAAAATGTTTCTAATGCAAATTTTGATGAAATTTCTCAGGATGACCATCTCATGGAGGGAACGTGAGACATAGCGCAATAGACCAAGAGGTCATGCAGAGATCCGCGACGACAAAATGTCCTCCGAAAGCGTGGATTGTTCAAATTCTTTAAAATGCCCAATATGAAAAGTAATGTGCGATTGCTTGAAATGCTCGTAAATTACTAGGAACCAGATCGGGATTGCTTCATAATTGATCGGATGCCACTACGCATAGAAGTGGAGGATATATACTTCATCCTTTGGACTCTCCAGAGAGGGAGACCCAGGTGGACTTGCACGAAAGCCCCACGGGGAGGGTTGATCGTGGAAGACTATGTCCAAATATATTGCGTAGAGAATTCCAAGAAGGTTGGAACACGATTGCAATCGGAGATATCGAGGGACTTGCACATAAAGATCCTCCACGTTCACCATCGGCAGAGTGGCGGTGATCGCGCTCACTACATCGAGCGTCCGGGACGCACATGAGCACTAGTCGTAGAGTGCTTAATTCATGTGTATGATTGGTGTATTGCCACTGCCATCGAATATGAAACAACGAGATGACCTCCATTCGCCAAACAAAAGACAAAACACTTTGGCTATGGGACCATTTTGACAAAATTCTTCTTCGAGAGAGTTCCGGCTTTGAGACCCGGAGTCATCTCGACTATCGCAAAGCGACCCGCGGGACCCAAGAATTGCCCGTTGAGCGAACATGATGAAGAGAGCGGGGGACGCGAGGTACCCCGAACCACCCGGGACGATGAGTTCTTCTCGTGGTGGAGAGAAACGGATCATCGCGATGGACGACTATCCCTATGCCGGGATGGACTTCCGAGGAGATCCGGATCTAGTAACTTCCACCCGGGCAGGGACATGGGGAGCAGATCAGTAAGTTTTGCAAATTTTTTTTTAACTTATATGATTTTTTTGGATTTTTTTCAAATATGTATGAAAAATGAAAAACATGTTTTTGATTGGATTCATAATGACCCGACAATTAAAAATGATCATGTTTCGATATGTTGGACCGGTTCGTCCTCGAGGGCCTAGCCGCGTCACAAGCGCCGCATAGGTGAGGCGGGAGACACGGATTCCGACAGACACTCCAGAGCCATGCAGAAACTTGGAGGGGACTGACCCGCCAAATCCCTCCGGGCTGCCGTGGAGGACTTTCCGAGCCGTCCGCAGACGGGTTGTAGGAGTACCCCCGGGATCGGGTTAGATTGTTCCGCCGTGTGGCTACGCTGGCGTTGATGTTCTATAGGAACACGACTTAGGGGCGGGGTCCTCAAGAGTAGACATGATTTTATATATTAGATGAGTCGTATATTCTTTTTGAGATTGAACATGATGGGGCATAAGCCCAAGTTTTGTACAGCATTTATGGATCCAAATTTTGTGAAGTTTTTTTGACATACCGATGATATATATACGCGGTATTTGATGTGATGTGATAAATGTATCAAATGTATGATGTTTTTGATGATTAGAAATTATTGTATTGAATGATTAATATGCCAATCTAAAGCTTGATTAGCTAATGAGTCGACAAACCAATTGTCAGCTCGAGGAATATGAATGAATGTTAAAAAATTGAAACGACCTTTGTAACAAACGTACCCTCAAGAACAATCGTAATAAAAATGGATCTCGTACCCGATAAGTGTTGTTCAATCATGACACCACCGAGTGGGAGTCCAAGAAAACTACCAACGAATCAACACCCAAAGATATTGCCTCAGAGAGTAGATGAATGATCTACGGTGTATTACTGCTACGTTATTGGAAGCAGGACCAATGCGAGACTCCTCTTGATACCAACGGTGACCGAAGGATAATGAAGCACCCAAGCCGCGAAGCTAAGTTCGGTGTGTCTACTAGCACCATCGAGCGAAACCAAAATGACTCATGACATCAACACAACTCGCCAAATGCAGATCAAAAAACATCACCATCTCATCAAAGATCGAAAATCAAATGGATATGTACAAAGCAAAAAACTACTATACAAAGAAAAATGCCGGCGAAAGCCTAGCATAATACTTCTTCAAATAGAGCCCATTTCGGGGCTTACGGCAACTCATTCCCTTCGAAGTCAACCAAGGTATACGCTCCTTTCTTAAGGACCTTCTTGACGACATAGGGGGGCCATACCACATCGATTTAAACTTTCCTCGCCCCCAAGGCATCTTTTTTCTTGAGGGCGTAGACCAAAACAAGGTCACCTTCGGAAAAGACCCTGAAGCTTAACCGCCTTATCGTATCGAACTTTGACTCGGTTTTTATGCGCTTCGTTCAATGTGGCGGCATCTCGATGTCGCTCATCAAGATGTTCCGGATGAAGAAGCCGCTCCGCCGCACTAGAAGTGTCGGGGAAAGAAGCTCAACAACTAATTTGAAGGAAGGAATCTCGCATTCAATGGGAAATACGGATTCCACCCCGTGGACTAACTTCGAAACGAGTAAAGCCGATTGCGGTTTAATCGACGTCTGTATGCCCGTAGTGAGATATAGCATAATGTGCCGCTTGGATCTATGTTTATCAATCGATCCGTTGAATAATTTTCTTCAAGGACTTATTCACGGCTTCCACTTGCCCATTGGCTCGAGGATAATATGGAGATGAATGACTCTACAGGAAAACCCAATTTAAGAGCCAATTCAGCCATCATACTATTCCGAAAGTGGCGCGCATGGTCGGTGACAATCTCTCTAGGTATACCGAAACTGAGCGATAACTTGGGTTGAAGAAGAAAAAGAGCTGCAGTCTCACCATCGTTTCCCAAAAGTAGGCATAGCCTCGACCCACTTCGTAAAGTAGTCTACTGCTACGATAATGTACTGTGACCTTTTTGCCGAAGGCGGTTACAAGTAGTATAATCCATACCCCACTTTGTAAAGGGTCCGTACGATACGACTGGAAAAAGTGGGAGCTGGATGAGCGCGCATTTTTCGAGTATACACCCCGACAAGGATGACACTTCTTGACCGATTCAATACAATCTTTGAAAATCGAGGGCCGTAAGTATCCAAAGCACGCAAAATATTTTGGGTCTGTAGCAAGTCCCCGATAAATGACCTCCCACAAGCTCCACTGTGAGAATCATTGAGCACGACTCGCTTCTTCGAAAAGTTAAGCGGCGTCTTAGGATTGAATCAACCCCTCGACGGTACAAAGCGTCACCAATAATCGGATAATTCTTGGCTAAGTGACGCGACTTACATCGCTCATCTTTCGAAAAAAGAAGAGGGAAACTTCGCAGTACTGAGATATACAATGATATCCCCATACCAAGGATCTTATGGAGAGATTAGAAACAAGTGTTCATCCGGAAAGGACTCATCATAGATCATCTCCTCCCCCACAAGGCAACTCGGAGATCAATTCCGCAAAGACTAATGACTTCTTGGATTTGCGGACATGAACTCTAGATCAAATTCCTGTAATATCACAATCCATCTATTATATTTTCCCCGATCACTACTCGTCGAGGAAAAATCGAAATGGATTGGCATTTGCCAAGACATAAGTTTTGCGAAGAATAATATAATGTCGAGTCGTTGTACAGACATGGATCGCTGCTAAGGCTAATTTTTCTATCGGGGTGTATCGAAGTTCGAGTCCCTACCGATCCTCGACTAAGGTAGTAAATAACATGCTCGACGGAGCATCATCCTCCTGAGATCCGAACCATACCAATGGTAGATCTCGCCGCAGCCGGATACAAAAGAAAATCTCTGCTATAATCGGGTGGACTCGATAAAGGACGAAGGTTAATGCCTTTTTCAAGGCATCGAATGAGCGTTTGAGCGTAGTCGTCCCAAAGAAAAGGGACTCCCTTTTCTTCAACAATCTCATATATCCCTTTGTAATCTCGACATAGTTAACGATAAACCTCCCGAAGAAAATTAGACTTCCTCGGAGACTTTGAAGCTGAAAGATTGAAGACGGGGAGGCAACCCAAGTATTGCCTCAACCTTGAAGGGATCTACCCTTATCCCTTCCCTAGACACGATAAATCCCTCAACGTACCCGACCGGATGTTACCGCGAAACGCACTTGTTCGGATTCAAACGAATTTTATAAAAAACGACATCTTTCAAATATTTGCCGGAGGGTGACCAGGGATGATCCATCATCTTTCAAGAATGAGCGACTAGATCATCTAAGTATGCCCTCGATAATTTTCTTGATGTCGTGGAAGGCGTAAGACATGGCTCAGCTGAAAGGTAGCTCCAACATTTTTAAGACCAAAAAGGCATTTTCTTATATGCAAACGTACCTCGAGGGACAAATAAATGCGGTCTTATGTTGATCTTCCCAGACGGATAGTAATTTGATTATAACCGAGAGAAACCGTCCATGAAGGAGAAAATCTCGATACGAAAGCACACTCGTCAATAATCCGATCAATGAAGGGTGTGGGGTAATTATCTTTAGGACACGCCTTATTCGAGTCTCTCGAAATCGATGCACACTCGAATCGTTCCTTGCTTTTTTATCGACGGAACGGGGGTTTGAAAACCCATTCGATCGAGGAGAACTGGGAAAATGAATCCCGCCTTAGCGCACTTTTCAACTTCGGCTTTGATAGTCTGCGCCTTCCTAGGATTAACCGGACGAAGTTTTTGCCCGACCGGCTTAGCGTTTTCATACGTCTTGATCTCATGTTGGACGATAGATGGGTCTATGCCGGGCATTTCCTCATAAGACCAAGCAAAAACATCTCTATACTCTTTGAAGAGTTCGGTATAGATTTGAACCTCTTCATGGGAACATTCAGCTCCAATGAAAACGTTCTCGATAATGTTGGGATTCACCCGGAGATGTTCACGGGATAGTAGGAGAGACCACGACCCATGTTCCCTTCGACGATAAACCCCGTGCTTTGGTGCTAAGGGGCTCAAGACCGGGTGAACGAGGTCCGAGAGATCGACGACTTGGAAAAACTTGTTTCGACTTCGCTCAAGTCGGGTAGGAAGTAAGACCGATGATGCAAATCATCCCACGGTCTATCTATACATCATCGCTCTCGGGATGGCCTCTTCGAGATGGAAGAGTGAGTATCTGGACAATCCTGGGCAAAAGAAGAAGTAAGCGTCCCAGTCGGGAGCCACATCACCATCCAACTCTTCCCGGCGAAAGAGGAGCTGGGATCAGATTACTGCGTGTCAACAATAGATCGATATGCAATCTCAGTCGCAGAGATCGGGAATGCCATTCCACCTACTTTCCCTTCCTCCAATGTGGCGGTTGGGGAAGGTAAGGTCAAGGGTCCGAAAAATAATGAGTTTGAAAGAACTCTCTTCGAAGGGGAGCCTTGGAGGATGAAATAGCATTAATAGACACCTTAGGAGGAGGAAGATCAAAAGAACCCATCGAGGGAAGAATACATTCCAACTCCTAGATTCTCAACGGGCGCCTTAGCATTATCCAACTTAGGGGACGGATGAGTCGGAAGGCGCATTCGAGTCTCACAGAGGACGATCCGGTTGATCCACTGTGACTATCCTCCCTTCGTGGGGAGAAACATACAATTCGAAATAATGAGGATGCAATAGCATCCATCTCTATATATCTAGTTCCTCCCCAACGAAGGTTGTAGTCCAAGGTCGCATCCACTACCTCAACCTCTATGTTAACGGTTTTGCCCCCCAACACGGATGAGGCAAGCGGGACAATACCATGGGGCCCGTGAGAATGACCATCGAATGCGGTAAGAACGGTGCTAGATGGAACGACTTTGGGAGATCCAAGTGTCTTCCGACGCATGCGAGAGACATCACGCAAGTAGAAGCACCCTCATCGACAACCGTGCGAAAGATGTTAGTCTTTACGATACGATGATTTAATATGGAAGGCCATATGATGAGGAAGTCTCTTCTTAAAGTTAGCCATATCAAAAGTAATCGAAGAGAATTTTTTTGGATCAACGACTGCCAATGGCAAGGAGCAAAGCAGCTGCGTTGAGCCGGACAAGACTGAGTACCTCTAAAGTCGACATAGCACAAGGACTTTGCGCCGCATCTTCTACAATCGAGTAGTTCGGGCAGCCCTCATGTTTGGATTAATCGTTGACCGCTTAGAAGATGCTTTTGGCATCCGAGGCATAGACTCAACGATTTGGCTTCGTGATGTGAAGCGGCTCGGTAAGCGTCAGGGAACTTCCCTTAGCTTTCGAAGATTCCTCTCGCCATAATCACGGGATCTCGTAGCGACATCCACGTGAGCACTCATCATAAAGATATTCGATGGAATTTTCCCCTTCACCGAGTACCTCCGGAGGAAGCCCCGATGATTCGGTTCGCGCCAACAATCAATTGCTGCCCTTGGGGAAAAGGGTTTGTTAGCACGACACGGGAACTAGAAGAACCTCGCCGAGATAACGATAGCGCCGAGCATCCCGAATTTTCGGGCAAAGGTGCGTGAGATGGTCTCCAGTACAAAGCTTGCATGGAAACTTCACTTTCTTTTTCTCCTTTTTGACCCTCACCAACACGCTCGTTGGTTTTATTTGCATTGGCCTTCCCATTCTTGCCCTTATTCTTGTTATTACGTCCCTTCTTCTTCCCATCGGATTGTTGATTTCCTTTGGGATCGAAGCTTGGACAACATTTATGGACAAGGACCGGGAAGGTGATGAGTCAGCGAGCACGACCGACCCGGAAGGGAGCAGATTGTAAAGACAAGCTGCTGCAGATTGAGAAAGGTAGCTAGCCGCACTACTATTGACCGATCCGATAAAGCCCAGTCACCATGCGGACTCGGTGTTTCGTTTCGATAAATCCAATTTGGAGCGAGGAGCATTGGGCAAATACTTATAAAGCATCCCGGATCGAGAATAGATCAGTTCTAGCTGCCGGGCCCCTAAAAATGGCACGCTCTCGAAAAAATACCCCGGATAGGGATACATCCTTCGAAAATGTCACGACCGAAGCGAATTCAAAAACCACTCGAGAAGGAACTCACCCGAATATGGGCTTTGATAAGCCTCTTCCTTCTCCTCCATTCCCGAATGTGACTCGAAAAATGTGAGTTGCCTCATCTCGTTTAAAATTAGCCGAGAGTTCGGTCCCGGCCTCATATCCGACGAGGCAACTGAAAATGGTTGAGAAAAGTGACGACCGGTTCTCAAATGTGGCGAAACCGCTTCGATGAGCTCTATATACCATTTGGCGGCATTCTCGATTAGGGTGCGTTGAAATAATCTCAACCTAATCGAGTCATTGATCGGGGAGTTCGATGAGCACCATAAGTGGAAAGTGGTGATGTGGTTCACCGGATCTTCACCATTCTTACCTTCAAACTTAGGAATGTTCGAAGGAAGTTTGGTTTGAGCCGGAGGCCACCCCGATCGTAACGAATCGGGTCATTAGTTAACTTCGACAAGTCCGGCAAGTTTAACGTTGCCGAAACGGTAATCGAGGCAGAGCACGAGAATTCCATCCTCGATGGGATGGATTTCCTACATTCCGAAAAGAATAGCTTTGGATTTGATGAGGCACGGCGCCGAGAAAAGGACTCGTAGAAAACGGAGAAGAACCTCCTCTCCCACGCGGAGTTACCAAAACCCCGGACTAGTTCCCCCGGCCGAGAGTATTGATCGAAGAGGAAAGCCTCGGTAGGGGTTCCATGCATTAGACGAGAGGAGAAAAAAGACCGATAAGCACTCGATGAAGGGAAAGAAGCATTCCCTTGATGACCCGCGAAGAACCGATTCCCCTGCCAGCCCTATTGTAAAGACAGGGATTCCATCCTGTAAAAGTGGTCGAACTTTGCCCCCGGACCAAGGGTTAAAACTGCGGGTCCGGGGACGTAAAAGGAAACGACCCTAAAGAAGGATTGGAACCGGGAATATGTCCGGTCCCAAAGGGGAAACCCCGAAACGAAGGTCGATCCACTAGCCATGTTAGACATGGGCGTAGATCCGACGCGCACCCGGCAGAAAAGGGAAAATGAGGATTTCCACTAATGGACATCCCTGAATGAAAGGGACCCGTAATGAGAAGCATATGCACGGGTGAACCCGGAGCGGACATAGCGATGCTAAAAGCAATCGAGGATGAAGCAATAGTGCCCCCTCGCCACGTCGAGTAAGCGAGGTCCGAATGCTCGCAGCACTCACGGTGAGAAGTCGCGTTCCCGATCGTGGCCATCGAAAAGATAAGAATGATATGGAAGATCGCGGGCTCTCTCGGACTCCGGTCCGATATGCTCGAAGAACAAACAGATGATCGGGAGGAAGAGGAGATGGACTGTAGTAGGGAGGCTCGGGTATGTCTTCAACTTGAAAATCTTCTTCACGAGGAAAAAAGAACTCGCGAGGTGAGCGGAACGCTCCTCTCGGACCGACACAGAATCAGACAACTAAACCCTCGGATCTTTGTGGAGGATCACTCTCCACGACGTCGGATGCTACGGATGGTAACCACCCGACTCAAATCGCTCCTACGCCTTCTCGAAGAAGGCTCGCACTCTCGGGAGATAACCCCCGGATTCTCCTCGAACGTCGAGGCGCTTGATCAGCCACTTTTATAGATTTATTATATTAGACTCAAAAAAAGTGAAAAGCTAGGCAAGCTAGGAGCAAAAGAGCACTCTCTAAAATAAAAATCCCACGAGAAACGACAAGCAACATGACCTCCAAGTATTTCCGCTCCGGGTGATGAGGACCGGGACACCCAAAATACGGGGAAAGCGAAGTTTAGGGACTTCCGAAAAGCGATCCGGGATGATTAGGGCCCGAACAACTAGCGAAGGTATCGAAAGCCGCTTACGCCGACCCTCCTAACGACACGCCCTTTGCCGGCTCAAGCACCCAAGCTTCGCAAGGGCACCCCCTGAAGTACGGCTGAAAGTGATGCGACGTCCGCCTCGGGTACCACGCGTATTCCCCCGCGATCACCCTGTGTGGACCTAGGAACGGCAACTATGGACACCAATCCATATCGAGGCGGGCGGAACGGTCTTGAGGTCGATTCGACCTAAACTCGGAGGGGGGTATCCCTCTTCTCAACCTTCACTTCCCCTCGCGCTTGACTCTCGGATGAGAGCTTTCCCGATCTACCTCACGAGTTGGATTTCGCTCAATTTAATCAACTTCTATGTTTGTTTGAGCGGCCTTGGAGAGTTAACTCTCCACTCACCTATTCCAAGGCCTCTACAACCTAGCTAGTTGGTGATTGACACTTAGTAAAACTTCGCTAGTTGATTTTTAGATTAAATCGCTTATTTTAAGAGGTCGTTGTATTAAGTCACAAGGATATGGAGATGAAACCAATGGTGTTTTGACGCAAAAGAAATTAATAAAAAAACTTAACTACATGCACATGCGATTCTTTGTCTTTCGATGAAAAGTAATCTCTATAGAGGTTCTACGAGACTAAAAAATTGTATTTTTTCTTTTTCGAATTACAAACTCACACTCACAAAAAACTAAGAAGCTAACTAAATGATTCAATGCACCTAATGCAAATCACTACAAGCATGTAAATTCTAAGATGCAAAAGACTCTTGAAACAAGGTGAAATTTCCCAAAAAGCTCCTTCAGTTTTAACTCATCTTTTGTTGTCCAGAAAGCCAATTCTTGAAAACAAGAACTCTTAATATAAGACCCCAAAAACACTCAACAAGAAGAAGAAGAAATCAAATGACAACCTCTCCTCAAAATCAAGCTGAAAACTAGAAGCAAGAAACTTCACAAAAAGCTCCAAAAAGATATGACCAAACGAAAATGAAAAGGCAACAACAAAAACAAAAAAAAGAAACAATGTTTTTTGGGTTTTTGATATGCAAAAACAAAAAAGCAAAACAAATGTTTTTTGGGCTTTTTAGTTTTATAAAGCAAGAGCTCAAAAAGACCAAGCACAACTATCACAATCCAAGCCAAAACGAGACCGAATTTCAAGCATAAACTTCAACAATGCTCCCAAACCTTATAAAGCTAATGATAGCAAGATCAATAAGGGCAATGGAAGACCAAAAACTCAAAGCCAATTAGCTCTAGAGAAATAGTGCAAACTCGTTGCAACAAAATACTCCAAAGAAACAAGAAAAGTTCTTCGAAAAATTGCAACAAAACCCTAGCCTATGAAACTCAAGAAAACCAATCGAAAACAAAGCAAAAAAACGCAATGCAAAGCACAATACAAGGATAGGAAGCGAGTCAGGTGAGTGAAGCTCTCGTGCATCCGTAACGAAACAACCAAGAATGCTCGTAAAAGCGATCTTGGAACTCAATCCCAGGAGTGCTAGCACTAGCAAGAACACTTTGCCAAAAAGATTAGTTTTTCGAACAAACGAAAGAGAAACAAGACTTGAAACCACTTCCTTCACACTCTAGTAAGTACGGAGACACCCGTCAAACACAGACCTCCACAGCCGAAAAGGACCAAAAACTCGAGTAATCCTAAAAATTCAAAATCGCTAGGTATACGCGACCTTGCGGTTATGCAACCAGCGTACATACGCGTACGTTAAGGGGATACTAGCGTATACGCGGATCCTTTTACACAAACTCGCGGGTATACGCGATTGTGTCAGACAAAAGAGCGTATACAAAGAAAGATAATGAAAAAACAAAAAAGTACAATCTGGGAATGACACCAAGACTTCGAAATCGATCGCAAGAAAAGCAAAACTGGGACTGCAAAAAGACGAGAAAAACGCGTGGCAACCTACCAAGCAATTCTGAAACAACCCTAACAGGAGAATCACAAGAATGTGATCCCCAGCGAGTTGCCGTTCGTTTCGGGAATTAACACCCTAGAGGTTGGTTGGGATACAAACTCCACGGCAGCGGAGCGTACTACTTATAGAGACTCACACAACCATGCACGTTCAGAAAAAACCAAATGAGAGCGAATGAGAGATTTACCTGTTGGTCCTACATTTGAAGTAGATCCAAGTGGAGTCCAAACTCCCACAACCGTCCTTCCTCCTTAACTCGAAATACAAGAAGAAACCCAAGCACAAAAGGACAAGTTGTACGACATATATCTACTCTATATGTTAGTGAGATTCATATAAAACATTAAATAAATCATAATGAATGCTTGTATAACAAATATTCTCATACATAAAAGCATACACTAACACGTTTATTTAGGGAACGACATGATACTTCGTATTATAAATAAAGTACGTACAAAAGTAATCAAGTGGAGAGATCACTGATCCTTCCAAGGCCTTCGCGAGACCGTCGTCGGATCCGTCCGACCCCTTGCCTCGCTAAGACTCCTTCCAAAGCGGGTGCATACGAGATAACATATAAAGGGATGTGTATCTCAAGGAAACAAGGGTTTCCTATGATGAACTAGGAAAGTGCGGGGAGGCACGTGGAATCGAGCTTGGATAGGGAATACCAACAGTATAATAATAATAATTCTCTCTCTCCCTTAGGCCATACACATGAGGGCTTTTTATAGTCCCCTCCAAGTAGTTTCGAGCGATTTGAAGCAGGTTGTCACAGTCGGGGTGGTTGAACTACCCGAGTAACCATCAACCCAAAGCTGCGAAATTAGGGATTTTTATATATTTTTTAATCATTTTAATGGCATACGCTTTGGGAAAAAGTCTAGTCGTACTCGCGTATACATGCGGAAAAACATGGGCATAGTCGCGTATGGAGGATTTTACACTTTCGTTTTTAAGTGAATTTGTCCAAGTCACGTAGGAATGGGTGCCCATAAAGCCATGAAGCAATCATGAATCATGTCAAGGTGAGAAATGATGCTATAACATCCTTGAGAAGGCGTGGGTGATACAATTGCCTATTGATTTTCTTCTTCCATTCTAGGGGTTTTTACTTGCTCGAGTCCGAATATTCCGATACATGGTGTCGCTTGTATCCCCCCTATGTCCTTTTCTTCTAAATACCTTAAAAAACTATGTTGCGGGGATTGCAATATCCGATACTTCATGAGTTTCTTCCTTCTTTTATATACTTTCTTGTGATTTCCCCCTCATTTGTAGGGGGGGGACCTTTTCTTCTTCATCCTCTTCATCATCTTGTAGGTTGGAGGGATATTGCCATCCTTTGGGTTGTTTTCCTAGTTTCTACGAAAATCTTTCTTTGCATCCCGGGAACGAATTTTTGTAGACGTCACTGTCTTTCGGCATATTTGGCATCCGAAGGTTGTATTCTCAAAATATAGGAGATTAAGTTTGGAAGTATTCCATCGATCTAGAATTTATAACTTTAACTAGATTAATTTTTTTCAAAATGTGGAATTATAAAAATCACTTAGTTTACTAATTTTTAATGTAGATATTCACCATTTTTTGTGAAAATTTTATCATGGTAAAGTATATATAACAAATTTATATAAACTTGCAAAAGAAAATATTTCACATCATAATCTTGGATTCCTTACATTATCTCTTTCAAGATTTTTTATGGTTTGTACTAAAAGCTAAGTTTGTTAAAGTTATCTTATGAAAATAATGTTGTGTATGTTACTATTATTAACTTTATGAAAAGAATTTTTTGTATGTTACTATGATTAACTTTATGAAAAGAATGTTTTGTATGTTACTATTATTAACCCATTTAATTATAATTTGATATATTAAATATCATGTATGTGTTAAATTACGATTATTATTAAGACAAGGTTGGCACAATTTAAAATTCTATCACCTTTGCAACACTAGTAATATGGTTGTGTTAGCCCCCATATGAAATTTTTGACAAGAAAATAGGGGGCTAATTTGTTGTTGAGTCTTCAAGGAATGCTTTTCCCCTGAAAACAAAGTCTCCTTGAAGCCTCTATGTGCCTTTTATCCTTTGATCAAATCCCCTCTGCCTGATTTCCCTTATAAAGCCTCTCTGCTATGTGAAGAAATTCCCCAAGGCCTTCCTTTTCCCTCTTATTTCCCCCTCATTTAGCCTCTTTTTTATTCCCCCTTGCCTCCCCTTCTATTTCCCCATTTACCCCTTGAATCCCCCCAAGATCCCCTTTAAATTCCTCCTCTGCCCTTTGTTTTCCCTCTTCTCCCCTTTATTCCTCTATCGCCCCCCTTTAAATCCCTTAAAACCCATCAAAATGGGCAAAAAACCCATATTCCGACCTTGTTATAGGCCTAGCCCCTTAACCACTTCCCCACATATGCCCGTCACCCAAGACCAAGCACTTAAGTCCCAGGCGCTAATCACAATCGAAACAACTGGCGGGTGCATTTCCTTTGTAATACTCAAAAAACCCGATGCGATTGTTTTATTTCGATAGGTCCCGCGGTGCATTCCACACCGTTGATCTACCCTGAAGATCCAACGGCGGGCCACCAATCGCAACCCTTCTCCGATCGCAATTGCAGGTCTTAACAATGCTGCCTCGATTGCGGTCCTCCGATCTCATCCTGGCCGTTGATCTGCCCCGCGATCCGACGGCTATCGCTCAATCGCACCCGCCGCCGATCGCTGATCGTAAAGTCCTTCTGTTTTCCGCTCCGATTCAATCTAGGCCATCCATTACTCGTTTCACGATCCAACGGCTCGTGCGCGATCGCATCATCGCCCGTCGCCTCCTCCATCTCCCTCCGATTATATGTGGACCATCGATCCGATCCCGGATCCGACGGTTGGTGTTTAATCGCAGCATCTCCCCAACCGCAATCGGAACATTCATGTTGTGCATTGCGATTGCTCCCCGCTCCGACCTCCGATTGCGATTGTGCGATTACATCGTGACCATTTGTTTCCTCCATGATCAGACAGTTCGGGTTTAATCTCCCTCCGCCTCCGCTGGTCCCACTCCATTCGTTCGTTCCCCTTGTTTACGCGTGTTTTCCCCGTGTAATTCGCTCAAATAATAATCGTTGGGTTTCCACTATACTTTCATTTCTCCACCTTTTTATTGTTTCTCACGCTGCTCCACCACCATTCCTTCACCTCCACGGCATTTTTCCTCCACCACCGCCTAGTTTGATAGTCTCTTTCCACATGCGGAATAGTACGGAGATGGCTCATTCAAGCATTGCCGAGTGACCGACAGAAGAAATTCAAAGGGGGTTGGTGCCTATTATTAATGAAATTAAATATCTTGCCCCGTATGCAAAGGATCAAGGCACTGGTCGAAGACCAAAGAGCATGCGGTAAAGTCTTATCTGTGTTTATATATCGCGAAAGTACCCTTCTCCGTAAGTACACCTTTCCTACGGCGAATCTCCATGCCTCCTCGAGCCCTTAAACAGATTAATGCACCGGCTGGGAGCTTCATTAGAAACCGTCCGGCAACGTAGCGGAGGTATGGAGAAGTCGCGGACTTCCATCCATGTCATTTATTTCAACATGACAAAGTTTATAGCTCCGAGCTTCGTAAGGATTTAAAGAATGTATCGGGAGGTCAATCTCGACCCGACGAAGATCTCCAAACAAGTCTACGGAGTACACGCAACGTCGAAAATTTCCATTAAGCGACATGGGTGTGAACACTTCCACCTGTCGCCTTAATGAGTCTCATTTAATTATTCATCTACCCTTGTTTTCTCTCTTCTCCTATAAGAATTCCCCGAGAACTATTGTAAAGGTTGTTGTTGCCTTGTCGAGCTTATCGTTGTTAGAGGGATTCGGTTTGATTGTTAGAAAACGGTCTTGGGAGAGAGTAGCGTAGTAGTTTGTATGTAATAAGGCTGGGAGGAGAAGTACGGACTTTGTAACAACCATTGAGCCTTATTGTACATGACTAGTGTTGCATCTATTAATCAAAGCACATTTCACTGGGATCTCGGTCTATTGCTATTGGTGATGTTCCTCTCGACTCTGTTTATTTCATTTACATGTCAAGTTTCACGTTCTTTCGGTAGGCATCGGAATAATGGTATAGGGATTCACCCTTTGTTGGGTGCCCTATGCTTGTCTGCTCTCCCTACCTTTATGTTTTCCGCCGGATGTGCTATCCGAGAGTTGTTTTCGGTTGATTTAACCAGTACGATGGATGTTATTGCTCGCTTTGGGCTGATGTATGAGTTGGTTGAAGTCGTTCTCGGATGTTCTTGGGGGCTTAAAGCTGGAAAGTTTGGGAACACCGGGGATAAGTGTTAGCCCTCGTCCACTAGGATCCTTGCACGACCAGACTTACCTTTCTAAGATCCCTTCGTTTATCTTATCTTTGTTTTCCCTGGAGTTGCTAAAGCGCGACCTAGAGTTAAATAACCTCCGGTCCGATCTACAAGCGACCCCATTGTCCCTCTCGAGAGTCGCCTTTGAGTATGTCCAAGCAGTGTCCGGGAGTTAAATGACCTCTAACTGATCTATGGACGGTAACCCTGGTTGCTCTCCTTCTTTCACTTTCCTTCCTTAATGTTCCACCCCACTCTCTAATCTAAAGATCCTTTAGTATTAGATGACATGCCCTTTGAAAGCCTTGGCTAGTGGATGCAAGTAATTTCCTTTTATGACTCCATAGCCCGATGGATGGCAGCTGTCTCGGCCTATCCTCTTTGCTGAAATGTCCTGTCGCCCTATGTTCCTTTTCTCCCATTGCTTTCTCGATCCATGATCTCGTAGCCAACCCAAACGAACCCTTCAACCAAACCATTTAAAACCCCTTAGTGCTTCATACCCTAGCCTAATATCTCAATTTGAGCCTTCAAAGATATATCATTCTTTGCTCGTTTGGAGAGATCCCTCTCACGGTCGGGGAGGGATAGATCCTAGGGCCTCAAAGTGGTTTGACGTTGTCTCATCTTTTGGTATTGCACAATACGCCAAAAACATGGGAACCCCAACATAATGGCGACTCCATCGGGGAAAGATCGATCGCAGTTGATTTGGCAAACCACTGCGGTGGACAATAAATGGTAAATCGTCCACCTGGCGACTCCACAATTCCTAAATGATTAAAAGACTTCGCTGGTAATTAGTTGGCCACCGATTATCTGTGGTTTCACATAAGACTCCACTGGGAGACCATGTCGCAGTACAACATCATCCATGCCGAAGATCTAGACACTTCGCTAATAGAGGACTCTGAACAATATGCGTAAATAGATCCAAGCCTCATAGCAGAGTTTCGGAGTGAAGTAGCAAGTGTAATGGCGTAAATTGAAGGGGAGGACCTTCCAAAGGTGGTTGACCTTCTTAGCTCACACCTCAATGCTCAACTGCGCTTAAGAAGATGTTTTTAGATACGGTGGTGGTGAGGTACGAGGCTGAGATTGAACTCTTGAACTCACAAGGAAAATCATACGAGTTCAGAGACCCGAGAGCCTTCTTGGAATGTCTCCCGCCCCCTAAAAGAGAAGGAATTCTGCTGCTGTTCGACGTGCAAGAAGAAGAAGATTCGGGTTCTCGTGAGCCGCTTGAGAACACGAGTGGAAAAACGAAGAAATTCCCATTGCTCTTCAAAATACAAGAAGAGGAAGATCCGGGTTTCATGAGCCACACCGAAGATGCAGTGGAAGATGCAATAATCGAAGCTTCCCAGGACATAGACAGCCTGCCAATCATGGCAGGCCAGAAAGAAGAGAATATACATCCTGCGTTCATGGATCCTATGGTAGAGTACATGGAGGCCACCGATACGCCCGAATGCCTCGCATTGATCCTTAGCATGGGCAGTATTCGTCGAGAATGGTCACTCTGCGATGGTGACCACGGTTTGAAGAACCACACGCGGATCACCCACCCGTGGTTATCTCCCGACAGCGACGATGCTCATATCCTTTTTCTGCTATCGCTCGGGCCGGCTTCATTGGCTTTATCATATCACCTAGAACATCGAGATTTCCAGTTAGAGTAGGGTAGGTAGGAGGTCCGAAATAAGCTCGGTCTCATGAGCATGTAGTTAGTTGTTTCATTTTCTGTCTTAGAATGTAGAGAAGAAACACGCTAGCACGTCTAATCCTAGCAGGGTAGTAGTGTAGGTAGAGAAACTATGAGACCAACGAGTCTAATCTGGTCTCATGGAGTAATAAGGGTAGAAGTAGAATAGGTTTATCTTTTTCTGTTTGTAAATATTAATGATGTAAAAGGGTCCCCAAGTCCAAATGCACCCTAGAAGAGAAATTTTAGGACTATAGTGTGGGTAGGTAGCCGTTTGGGAGAATTGTTTCTCTGATATGTTGTCTTCATGACTTGTGGCGGACTGATCAAGGAAAGAAAAGGATGGTTCAAGCGAGCGAGGCATCCGGCCTACACCAAGAGATCAATTTCCGAATTCTCGACTCCTTCAAGAAGAAGCCATCCCCATGTGGAGCCACTGTTAGCCCCCCTATGAAATTTTTGACAAGCAAATAAGGGGCTAATTTGTTGTTGAGTCTTCAAGGAATGCTTTTCCCGTGAAAACATAGTCTCCTTGAAGCCTCTATGTGCCTTTTATCCTTTGATCAAATCCCCTCTGCTGATTTCCCTTATAAAGCCTCTCTGCTATGTGAAGAAATGCCCAAGGCCTTCCTTTTCCCTCTTATTTCCCATCATTTAGCCTCTTTTTATTCCCCCCTTGCCTCCCCTTCTATTTCCCCCATTTACCCCTCGAATCCCCCCAAGATCCCCTTTAAATTCTTCCTCCGCCTTTGTTTTCCCTCTTCTCCCCTTTATTCCTCTATCGTCCCCCTTTAAATCCTTAAAACCCATCAAAATGGGCAAAAAACCCATATTCCGACCTTGTTATAGGCCTAGCCCCTTAACCACTTCCCCACATATGCCCGTCACCCAAGACCAAGCGCTTAAGTCCCGGGCGCTAATCGCAATCGAAACAACCGGCGGGTGCATTTCCTTTTTAATACTCAAAAAACCCGATGCGATTGTTTTATTTCGATAAGTCCCGCGGTGCGTTCCGCACCGTTGATCTACCCTGAAGATCCAACGGCAGGCCGCCAATCGCAACCCTTCTCCGATCGCAATTGCAGGTCTTAACAATGCCGCCCCGATTGCGGTCCTCCGATCTCATCCTGGCCGTTGATCTGCCCCGCGATCTGACGGCTATCGCTCAATCGCACCCCCGCCCGATCGCTGATCGCAAGTCCTTCTGTTTCCGCTCCGATTCAATATGGGCCATCCATTTGCGTTTCACGATCCAACGGCTCAGCGCTGATCGCATCATCGCTTCGTCGCCTCCCTCCATCTCCCTCCAATTAGATGTGGACCGTCGATCTCGATCCCCGAATCCGACTGGTTGGTGTTTCATCGCGACATCTCCCCAACCGCAATCGGAACATTCGTGTTGTGCATTGCGATTGCTCCCCGCTACGACCTCCGATTGCGTTGTGCGATTACATCGTGACCATTCGTTTCCTCCGTGATCGGGACGGTTCGAGTTTAATCTCCCTCTGCCTCACTGGTCCCACTCCATTCGTTCGTTCCCTTGTTTACGCGTGTTTTCCGTGTAATTCGCTCAAATAATAATGCGTTGGGTTTCCACTATACTGTCATTTCTCCGCCTTTTTATTATTTATCCACTCGCTCCACCACCATTCCTTCGCCTCCCACGGCATTTTTCCACCACCACCGCACTGGGTTTGACGCATCTCTTTCCACTCGTGCGGAATAGTACGAGAGATGGCTCGTTAAGCACTGCCCAGTGACCAGCAGAAGAAATTCAAAGGGGTTGGTGCCTCGTTATTAATGAAATTAAATATCTTGCCCCGTATGCAAAGGATCAAGGCACAATTCGAAGACCAAGAGCACGCGGTAAAGTCTTATCCGTGTTTATATATCAGTAGAAGTACCCTTCTCCCGAAGTACACCTTTCCTACGATATCTCCATGCCTCCTCGAGCCCTTAAATAGATTAATGCACCGACAGAGCTTCATTAGAAACTCGTCACGAGACGCGATAGCGAGGTATGGAGAAGTCGCGGACTTCCATCCATGTCATTTATTTCAACATGACAACACGAGCTCCGAGCTCCGTAAGAATTTAAAGAATGTATCGAGGTCAATCTCGACCCGACAGAGATCTCCAAACAAGTCTACGATAGTACACGCAGTCACTGAAAATTGCCATTAAGCGACATGGGTGTGAACACTTCGCTCGCTCGCCTTAATGAGTCTCATTTAATTATTCATCTACCCTTGTTTTCTCTCTTCTCCTATAAGAATTCCCCGAGAACTATTGTAAAGGTTGTTGTTGCCTTCTTTGGGCATATCGTCGTTAGAAGGATTCGCTTTGATTTGTTAGAACGAGTCTTAGGGAGGAGTATGCAGTAGTTTGTATGTAATAGGTCGAGGAGAAGTCCTGGATTGTAACAACCATTGAGCCTTATTTTACATGACCGGTGTTGCATCTATTAATCAAAGCACATTTCACGAGGATCTGATCTATTGCTATTGGTGATGTTCCTCTTGACTCTGTTTATTTCATTTTACATGTTGTTTCACGTTCTTCAGTAGGCATCGTAATAATGGTATAGGATTCACCCTTTGTTAGGTTCCCTATGCTATCTCGCTCTCCCTACCTTTATGTTTTCCGCTGAGATGTGCTATACGAGAGTTGTTTTCGATTGATTTAACCGGCGCGAGTGGATGTTATTGCACTGGTTGACGTATGAGTTGGTTGAAGCTGTTCTCGAATGTTCTTGGGGGGCTTAAAAGTCTGGAAAGTTTGGGAACACAGGGATAAGTGTTAGCCCCGTCCACTAGGATCCTTGCACGACCGACTTACCTTTCTAAGATCCCTTCGTTTATCTTATCTTTGTTTTCCCTTGGAGTTGCTAAAGCGGGACCCAGAGTTAAATAACCTCGCGGTCCGATCTACAAGCGCCCCATTGTCCCTCCGAGAGTCGCCTTTTGAGTATGTCCCAGTGTTCGGAGTTAAATGACCTCCGACTCGATCTATAGAGCAAATCTGGTTGCTCTCCTTCTTTCACTTTCCTTCCTTAATGTTCCACCCCACTCTCTAATCTAAAGATCCTTTAGTATTAGATGACATGCCCTTTGAAAGCCTTGGGTAGTGGATGCAAGTAATTTCCTTTTATGACTCCATAGCCCAATGGATGGCATCGATCACCGACCTATCCTCTTTCTTTGAAATGTCCCTGCTGCCTCTCGTTCCTTTTCTCCCATTGCTTTCTCGAGTCCATGATCTCGTAGCCAACCTAGCAACCCTTCAACCAAACCATTTAAAACCCCTTGTGCTTCATACCTAGCCTAATATCTCCAATTTGAGCCTTCAAAGATATATCATTCTTTGCTCGTTTGGAGAGATCCCTCTCCGGGTCCAGGAGGGCTAGATCCTAGGGCCTCAAAGTGGTTTGACGTTGTCTCATCTTTTGGTATTGCCAAATCTGCCAAAACATGGGAACCCCAACAGGTTGAAGATGAAAAACCCTCTTAGATCATCCACTTTATACTCAAATTTGGATTTAAATTTCAAAATATTTGTGGAACTACCAACCTTCTTGATCTTTTAGCTAAAAAAAATTATGATGATCTTGAAACACTAACTTTAATGCTTTTTTGAGCATAACAAAAAAATTCTTAAGAATTTTTGAGTAATATCTTTATGGCTTCTTATATACCATATTATTTGGTCTTAGTGGATGATAATCATCATTATCACCAGACATAATTACATACTATTGTAGGAAGTTTGAACCATTTTAAAGTTGACATGAGAAAATATCTTTTTTACGATCAATTTAAATGTTGAATGAGAGTAGTAGTATAATTTATTTATTATTTATTATTTGTTCTTTTGTGTTAAAAACTAACTTAATTGAGACTTACTTGATAAATAATAGATTAATATGAAAGATATATATTAAGTATAAAGTTATTTAATGACAAATTATCATAGTAATTTGTCCAATATATATCAAGATAGATCCATCTTAAATACAGATTTAACATGAGCCTAGAGGGATTAAATGTTGATTTAAATTTTGAATGAGAGTAGTAGTATGATTTATTTATTATTTATTATTTGTAATTTTGTGTTAAAAACTAAGTTAAAAACTATTGTTTTTATAGACCAAGTTTAGAAGATGTTGCTTTTAAGTGCATTATTGAATTTGATTATGCATATTTGATATGGTGAGAAGCCATGTTGGTCAAACAAAGCTTTGAAAACTTAAATATTTTATGGCACTGTCATGTCATTTGTATCACCACATGGTTACATTGAAATACTAAATAATATAAAACTCCAAAAATAATTTGAAGAGAATAGTTGATATACAAAAAATATTGAAAAGTGTGTCTGAATGTATATTAATAGATCCTTCAAAAAAATTATAATCGAACTTACACATCCCCTCATACTAGGTTGTAGAATGAGCCTCGCCTCTCGACTCAATTACTAATCATTTTAATTATCAAAATCAATCATGAATTAGAATAGTATCAAAGTAATACAATTTGATTATTTTCAAATACAAGAACATATTGACATTCATCTAAAACTTAGATTCCTTACATTATTTCTATTATCATTAATATTTATATTTATGTATTAAATTTGACTCGTGAATAATAGATTTTGTAAAAAGATTCTTACCTATAAAGTTATTTAACAATATATGAATATTGTGTTTCTTACTATTATTAACCATTTTAAATTGACACTAATGACTTTTCCTATGTTGAGTAGGAATTTATAATACTAGTACAATGTTGGCACCACTTCAAAGTCTATAAGAGGAGATATTTTATAAGTCTAGTTGTGTTGTTCAATGATCAAAATCATTTTTTTTTATAAATTAGAGTGCAACAAAACAAAAAATTTGATTTATATCAATTATAATAAGGAATATTAAGGAAAACTCACTTCAAACATTATTACAAATTTCTAACATTTTTTCATTAAGTGTTTAAATGGTTTATATTAAATAGAATACTAATTAGCTACTCCGTTATTGTTTTAATAGACCAAGTTTAGAAGATGTTTTTAAGTGCATTATTGAATTTGATTATGCATATTTGATATGGTGAGAAGTCACGTTGGTCAAACAAAGCTTTCAATTCCTAAATATTTTATGGCACAGTCATGTCATTTGTATCACCACATGATTACATTGAAATACTAAATAATATAAAACTCCTCCAAAAATAATATGAAGAGACTATTTGATATACAACAAATATTGAAAAGTGTGTCTGAATGTATATTAAAAGATCCTTTAAAAAAATAACATTCATGAATCATGTAAACCTAATCTTAAGATATTCTCTCAAGTAGGTCAAGAACAACTTCTACACCATATTTATTTATCTTGGTCTTCTTGCAATGTTCCTTCTTTAGCAGCCATGCCCAAACTATGGTATTAATTGGAATAGAGCCAAGTTCTATGTCATTAGGATTTGGTATCCAATATTGCTCTAAAACTTTTCCATTGTATTTCCCTGAAATAGGCTTCCACCAATCAACCTTTACATGAAGATTATCACTTTCATTATCCCTAAATATATCTGAGATGGATTTTTCCCTCCAAATCATCTCTCCCGCATCCTCATCTCCTGATCTAACTAGCAAGATATTTCCTTTCTGAACATCAATATTTGGATTGAATTTTGGCTTTAGCTTGTTGCATTTGGGTCCAACATATATTGGTTCATCTATAGCATTATCAAAATCTTCATCCATAATACTTGAGATTACATGGAGTGCATTATGATCAACATCAACAACGTGCCTTCTCTTGGGCCAGAAATCCTCAAAATATGAATCACTTCCATCTATTATTATATGATCATTATAGATTTGGTCTAATGTATCAAGAACTCTTTCCCAATACACTACTTTATTTTTCCATTCCTCTGTAAAAATTGGTGAATCCTCATTCCCGATAGTTTCTTTCCACATTTTTATGTATGATTTTATCCCTTCCTTTAGTTCTTTAAAATAGGCATCATTCTTTTTGGAAGCTAAGAAAGATGGGTTTCCTATGGGATTATAGGTCGATCTTCATCATCTATATTCCATAACTTAACTGGTTCTGACCACTCAATATCTCTAATGGATTATTTGTACCTTAGTACTGGAATATCATTGAGTACAAGAAATTGGAAATATTAAACATTAAGATGTCCAAATAGTGCATTTTTCCCTCCTTGATGTATCCATTAAGGAAAATTTTGAAGTCATAGACCTTGTCAATAAGTGTAGGTAGAAACACTCAGTTTTCTTCAATTTTGCGATATGTATCGATCATTTTAGGTAAAGAATATATATCATTACTTTTTATGTTGGAAGACATTCTTCTGTAGGTTCCATCTATGTCTTCATGGGTGTGCCCCACAGGCAAGAATCCAACCTCAATAGTGATGAAGACACCAAGTGCAGTTAAAAGTGATAAATACATGAAAATATAGCGATTCTTATTATCACTTGTTGCATTGTCCAACTGTAACAACAAATGTGGAGGAAGAGCTTTAAAATCAACATTTTGACTCTTTGATCTTCCATGAGATATAAATTCATCCTTGTAAACTTAACATTTTGAGTAAATAGAGGTGTCAAGTAATGCATTTGTAAGTGGGTTTCTTGAACTTCCACTCTCATAAAGTAGATCACCATACATATCAATTTGTGGGTCTTCAAGGTCCCTTAAGCACTTTGCACGGAATGTAATAGTAAATTGCGATCCCATATGTACAAATGGTAGGGAGGAATGACCAAAACCTCCTGTGTTATGCCCATGTGTTAGCATACCCGTCAATGACACACCTAAATTTGTTCCTACAATATATTTTGATTGGACATGTAGCCTTGGGATTGAAGTCTTTGTTTTATCCATTTTATCATGGATAATGCTCAAATGCTCCTTTGGAAACTACTCTGACATAATTCTATGGGCATAGTAGCAATATCTTCCACACATAACAATCTTGTTATGTTTGTTCAGACTACCTCATGCCTTTTCTTCCATCTCTTTTGTAGTTGATGACTTCATCTCTGCTTTCAACACAATGCATTCACTGCATTTAATAAAGTTGGTGTTCTTTGAAAATGCCACATCTTGAAACTTAGTATTCTGTATCTTGCTCATTGTTGATTGTGATATTGATGGGTAATTGAGCTTTTGAAGAGCCTCATTGATCTCTTTAATAGATAATTTTGTGTGTAAGTCAAATGAAACTATCTTAAAGGAGTAGACGTTCCATCTTCTTAAACTTGACATGTTTGGTTTGGTGAAAAATCTGAATTATCCATTACAATTTTGTGCAATATTTCTATGGTTTCCACGGTGTGTCCTCGTGCTTTGCATGTGTTGGTGTTACCATGAATAGATTTGATCTGTCCATTTTGGAAATATTTTTGGTAGTTATAGAATGTGCTTTGAGGAATCTTATGTATCTTATACCATGCTTTCTTACAAATAATATTCCCATTAAATATCATGTCCTTTACATTTCTAGCAATAGGTGTTATGCCATGGCCATGGCCATGGCTCCTTGACATGATTTTGTTTGACATGAGTGAATTCAATACAAATTCCCTAATACCATTTTTATTTATTTTTCTCATACCCCTTATAGCACCTGCAATGGCCTTCCTATCCACAAGTTGAAGATAATATTTTCTACAACATATATTTGCTGCCAAAAGTCGAATTTATTTCTCTTCATCTATATTTGTTTGACATTTTGCAATTTTTGTTGTAGCCATAACTCATTTATTCCTTTTATATGGCCTTGTTACATGCATATCAATTGAGTTTATATATTTTTCATTACAAATATTCTCATCCCATTTGTTTAAGGGATTTGTGTCTTCTATAACATCCCATAACACCATTTCCTTGGGTGGCACCTTGAACTTTTCCTTAACCCTTAATATCACACCTTTGTTGTCCACCAACTTATTTATTGGCCATCTAACCAAACAATGTATAGACTTATCCCCAATTATGCATATTTCACAATTTTCATCCCTCTCTTCCAAAAAAACACCAAATTCCATTTCACCTAGTGTTTCACCTTCAATAATGTCATCCTCGCGGACATTAACTAGCATTCCTTTGGTAATGCACATGTTTGTTCCCATGAATTCATGTGTAAGAGAAACCTTTTTACATATGAATTTAACCCTATATTGGGGAATATTTATGGCATGATCATGACAATGAGGTTCCAAATCTGAGTCTGGCCAAATCTCATAAGATTCCAATGCACCCCCTAGTGTATGCTCAAATCCTGTTGGATGTGGTAAAGAAACATCATGTTTTAAAACCTTCTCAATTTTAACCACTATGCATTCTTTATTTACCATCTTTCCATGCACTTTATGCCGAAGCTCAGTATTTAATATGGAGCCCTCACCAACCTTCACTCCATGTTGGAGAATATCTACCTTTTCTCCAATAGAAAATGTATAAGAAACATTTGCACCGATAAACAAATGTAAATAAGGTTAGTATTTACTCAAAAAAAAGTATTATACTATCAATAATATTTGAAAACATGCTTCAATATTTTGATTTATCTATGTTGTGCCTCAAATCCTTGATCTTCCATGGATGTATGTCCCCTTCATCAACATCCTCAATCAAATTTGGTTGAGTGACATCAATTATCAAAATTGCAACATAACATCCATTAACCCTTTCTCCAACATAATAAGTTCCAGAATTTGTAGATTCCTCCCTTCCTAGCCCAACGACTTGATCATTAATAAGGAGATCAACATATTCCCCTTTTGTTATATTTTCCATTGTAGCTTGTACCAATTTTTTAACAACAATTAAACCATAAATTGTAATTAAAAGGCTGAACCATGTAAATTGTGATTTTATATTTTTCGCAAAAACACGCAACTTTCAAAAATTAATATAGATGAAATAATTTAAATAGTATGGTAGTCATATTGTATGTAATTAAACATTGCTCCCCACCATCTAGTGCCTACTACCAAAAAGTACTTTACATGAAAATTACACAAAAAACATATATGAAGACCATGCAATTAGAGATGTAGATAGTATCATAGAATGACAAATATAAGTTCATATCAAACCAAAAAGTTCCTATTTAACTTCAGAAATGACACTTGTAGTCTTAATGCATGTGTATGAATAATGATCATAAGAAATTTGTAGAATTTGAAGAACCAAAACATGGTCCATTGTAAAATCTAAGAAATTCCAAGCTTGATGCTACATAAGATGTCTAAAAGCCCCATGAAAAGGAGAAATTATTTTTTCACTTAGTGAGGATGTTTGATGTTTGAAATTGATAATCAAAAGCCAAACTAGAGGTTTTCTTCCAAATAAAAGTTTTGAATGACAAATATAATCTCATATCAAACCACCAAGTTCCTATTTAACTTCAGAAATGACACTTGTAGTCTTAATCCATGTGTATGAATAATGATCATAATAAATTTGTAGAAGTTGAAGAACCAAAACATGGTCCATTGTAAAATCTAAAAAAATTTGAGATTGATGCTACATAATATGTATAAAAGCCCCATGAAAAAGAGAAATTATATTCACTTAGAGAGGATGTTTGATGTTTGAACTTGATAATCAAAAGGAAAACTAGAGTTTTTCTTCCAAATAAAAGTTTTGGTATTGTAAATACTAGATAATTCTCATTTTTATTCTAAAAGAAAAGAAATTGCATTTTACAAATCTTTAGTTCCAATGTTAGCACTCCCTACCTATACACATTTAAGGACACACTATTGAGGATGGATACAAAGGGATGTTAACTTCAGGTCCTCGAAAAGTGTAGATTTGAGTTTTCCTATATTTTTATGTTGATGAGGAAGAGTCTTATCTTATGCATCCAAACATTAGTGAAATTTTTTTTGGAAGTTCATAACTATACAACAAAATAGAGAGAAAAACAATACATGTTAAAAATTATGCTTGATACTTTAAAGTTGCATACATTTGCATTGGAAGAAAAATATAATATACCTCAATGATACATTTATTCATAAACTTCAAAATTATACAAAGATCACATTATTCTCCATGGATCAAATAATTCTGATTGGATTATTGTGTTTGTACCAAAAGGACAGCTATACCATTATGTTTCATTCCAACTCAAGCACAAATGTAGTGCCAACAACAACATATATCTACATACAATTCTTTTGCACTCATTGATCTCCATAAATTGTTCCAAATTCAATAAAAGGGCACATCAAAATTTGTAACTCTAACCATTGTGATTATTGAGAAAATTTCACCCCTAGAGCATTGGTTGCATAAGTGTAATGGTGTCTATAAGAAAGCTAGTAATCACTAGGTATCCTTCTTTCATAATCACAAATTCACTGCCAAGAATAATTTCAGAGCACTAACCTTGGTGAGGGTGAAATCTTGATAGTTTTCCTTTTGGAACAAGAACAAAGAAATCTAGTGCATTCTATAACTCCTTCTAACATAAATGCAAGCACATTTCGAAAAATAATGTTGCATTGAGAAAAAAATTCAACGGATGTAAGATTTACTTCTATCACAAACACAAACACATTTTCAACAATAACATTGCAAGATGAAGGAAATTTAACACATTATAACCTTCCTTCTAGCATAACAACATAAATGTTTCTAATAACAACATTACATTATGAAGGAAATATAATCTGTGCTAGCTTTCCTTCTATTACAAGTAGAATCCCATTTTGAACAACAACATTGCACCTTAAAAGAAATCTAACAATCAATATCATTACTTCTACTACAAATATAAGCATATTGCTAGAAGCAACGTTACATGGTCAGATAAATCTAGCACGTGCTAGATTTCCTTCTAGCACAAACACAAGCACATTTCCAACAACAAATTTTGTAAGGTGTTTGAAATCCACCCCATGCTAAATCTGCTTCTAGCGTAAATAGAAGCATGTTACTCACAAAAACATTGCAAAGTAAAAGAAATCTTACACATTTTAGAGTTTATTCTAGCACAAACAAAATCACATTGCCAAAAACAACATTGCAGGTTGGAAGATATATAACCTATGCTTCATTTACTTCTAACACATTTCCAACAATAACATTGTAGTGAAAACAAAATCCAATGCATGATAGAATTCCTTCTAGCACAAGCACAAGTACATTTCCAACAATATTGCATTGCAAAAGAAATACAATGCAAGTTATATTTCATTCTAGCACAAATACAAGCAGGTTGCCAACAATAATATTGCATTGCAAAACAAATCTATTGCATACTAGATTTTATTCTAGTACAAATATAAGCATGTTTCTAACACCAATATTGCATTGCAAAAAAAAATAGGTGCATGCTAGAATTCCTCCCACCATACACAAACATATTGGCAACATAAATATTGTAGGGTAAATGAAATCTATATCATGCTAGATTTTCTTCTATCACAAACATAAGCATATTTTCAATCACAATATTGCAAGGTGAATTAGATCTAACATGCTATTTTTACTTTCATCTCAAACACAAACATGTCACCAATTACAACATTTCAAGGTGAATGAAATCTAACACATGCTATATTTCCTTCTCTCCCAAACAAAACCACATAACAATATTGTAGGGTGAAATAAACATACCACATATTAGATTTGCTTCTATAAAAAACAAGCATATTGTCAAAAAGACCTTATGCAAGGCAAAAGAAATCCGGTGTGGTAGATTTCCTTCTAGCACAAACACATAACATTGTAGGGCTTAAGAATCTAGCGCATGCCAGATTTTGTTATAGCATGAACACAAACATATTACCAACATCATTCTAGGGAAAAATAAATCTAGCACATTATA